>VTGB01000001.1:282602-1482602 GCA_013403855.1 Calonectria honghensis
AAAAAAAAAAAAAAAAAAAACAAAGCGCATTCAATTCAATATCAGGAAATCAATTTTTTGTTTTAGCGTGTTCCCGCCTATTCCCCTGAAACCCCGTGATCTGGCGATTTGTCCTTTGGACATAAGTAGAACTCTACAACACCTTCTCAATAAGCCTGATACCTTCCGCTTCAACTTTGGTGCGTAGAGGGTCACACATCTCCTTCGTGTATGGTGCATGAACACCTGGCTTAGAGAAAGATGGATGCCCATCGAGAAGCATCTGAGTAGCAATTCCACATGTGACTCCCACAGCCTTTGACATTCCCGAATACCCCTTTGGGTCGCCCAGTAGTTCCATAGTTGACGTGATGGTGTCCTAGTCACTGCGTTAGCAAAACTAACTAACTATTTATCCGAGTGTTGGCACTACTTACGGTCTTCCCGTTTTGCCATTCAACAACAAACTTATGCTGTAGAATAACCAGATCTCGCTCCCCTGAAGCAAAGCTACAGAGGCTTTCGAGATGTTTAGAGAGCGTATCCAACAAGTTATCGCGAACGGTAGCCTGACCACTTGAGAATAGCCCCATCCAGCGGAGACCTGCTATGACTCCTTCTCGTTCGCTCTTACCAGATAGCCCACAGATTTCAACTACCTTCGGAAGCAGATCCGTTTCGGCCGTTGAATTTGCCTGTACCAATTTCTGTAGGATTTCTGCCCAAGTGATACCAGCCATAAGCCATCCCTTCTTCTCTGAATCTAGCCATCCAAGATTGATGAGAGCTTTTACCAACTGTGGGTTACCATCATATCGAAGAGATCCTCGAATTATTGTCTGTGCTTCAGGAATTTGGTAAAATTCACGGAATGGCAGTGAGTTTCTATTAGGGTAAGCAAGGAAGGAGTAACCATCCATAATATGATATGGTTGGGCGCTTGCCATAAGACCTTGGTTAGAAATCTCAATTTCTATTCCATCCTTAAGGAATAGTGCCGAATTAAACTGGGAAAGTAGCGCACCACGTGGCGACCACGAGAACTTGGATGTCAACGTCCCTGAAACCAATCCAAGTGGCAAGTAACACTTACTTTGAACCTAAGCGGGTTATGCGATGCCTCAGGGGCAGGTAACCCACCGCAGTAGGAGTAGAACTCCTTGATCTATGATAGTGTGAGGTGCTGGATGGAAGTGACAGTGGGATAATATACCTTTCCTCCTTTATCATGAACTTCTCCGATTAGCTTTACAGCATAAAGATGGTCAACTCCTGGGTCTACGCCCACTTCATTAAGCACTGTGATCCCAGCGTCCTTGACTTGGGACTCAAGGTCTCTTAAGGCTGGCGAAACGTAGCTGGTTGTAACAACATGAGTCTTGCTTTTGATGGCGGACTGGACAACGGCAATGTGGTAGATAAAAGGCACAAGGGAGATGACGAGGTCATGTTCCGCAACCTTAGCGTCGAGATCTGGCGATTCAACGTCCAGACTGATAGCCTTCACTCGAGGTCGTGCAGCAGCCACAGCTTGGGCGGTAGAGAGAGTTCGACAAGCTAATACAACAAAGTCAACATCATGTATTATTAAGGCATAGTGGGCCTTACTTACCGATTGTCAATTCGTTTTTGTCATCACGTAGGAGGTAGTCAACGCAAGGTCCTGCGACCATGCCGCTTCCAAGCACGAGGATCTTCTTTGTAGACATCTTTCGGGCGGTTTACCTTGAGGCGCCAGTTGCTCTCTGGTAATTTCTCAAAGACGATATCGTGACAGGGAGTTGAGCGTGCAATTGATATGTGTTCAGTGTGCAGTTGATGACTTTATTGAAGGAGGTAAAAAACTGAGAGATGAAAGAAAGGGAAAAGAGAAAGGTCAGAGGTTTTTAAACATCAGCTACACGCTCCAAGCCCTAACAATAAACTTGACATTGAATCAACCATGGGCTTCAGCAGTTAATCACTACAGATATGTGACACCAACATTATCAGAATACCACATACATCAAAACTCTGATTCACTATCGAGCTAGGGCGGGCATTTCGTAGTGGGGCATTTCGCAGCAGAGCATTTTGCGTGTGTCACAGGTCTAAGGACATTCGGGTACCTAGCACATGTGTACGTCGTATGCAATCAGATTCGGGAGCGCAAGCTTGCACGCTAGGTCTCATGGATACACTTCGTGGACCGGGGGCATTTCGTGGACCGGGGGCATTTCGTGGACCGGGGGCATTTCGTGGACCGGGGCATTTCGTAGTGAGACGTTCTGTAGTGGGACACTTTGACGTGGCTTTTGGTGAGGCTTTTTGTGGAGACACAAATATCTTTCCGATATACGGATCCTCCTACTCACTTGCCACACCTTGTTCCGATATAATCCTAAATATGAGTCATCTTATTGGATGAATTTCAACCAGGTACGTACCTGAGGGAGCCTCACAAATCGGAGGGGCGACATGACCGCAGAGCCCGTTAAGATGGGTTGGATGCGAGTCAGAGCGGCCATCGATCGGTGATCTGCATAATAAAGCTGGCCTAGTTACACCCGTCATTTCGCTCTATTTTACACATCTCGTTCTAGTCCTGGCCCCCACATTGAAAAATTGGGCTGCATCTTCGTTGAATGAGCATGCCATGGCTTCTGCTAGGATTTTGGTGCTCGGAAGCGGCAGAGTTGCGAGGCCATGTGTCGAGTATCTTACTCGTAATCCGATCAATCATATAACCGTTGGTACAGTTATTCCGCCCGCCACAGTTGTCACGTATTCATAGGTTGCATAGCTTGTCGAACCCTGGCTTCTGCAGAAAGCCTCGTGGCCGGATTATCACATGCGCGCGCCACCAGCCTTGATGTATCCCTTGAGGACCAACTCGAACCAGAAGTCAGCTCACATGACTTGATTATCTCGCTTGTGCCGAGTGTTTTCCACGCAAGAATTGGCAAGTTAGCGATTAAACACGGAAAGCATCTGGTGATGACAAGCTACCACAATCCGTCAGTCCAAGCGTTAGATCAGGCTGCAAAAGACGCCGGAGTGACCATAATTAGTGAGGTTGGGTTTGCGCCCGGAATTGACCATCTATTTGCAATTAAAAATATTGATGAGATTCACTCGAAAGGCGGAAAGGTGAAACCAACCCATTAAGCTACATAAATCATGTCATCAGGGCTGACCTTGTCTTAGGTTCTAGAGTTCTACTCGTATGCCGGGGGGTTGCCAGCACCTGAAGACGCAGATAACCCCTTGCGATATATATTTTCCTGGTCGTCAAAGGGCTCATTTTTATCGCAATGTAGCCCAGCCATGTTTCTCTTGGGTGGCGAGATTATCCGGATACCTGGGAGCGACCTTAGGAAAAATGCTCACCCGTATACTGATATTGATGTTTATGATCTAGTTGCATACCCCAATCGGGACTCTACTTTGTTCACAGCCTACTATAATATCCCTGAGGCCTGCACAGTGATATGCGGCACATTGCGCTATACTGGCAATCCTTTGCTTGTGAAGACCTTGCTTGAGCTTGGCTGGCTTGATATAGAATATAAGCAATAGCTTAAACAAGGAATTACCTGGGCGCAGATTTGGCAACGACTTGTCCAGAGCCACGATTGTTCTGAAACGTAAGTAGTGCATTCTCTGCATTATAATTCTGATCCTAGGCTTATAGCCTTATGCTAAACTCAATGCAGACCTTTGTGGGCAATGCACGCATCTTGAAAAGCTTGACGATTTAGAGCCCGCAATAGCTTCCGTTGACTTAGATGGCAAGGCAACAAGGTTCAGGAACACACTAGACTTTATGGTCACTGTCAAAGGCAAAGTAGAGCCTTTATTGTTTACATGTAGATTATTTTGGCCTCTGGCTGCAATATACTGTTTACTTCTCCTAGAGAGATTGCCCTCCTAAGTAGAGGATAAAAAATACTAGTTGATAATTCTGATCCTAACAGAGACTAGCGCAATTCTGTCTCGAGTTAGAAAAATTTGTACCTTCTCAAACAAGTCAGAGGCTAAGCAGATCTTGGATGGATTACGATGGATGCGTATTCTTGGTCATGATACTGCTACCATTGTAGCCGGAAATGTCCTGGACACGCTTTGCGCGCACCTCAACACACTCATGGCATATCAACCGGGCGAGCTCGACCTTGTTTTACTACAACAGAAGTTGATTGCCGAGTGGGGAGATGGGAAAACTGTGAATTCTTTTCGCTTAACTTTATCCACGTCATTCGCTGATAAGTACGACAGGAAACTCGCACTTCTACTTTAGAGCTCTTTGGGGACCCGAATGGTCATTCCGGAATGGCGTTCTCTGTTGGCATTACATGCGGCGTCACGACACAATTGCTCTTGGATAAGAATTTGGCAGTGAAGATACCAGGTGTCCACTGCCCTCATAGAAAGGCGATGTGTGATGCAATTCGAGAGCTTCTCGAGAGGGAAGGAATACAGGCTATTGAGAGAGTATTCTAGGAAATTCCAAGAGTCTCTAGCTTTGTACCAAATTTGTGAGGCTTTAGTATTGTTTTGATGAGGAAGAGAAGGAGATCGTGATCTTTAGCGATGGCGATTGCCTGAAATTGTATTGTGAATTTCCACTGCTCTCGTACTTATTCCAATCTTGCGTTCGGGTTGTGATATTTGTAAACCCTCCAATTATTGACAGCAACTAATATCTTTCATTGTGGATATACAAGGCCATCAATGAAGCCCGTTTGCTGAATATTATCTTGGCAAGCATGCACATTATCTGACAAGGTCACTTGGCTAAAAATCTCGATAAAGCCCGACAGCCCAATGCACACAATTAAATGAATGATATCTACTATCTCAAATAAATCGAACTTCCAGAGTAAATTACCGTAAGAACTCGCGAAATTCGTCCATGCTGTGGAGCCGTGGTGTTGCAGATCATGTTACATTGGGCAAGACATACTAATCAAATCTGGTTAGTTATTTGACTTTATAATCTTAGGATTGTTTTTAGTTATGCAGTTATTTGATGCTATTTTTTAGTATTATTATTATGAATAACTATAACGGAATTAGTATTTTAAGCTAAACTAGATTTTTTCTATTTTCTAGTAAATCCTATTCTTGAAGATGACAAACTAGAGTCTTTTTATCCCCTAAGACTTAAAGATACCTCCTACAGCATAATGCCTTCAATTCAATAATCCGTGGCAGGAAATATTGCAGCAATAAGGATCAACGGATTACTTTCCTATTGTGGGTTGGTGTGGTTGTTATTTGTGTTGACTAGAGCAAGCCACGGCTCCATAGCATGGGCGAATTTCGCGAGTTCTGACGATAGCGTTAATGTGAAAGAATATTGTCCATTACCTGAGAATGGGCTTTTCGTGACCACAACCAATCGTTCTGCCAAAAGGACGAAATTACTCTTCTAGTTCATGTTGAGATTCGAAGAGTCTGACGGCCAAAGATAGCCTGAGAACGGGCTTTTCGTTGACACAGCCAATCGTATGGCATAGAGGACGAAATTACCAAAGAGCCTGACACTTAGAGCTAGCCTGAGAGCTGGCCTGAAAATATGACTCTTATCCCGCACTCTAATTCCGCAAGGTTGCATGAAGTATCTTGGTCGCCTTTCCTTAGTCATCAACCGCGTACCGTTCTGACAGCATGATAAGTCACGTGGGGAGAAAAAAGAAAAAGGAAAAAGGGCATATCGTTCAAGCCACCGAAATCCTTTTCCGAGCCTGCCTGGCCTTGCCACCGATACCTGACAGACCATCCCCCATCCGTAATATTTAAGTTGGTACCCACTGTTATTTTGGACCATCGTTTCACCACTACTCCACCCATCTATTCAAGTTTCTCTTAGCGGCGTAGAAAAAATAGATTGCCATGGATACCGTGAGTAGCCCCGTGATGGCGGTGCGCCTCCAGGATTTGAGTCGTTATCAGCAACAGATCATGCATCTTTTGCAATCATACCCAATGAAGGAACTCCCGGCCGCTGCAGAAAGGGAACTCCACATCAAAGCTAGGTAAGAAAATGTCTTCCAAACACCCACCTCACTTTATAGTTACATCCGTTGATCAAACACCAGCTTTAAAACCTATCGCACTGCCTTGAGGAAATGGGGCTATAGGACTTATCTCTCCCGTCAACAGAAAATGGAGATGACAGCCATAGCTGCTCGATGGGGGACTAGAGGACGTAGCGTCAACTTTCGAGTCAATGGGGAGCTTTACAATCAAGCTAAGGTCAGAAGATTCATAAGAGACGATCAGAAAGCTGGTCTAAATGGCAAAGCAGCGCCACCCGATACGGAGATCAGTACGTTCTGTGCCCTCTTACTTTTACAAACGCAAACTAACGCAAAGCCGGGCTAGCTCCGCCTATATATTACTTTGACCCAGATGACCCAACTACGGATTTGATGGCCTTGGATTTAGGTGCCGCCAACGGCCACAACAGTAACACTGGTGTTTTCCACGGCAATACAGTAGGGCCTGCGAATTGTCAGATACTTCAAAGCTCTGTGGCGTTGAATGAGGTCGCGGAGGGTGATGCTACCTCTGTGTCCCAAGATTTAGGTAATGAGGCCGATATCTACCAAGCCATAGAATCGGTATTCCCCGAACAATCAGGTGGCATATGGGCGCTGGCAGATACTTCCCAGGCGTCGCTATGGCATATCAACATCGATCCAAGTCTCGTCACTCTCGCTAGAACCCTCTTCTCACGGCACTTCCCATTAGCAGCCTATGACCCAAAAGTCATGGCTGGTCTTTTGAACAATCTGCTGGAAAGTGATCGGCTGGAGGAGGCAACAGATATTGCGACTCTCGCCATGAGTATTGCAGATACCATTTATTGCACTGACATCAACAATGAATGGTATTGGCAAGCCAAAGGTGACCTCGCACGTGTCCATCACGCCAAGGGGGACTACGGACGAGCCCATGAGTTCTATAGAGAATGCTTCTTGTTTTACCAAAGCACAACCTCCGATAAACATCCTCGGACCATATTTTATGACCTCAATGTAGCCGAAGTTCTTCTAGAGCTAGGGAGGGTACTTGAGGCAAAGGCTCGGTGCCGCGAAGTGATAATCAAGACACTCGACGTGGATCAGCCAGATTCTGATCTGTCGATTCGTGCACAACTGCTGCAGGCGAAGATATGCAATGCTGTTTGCTCCTGGCAAGAGGCTAAAGTTATTTTAGAGCCACTTGTTACGGAATATGACCATGCTGCCCGGAGTAAGCCGCTAAAGTTGAAGCTCCAGATCATGATAGAGTTTGCCAACACTCTTCATTACCTTGGCGACGACAGCCCCGCCATCGGAATAATTTCAGCAGTTGAGAAAGAGCTTGAACATAGCATGTCTCACAGATCGATGTGGACGTATGAACTTGTTAGGTCGGTTGGTGTTTTGCTCTTTGATACGCGACATTATGTCGGAGCCGAAAAGGTATTCTCAGATCTTTTCAGAGCCATAAATTCCACCATCAAGCCTACCAGGCATCCCAAGGCCATTGAAGCTAAGACATGGATTGCCTGCACCCTCTCAAGACAAGACAGGTCTCTCGAAGCCTCAGCAATGTTTGAAGAATGTTTGGAGGTTTTGACGGATGTGCTTGGCCCTGGACACCGATATACTATACGATGCATGTCCAATCTCACCCTGAGCCGATTTAAAAAGCTAAAACTTGTGGATGTTAACACCGAGTTAGCCAAGGTTCAGGCTGCTTGTGTACAGGTTCTGGGTGAAAATGACCCTGAAACTTTGCGCCTAGGAATGTATCGTGCAAAAGCTTTACAGATGAGCGGCCAATGGGGCGCTTCCAGGGATCTCCTGCGCCGTATCCAATCCAAACACCAGGCTATCGAAGGCCCAAATCGAGTTCTCACTTTCATCAAATATTCACATCATCTCGGTGAATTCTACGCTGCGAAAGGGCAGTTCGACCGGGCCATACTACAACAAAAGAAAGTACTACACGCAGCAGAACTTTTCTTTGGCAAAGACCACCCTGTCACTATTGAATACATGTATCCCCTTGCCGAGTCTCTTTCCAACGTGGAAAAATATGACGAAGCTGAAGCAATGCTTCTCGATGGCAAAGCCCGATTGACTGGGAGTGTCGGAGCAAAACATCCAGCAACCACTTTCCTTATTGTCGAGATTGCCAAGCTCCTTAGTGCAAGACGACAATGGAAAAAGACCGAGATCCTTCAAAAGGAGATTCTAGATACCTGGAAACAGTATGGTGGAAACCATCCATACGTTATTGATGCAATGACTGAGTTGATCTGGACTCTCGTCAAGAGAGGTCAATTCGATGAGGCTCAGGAAGTTGGGTACGCCGCTATAGCCGCTGCAAAGACTACGTTTGGTCCGAAATCTTTTGAGGCTCGGATGCGAATACTTACCATGGCGAGTTTGATGAGGTATCGTAAAAAGTCATCGGAAGCTCGAGACCTCTGCAGGACAGCACAAGCCATGAGCCCATTCAGTGATCATTATGCATCAAATTGCATACCCGTCAGTGAACTCATGTGGGCGGGTGAAATCGATGCAATGTCACGGACTGCAATGATTTTCGCTGATGTTGGCGAGTTAAACGAGGCTGCCAAACTGCTTAGCAGTGTTCTCTCCCATCGCAGCGCTTTGTTCGGAGCCGATCACCGCATCACACTTCAATCTGCATCAAATCTTGCTAGAGTACTCGCCAGGTCAGGTCAGTTTGACGCGGCATCGGCACTTCAGCGAGATACTCTACAAAAGCTCGAGCATATCTATGGGCCAAAGCACGAGGCTACTCTGCTCGAAAAAAGGAATCTTTTCGAGTCGCTCCGAAGTGTAAATTCCCTCTCTGAGTGCAAAATACATCTCAACGATGTTATAAGCGAGAAGATTAGAGTATGTGCTGCCGTTGGAGCTCATACAAACGAGACGGTTGATGAAATTGTCAACAGCTGCATCGAACGAAGTCGCGATTACGAATCGGACATTCCCGGTCAGCATACAGCCATGATTGAGTGTGCTGTATATTATTCCACGGATGCAATTTCTCTCCGGTCCAAAGTATCCAATTTCCAGAAACTGATACAACGATTTCAGGCCAGTGAACAAGTTGATTATATTGCCACTCCACCTTCAAGCGATCTTTGTCACAACCAGCACAATCTCCATTGCTATCAGGAGTCATCATACTCAATGAACCTCCCCTTCTCACCTGGAGACAACCACGAAAATCTTGAAACAAGAATTCTAGAACAAATTGAGGGTGCAGGTGGCTCAAATAGCCTGTCTCGAATCCAATGCGAAAGCCTCGTTGCCAACTCCTTCTGGAAGCTTTCAGAGCAACAATTGTATTGTGACCCCCTTGCAAACGACCCAGGTGAGGATCAAGAGGGGAATGACCTTAAGGATCGTATTGATACTTGGACTGATGCGCTTGAGAGTGCGGTCAGGATTCAAGAGGAAGTCTGTGAGAAGTCGCTCTCTCGTGGTGGGTCGATGTTCTTCCCTCTTCCCATTCGCTATTATTAATCCTCTCATTTTTCGCCTACATGATTGTGGTCTCACGTAGGTTTGGCTGCAAATCCGACGATCATTAATTTCAGCAAACTGTGGCTGAGAAGCGCCTTACTAGAACAATCTAGCGTATTTATTTCCTTACGTCCAGCAGATACCGTAGAAATATTGAATGACTTTCTCACCATGTCCCAATCCTTCTATGATCATCTATCTATCCCTTTGACTGCGGTGAGACTGCACGCAGATACCTCCCTCAATCGCCTCAGCAGAAAATGGTATTTTTGAAGTGCAGTGTTGCTTAAAACAAGTGAATGATTTGGCCTCCACCATATGGGCCTGGGATAGTGGTTGGAGGGCAAAGAGAAAGCATGAAACACAAAAAGTCAGCGACCCTGTTTTTGAACAGAATAGCTCTCCCAGCATCGGTTTCCATGCCGTCTGATGGGGGCTACCAAATATCCATGCCATCAAATTGATAGCATTTGTCATTTACCTTTGCAGATCCCAAGCCGTGTTTTAGCAAGCCGTGTCTCAGCAAGCCGTCTCTTAGCAAGCTGTGGCCCGCCTGAACCGTGTATGTTTTGTACATCCCAAGCCGTGTGTGGTTAGCTAAATGGTATGTTTGTGATGAATCCGCAGAACTAGCCCATGTAAAGGGACGCTTTGCCAATATCAACTTAGGTCTTGCACTAACTTACAATCTTTCTGATACTATTCGGATTTCGAGTCACCTGTTGTCTCTCAATTCGGCCCGTCCCATCATAGGGCGGCCATAGAGATGTAGTATTTAGAGCGTGAATAAACCTGCGAAAAGACACGTCCGCATCCTTTAACCTCACTCCAACACAACCAAACAATTCGCCACTTTATTTCATTTGCAAGATCTTTACATTTTACCCCCGCCACAATGAAGCCTACTACCCTTCTAGTCTGGCTGGCATCAAGCCTTCTCTGCGAGCCAGTCTCAGCTTTGGTGCCGAGGAAGACAAAATGCATCGGCAGTGGGTGCATACAACGTGCCAAAGGTACCGAGTTCGCAGAATGCGAATCGACGGAAGAGTGCCACCCAGGCTTGGTTTGCAAGCGCTATGTTGGCAATGGCGTCAAAAACCGTCTGGCTGATGAGGCGTTCTGCCAACGTTATAATGGAAATCAGATAGGCGCAGTCTGCAGGTTCAATTGGGAATGTGACGTCTGCCCAGAAGGGCGGTGCCGGGAGCCACCACGTGGCCCCATTGGTGTAGCTTCACATTTTCTGGGACCTGGGTCAGGACCAGATGGACAAAAGCTGATCTGCCGAGAGGGTGGTTGCCTCCCTAGGATCAAGCAGGGCTATGGAGAGTTCTGCCTTTTCAACAGCGATTGTGAATCCGGCAATTGCAAAGCCAGCATTATTAATGCATTTCCTCCTGTCGCTGCTCAATGTGAGTAGGCCAGAATAGGGCACTGGGTACATGCGATTATTCAGGGAATTATGGGCTTAAATTATGCGCACCTTAACTTAAGACCTTCGTCGGATAATCAGGGTATAGGGAATAATAGAGTGTGTCGTTGTTCTTTTATCTGCAATTTCCTCATATTACGTCTCCCTCTCTCTCTCTGTCCCTCTACTACAATCGAGAATTCAACGTCTTCTGTATATCGGGAAAAGCCCCCCGTCCGGAGTCGGTCAACGCTGAAACTCCAAGTTCCGCTCAGAACCCATTGCCACATTGGCGCCAACACCACGAGGAATTCAGTTCCTTCCCTTTTGGGATAACAATTTGTGGCCTCTATTCACTTTCTTAAAGTATAACACACTCGGTGACTCCTTCCATGTCAGGCTGCCATTTTTGTTCTCGCCCTGTAGTCTGCACCAGCGTTGCATGTTCGTCCAAGGAATCAAGAACACGCCGGGTATTCTGAGCATTCGACATGTAGTCTGTTCCGTCAAAATCGGCTTGGTAGACTGCCAAGAGCGCGTCCACTTGTGCAATCCTAGTTGGATCCGATATGGTTGCCCTGGCGGCCATGAGAGCCCTCGCGACAACCGAGCCAAACGGTCTCTCATTGAGACTTTCTACGGCGTGCGCGATGGTGTCGTCGCAAAATTTGTCGGCTGCCCTGTTGAGGTCGTCGTGGCCCTGATAGATTTGTAGAATACGATTAAGTATCATAGCCTGGATCAAGAACCCCACATACAGGAGATTGGACTGCATGCTACGCCGTTTTGTGATGAACGGAACACCAGGCTGAGCAGCAGCCTCCTTCGCTCCGCGTACAATCGCGCATAAAAGAGCTTGCTCGGAAAGCATCATGTCATATACGCACTTTATCTGATATATGTATTTCGAAGGATCTCGAATGAAAATTGATACCTCGGTACTGGTTTGGGGTAGAAGGCTGAAAACAGGGCTGAAGGTGTACGGCCGCCCGCCAAGCTGGGCATTAAAAATATCCCAGAACCATTGAGAAAACTGTATATCGTGATCCCAAAAACTCTCATATATCTTCAACCTGTCATCAGCAAATTGAAATTTCTTGACCACGAATACAAGAGGGGGGCATACAATATGACAAAAGATCTGGTGACGTAGGTGGGTAGGAAAGTCGTTCAGGCGATTTTGAACCACGACATCATGGAGAAGATGCATCAGGATCTTCCCATTTCTTGGAGGGGCTGTATCGGGTCCGCCAATCCATCTCTAACCCTCATCAGTGCTCTGGTTAGCATTGCATTTGGATGTTGCAATGGACTGCAGGAGGACTTCTCACCTGGCAGGCTCCAACGATAATGATGGCGTACATGCTATCAGGTGTGGAAGCCTGGGCGGGGTTTTGCAGGACTTGTCTCAACTTTGACATGGCATTTACCTTGTATCGCAATGCGTGCAACTTGTGTTGCTGGCTATTGACTGCCCTAATTGATGCCACGGCAGCCTTCGCACTAGCATCTAGTGCGGGGTTGACGCCTAAGCGACTGGGGAGCTCGGCGAGGAAACCTGCAAACGTGAATCCATCATATCTCACGTCCCGGGCTTCCATGATGAACACCAATTCGCTCGCTGTCCTAGAGACAGCATTGGTTAGGACAGGCTGAGGCGATTCAGTTGCCACAGTCGTCGCCGGAGCTGCACGTCCAACGTTGCCATTACCAGACACAAATTTGAACCTCTTGACACCACTGCCGATGCATTTAATAAACAGGCGAGTGCATCTGCCGCAAGATGGCTTAGCCTCATCACACTAGGCATACAGTCAGCCGAAGCAACAATTTCGCGGGAAGGTTGCCCATCTGTCACCTTTTTCTTCTTCGCCCGACAGGATTCACAGCCACGTGAGGTTAGACCACCAGGCATGATTGCGCATAGCAACTCGCGTTTCTTCTGTTGTTTTTGTTTTTTGATAGAAAAAGGCTCTTGCTTCCTTCACAAGGCTGCGGCTGACTTTTTGGACACGTCTTCACTTGGTTACTAAGCAAACACTGTCTCCGAGGTGTATGTGCTTTGCCTATAACGGCCCACATTAATCTGACAGCTGGTACTCCAACGGAGAGTTCGAGTCACATCGTGGGCGGCCACGAGACGTTGACAACTTCCTACCCGTAAGCGTTTCAATACGAATGGCATACAAATTCAGCCCTTCGACCTTGGCCGACCGCAAACGATTCAGCAGCAGTTTGACTACAAAACAATTTCCACAAACGTATCTCTTGACATATTCTGTCACACACCGTAGATAGTCTCAATAGTCTAGCCCGAATAATACGGTAACGGCAAGATCAAACAGACCGGCCCCGGGCTGTGTGCAGCCCGATTGCACATACAAATACCGTCAATTACGGTAGACAGACCATCTGACGTTTACGGACCGGCTGTTGCCCGCAGCTAGCTGCATCTAGCAAAGGTCACTAAGCTAGCCGCTGCTAGCTCAAGATAGCTTCAATCCTGGACTGCAGTCACGGACCAGCCAACGGACCGGCGGACCGAGGCTGCCTTCCACAGCTAGCAACAGCAGCTATAAGTGCCACAGATAGATCTCTTCCATAGTGAAAAGACAAGAGCTACAATTTCCATCAGATGCATAAGAGCCATAGCTATCTATTGATATATTCTTACTTTGTGCAAAGAAAAAAGTGATGCGGAAACATTGACGCGGACTTTGGGTGCCATAGCACAAGGCGCAGATATCAAGAACGCGGAAATATTGAGGAAGACCTGGTCTCCAACATCACGAAGGTTCTGTGATGTGTGGATGTCACCACTAGAATTTGCCGCTGAGCGAGGGCATATTTATATCGTTGAACTCCTTCTCCGCTGTGGTGTTAAATTTGTCAGCATCCCTCCACCAGAAACCGTTTGTGACGGACCCCGTCTAACTTGGTTGATGTAGATTGGAACCAGGACCTCGAAATAGACTCCATATGTTACATTCAGATAATAACCAACATTTGCACTACGCATTAACGGAGTGTTCATCCCCTTTTGCTTGGTGCAACGGTCATTTGACACCATATAGCGGTTGAAGAAAGCAACAAAAAGTTACTAGAGGCGGTAGAACAACATCAAACCATCTTGCAACTGAAAGAGTCCTCACACGACATTGCCAAATATGTCGCAGCCCACGAAATCTCGAACATGCCCCTTCCAACAAGGGCTAATACCGACCCAAATATCGCCAAACGGCATTGTGATGATGAAGGGTTCAACAATGTCAGCGACACCGAATTAAGCAATCGGTGCAACTTTGCTCAGGAGACTGCAAACCACCTGTTCAATGATGAACTGTCTACTCTTGTGGCGGATTTACAGTTGGATACAATTAATTATATGGAGAAATTTCCGGAAGTTGGAGTGTTAGACTTGAGGATTTCTAAGTCTATCTCCCCGGAAGAAATGTATATACATATGCTTATTGCGTGCCAGCGGTACGATGGATCGCTTTCGGAGGGAGCCCTAGCTCGGCTGGAGCGGCTTGATTTAAGCATGGTTGAACACTGTCGGCGAAACCCGACAACATTTTACCGGGAGAATCTTAAAATTGGGACTTTGTATGCCAAGTTAAATCACCCCGTGCAAGCAATAGGATGGCTCCGAGCCGCTCTTCTGGAAGGCTACCTCGAAATGGACTTGGTAGAGTACCGTAGTCAGATATTCTCAACACTCGTGGTGCTCTATGAGCAGTACAGACTGACAGGGCAGATTTCCGGCCTCGTCGCTTTGAAGAGAACAATTTACGAAAAGTTTGGAGAAGATCCAATCTCAAAAACAGCGCAATGTAAAAGAAGCGATCAAATGTTGCTGTCGAAAGGGATCTGAGGTAGTGGAAGAAGATGGAACAATTATGTTTAGTGAGTTAACAAATGAAGGAGGTAATAACCCTCTCCACGAAGCTGCTATGGATGAAGAAATGGACATTGATATTCTGCTAATATTGATGCGGCCTGAATTCTATGGGGCCGAGAATGGAGAGCGCGACACGCCACTCCTGGTGGCAGTGACAAGATCCAACGACAATGTGTTGAAAGCACTCTTGTCTATTTCATTTTTGGTACATGTTCGTGATAAGTATACGAATACCCCATTACACAGGTGCTAGAACCCAGAAATTCTATAGCTATTAATCAAGAAAACCAAGCGATGCAACAGCATACCCCTCAACTTGAGTTTAAAGCCAGTGGACATCAATACAAAAGGCTCGCACGGGAGAACAGCTCTACACATGGCATGCCGGCGGGGGCAAGTAGAACTGGTGAAGATTCTGCTTTCACATGGCGCTGATATTGACAGTCGATGCAGCATGGGGCAGACTCCACTAATCACCGCATGTGGCTCCCTTGATAAGTTGACGCTGCCTCCCATTATTTCTTTGCTGCTGGATCACAAGGCAGATCTGGCTATAAGGATTATTTCAGGAAAGATGCAAGAAGGTACTTGAAAGGATTGTTCAGAAGCTCTGATATCGATCATCTCTTGCGAGCTAACTTGATAAGATCCAGAACTTTAGACTCCACCACGACTAATGGATCAACAACAATTGGTAGAGGGGAGTCCCTCGTTTTTCATGCTGCAAGCGAAAACAGAAACGGAGCAATTGGAAATCAACTACTGATATTGCCAGACTTACCTCAGCGCGTTTTCGAGGATATGAACTGGTGGATAAGCGTTGGTTACAGCGCCTTAAAGTAATTGTATATCTAGATAGCCGAAATTTGAAAGTCAACATTTGGTTTCTCGCTGGGGCCTTGCCGTAGTATCTACATTTTTCAATAGCAATGTTCAAAAAGAAATCTAATATATGTTGCTGACAATAAATGCTGTAACTTTGTTTTCTAACCTGGCATTATCGTTATGAATTCATATTGTTATCCAGTTGTGGGCCATTTTGCCCTAAAATCGCTGGACCCGAGTTAATTGAGCCTAGTTGCATACCATCCATCGCTCCCATCGGCATGTTCTGAGGATGGCCCGCAGCTTGTTGCGACGCGTTGTTGAATATATGCTGAGCAGTGCCCTGTGGACCAATATTAGGGACAGATTCAGCCGCCATGTATGAATTTGGGCCGAGCACATGGCCCTGGTTCATCATGCCAGAAGGCGCGATATGACCATATCCCGAGTTTGTGTTCATTCGCCATTGACTTTGAACTTGTGATGTTTGGTTACACGGCGATGGTGTCAATTTGACCCCCATTCCATCTTGGTATCCTTGACGGGTATAATTAGACCCATACTGTCCATACATATGAGGTAGGGGTGTCTGGGATGGTCTTGAAGTTGGCGGATGGGAATTTTTCTCGCTCTCAATGTCTCCCTCAAAATCATCGTCACGCTCCTCATTTAATAGAGCGCGCTGTGAATCATCCTTACCAAGAACTCGCAGACGAATCTGTGCAAATTCGTCCATTAGTTTCTCGACTTGTTTAAAATGAGACGACCGTAGCTGTGGCTGGATATTGACTGATTGCTGCCCGGCCTCATCCCGCGCTATGCTAGCTGCAATAGTGAAAGCATTCCGGATCTGTCGACCATTCCACGCCCCTTTGCCTGTTGGATGCTTATCCCAGTGTTCTGAGACAAATTCCATAACACTCTTTTCGACAACGACTAATGGCCTGTCTCCACTAATTTGGCTTTGCTGGAGCTCGGCTTTTTGAAGTCGATCAATATTGATACGAAAGATATTTTCAATTTCGTGTTTCTTGAACCTTTTATAGTGAAGTATTAGTTGTAGTCGTGATGAGATTGCCTGATCAATTTTCCCGATGCGGTTGGTTGTCAGAAACAGAATACCGTTATAGTATTCGAGCTTTCTCAGAAAGACTAAATACTGGGGTTAGCGTTGTTCAAGTATGTAGAGTATGGTGTCACAAATACCCGAAACAAGACTATTTCTGATTATAGAGTCCGTTGATGTTCGAGCAGAGAGAAAGACATCAGCTTCATCGATAAGCAAAACGCAGCCCCATATATCTGCTAAACGAAAGACCTCCTCCAGCCTAGGTTCTGCGAGGGTCGCGTGATCGAGACCTCCGCATGAAAGAGGGAAGAGTGGTCGTTTAAATGTTTGAGCCACTGCTTCTGCTGTGACTGTTTTCCCAGTCCCTGGCTCGCCATGCAACATGATGATAAGTCCGCGACCTTTCCCCTTGATAAAATCTTGAGTGCATAGAGTTGTATTGGAGTCCCTCTCAATGCTGCGTTCAACGGCCCTTTGTTTCAAATGAGATCGTACTGAACTCTGGATGACGGACTTGTGCATGTCTTTCAGCTGGAGCCTGCTGAATCCATCGTCTCCCCAATCAATGGGTTTCATGTTACGCACATCCACAGACACGAAAAGCGCATCATGTAACGAATAGGCGCATACCCTTGGTGGAAGAAGCGCGAGATCATGGCCTTCTGGGGCAAGCCCTAGATTTCGTTCAGAATTCATGAATCGGTCTTGTTCTAAGTATTCATCCTTTTGCATGCTGTCAATATTGTTGCTCGTAAGAATTGCATCAGACGAACCAGAAAGCACCATCGCTCGATCCGGATTGGACCACACAATCAAAAGGTCAGGACTAGTCGTTACGTTGTTGCGACCTGGATTGTCGATCCAATCATCATCCGCAAAAGTGCTCGCTAGACGTGGATCGCTGCTATAAGCCTCTTTAAAATCTATGATGACCTCGCTATCGATATATCTCGGCTGAACATGATATGGGTTTCCGACGGGAAATCCCATTGGACCCGTCGTGAATGTCCAGCCGCTATATCTCATGTGCGGTTGGCTGAGGCATTTGAGAAACGTGTCCCCTATCCTTTTGTGTTCCTCCAACAAGTCCAATCCACCTTTAGCGTATTTTAGTGGGTAATACTCTAATTTGCGTATGTCTCTCTCGCCTTCGAAATATGGTATACTGAATAGTTCAGACACGGGGCTATAGTCTGAGCCGTCATAGTCAAGAAAATAGACGAGCACTAAAAACTTCTCCGGCTCGATTTCAGAACTAACTGGTGCAGCAGGGTCTGTGGGGGCAAGCACAACCTGTGAAATTTTCCAGATCTTTTGACGTAATATAGAGCCCTTCAGATTCATGTATGGGAGCTGTAAGTGCTCTTCCAGGTTTTTCATAATGAAATGTTTCAACGTCTTATCTGGCATGTAGATCAGATCACCAGGCTTGAACAAATACCACAAGTCATGAAATATGACCTTCGTCGAGCCAGAAGGCGTGTCTGCCCTCAGTCGATAGTTTCGGGGCATAATGTCAGTTTCCGCAAATTCAAGGTATGCTCTTAATTGTGGAATGATAAGATGCAAGGGAGGCTCATTCTGGGTTGCTGAGGATACGTTCTGCGAGTTGTCGACGATACTTTACAAACCCTCCAACCTAGAAAGCTCTTTTTTAAATTTTTCGTGGTAATAGACCAAGTATTGGAACGGTTCCATAAATGTGTATGAATTAGTTCCCCAGTCATCGCCTGTCACGTTCCCAAAAGCTTTTAGCAAGGATGGTGACTGCACCCGGACTCTCTGTACTCTGATGTCGTTCGAATGCATTTTGTTGACTCGAGCTTTCGCCTCATAGTCTGCTGAGTAAAAATGGCCGGAACTTGTTCTCTTGCTGGCCTCCTCCAGCATATCTTTGCCAAGGTGATCACCAGCAGCTAGAGCATCGACCGCGCAAATCGGTTCATCTTCGGAGAATCGGTTGATGAAACTCTCCCAGTTGCACTTTCGAACTTGAGGTACAATTTTGAGGGGATCAACTTTGGGAGTGAATTGAACAGGTTTCAGCAGCTTTTGCCTATCACCTTGACAACCGAAAAGTGCAGGGCCTTCTGTTTTCTCAGACTCCTTCACAGGGGGTTCGGCATTTATCTCATTTGAGGGCTTCGAACTATGTGCTACCGCAGCACTTTTGTTAGTGTTCGGCTCATATTGGCTGTTCTCGGCAAGGTTGTCGGAGAAAAGAACTTGGGGGTTCGATTCCATAATTGACGGCGTAATTGAGAAGCTGTGAGATCGGGTGTCTCTTTTCCACCACAGGCATCTTTGAGATGGTGGCACTTACTGTTCGTATTTATGAGACTCGACCATGTTGAACTGGTGGGTGTGCCCAAGTGGGTACAACTGTTAAGCTGAGATGCCAGTATATGCACGTCTGACCGCCCGCTTCTGCAACGCGTAAGCCTCCACTGGGGCGATGAGCGGAGCAGGGCGCGCAGTTGGCCAAAGAACCGAAGTCACCAGATCATACGCATGTATTGTCTTTGATCGAATGGTTGTCAGTGTCACGTACATTTTGATCAGGTGGGGTGTGGCGTCCGTTCTGCATTAGGCATAAATGCATGTATGCCTGTGCAATCTTGTCAGTTGACTGCGGCATATAACTAACTGTTGGATAGCGTCTTATCAGCGGACATTTACCACTGACTGCCTAGCTTTGATGATTGCTCATAGCCAATTGCCCCCCACCTTCTTGTCGTGCTGTATCTACGTCACTGACTCACAAGGCGTTTTCTCCATTCTGCCTAAACGCCCAAAGAATGACGTCTTTGTTTTGAGGCGCGGCGAACCAAATCCAAAATCTGTGTCGTATTTCCAAAGGGAACTGAACGCGATTTACAATCCCTTCGGTACTAGGTGAATGGCAATGAACGGTTGCTATCGCACTCAATTTCCAAACCATGGCAGAGCCCACACACTCCGGAATCCAACAATCGATGCATCAGTAAGTTACAGTTTTCGAACCCTTCATTGCGGTGGTTTCTGATAAGTAGCATCAGAAATATCCGCTCCTGGCCAAATAATCAGTTGCAAGCCAATGCGGACCCAATAATACAATGGGCGAATTGCTCTTGGATGGATGTTTTGGATTCCATAGAATCAGCACGACAGCAACATCAACTCAAGAAAGATAGCAACAAATTGCGTGCTGCCCAAAGAAACAGGTCTGTCGCGGCTACTTTACAATCGTTAGCCGACATGATACCTGATCAGGATGGACTGAGTATCTTGCGAGGGGGGCTAAAAACAACATTCAAGGTACTTTCATACTATCACACGGATGTTACTGGCGCCTCCACCATGTCACTAATTTTGAATCAAGTAGTTTGTTGAGAAACGAATTGAAAACTCCGAACGTATCTTGGCAGCATTTGAAGATATTCCTATCACTTTCTCCAACGCATGCAATGCATTGAGAGCATATCCCAATGACAGCAGTCTAAGAACACTTGTCGAAGGACTCTTTCTCGCATTAAAAACAGAAATACCAAAATTGATTGAAATCTTATTACGCACACAAAACTGCTCTTGTATACTCGTTTCGCCCTCAAGAAAATTTGCGGTAAAAAACACTAACTTTGACTTAGTTCCAAGGAAACTCTTTAAACAACACCCGGAGAATGAAGCGGCCTCTATCAACCACGCCCTCGATTTGGTGACCAGGGCTTCTCACAAAGTGTCGGACCAAGTAAATTTTCTCGGAGCCAAGACGATGGTAGCGACGCTTCAAGAAACAAAAATAATCAACGAGGAAGTGTCAAAAACACACGACGAGTTATCAAAGATGGCCAAGGAACTAAATTCAATACAATTTACTCAACATGATTTGGAACGAAATATAATTGCATATTATGATAAGCAAGATCGACTTACGCACGCCTTCGTTGAGAAAATCAACAGGAATTTACAGCAATCCTTGGAAGCCTATGAACTCCAATTTCGTATAGGCTTTTCCGGCATCCAAGAATCGTTGCAAGGCCTGATGTGGAGTAGCCGACCGTTTTCTAAACTGGAAGATAGCAATCACACGGGAAGAACAGACCCGTGTGAATGCTGCACTGCCCGTCGCATACCCGAATTTAGCCACTTTCAACTTCCTCGCGATTACTGCAGTCAAGTTCCCATAC
The DNA here is from genome assembly GCA_013403855.1 of Calonectria honghensis. Lineage (NCBI taxonomy): Eukaryota > Fungi > Ascomycota > Sordariomycetes > Hypocreales > Nectriaceae > Calonectria > Calonectria honghensis. The sequence continues at coordinate 303,493 of VTGB01000001.1, forward strand.
AACACTTACAGTTGGAAAGTTCTATTACGCTTTCATACGACGACATCTACATGATCCTACGTCTTCCAGACTCGTACGTCTGCGTTCAAGACCTAGAGCTAATCGTAAAAGCGAGCAGCTCCATGGGGGAAGTGTCCCTTTCGCGAGCAGCATGGCTGCTGCAGATGAGTCGTTTTCAAACGTGGGCCCGGACTCACGACAACCTTTCAGATCTTATCTTAATTGATGGGCATTTATGCGATGATGGTGTGGGGAAGATATCACCCCTTTCGGTACTATCTGCGACTTTCGCGAGCATGAACAAGATTCCCAATCTACTGGTCTTATCACATTTTTGTGGCCTTCACACAAACCCAAGGGATTCGATGAGCGGTTGCCGTGGGATGCTGCTAAATCTCGTTGCACAACTTATTATGAAGCGGCGTCAAGAACAATATGATACCGTACTGCGGCTGTCTGAGAGTTTGGTGCATGCAATGGCTCAACATGATCTAAATGCATTGCGCTATTTATTCCAACAGTTGATGGCCTTTTTACATCAGGGACTGACGGTATATGTTATTCTCGACAATATATCGGAGTTTGAAACTTCGTTTCACGATTGGCAAGAAGAGCTATCACTGGTTGTTCAAATGTTCCAGTCAATGACTAGCCAAACTCGGTTCGGACCAACCCTAAAGGTACTTTTGACAACAGCCAACAGGAGCATACATATCTTTAGAAAGATTGAGCCAGAAAACCGTGTTGATTTGAGTGCTAGAAATCAAAGCCCTCGGTCTACCTTGTCGCTTTCTGTCCAGAACGGCTGGTGGCAAGCCTTGGGTTCTAGCTAGGGTATGTGTTATTATTTAGATGTGATTCTGCAAATGATGAGATCTCATTATTCCTGTAAAGTCTTGCTTTAGCTATATTAGAATATCATATAGTGGCGTTCTGGTTTAATTCGACTGGGCAGTCGAGACGATAGTCGTACATTCTGGAGGTCAATAACGCGATGTTAACATTATTATAATAGGAATTTTTCTCACTGTAAATGTATTAAATTAGCATTGGATAGTCCTTCTTAATAGTCATGAAAACCTGTGGCTATGAAATTTCACTACAACACGTGACTGATAAAATTGCATCAGCAACGCCAATATTGTGATGAAGTATTCCAATCAAATGGATTATTCAATAATAATTAAGCGACTGAATCTAGCGCAAAGCCAGGTTAATGAAAATCAGCCTTTTTCATTTGAGGAAGTTGAATTTTGCATATGTGTGTACAAATCCCTGACGAACAACTCGTCGCCCTATCTCTATGGCTATTGGTCTGTATCGCCTGACCCCAGTCCGTACTCCTGTGCCGGCCTGCATAACCCGTGCCATGATCGCAGTGAGTCGCTCTGTTCCCCATACCTGCGAGCCACGGTCCCGCCATAGAAACTGAAGCTGGCATAGCGGGATTCACAGGTACTCCCCATAGCATGCGAGGATGGTCTCCATTAAGCTTTTATTGGTAACATGCGCTGTCGCATTAGACTTCATATTGCGTCACGGCCAGCGATTGTTTGTAGATGATGGCATTACACCTTCGAAGGCCCTCCGCACTTTTGGTCTGGATTTATTCTTCAGTTCTTGCCGACGAAAGCTCACTGGTCAGGATGTATATCTACCCAGGCCCCTCAGTCTTTGGCTCCTTTATCTATTTCTCGCCACGATCACGGAGCTGGTGCCATTTACACTGTCATGTCACCAGCACCACACTCGCGCGCTGGCAATGTCAGTGGACATGAGATTAGCGCCGCTCACCATTCTTAGGGCCCTCTAGTGGAATATGTTCAGCATAGTAGGACTCAACCCAGATTCTTGTCATAACCGGTCTAATTAATGTGGCAAAGGGTCTTTATTTTTACTGTCGCCTGTTCAAAGATACTCCGGTTTTCCAATATCCCGTCGGTATAGGCTGTATGAACGCTATGCTTTTCAACAACAGAAAGACCGTGTTCATCTGGTGTGGTCTTTTTGTCGTGCTGGCTTCAGCATCAATCGCCGGTGTTCTTCCTATTTTGTGTACACCGCGTCCTTCTGATGCTAGGTTCTGTCAGGTATTTGTGAGAACATATCCTGTAATCAGATTGGCTATTTAAACTAATTTCAAAGTCTCTTTTTCTTGTGTTTTTTGGAACCAAGAGTATCTGCTTAGTATTCAAGATAGGTGTTCTGAATGCTAAATCCTCAAGCCATACTGCTAATGGACTATGCTGGGAGCAACATAGTATGGAGCATATACTAGAGGCTGGAGGAAACTGAGCAGCGTGCACCTGGCCTTGCACCACATATGGGTGGAGGCTCACAACTACTCGTTTGGTTCCATAGAGGACTTGCAGAAGGTTCGTGCTGCTATTTAATTTCTAGCTTTGGAGAAAGCGCCGAATCCTAAGATGCGTGACTCTAGTCGTCAGCCCAACTCTACGATAGTGCTCCAAAGTAATCCCCATGATGATGAGGATGAAGTGGCAATTTAAAGCCATACTGATTGAGGTAGCGCCAAGAGGATTGCGGCTGAAAGATGCCCGGTAGATGTTTTTTTATTGTAGGAATATGATAAAATCGCACTTCCAACTCCTGTCTTTGGAGGACTAGCCTCGGCGAGAACGGTGCTGGGACATGACCCTGGGAGTTGTCATGTTTTGCAACGACGTTACCGTCGGTGTCATTGTTTGGGAAGAAATCAATTTTAGATTTGCGGTAGATGCTTAGCAAGTGGATTTTGACAATGAACGATGTTGTGTGTTGTGGCATGTTTGTCTTTGCCTTCACCTCAGGCCTGCGTTTCACGTTTCGTACCCTACTTGATGCTGCGCATCCTCAATTTGCGTGCGCAATTCCTCCATCTCATTCTCAGCTCCTTTCATTTTTCGTCGCTCGCCCACTGCATTCAAACCACCTTCTATGCCTCTCCATCTAAAGGGGCACGATTTGTAGAAGTAGGCAAATATGACACCGGACCTAGAATACCAACAAAACCCAAGTTAACCACTGCAAGTTAACTAATCGCGCCTAAAAGAAAGCATACCTATACCACCACTGGCAATATGGCAGCTCCTTCTCATTGCAATAATTAAACGGAACTCTGCTCTTCTGGCTCTCCGCTGCCCCCTCGGCCACATCATCGTGCCCATGCTATCACACCATCTCCGACGCACACACCACAGCTCCGCCACGCGCCATCATATCACAGCCTCCTCGTATCCACTACGCTGCGGAAGCCAAGAACAGCTATAATAGACTCCAGCAGGGGACTTTTAACCCCAGGACAACCAAAGCGCTAATTTGCATCCTCATTACATTGGCGATCTCGCACCACAGGGTTTTCTGGAGCTCTCTACTAAAAGGTAATGGACAAACAATTGTAACGTACCCACCCAAAAAAAAATCATCTTCAGATCCAGCTCTGCAGCTTTTTTGTGGTTGCAATTACAGCCAAATGAAGCTGCGAGGCGGAGTGGATGTAGGTGACCCGAGAAGCGCTATGGTCTATGCGTTCGTAAACAGTGGGACATCACAAACCGCAGTCAACGCTCATTTCAATAGCTTTTCTTTAGATGTGGTTGAACCTCGGGCAGCTGCGTCCGGCTCAAAGCAACCCCTTTCGTTCAAGGCGAATAGATTCACTTATTCAATGACCAGTTTCTTTTGCCCATCCAAAAAGCGCGCTGCGGCAATGATGGCGCAAACAATCTGTGTTAAGCAGGTCAGCCATTTTTCCATCCAAGAGGTCTGGGTGCTCACTTCACGTAGGTGGCGGCCTTGGCCAACGTTCGCCCTCGAGAGCAACCACCTGCTCCAGGGGGCAGAGGAATCGTGAAGCGGGAATTTCATCATCAAAAATCTCTAACTGGAGGCGGCCTTTAATGGCCTGGATTCCACAACCGAAGACGAGATTCTAGCGCGGCTTTTCTTCCGTGAGGCCAGTATCTGCATCAAAGGCATGTGCTCTCGACCACCAACATTGCGGCTGGGCTACCCTGTTTCATGGACGCTGTCAGCCGGAAATTCCAGAGCATTCATCTAAGCACAATCGTAGAGGCCGGTAGTGGCAGGCATGGTGGGCATAATGCATACCTTATCCCTCTATCCGGAATTTGAAGGATGCATTTCCAGTCAATTCAAGCTTCGCATTGTTGAGCACTGTGTTCATGGATTCGTCTACCAGCTGCTTTACCGACTGATGGGCATTATTCTTCAATTCCTCAATGTCCTCTTTGACTTCTTCACGAGTCTCCTTGAATTCCTCTTCCAGCTTCTCCTCCAATTCGAACCGTGCATTGAGCATCGCCTCCTCCACCGTGTTGTGCATATCTTGCAGAAGATCTTGCCTTTCTTCTGAGTCGTATCGACATGAACGTGAGTAGGCGCTTGATGCTTCATGAAGCCGCTCCATTTGACTCTGCAAACCGTCGAGCCGATCGTGAAAACCGCGGAGTTGATCGTGAAAACCATCGAGCCGTCTGTGAATGACATCCATTCCATGAGAAATATTCTTATTCATTGCTTCGAGGAGAAGAATCATTCGCTCGTGGTCACCGGGAGAGGCGTTGCTCGTGCGTTGACGCTTCCTGCCTTCAATGGGACCAGATTAGCTTCCAAAGCTGTGTAAAACGAGAGGCAGAATACTTACTATGAGATGGGCCGACATGAGATGGGCCAGATTCCAGGATGGCTTTGTCGTACGAAGGTAGGCACGATTCAGGGTCAATTTTGGGGTGCGAGTCCGCGGTTGCACAGTCCGAGTCGGCCACTTCATGGCCCGAGCTCACGATTTCACCACCTTTGCCTTTGTACAAGGAAGCAAGATTTGCGCGTGCCTTGTTCGCAAGTGGACGGTTGCCCGCGTCCTCCGAGAAAGTAGCTGCCAACTGTGACAATAATGGATCGGCCTTCTGGCGGCTGAAGCAAGCAGTGAAATCGGTCGCTTTCGAAAGGCACTTGATCGAATCAAATATGTCTTTCGTGTTGTTTTTCGATTCGATGGGTTGGTTTTTGGGGACAATGAACTGGGGCGGCTTCGACAATGAGAAGCACAATGAGTGACTTCCGTCCCCAACTGCGTTCCTGATCTTATCCGAGCAATCGTCCTTTGTCTTCTTCCAGGCTATCGTCCGAACGTGTTCGGGAGGGATGAAGAGATATATGGGATGCGTGTTTTTTTGCTTCTGTGCCTTTAGATGAACACGGCCATAAAGCTTAAAGAAAGCTGTATTGGCGGGTCCATCTAGAAACAGATCTAGTTGCAGCTTCGGAGCATATTGGTCGCCATCAGTCGTTTTCCAAGTCACAATGCCAGGCGAACAAGAAATGTCGATCAAGGTTGCGCCTTGCCCCAGTTCGCTTGAATCCGAAACAGGAGATTCACCAACGTCTCTTGTATCGGGTTGCCAAGGATGCCTGGAATCGGATCACGTCAGTACGGATAAGGACAGGCAGACTTCACTTTGTTTCCCGTGCGCGGCGTCCCCCAGCGTGGAAGATTGATTCGGAAGTGGAGAAAAAAAGGAGCCTCGCTGTGAACCGCACGAAGCGACGCTGTGGTACGGTAGATCTTGCAGACGGAAGCAGGCAGAGAGCAGGATGTACGCAAGCAGCCGCGAAGCTCAATCCTTCACGAGACTCGTCGTAACGAATCCGCTACCCTCTGTTTGTCTAGCAGAGAGCAGGATTTATGCAAGCAGCCACGAAGCTCGGCCATCCACGCGACTATTCGAAATGAATCCGCGACTCTCTGCCCGCGGCCACTAAGACCCTGGTCCTTTCCACACGCGCACGTGAGGAGTGGGAGGCAGCATGCTGGCCTTAGCCACAAGCGTCATCCGTTCACAGCGCGCGATCGATGCGGGTTCGGTCGAGATGGATTTCACTAACCCAGACGGTGAGAATGGCTGCGTGGATCTGGTGCTGGGTGGAGGACTGCTCCTCGCCATGATTGTGATGGGTTGCTGGCTGTGGTGAATTAATTGCGAGGAGTCGCGAGAGGGCGGGGCGGCGGACCTTTATACGCATGCGGCTGATGTTCGGCTAAACATGGGTGAATGAGGCACTGGTGCTATGGCCAATGAGACAGCAGAACACTTCCCTTCTCCGTAACTGTTCGTGAACCATTCACTCAGCTGTCTAGAGTCAGTCCCCACATAACTGCGACCCCACTTTCCTGCGACGCGCTTCGCGACACGTAATTCCTTCATCCTCACTGTAACTCGCGCCAAATGCATAGCAACCCTTGTCCAATTTAGCTGAAAAATTGACTATGAGTTTATCCAAGCATGATTATGAAAATGCGCTAACTGCAGCTATTGAAAAAGTTGAGGAAGGTGAGGTGGCCAAATCAAGCCCGTTAGCGAATACTACGGTCTCGCCGAGTCCACGCTGCGCAACCGACTCAATGGTGCCCAACCGGCAGCAAAAGCGAAAGAGCCTTCCCGACGGCTATCCGATATACAAGAGAAATATCTAATAAAGTGGATTCTGACAGAGGAGGAAGCCGGCCGTGCCCCAACGCGGCATGAGGTCCAGTCCTATGCCCAGCTCATTTTAGGCGAGGGTGGGGAGACAAGCCCGCTTGGCAACAACTGGGTCGACCGCTTCCTTCAACGCCATGAGGATGTTAAAACGAAGATATCCCAATCTCTTGAGGCCACGCGTTCACGGGCTACAACGAAGGAAAGGCTACAGAAGTGGTACGACGACTTGGACCGGGTCCTAAAGGCCCGGAACGTCAGGTCCAGCCACTCGTTAACCTCAGGTCGCGCGCTTCTAATCTTCCGCCGCTTGTTTGCTTCGCATCTTCGACCATTGACACAGAATAGAGCCTTGGGATTTTTTTTTCTTTTTTCGCCGACACCCTCACGGTCGCAGCCTTCGTTCACCCTTTCCATAACCAGACCTAATTGCACAGCCAGCACAATCCAAAAAACATGTTTTATGGACCAACATCATGAGGCATCAGTGTTTGTGGCCATCACCATTGTCACTTTTATCATAGCGTTCCATATAAAACTAGTGGTTTGACCTTGGATGGGATATATTTCCCCGTTGTGATTTCCGGTATCCATTATGGCCTCATGATTAACTATGTACATAAACTCACATGTCAAAAATATACATCGTGATCCTTGCATTAAACCTTCTGATAAAGGTTGAGGAATGCGACATGTGCACACTTGCATTGCATCTTCTGCAAATGTAACTGCTCAACCTGAAGCTCAAGTGGCTTAAATGCCGAAAAGACGTCAGCGGAAAACGAAGCCGCAACGCATCGAAGTATTCCTCCGCAACTATCCATGCGGTTTCTACTCACTGACGCCACTTACAACTGTTTACGCATAGATGGAAGGCAAATTACCTACCTGTAAAGAGGAACTTTGACAGTTTATTGGCTAGGCCTCTCTTCCTTGTAGACTTTTGGTTGTTCGATCTTGAATACAATATTTTTATTAGCTATTTGAAGGACAAAGAAAGGAAATCTGACTAGAAGATTTATTAATTGGAAGATTTTGGCCGCATCGGTAAATGGTGTGTGTGTCTCAATGCCTGCTTCAACGTCTATAGGGTGGGTGGCTGGGCGGGGAGGGGGCCCGATGAGCTCTCTTAACCTTCCAGTAGCTAAGAGGTTCCTTAACTAAGCTCTTTTCTGAACCTGGTATAGCGCTATAACAGGGCTGCCTCGTTGTTGTTTTAAAATGAGGCCATCTAGGTTTACGCTAAAAAAAAAAGGCTTCTAGTTCGGTCATTGATTTTAAGTCTAATTGTGGAGATGTATCTTGGTATGTATCCTTACTAAAATCGGTGCCTTCCTCATACGGAGGTTGAGGCCGTCGCGCCTACGGAGGCGAAAAGCTGGCTGTAGGCCCCGTCCCACGCAGAGGGGTAAACACCAATTCTACTATGAATGTCGACAAAAATTGGTGGTGTTGAGGCTTCAAAAAGATGGTATTGGGATCAAAGAAAGTCCAATACACGTGACTTAGTATGGCCATCATCACGTGTGTAGGGAGGGTTAGAGAGGCACGGCTCCCCGCAACAGAGGTTAGCCTTGTGATGACCTCAGCACTCGAGGCTGTGGCGCCAGCCCTCTTTTCAGACCATCACTGCACGCCATCAATCCATCAATCCCTTCGTTTTGTCACCTTTTCCCTTGTTTTCTATTTACCGACGTGATAATCGGCCAAAGCAAGCAAAAAGAATTATGGCTGAAATGACGGATCTGCAGCCTATGCCCCGGTGCCGTATTGAATTTGGTATTTACGTCGGTTTGAGAAATCATTTTTGAGGCTAATGTTACTACTCTGTTTGGGTTGCACACCAACCCCGTTGGAGATATTTCAATTTGTCATCAACATTCAACAAAAAATGGCATTACCCTGCCAGTCACAGCCACCACCAGCCATTGGAACCTTGTGATGTGCGGGCCCCGATGATGTACTAAGATTGGGTATTTTTTGCACCTCCGGATTTCTTCACACAGAGCAGTTCAGATGGGAATGCCCCAAGTACAATCAGTACCCTGCTAGTAGCCTTGTTTGCTATCGCCGTGAGACCCGAGAATTTATCGAGAGCCCTGAGAATATTGCCATGGTGGTTGCGGATAGCTATAACCCACAAGAGTCGCTCCAGAGCACTGCTATTATCCCCGAGCAGGATCCGTGAATGCCGCCAGCTCTAGGCGCTGAAGTTGTTGTGGGATTTGCTGTTTGGAAGCTTGAGCCAAGTTCCAAACGTGCTGGGACATTCTTGAAGCCTATTGGTATGGTCAGAAGCAATGGGTTCCATTATTAAATCGCTCCAGGACTAACATCGGCAAAGGTCGGATGCCAAATCTTGCAGAATACGACGGGCTCGACATAGATCAGAAGAGAGCCAAGAAGTCAGCAGAGGTATTGGAGAATGCGACGGACCGGTATGAGCCCTAAATTTCTTACCATTATAGGATTTCCCACTGAACTACATCACAAAAAGGTATTTGAAGGACGTTTGCATCTTAGAGCGAATGGTCATTCACCCTTTGTATTGGCAGCGTGGGCACGGAAAGAGTTTAGCTCAATGGGGCAAGCGCCTGGCGGATATCGATGGCGTTGACCAAGCCGTAATTGCTACGAGTTGTGGAGCCGCCCTTTTTCGACGTGTTGGATTCAGGCACATCGATGATCTGCATGTTGAGGGAGACGAGCAAGATTCCACAGGCTTTGATCTCGAAGTTTTGCGCTACTCGGCGTCACGAGACGTGACTTCTCAAAGATAGCTACGAATTCAAAATTAAGCAAGACCAAGGCTCAAGCTTTTATTTACCCGGAGATATTTCAAATCCATCGTGACTGCTAGATATTTATGTACACATTTACATCGGTGAAACTTTAATTTGGAATAAAAATTGCTATGAATTGCATCGAAAAATAGATAGTGTACAAAATATAGACCTATAGCCACGGGCCTAAAGAGTGTAACATTGCTAAATTGGAACGACTTTTAATCAGTAAACCCGTTACGAGGCATGACAGACCCCGAACTCGCTAAAGCCAGTCTTGTAGTCAGAGTATTCGTCCTCAATAATAGTATACTGTATCATCACGAGGGAGTGACTTTGAGGGACTGCGAGACATATTCCTAGCTGATCTATAGGTTGGGGGAGACCATTCAGAGCGTGTTGCATTGGCCCACGTTCGTCGATGGGGGGATTGCTCTCTGCGGACACTTCTGCTCCTGGCCCTTCTGGGTCCTGGTTCCTCTGGGGCTGACCGCGTTCTGTGATGACAATGGACGTTATCAGGAACAACCAAACTCTGACGCTGAACTCCTCTAGGTTGAACGCGACACGGAGCTGGCCTGTTTGGGATCAGCGGCCGAACGGCCGCCGCGAAGAAATCGGTCGGGGCACCGAGAGCGATGGCGTCTGTAATGCCAAAGTTCATCCTATCAATGTATTCATCCCTTGGATGACTCGACCGAACGTAGTTTTCGCTGAGATAGACTACAACATTAGCTTTTAGGCTTGGATCCCGTTCCAGGTTACCCGATCTTGATGCCCGGTGACGCGCCGAGAGAACAGCCGGGGACAAGGCCTCGTCTTCAATCATATGCCGGGTAGGTAGCTGCAAATTCGAAGGGGCCGAATATAGGATGTCGCTCTCGTACGCTTTCGAGTAGGCTCCGCTGTTGACGCCCTCATTTCTGTCTAGACGATTCTCATCCTCTGCTGTTACTTTGTAGATAAGACCGTGCACTGTATAACCGCTGCGGTGCTTCATTCACGATTTTGACGCTTGTAACTGGAATAACCGGTGAAGTTTTTCACGCAGGTAATATTACTTGCTGGCAATACATTAGCGCTAAAACCCACTTTTGGCCATGCCCCGTTGGCTGCCTGGAGGCTTCACCATCCAACACGTTGTGGAGTGGTTGGCTGCCTGAACAACCCATGGCGCACGTGACGCCCCATTTGATTTGGCATCGCCATTTGGGAAATAGCCGTGTTTGTTGAAAGACTTAAAGTCAACGTCTACCGCCATCGATGCGGATGATAATTTCGATTGCTTCTTTAACACAACATCGCGATTCTTCGGAAAACCCTCAATCTCCAATTCCGCCCCTCTCCCCTCAAAATGCCTGCTTACCCTGGCCTTGGCCTTAAGCTCCGCTACCACGCCCAGAATGATAGCGCGAATGATGATAAACTATATCCAATGGGGATCCACCCCAATTGCTTCGGCTCCAACTCGGATATGATTCTCATTCGGGAAGTTGCTATGATGATTGTCATGGACCGCCTCACTGACAAGCCCGACTGGCACGTCAAGGTCTTTGATGATGCCATCACTGAAAAGTGGATTGAAGAGGCCCTTGCGCTCCCTATTGACCCAATGTATAACGAGATTGTCATGGATAAAGGCCGGCGCCATCCCAAAAGACTCAAGACAATTCTCAACAGACAATGCCTAGACTATGTATTAATACTCCAAGATTTGTTTAAGCCCCCTTGTTGGCTAACTTTGTACTAGTGTATCCAAGAAATGCGGGCAAAGGCCAAATTCTTTGAGAAAACCGGCCTTATTCCCACGCTTGATGCGAATGCATCTGTGGCCAAGTCTGATTCCTTGGTCGAGGAGTCGCTCCACAATGCTCTTCAACACGCCTTTTCGAAGCTCCAGGACGAACAAAAGGAAGACCCAGATTGGCATCCTGGAACCGCCAACCAAGTCCAGGACCTTGTCCATCCATCTCTATACCCTCTTGTCTACGGAAGGACAAGAGTCTTTGCCGATGAAGTAGTCGGTGTGGAGGATGCCGTTGACAAGTGGGCCGGAAAAGGCGACGTGATTCCTCAGACCGAATCTGACCCCGACTATCAATCAAGTAGGCGACGTTGGGATTTGGATACCGGGATTGGTGGCGGGAGTGTCGAACCCTCGTTCTGGTCTGCTAAGTATCAGTGGCTCCCGTCCAATGTGAAGTTCCAAGACGACGGCAGCGTCAAATTCACGAGCTACATCAACAACCTCCACCCCATCAAGCATCGTGATATTTACCACACCATCGAAAAGCTTATTGAGAAGGCTTTGCCTGCTTGGGATCTGTGCATGCCGCAGCTTCGCAGCTATCGGATTGCTGGTGCTGGGAGGACGAAGCCGCGTTTCCCCCAACCAGAACGTCCAGAGTGCGTTTTCATGCTTGAAATTATGACTGGTTTTGAGGTTTAGACTAATACCCGGAATTTAGCGACGAGGTTGAAGAAAACTGGACTCCGAGGATTAGCGAGGTGCAAGTCCCAGAGCCCGATAAGAATCCAGACGACGAGGCTGAGGTCTCCGGCGATGACTCGGGCGACGAAAACGAAGAGGAAGAAGACCATTTCGAGGAAGATGACCCAGAGGATGGAAGTTACTACTCCGGGACACGCCAAGAAATCGCGTGGCAAAAGATTCGTGAACCTGTTCAGCCACAGCCTCCTCCATTCGAAGCCTGGGACTACGGTGTCAAGCCTGGCGATTCGCTGAGGGACCAGTTCAAGAACCTCCAAATCATTGTCAAGATGGCCTCCATCGAGCTGACACCCGAGAACCCCCAATATCCCGGTGGCGGCTGGCATGTCGAGGGTCAAATGAACGAGCACATTGTCGGAACGGCCCTTTACTACCTCGACTCGGAGAATGTGACTACGAGCCAGCTGGCGTTCCGCACGCACACCAGCAGCTACCAGGACGATTGGCATGTTGGCCAAAATTCCTTTGAGTGGATGGAGAGGGTATACGGCACGCTCCTGGGCTCCGGAAGCGGCGGGCCTTGCTTGCAAAACTACGGCAGCGTCGAAACCAAGCAGGGACGGCTGCTCGCCTTCCCAAACGTGTTCCACCACCGAGTTTCCCCCTTTGAGCTTGAGGACAAGACCAAGCCCGGCCACCGCCGCTTCATTGCCCTTTGGCTCGTGGACCCGCTGACGCCCATCATAAGCACAGCAAATGTGCCCCCCCAGCAGCAGAGCTGGTGGATGGAGCGAGCCTTTGGCGGGCTGGACGAATCCAACGCCCAAAAGGTACCCCAGGCCGTTGCGGAGCTCATTGCCAGCAAGGCCCCTGGCCACCCTGGCCTGGACGCGGCTGTCAAGGGTCGCAAGGCCTTGCCCGAGGAGCTACTCCAGATGGTCAGGGATGAGTTTGGAGACTCGGTTCCCATGAGCTTGGAGGAAGCAAAGGAGCACCGGCTCAAGCTGATGGATGTGCGGACCAACTTCCAGGACAATGCGAGAAGCAAGTGGAACGGCGTAACTTATAGTTTCTGCGAGCATTAACCTCGTCAAGGGGCCATGTAAATATTGATTCTTGTTTATTATTTTATTTTCTCTTCTTCCCATCCAATTGCTCTCCCCAACGTTGGTAGGGCTCAGTTAGTTTTGTTGTCAAAGGTTAAATGCCTAATCGATCGCTTTACGCGCGTCCTTGCACTGCCCCCCTTGCGCATGCCAAGTCTCGAACGCGACCTCGGGTGCTCGAACCCTTTTCTGCGGCGACCGAACCCGACGCTTATCGCATTCAAAAGTACAGTTTAGTCCCTGTATGTTTATCAACCCGACACTTCGCCACGCAACATTGTTCATCTACCATTCATTCAGCTTTACCGCTATGATAAGGAGGAAAAAAAACAAAGACACATCCCATAGGGAATATTCCAGTTGAATTGCCGATACTTACCGATACGCGTTGAAAGCAGGCATGAGCCACTGAGGCAGGTCGCCCAAGGGCCAACTTACAGGGGTAGTATCTGTGAAATCGTGCCACGCAAGATGACTCAGCACCCCCCAGCCTCTCGCTTTGATACGTGCCGCAAAGTTTAGTTCGATCAATTTCATCATTTATCACGGTGTTTCCCCACTCCCCCAGCTTCGTTCCGTCATTGACTGACGTCGTCACTTCCCTCGCATTTCGTCGAGGGGGTTCCAATTTACCCCATTCCCCAAATTATGAAACTGAGGTTGATCAAGTGGTTGCGAGGCAAGCTCCGCAAGTTGAGGAAGAAGAAGACGGCGGACCAACAGCTGCCGTATCTTCCGAGCAGCCGGACGCGGGCGCTAACGCCGGCCGGGTCCCAGCAGGCGCTCCACCAGCCGCCATCATGCCTCCTCTTTACGCGGCTGCCCTACGAAGTGCGGAGATGCATTCTTCTGCACGCCTTCGGCTACCGCCTCCTCCATCTAGGCCTATTTTTGGAGCGCGCCGACACGCCGCTGGGCCCGCGGAAGCACCCGTCGAGGGACTGGCAGTGGTGGAATGCAGAGTGCGACAAGCCGCCAATGGAGGCTGCCGACGTGGAGAAGATGGGTCAAATCGCCTTCCACGAACCCAAGGGCACCTGGGACTATGTATGCCGCATGATGTGCCACAAATACCACCCCGACGATAACCCCCAAGTGGGAGCCATGGGCTGGCTCCTGTCCTGCAGGCAGGCGTGAGTGTGCGACGAAAACCCAAAACCCGGCCGTTTTAACTTACAATTTTGTGCCTAGTTATGAAGAAGGCATTGGGATATTATACGAGACAAATAAGTTTCACTTCACGTGCGGTGGCGTTTTGACAGATCTGCCACGCCTTCTATTACCACACCGGCTGGCGGCCATTACGTCTGTTCAGTTCGAGTGGCCCATAGAGTACTTTAACGAATCAGCAAATGCCCCAATGCACGAGGGAAGCCTGGACGAGCTCCGAAAATTCGTCCCGTCCGTCTTCCCCAACCTCCGCCAGCTGTACATCTCGTTCCGGAAGCAGGCCGAGAGGTTTTCCGAGGTGCACAAGCTAGACGACGACCACATACTGGACCAGCTCGACCAGCTAGCGTCGGAGCTCGGCACCACGACCAAGTGCACCTTTGCGCTCCCCCACGCGGCGTTTGGCGTGGCGAGATCCAAGTGTAAAAATATCAACGACTTTATCCGCGAGTGGCGCGAGACCCAGATGGACACGGCGTTTGTGTACGAGCAGATATGGCGCCCCGTCGGCGGCGGCCAGTTTTTTACGGTGTATCCCGGGAGCACCTACCCAGATCCTCCGCCCCCAGACAAGGAGAGGGGCGACGGAGACGACTCGGGGTACTGGGTTGTCAAGGGCGATTTCGACGTTGGCGCCTGGACCCTTGGGTGCTTCATGCCCACTTGAAGGCATTCTTTCGAGGTCTATACGAAATTTGTGGAGGTCACAGGATCCTGAAAGCCGCTTCATGTTCATAGCGGCTGTCTCTATAGACGTACCAAAGAAGAAAGAAAGGGGGAAAAAAATCTCCAAAAGGGCGTAAAATTGACGCTTCAAACTACGAGCTCGTAGCCTTCAAATGGTTGATCCTTGGACATGTCTTGGCGGTTCGCGGGTAAAAGTGGTCGTGATCGAAACACTATCCTAATTCATTAGTGAGGATAGCCCGGCTTGATTTTGAACATGCCGCATCGGTAAACATATCCGACGCCGACTAGCGCAATAGTGGGCCGTCTCGGCGTGCACTTCCCCCGCCGACCGAGGTGATGAGTACAAATGTTCCTCGCGAGTATATGAAACTTGCATCATCAACATCGTTATTCTAGTCGTTTAGCGGACACTGCTTACACTTATTGAACATGGCGGACCCATCAACATGCCTTCCCCTGACGCGGGACTCTGTCATCAAGGCCCACGATGTTATCAAATCTCGCGTTCACAAGACGCCAGTCCTCACCAGCAGGGCCATCTCCAAGATGGCATCCACGCCAAGGGATTCTGCGTCAACCGACGGCAAGCGGCCCGCGAAGCCAGTGATTCGACTCTGGTTCAAGTGCGAAAACCTGCAACGCATCGGCGCGTTCAAAATCCGCGGAGCATTTCATGCCATTGAGCGACTCAAGCAGGATCCAAGCTGGGTAGACGACGGGGGCATGCAGAAGGGCGTTGTTGGGTTCAGCTCAGGTATTAAATCACTCATCGGCTGCAGCGCTTCATTCACTGACGCTCTTTAGGCAACCACGCCCAAGGCCTGGCATTGGCTGCTCAAGAAAACGGCATTCCAGCTTACATTGTGATGCCCAAAGCCACCCGCCCCAACAAAGTTGAAGCTACCCGGGGTTATGGCGCTGAGGTCGTGTTTTGCGACAGCATGCAGGACCGACCAAGGGTTGCCAAGGAGGTTATTGCTCGCACAGGCGCCCGCCTGATTCCGCCGTACGACCATCCTGATATCGTCCTCGGGCAAGGAACGGCAGGCTTGGAGATGCAAGAACAAGTCAAGGAGCTCGGATCAAAGGGATTGGATGCCATCATTTCCCCCTGCAGCGGCGGCGGCTTGCTCGCCGGAACTGCGCTGAGCTGCGAGGGCACTGGTATTCGCGTTTTCGGCGCAGAGCCCGAGTTTGAAGGAGCGGATGACGGCAGGCGTGGGTTCCTGGCAGGAAAGAGAATTACAGAGGTCAAGACGACGACCATTGCCGACGGCTTGGTGGGCGTTGTCGGGGTTATCCCTTGGGAGATTATGTACGAGAGGAAGCTCGTCAGCGGCATGTACGCCGTTTCCGAGGATGAGATCCGAGAGGCCACCAAGCTCATTCTCGAAAGACTCAAGGTCGTGGTTGAGCCAGCTGCGGCGGTACCTCTTGCCGTGGCTCTGTTTAATGAGGAGTTCAGAACAATGGTAGAGGAGACGGCTGGAGAAGCGGGCTGGGATTTGGGTCTCATTCTGAGTGGTGGAAATATGAATGTGGAAGGAATACTTCAAATTTTCTCAAAGTAAAGCTCGATGGAATATACTTGAGTTATCAAATAACCGTTGCACCGAGAAAAAAAAGGCATGTGCACTCCGCTAATACGCAGCACAATGTTTATCGACTTGGGTTAGTTGTTGTGTCCTGAGACACGCGGAATTGTCTTATCTATGGTTCTGATTGATGTTTTGCATTGATTTTCACTATTGCCATGATAACAATACATCTTAATAGTGATCATAATATGAATGTGACATGGATTTATTTGAATATATTTTGTATTTTGTTTATTGATTAAAGAGATTTGTCAGAATTACTGAGAATTGACCAATCCAATACACTTGATTTCAACATCGGTATCTCCAGGCAGACTCTTGACGGCCACGCAACTAGCAGATGTTAGCAGATAGTCAAATAGAGCGAAGATAGGCATGCGGTCTCACGTTCTGGCAGGCTTCAGCTCGCCCCAGTATGTCTTATAAACGGCATTTACTCTATCGAAATCCTCAATGTTTGTCAGATAGACATTAACCTCGATGACATTTTCCAGGCTTGATCCGGCTGCGTCGAGGACTGCACCCAGGCTTTGGATGCATCGGTGCTGAATATCATGTTAGAGACGGTGCTGGTAGGCGAATAGGCGATGCTCACAGTGCGGTCTTCAATTGGCCCGCCAATAATGACACCGGTGGCGGGATCCTTAGCCGTCATGCCGGAAGTGTAAACGAAGCCATTCGCAACGATGGCCTGGTTGTAGATGCCCGGGCGAGGCTTGGGGGCCCCGTCGGTGCTTACAGCGACTCTCTGAGAAGACATTATGGGCGGAAAATGCAGAATCAATCGTCAATGAGATAGTTACTTGTCAAGGATTAACTACGCTGGGTTGTGGCTTTTATGATCTACGCGGCATCTTTCGTTTTCCCGAGAGATGGCCTTGGAATCGCCGTCACTTTCCTTGCAGGGTTGAGCAATTTTGACACGATTGGCCGGACCTTGGCCGGATCTTGGCCGTCTCCACCCATTGTTGGAGGGCGCCGCGGTCTTTATCGGCGCGATAAGACGCAAGCCGAGAAAGCGAGTCCGACCGCGGCCAGCGTCGTGCGGGGACGCCTGGTTGGGTGAGGGTTCCCTGACAAAAGCAAATACAGAAACAGAAAAAAACAAGAGAAAAATAATAGCGAGCAGAATTTTAGTGCAAGATGGACTGAGAGGCCCGTAGCAAGACAAGAGAGTCATGTCTTGCTCCATAGGAGATAAACGAGGCGATCAAAGTCCCCCCACTAACATGGGATTTCCCCATCCGTGCGCATACTGGGGAATTGGCGATGGAGTCAAATGTCCATTTGCGCTTGCCAGCAGGCGACAGCTGTCGCGACCTGCAAAATTACCGATGGAGTGCTTAGTGGTATCACGTGCAGTTGGGCACAGGAAACCTGACGCACAACCCCGTGTTTACGTGTTACAATGCCTGACAAACAACAACACTCCTCATCCCAACAAAAACCGTCGCGCCGTTCAAGATGCCTCGGGCCGCCGCATCAACCGCCGCAGCCCCCACAGCCTGGACCGGTGCGCCTCCCGTCACCGAGAACGGCTTTTCCTTTGCCAACAGCGAATTTTTCGCCGACTCGTCCAGCCAGAACCGGCACCGTCGCGCAACGCCCGGCGAGCTCAAGAGCCACTTTGACAAGGGCACCGACAAGGACCATCCGGCCCACTGGTTCGAGGCACAGCTGATCCACTATGGCCTGCAGGCGTCAAAGACAAAGTCTGTCGCCCGCATGCGGCTCTTTGACGCCGTCAAGGCGAACACGCTTGCCGTCCCGTCGGCTGTGTCCAAGCTCGAGGCCAAGCTGAAGAAGGAGTGGAATAAGAGTGACCGGGATGCCAAGAAGGCGCTGAGGGATGCGGCTGCGTTGCAGGCAAAGCCCAAGGCGACAGCTGCGACCAAGAGAAAGGCCGACGATGGTGCTGCCAGTACAAAGGCCGCGAGCAAACCTGCAGCCAAGAAGATCAAGACTGCGACAGAGACTACAACCAAGACCATAACCAAGACGACAATCAAGACTACGACCAAGACCACGGCCAAGACTGCAGTCAAGGCCACAACCAAGACAGCCATCAAGACTCCAGCCAAGTCCAAAGAGCCTTCCGCGTCTGCTTCCGCTTCGAAAAAGGAAGCTACTGCTAAGACACCCACTAAGACGCCTGCCAAAAAAGATGCAGCACCCACTCGCAAGATCCAGACTGCTCGTCGGGGCGGCATCTCACAAGGCCCAAGCCGCTCCGCAACGGCGGCGTCGTCGTCTTCGGCAACTCCCACCCGGCCCGGAATGGCCCGTCGCAGTGGCGCGACCGCGGCACGTGGAAGAATCCAAGCCCCCTCTGGGGTAGTCCATGTCTATGACGATGAGGAATATGATGAAGAGGAACCTTATGGTGGTTACATCGGCGAACGTGAATATTACAGTGATGATGCTGGCGAAGATTACCATCACGGCGAGTACAGTGAGGACAGCCCTCCCCCACCCTACTCGGAATACAGCGACGGCGACTCATACTCGGGCGACACCGCCCTGGCGCCTCTTGGCCTGATCAATGGCGACTATTCGCTCTCTAGCCCCTACGTTACGCGTGAATGGTCCCAATACGGTTCATCATTCAACCTGGTCCTGACTCTCTCCGGATCCACCCTCTGGGCCAGATTTGATCTGGGTATCGTCGAGGGAATCATGTACTTTGAGAATCGCCCGATGCAATCTTCAAACGATCCCGTGTCTTTCATCTGGCGTGGCCGGGAAATTGACGGCCCTATAATGTACCACAACAACCACGGCCACATAACCTTTTTGGGCGACGGACGGATCGAGGGAGAGCTGGACTACATGTCCATCAGCTTCCGCGGGCGTCGTGTTCCGGGCCAAGGCACTAGAAGCAGCGCCAGCATTAGCAGCCTGCAGTCTGAGTGGAACGGCTACTCCGAGGAAGAGTACGAACGGGAGAGAGTGAGCCGCTGGTGATGACGTATCGATTGAAATGCCATCGAGTCATGCGAGCCACGAGACCCTCAGACCCGGCTGTTTGGTAGGCTTTCTCACTTAGGCTTTATCGTCGGTCGCCTATTGGCGAGGCACCATGTCCATCGTTTTGTCTCAGCTGCCAATGTTGATCTGTGGCGTGGGAAACGCAGTCCATTCACCTGTAAAACTGAATGGCATGTATCCACAGCGGCTGATAGCGCCTCACATCTTGCAGATGTCATGGCTAACGCAGCCCCGTGGATGCGCTAGGTCGAATCCATCGCGCGCTGACGATGGACTGTGAATATCTAGCCTTTAATTCTTTTGGTAGCTTAGATTTATATCCAATTGGCGGAGCAAAATGGCTACGGTGACTCGATTTGGCGATCGCACCACGCGAAAAAGGAACAATTCTCTCAACGCTAGTAGTGGCGTACTTTTTTACTGTGCCAGACCCTGAGGTGAACGATGGTTTCGACGGAGATGTTCCGTCTCGAATTCCCTCGGATTGCGCCGTGTGACCATGTCCCGCAACTTGGCTGGTTTGCACTGCGGGTCGTCCCCCGGGTACTTAAAGATGGCTTCTGCTACGCAAATGACGCATCGACTGGGTGGAAAAGTTTATGAAAGTCCAAACAATCTATCATCATGAAGACGGTCTTCCTAGATCTTGACTTCCTTTACGTCAAAGACGATCCGCACTATGTCCGTGGTGCCGATCCGTCGGCCATTTCCATTGAGCGCATCATGGCATCATATCCGTGGTTCCAGTACGAGCTGGCAAACATTTCTCGCAAAACGTGCTATCAAGACGTCAGTCAAGAATACGGCATGGGAACAAAAGAAGTGGCAGACCTTGTCAGTGAGCGGTTTCACCCAAGTCGCTTTAACCAGAGCCTCTATTCTGCAATCTTGAGGACGCAGCAGGAGTTGGAGCACAAACTCAACATCGTGGGGACTTTTAACATCCCAGAAGAAGAACATGAGTTGATCAAGTCTGAATGGCCTGCTGAGTTCTGGTCGCTTTTCAGCTCAGTCTTCACTTCAAACTCCATGGGAGTGCGGAAACCCAGCCTTGCCTACTACCGGCGTGTGCTCAAGGAAACAAAGGTTGATCCGAATGATGCCATATTTCTTGAAGTGAAAAAGGACAACACTCTTGTTGCGCGGTCTCTTGGGGTCCGTGGATTTACCCCCGCAGATGGTTCTGACGCCATTCGCATTATCAAGAACTCATTTTGCGATCCGATTGAGCGTGGTCAGGCATTTTTGCATCACAATGCGCGTAAACTCTCTTCCATTACCAACGACGGCATCAAAGTGGGAGACGCTTATTCCCAGATTCTGATATATGAGATGACTGGTGACAAGTAAGATATGTGCATCAATTACCGTTCCAAGCTAATTCGACTTGCACAGGGATCTGGTCATTTTTAAAGGCCCAAAGGAGAATGGAAAATGGAACTTTTTCAGCGGTAAGGGTTACTCGGCACATTCTGGTAATCAGTGCTGACGCATCCAGGTGTTCCCATGTTCACCACAAAGACCTACCCTGACGACATGGACACCACCTCCCTCGCCTTTCTCAATCTAGAACAAGATGAAGAGGTTGTACAGACGACACTGGATGAAATGTTGAATTACTGTGATGAAGATGGCATTATTATGGTTTGTTACCCCCAGTAGACCAAGGGAAAACTGACTGACGACATCCAGACACACTTTGACAACTTCAGGCCGAGGGTCGATCCAGTTATTGCCATCAACATCTTGACGCTGTTTCACTCTCGCCAACGGGGCCACCAGCTAGCCACGACCTACAACTGGGTCCGGGACATTTTTATCCACCGGGCATACATTGACGGGACACTGTACTATACGACTGCTGAGTGGTTCCTGTTTTACATTGAGCGCCTGATACACCACTCCACGGATGTTGAAATGAAGACGGAACTCAGCCAACTGTTGAAGGACAGAATTCAGGAACGCATCGGCGCTCCCGGCGATGCCCTGTGCCTTGCCATGAGACTTATTGTGTGCGCGTCCGTTGGTGTTTCTGACGCGCAGGACCTTGAGACGCTGTTTTCAAAGCAAAAGGATGATGGCGGTTGGGAGGAAAGCAAAATGTATTGTTTTCCTAGACTGAACAAGAGTCTGGGAAACCGGGGAGTGACCACAGCTATGGCTATTAAGGCTATCAGTGGGTCCAGTGGGATTTAATTGTGTATTTTGTGCCGTACGAGCCAGAATGTTAGATCTAGGTTATAAGAAAACTTTCAGGTGAAAATTTCCGAGGTCCAACATTGAAAATCTTTAATGTCTAATATTGGAAATTTTCGCTTCGAGGCTTTTTTTAAACCTACATTCATCATTATGACTCGTCTGATGCAATGGGCATTTGGGCAATAAAGCTCTCCATTTTTTATCTGCTCGCCATATAGACTGGTGCAGGATGTACAGAGAAAAAGGGACGGTCGCTTAGTATGTTTGCTAGGCCGACTCCCCAATGAGACATAGGACCGAGACTCTATTTCCAACTAGTTATACTACTATTTTCCCAAAGGCATAGTAAGCTAGGTGTTAATATATTATCCTGCCCCCCCTCTTGAAATGGTTGTCCGCAATGGAATCAGCCCCAAGCCGGAACCGACAGCGGACAGACCGCAGCGATGGCGGCAGCACTACTTCTCAAAAGCTCCATTGCTGCAACCACAATTGCATCCACCCAGGCCCCACGGGCTGGAGGGTTTTCAATGTTTCGCTCCCTGATACTGCACTACTCGTATCATAGATGATTTCCTTTTCGCCATCTTGTTTCATTGAAAGGAAGAAATCCATCAGTTTAACAGCGGGCATCTGCGTTGCTGCTGCTGCGTCCATTTGGCCTTTTTCCTGCAGCGCGTCCACCCAGTCCGACCACGAGGCGAGACGAAACAGGTTGTTGAAGTGGTCTGCAACTGCAGGCACGAGCCCTTGCCACGCCACAGTCTGGGGATTGACGAGGTTGTAGACTTTGAGAGAATCCATCGTTCTTGACTCCGGAATCGCCTCGTTCCCTGCAAAGCCAACTAGCTCGGGTATGATGACGGAGAGCAGGTCGACTGGGATCCAGTCGAGGCGATTCATTGCTCCTAGGCTTCTGGGGATTAATTTTAGTTGACGAGATGCAGCGATAATCTAGTTTTAGTTAGTGGTTAAAACCAAATCATCATATTGCGAGGGGTGCTTACTGCGGGTAGCCATTCTTGCTTGCTCCAAGAACCCGTCAAGCCTTGCAGAACCGGCCCAGCAATTTGGCCAATCCTGCATATTGTCGACTTGACACCCGACGTTTCGGCGGCTTTTGCAAGTACGAGCTCAGAAACTAGTTTAGAGGCGCCATACCCAGTTCCGTCGGCTGCGGTAAAATCGTCCACAATATCCTCCGGGATGGACTGGTGGTGCTTCGAGTGCATCACTGCCGACACAGATGAAATGAAAAGGATGTGGGCTGAATGCTTGCTCTTGGCCGAAAGGTCTACCAAATTCCTCACTCCTGCAACCTGCGGCTCGAAGGAAGATAGAGACCAATTGAAGTTTACCGCCCAGGCATTATCTTCAAATCGTTAGCTTTGGCACTTCTTCCAGGGACGGGAAACACGTACGAATAATCATGGTTGCATTTTGCACTAGCCCATCGTACATCTCGTGGCTTAACCCAAGCTGGGGCCATGCGGCGTCTCCTTGCAGGAATTGCACCTTGCCAGCGGGCCAATTGGTGTTTAAACCTCTGGCTGAGCTATTCTTTAGTTGAGTTGACTCTGCATCCGGCTTCCTGTTAATACAAATCACGCGATCAACCTTGGGGCTGCTAGCAAGGGCATGCAGTAAATAGGAGCCGAGCGACCCAGTGGTACCCGTCAAGATGACGCAGGCTCCCAAATTTTGTCCGGGCGACCCGGAAGCAACTTTTATTTTAGGGAGGTTCTCAGTGTACTTTTCGAGTAGCGCTTTGAATGTTTCAGAGTCAGAGAACTGTGCTTGTGATGTGTTTTGCCGCTCGAATTTCTCAGAGTCCTGGTCTGGTCCCAGAACCTCAAACAGGGCCGCGGAAAGTAGAAATATGGAGGGGTTTCTGTAGACAATGGATGGCTTGAGATGGATAGTTGTAGACATGCCGGAATTTCTAATTGAGCTCTGAATGGCTTTCAGAATCCTTAGAACCATAAGAGAGTCGAGGCCTGCAGAAAAGAGATTCTGGTCATCTTGCAGGTTGCTGATGCCCGATACCTTGAATATCAAATCCCGAACGCCGTCGCGAGTAGATTCGAGAGTTGAATAATCCGTGCTCATGTGAACATCGCCGATGTCACTTTTGCGCTCCTCGTAGAAGCGAGCGATATTTGACTTGAACTTTTCAATCGTAGCAAGCCGTTTGATACTTCCTTTATCTGCTCTAACGAGCGGATTTCGAGGGTCAGTAGTCATGATAAAATTGGGATGGATTTGGGCATGCGAAGGAGCAACCAAGTTAGCTCGTTCGACACTTTGTCTCAAACTTTCCATTAGTCGTTCTTGATCCTCTTCGGTAGCTGGAACACTTTTGAGCTCAATCAAAGCAGCAGCTTGGAATTTACCACTCCCAATCTTTCTAATGGTTAGTTGATTACTCAAAGCTGGCCTCAGCGACGTACCACAAGACTCCCGGTAACCTCTGGGTTGTTATTGATGATGGCCTCCATTTCGATCGGCTGAATCTTTTCTCCGTTCCCAAGAACGATGATGTCGTCAGATCTTCCGCTGTAGCACCAATAATCGGCTTTGTTAGGATCAGGATGTCGGCAATAAAGATCCCTTAAATTAAACTCGTTCAGGTCCGGGTAGAGGTGGAAGATTGCCTGAGTGCGAGAATGTCCCGGTTTCCTTACAACCCACTGCTCGTAAAACCCCGGAGCCACCTCTCGCATATCGACTCCCATGGATGGGTGCCACCGAAAGTATTTCCAATCTTTGGAATCTGGTGTCTCCCAGGACTGCAGAGAAGACGTTTCAGATGCCCCGATAATATTGCGCAGATTGGTGCGGGAGGCAACCTTGATGCCACCTTCCTCCGAGACTGGACCTACAGGATGTTAGTCGAATGCCTTGCCATATACTCTGTGAGCAAATACCTCCTCCAGTAGCTATAAAGTCTAATTTCTTCACTTTTTTGAGAAGGCTGTCGGAGCGGGCAACTTCGTCAACCAGAGGGGGTGGTAGAATCATTCCGGTGATGGCCAGATGATCAAGGATGTACTCCACAGACGCTAGGTTAGGCGGTAGGTTTGCGGGCCCCAAGACGCTCGTGGAATGATTCCAAATGGCAAATGTCATGCCGAACACGAACCCTAGTTGCTAATACTTTGTCAGAGGATTCAATATGAACATCTTCGTTCTTCGTGGACATACGTGAAAAAGAGGTGCCGTATTAAATATTTGTGAATTTGGCTTATATCGATGCCGCACCTGGATGCCATCATATCTAGCGGGTGGTGTGTGCGCAGTGATATGATCCCAGACGCTCTGGTGGCCGTTGGTGCAAATCAGCGGTTTCGGTATCCCGGTAGACCCAGAGGTGTGCACAATGTACAATGGGTCATTCTCGGCTTCCTCAAACGTTTTAAAGTATGGATACTCATGAGTCGCGGTTTCTAGGAGCAGGGTATCTTGTTCTGGTATCTCCAGCACATCAAACGACCCGACTTCCATGAACTTTGCCAATGAGGCCGAGCGAACCCTGGGAAGTGCTAGGGTGGTGCAATCAGTAGCTTTCATAAGCCCAAGCTGGCCTTCTATGCTGTTTCGAGGAGAGAGGAGTAAAATCTAGCCATAGGGTCAATCAGGTTCAGTCATATTGAAGCTTGTGTGTTTGTGCAGAGAGCCTTTGCCCGAAATCATACCTTGTGTCCAGTCTTGACGCATGCCAAAGTCAGCAAAATATAGCGAAGGTCATCTAGACTTGGTCAGTCTATATCACCACAAAATGCTCATGTATCTTACGTGGGCCGACGTAAGCCACAGTGCGAAAGCAGTCGCTTCTTCCAATCTTGTCTTCTAGCCAATGAGCCGTCTTGTTCACAGCATTGGCGAACCTGCGCGCCGATACCGTCTCGAGTCCATCCTCAAGTCGATCTGACTTGGGTATGGTGTACAAGATGTGCTCGGGATCGTTATGCGCCAAGTCGTCCACCACGACAGGTAGCAGCCGCTGGCCGACATTTTTTGGGGGACCCATGAGTGTCAAGTCTGGGTTAGAGGTTTGGGAATGGGCTGCAAGCGAAAGCTTGGTTGCGGGATGGGTTCGTCTGGGTTTGCGTTTATAACACAAACCCAGCCAACTCTTTCGGAAACCCGTCATCCTAACCGCGTCATAGCGCAAGCGAATCCTGGACGAAAAACGAACAAGTGGCAAATACCGAGTTCCCCGATCATATCCTGGGCGGTAGAAATCATCATGAGCAAAATCCATGAGGCAAAATGGCTAAGGTCGGGACTCAGCATCGCATGTACAATGTATGGAGGATTGGCTTCCTTGAAAATTTTGCCAACAGGACAGAATGTACCGCGCATTAGGGTAGAAAATGTTAATCCCGCGTCTGCCTCTGCAAGCAGGGGCGCATAGTCACCCGACACATGGCTGGACCGTGGAGTCCCAGGTACTGGGTTAAAATGGGTTTGTTGGTGTGCGTGTGCTCGGCCAGTTTCCACTGGAATAACCTATTCGCGCGGGGACAGCCCTATGGGGAGTGGGAGCGGAGCGGGAGCGGAGGTCTTCTGGGGCAGTCCACAAAATATTGTTAACAGTCTCGACTCTTGTTGGCTGTAGTGGCTAAAATCTTTGTCAGATGCAGTCATATCAAATCAGCGGCACATCCGTGCCCGATCGAGCTAAAATGGCGGTAAGATGATGTATGGGATTCCTAATTTACGCTAGTTCGCTCGCTCTGGGTGGTTGCGCATGCACTAGTCATGTATCCTGTCCGAAATTGACAAATTTGCGCCGTGGCGGTTGTTAGTTGACGGTTGTGGCTGCCTGGGAACTGTCAGCTGAGAACATCGAGACTGGAGCGGCAGGCCTCGAAACAGCTGCCGAATAAAAGGACGCAACGGAGTAAACAGTTCCGACTACCGATTCGGTGAGGCGTCGTGGGTAGGGGACCGATGTGGCATTTTCCAGCGTTTCAAAGCCACAGCCTGGTCGAGTTGCTAGTTCCCGTGGATTAGTTAATCTCACACAATTCAGCCTATCAATGCGAACCAGTTTTGCTTTTCCTTTCTTGGCGTCTCGTTTGTTTTTTTACAACAACTATCATTGGCGCGATGCAAGCCTTCCAGGCGTTCAGGTACTCTACTCCCTGGCCAGATTTCGCGAGATGATACTCATCCGACCACCAACGATTTGTATGGGCGCGCTAGTAACCAATAGTTCGAGAATATTGAAATCGAGAAGCAGGTGGCTGAGACCAAGGTCAAATTAATCAATCTTGGCCCAATAGGACTCCACATATGAAGAACATGAGGAGTTTCAATAGCTCCTAAAAGTACGCCTGCTATCGTGTCTCCGCAGGGTCCCCAACTATTGTTTTATTTGAATCCGTTCTTCCTAGCCTGTACTAGCGCTCTTATGCTGCCCAGTCCTCAGCGCAAAATGGACCCTGATTTGTTGATCCATTGGATTGGGAATATGCTCTCCCTGCCTATCAAAGAAGCTTAAATTCCATCTCTCCCGGCCCTAGATCTGAATGTGATATGTCAGCATGAAGTTGCTGACTATTAAAAGGGCCGACGTGGCCAACTTGGGCCCTTTCCAAACACAACACGACACTATTATGACCCATGGGGGCACCAGATCTACCTGATAGCTGTTTATTGAAGCCTATCGCTTTGGTCCCAAGCGGGACTGTCGAGTGTACTGAGCCATGGTTGAATGAGGGAAGATGAGTAGCAAGCGACAAAATGGCTGCTTCTTCATAGTTGGGGAAGGACAGTGCATGTCTGTTTTACATTGCGGAATCCATCAGGCGGGCACATTGGACGCGTTTGTAAATTTCCCGTCATCGGAGATTCCCATCCGCAAACAGGCGACTTGAAGTCAATGTTGCTTCTTATTCCGGATGCTTTTTGCTGATGCTCCGGATATTGTGACGGAGCCCGCCATCTTGGTCGGTGGCCAAATGATGACCCATATATTCCCCTTTTGGGCTTCTCACTAAGCTTATTTGAGTACAACCTCGGCTTGTGCCCACATGACTCCACCTCGGCCCGTCTCCACCTTTCCCTAAGCATTTGTCTGTCTTCTCCTAATTGCCATCTATCCGTTGAATCCATTCTGCATACATTCAAGCACATACTATCGCGAAAAGTACCCAAAGCCTAGATCAACATGGATGTTAATACTCTTTTCGACGTCAAGGTGAGCTAAATAAGCCGCCTGCTGCTGGTTTGGTGAGCCCCAATAGCTGACCCTCTGCAGGGCAAAGTCGTCCTCGTGACTGGCGGCGCGAAGGGCATCGGCCATATGATCA
The DNA here is from genome assembly GCA_013403855.1 of Calonectria honghensis. NCBI lineage: Eukaryota > Fungi > Ascomycota > Sordariomycetes > Hypocreales > Nectriaceae > Calonectria > Calonectria honghensis. Next base: position 331,299 of record VTGB01000001.1, read on the forward strand.
CATCGGCATTTGTTCGAAATGGGGCCAAGGTCTACATCTCATCCCGTGATGCTTCTGCTTGTGAGAAGGCTGCTGCTGAGTTTAATTCGTTGGGTAAGTTTTGATTTGATCCCGATGCCTCGCCCAGAATCAGGACGCGTATCCGCACCAATGCCATCAAATTGGTGGCTGTGGTGCGTGTTTGGATCGAATTGGACATTCAAATTGAAAACTATTTACCAAGTGTACTAACCTGATGGCAGGCTTTGGCTCAGCCGTCGCGCTTCCTGCCGATCTTCAATCCCTCGACGCTTGCAAGGCGCTTGCAGCCGAGCTTGCTCGTCGAGAGAAGAAGGTCCACGTGGTTGTGAACAACAGCGGTGCCACCTGGGGAGACAAACTCGAAACATACCCTGATGCCGGATGGACCAAGGTGCTGAACCTCAATCTCCAGCGCGTCTTCACGCTTATCCAGCTCCTTCTGCCACAGCTGGAGGCGGCTGCCGAGGTACGCGACGGTGTCGCTGTCAACCCGGCACGAGTCATCAACATTGCCTCAATCGACGGCTTGCGGGTACCTGTGGTAGAGAACTACGCCTACAGCTCTGCCAAGGCGGGACTCATCCATCTCGGCAAGCACCTGTCAACGGTGCTGGGCCCGAAGGGCATCACCTGCAACACTATTTGCCCCGGCTTGTTTCCAAGTAAAATGTCGAAGACCTTAATCGATAACTTTGGGGAAATGATCCAGGAGACAAACCCACTCGGCCGTGTCGGATCCCCAGAGGATATTGGTGGAACATGTTTGTTCTTGTCAAGCAGAGCAGGGTGAGTACAATCTCATATCGAAAAGAGCAGTAACTAATCCCTTCCAGCGCGTGGGTAAACGGTGCCACAATCCGGCTCGATGGTGGACATTCTTTGGTGCCCAAGATATAAATAAGGCTGCTGCTTTGATTGTGCGAGCAGGGCATCAAGTGTTTGTCGTAGATTTTGAACAAACCCAACGTTTGCGAAATCGGCCGATGTGTAATCTATAGCTGTTGACTCTAAAGGGGAAAATTCCGTTGTATCACCCCGGCAATGGGATCGACATCGTTTATAACAAAAGTTCAATTCCACGCCGAGTCTCAATATATAATATTCTGAGAGAGCGTGTATCCCTTTGACTGCGTTGGAGCTGCACTTCCGTACCGGACCCACATAAATACACTGTGTACTTCTGCATGCATACGACGTCACATATATTCTATGTAGCTTTTTTGAGACACTATTATATGATTCGTCAAGGCTTTTGCGGGTACGCAAGTGCAGCTCCAACGCAGTCAAAGGGATAAATCTTGTGAGGGTGGATTTTTACCTCTTGTGGCTGTATTATCCCACATCATATGAGTCCTCCGGGTAAAAACGTCACGTCCTGAGACTATATACATTCCAATCACCATGACTGACGACAAGCTGAAGAGAGCCAGCACTTGTGTAGGGGGTCGATGTTTGTCTTCGGCTGAGGGTGTAAGCAGTTGCAGGGCGGGAGGCCCGGCCCTGAGACCATGACGACACAGAAAGTGTGGGTCCCCCGTTAGTGTTTTGGTGTGTAATTGGTAGGTGTAAGTTTTTTTTTTGTTGGCCGGGCTAACTATTAGCCGTTTCATCATCGACTGCACCTTGGACAAACACACCAGCCAGAAGAGCCCAACCAAAAGGCCATCAGCCAAAAGGCCTCCAAAACAGAAGACCCTTGCATAAGGCGACCAATTCTCTGCGCCACGTCTCCAAAATATATTTGCGTGTGCTGATTTCATTGGGCCACCAGAAGTTCAACCTCCATTCACCGCAGCGACTTCACGTCAGATAAGGCAACCAAAGTGCAGAGCCCAAGGCGAACCGAACCGGCCCAGAAACCCGCCGCATGAATCCTACATTAAAACATCATAAATATTTCCCAAGTCGCAACGGTCTTGTGCGCGTCTCACAAATTATGCATTTGCGACTTCTTCATCTTGCTAGATTTCTCCCCACTCATAAACTTCAGCCTACATTTCTCACTAATCCTTTCGTATTATCCACACTTGATCATGCCTATAGACTGGTCTCTGTATAAAGCCGAAATCACTAGGCTTTATCTTAAGGAAGGCAAATCGGCTCGACATACAATCGAGGTCCTTAAGCAAACCTATGGTTGCACAATAACGTACGGATGGATTACTGGATTTGGATGCAACACCAGCTAATGTTCTTGAAGCATCAGACAATTTAAATCCAAGTTTGGTGGGCTTAAAAACATACAGGCGAGGGAATGGAAAGCAGTAGGAGATGAAGTGGAGAAGCGCAAGTCGCAAGGGAAGACATCCAATGTCTATCTCTACGGTCGTCTCCAAGACTCGGCGCGGGTCGATAGAGAAATCAAGCGCTATTGCGGTCGGGCCCCTGAAAGGGATGACACACCTATTGGTAGGTGATCCATGTATTTTCTGAGACTTTTATTAATTTAGATGCAGACCTGGGCGTCGAAACTATCGACAGGTGTCGAATTGAGATAAGAAGCCCAATCTCGAATCAGACACCCTTATCGCCATATCCCAATACCTCTGAGATCAGCCAGCCTACCAAGGATTACGGAGCACAAGGCAATTATGATTCAGAAGATTTAGCAGAATCCTTTCACCCAACGTCCATCACTGAGATAAGCCAGCAAATACACATCCAAAGAAATGGCCGCATCAGCCCTATCCCAGTGAGCCCTTCCATCTATCATATTCTTGGCATCACAAACCTTGACGCAGCACACACGGCAAACCTTGTAGTTATGGGCGGCATCTCACAAGATGGAGATATTAGCCTAGAGCCGCATGACATCGCTGAACAATCTTGGGTCGAAACTGCGAGTGCTTTCGCAGATTTGAATCAGTACTTCCACCAAGCTGACAGCATTAACCTCGAAATGTCAGAATCAAATGCTTGCTCCAATGAAAAAAGACCATATACACTTTTTTGGAATCAACCTGGTACCCAAAACAATTCATGTAATAATCCCCTGGCTCAGCTAATGTTCGAACTTAGAAGTATTCTCCACATTCCTCAACCTAAAGTGGACGAGCGATAGCAATTCCATAAGCAGATCCATCCTATCTACACAGGAGACTCACAGCTGGCTTCTTACTCGCTTGGCCGGCATCGTTCCAGATGTTCCAGGCATTCAATCATTTGCAAAACAAGTTGAGGAAGTTATTTCACCAAATCCCAGATATCGCAATATCCAGTCAGCTCTAGATGAGGCAAACTCCGAATTGCTTCATTGTGCCCTATCAGTTGTGGTTTATTTCGTATCTAACAACCTGCTCGATGACATACAGTTTGGCAATTTTGTTAAGTGGGTAATTGATAACCGACATGTCGGTAATCTTTCAGCATTCCTACGGATAAAATCTCCCAATACTAGAAACTTTATGATGAAGTTTCTGCTGGCGGCCAGCCCCATTACGCCTCAGAAAACTTATTTAAGCGGGTTTAAATACGGAGAAACTGATATATCTACTAAAAGTCTCTTTAAAACGCATCCGTCTGAGGCCATGAGCTTCCTATCTGCCCTGGACCAAAGAGACCTATCTAGTTCCGTCTGCACCAAGCTTTTACTTGCTGCATGTGATTCAGGTCACGAAACAGCGGCTAAGTTTTTGATTGAACGAGGGGCAAATGCTGATGGAAACTCCAAAGGAAATCCTTCAGCTATCGCTGCAGCCCGAGGCTATATATCTATATTAAGACAGATCATAGCCGCTGGGGCAGATGTCAACATGGAGTTTGAACATGAGCCTCGAGCCCATTTTTACTGTGCAGTTTCAAAAGTCACTCCACTTACAACGGCAGTCATAAACTTACAACACGATGCCGTACTTTTTCTCTGTGACGCAGGAGCTACATTTGATGTTGGCGTTGCACTTATGGAACACGGCGCAGTGATAGAAACTATGATAGACTTTGCAGAACGAAGGTCGCCTGAAATTTACGGTTTGCTCATCAAACACATGGCATCGGACGATATTTCAACAACTTGGTTAATGGTTGAGCAAGCACAAAAGGGAAACAAGGCTCTTGCACAGTTTCTTGTGGAGAGAAACATCGTCATTCAAGATGATTTCCTTGAGCGAGGGCTGTATTATGCTGCCAAATGGGGGAAGCTCCCCGCTGTCCGAACTCTCTTATATAGGGGAGTAGATGCTAATACCCCAAATCTTCGCAGATTACATGAAGAGTCTGCATACCCTGCTTATTTGGGGAGCAAGGATTTACAGAGTGATGATTCACAAAATGACAATTCAGACACCGACTCATACTGTTACCCACTCAGCGACGCAGACAGCACATCAGATGATGACATATCAAATAACTGCCCCCTTGGAGCTGCCTTGAACTGTCACCGTGACTTGAATCCCGAAGAAATGATATACCTTTTAGTCAAAGCAGGAGCGAGGTTGCAAAATATATCTAACCATCAATCTTGGGTAGAAAGAAACAATCTGATCACTATGATCCAGGCAGGTCATGAAATGTCCAAAATTGGTCCGCAAGCTCTGGAGATTAGGTCGCCTAGGATATATTTCTTTGGCTTGTTATTGGATGCAGGTTGTCCGATTAATGCATATGGGCCGAATGGTAAAAGTGCTCTCCAGATTGCGGCAGGCGATTGTTTTCGGTCAGGTCCATATGAGAACGAGGCAATGTTACAATATCTCATTGACCGAGGGGCCGATGTCAACCTCCCCGCACATGAATTTAGGGGTCGCACAGCGCTGCAAGTTGCGCTCGAAAAGGGTTCCCATCAAATTGTCGACTTCCTACTCGAGGCCGGGGCCGATTTTAGGGCACCGCCTGCAGAATTCGGCGGGGTAACAACATTGGAAGCTGCAGCCCTGGGTTTAGGAAAAGTCCCGCAGAAATCACAAGGAGCGGTGGCGACTTTCAAAAAGTTGCTTGCCCTTGGCGCTCACATCACTCGCCCCGACAGTGACGGTAAAGAGCTTCTTCGTATCCTGGTTAATTCAGGTAATATAGAGTGTTTGGAACTGGTATTGAAAACAGGCGCCGTTGCTGGTTGTCTAAATTCCGTTTCCTACTCACCTGCTAAAGTTAAAAATATTGATTGCTACTTGACACCATTGCAGCTTGCTTCATTAAACAAGAACGAAGCGATTGTTCTCCTACTTCTTCAGTATGGAGCTAACCCAAACTCTCATGCTTCCTTTGGACGATGTTGCAGCGCACTTCAAGCCGCAGTCACAGAGGTCCGGACACCAAGCGGAAACCCAGTTCGAACTGTGGAACTCCTTCTTGAACACGGTGCAAAAATAAATACACCTCCCGCATGCGCTTTTGGGCGCAACTCTCTACAAGAAGCTTGTTGCCAATCGAATCCTAATTATCAACTTATACGTGTTCTCCTAAGCCACGGAGCGGATGTTAACATCCAGCCGGCGAGAATTGGCGGTATCACCGCTTTACAAGGAGCTGCAATAGTTGGTGACATACCACTGATAAATATTTTACTTCAAAATGGCGCCAATATCAATGCGCCAGCTTCAGAAGTAAACGGTAGAACCGCAGTTGAGGGGGCAGCAGAGCATGGACGGCTTGACATGTTACGCCTGCTATTTAACAACGGGGCTAAACCAAACAGCCCTATGGGCTTTTCTCGTGCTATCGAGTTGGCCACAAAGAATGAAAATTGGGCTATTGTGGATTTATTGCTAGAAGAACAGCGGAGTTACTGTGGACAGGGGTATTCAGGCTGCTTAGGTGATGCAGAATTGGCGACAATCTGAGCCAAATAGACATTTTTATCCCCCAAGTTTCCTCACTGCATTTTTTCCTCACTCTCCGATGTTTGCAAAAGCCCCAATTGGACCATGATAAGGGGATCCCCTTATTCCTTAGAAAGCAGTGGTAAAACCTAGTGCCTACGACTACAGCCACAATTACAACTGTGTCTATATAGGGTCGGCAATGATTTATACACAGTAATGTAAACGAATAGGCTTACTATCCATCTGAGAGTCAATGCGAGGGGGAGGTATATTAAATGTGCCAACATGCCGGAAGTCGACTACGTTATCGTCTCGATCGACGGCGTGGATATGGCCTCTGCCGGAGCAGCCGTGTGGATCCTGACTAGATTTGAAACCATTTCGTAGGTTGTGCTTCAAAGTCGGGAGCTAGGATGGATAAAATGTGCCCGAATGGCGCCTGCACTACGACCGAATGCGCACCTTGTGAGGAGACTCCCGACAATCGTCAGGCTGGGCGGTCGGGGTCATTGGACAGTACGGGAAGTGTTTCCGCACTCAAGATGTTGGAGATCAATGACAACATGTCTGTCGGGCATCGCGGCTGAAGCATTTGACGGATAATGGATGCCGTGGGTGCGAACCGTTCTTGGAAAGAGGCATCTTTATATCTCAATCATGAGAGCAAAAGTTTGTTTTGAAAGAGGATATTAAAATATTTGTTCCTTTGGTCAGGGCAATAAGGTAATTCACTACGTGGTGGAGCATTTGGGATACTCTTTTCCCCCAGCATAAACTATGCAATTGCTGACCCGTTGCAGAGGCGTTATTGGACGTTGAGATTTTTCGAAAGTCGCCCTTTATGACGAACTGGACGCTAGATTCGGCACAAAGCTTGCGACACTGATGGGTTTGCATCATAGCTTTTTCAATCGCAGTCATTAATCCACTGACTAAAATAACCCAATAAAGCACGTCTTGTTCTTGAAAAAAAAAAAAAGAAAGAAAAAGGAGTGGGTTGTTTCCACAAGCGCAAAAGTCTAGACTGAGTAATTTTAATTCACAATGCGTTGCTGTCTTATTCACGAGACACTGGCGTGGCTTGCATGCTGCCCCAATAGCGCGGGCTTTCTTTACTGAAATAAGCTAGCTTGATATGACCAGAATCCTCGCTCAACAAAAGAAAACGAAGAAAATAAGCCTCCAGCTAGCCGCACTCATTGGAAAAGGTGTTGGTGGTATTTGGGCTCTTGGCAGCTGAGTCTAGACCGCTTCATGCTAAGCCTTGTCTCAAGAAAAACCGGGCCTGGTTCATTGTCCACCTTTTGGTGAGACACCGACCTGACAGCAGACAGAGGAGATGTATTTAACACGATTGTCGTCCTGCCTTTCATCGATCCCTTTTGATGTGAGCTACATTTTTTGTGTGCGGTAGTTGTCCAATACATTCGCCATGAGATTTTCCTGTTTTGCAGCAGCGTTCGGTGCTATTGCGCCGGCCAATGCCCAATATGCTTGGCGGGACCCCGTTTGTCAAACAAAGGGTTCGCCATGCGTCGCCAGGGTATGTGAATCTGGAAGCTGTTTGATAACGCGCATGGTGCCTTGATCGCTAAAGTTCTTTAGTTGTCTACAGATCGTGCAGCCCGCGCACTTTGCAGAGACTTCTTTGTAAAGACGGTTACGCCTTGCCCTGCAACGTGAGTGCTTAGCTTTTGTTGCAGATATTTTCTGACAAATTGATGTTAGAACCACTGTCAAAACAATAACCATCACTGTAACAAAGCCTACAACCGTTACCAAGGATAAGGTCGTTGTCCCGACCAAAACTATCCTTACCTCAGTAACCACAACCGTGACTACGGTCGACGTTGTGGCGACTCACAAAGTTCCACAGGAGGTTCTCCTAACTTCAACTGTAGTCGATCAAGCAACCGTAACTTCCTCCGCAGATCAGGGGTCGCACCAGCAAGATAGGCGTTATGCGTGTACCAGAATTACCAACATGAACGCGGTATTGCCGACTCAACTCGCGGGTGTCTGCAAAGACCCAATCTCGCTCTCACTGGCTTGCCATTGTGCCGGCATTGACACATCTACTCGAACAACAACTCTTCCTCTGCCTACTGCGACCTCATATGTCACGAAAACAGTCACCCATTCTCCGACAGTCACCAAAACTAAGACAAGCACTTCGGTCTACAAAACGCTCAAAACAACTTTACTTGCTGCTTCTGAATGGAGAACTATCTCGACGGTCATCGTTCCCTCCTTTTATACGGAATACACTACCATCACAATCACAAGTACGACCACAGTTGCACCACCCACACCAACTTGTGTCACGTACAAATCTGTCTTGAAAGCGGCGTCGGGAGAATACAAGGGCCAATATTTCGTCAGATACTTTGGGGGGAACCAGCTCACCTTGACCCAGGACTTGAGCATCGCACAAGAGTTCGACTACGCAGACAACAAGGTGTACATGAAAGGCTCGACAACAGTAATGCTCAGGACATATAATCATCCTGGATCGGCTGGTCTTGGCCTGGATAGTGGCATGTCCGCGACTCGCGCGCCACTTCATTGTGATAGTGAGGTATCAGAGACCGGAGATCTTTCGTTGTCGTGTCGGTCGCAGAGCGGAAAAGACGTGCTTCAGACATGTCCAGTCGCTGGACCATTCCTGACACTTAGCGACAGTCTATTGTCGGCATGTCAGAGTGTAAGTATTATACTTACAAAGGTTTGTACTGGGTCTATTTGAAGTTATTCGAACCTTTGATAGGGATAAATTCATTATAGTCTGTAATTAAATTTGGCGTCCTTCGTTCCCCTGGAATAATGAGGTAGAAAATATTCTGGGATATAGATTAAGCATAAATTAAACGTAGTGTTTGTTGCCTGGTTTCTGTTTGTAGCTGTCTTTGAGGTGCCGTCTTTCAATTGCAGCCTATCCACAACCCCCTGCAACCAACCGCAATAATTGAACCGCCTAGCTCCATTTTACAGTGTCGGTACTGCTCTAGTAAGTGGGTTATCCTTTTCTGGCCCGCTACTGGCCATCACCGCTAACGCCGTGCTCGCTGCATTCAAGCTCCATATTCCACGCGCGCGGTCTCTTCGGACCTTCCACAGCAAGGTCCAAGCTGAGTGAGTTTGTAATGTCTTGTAATATCCCAATTTCCTAGAGATTTCGTGCAGTTGTATCTCACCCTTAGTGTAAAATGGAAGGACCCACTAATCCATCAGGGTAGGCAAGTGAATGCTCTGCGGGGATGAGAGATGTCGTTATTCAAAACTCCAAACATTGAGACATGCATTTGTAGCCATTGGAAGCAGTATTCACTTGGATCATACCATACAATCAATCATTATCCATCGATGATATAGCCCAAATCCTTTAGGTCACCTTGGTATATGATCGACCCGTATCTAGGTTCTAGACATGCGCGCATGCAACTTCGTCGGTGCAGCAAGCCGGCTGCAATGATTCGACGAGGCAGTGCATCATACATACCACTAACACGTCATCAGCTACCTGTAATTCTCATTTCGCGTCACCGCCAGAAACGTCAAACTCCAGAGCTGTCGTATGTCGCTTTCTGTTCCGCTAGTCACACCTGGCGGCGGCGGAAGCACCCCGAGCGGGGAGAGTTTGTAATCGCCATTAGCAGCGTTATACGTCCAACTCCAAACCTCGGACTGAAGTTGATCCGAGTTTGCTTCAATGACATCCCACAATGCATTGTACGCCTTTCTTACAGCCCCGTGAACATGCCTGTCATGGCAAAACTCTGGTGCACCTGACACCGAGCACCGCGCAAGCTGCCGCTCAAGGCCCTTTGCCATGAGAGCCAGGTGCCAGCTCCACACAACAGTGCCGTGGTACGCAGAGTTTGTAAAGCCGGCAATCAGTGCATCGCTCCCCGACAGGGCGGGGTTCGCCACGACAAGCCCCACAGGTGTGCTTAGGCCGGCAGGGAACGGGCGGAGAATTGCATTTGCCGTGGCGTTGATAAATGTTGTGTGCTGCGCACCAGTGGAGTTGAGAAAAAAGAGCCGAAAGGCCGTGTCCGTGTGCATGATGGCAATCTTTTCTGGCGATTTGTCGCTCTTGATCGCCAAAGCATAGTCGATGATCTTCCCGGAACTGGAAAACTCCTTGGCTGCCTTGACGTTCACCGAGCCATGATAAAAGGTGTTTTTCTTAGTATAGTGCTCGAGCCGTGACGCCGCTTGGCTTGCTGTCATGCTCTGCTCGAAGAACGGGAGCGTTGTGTCCTCCCACACCCTGGCCCGTTTGGCAGCAACATCCGCCCACTCGTATGTAGCAGAGTCTGAATATACACCTGGCATCGCAGCTAGTTTTGCGATTGCGTAGAGGGCTGCTGGAACTAGCGCGCAGTTGACATCAAAAGGAATTTTAGCATTAGCAAGACCGTAGGGGGAATCCCGCCATTGTCCAACACCTTGACCTTTTTTAAGATGGATCATATTTTTGAGCGTCTGGTCCTCTCCAAAGGCCTTTGTGATGTTCATGATCTTTTGAGAATTGATGTAGTTGAGATCTCCCCAGGTGAGACCCTCGTTTGCGACATTGACGCTTCCCGCTTTTGTGTTCAAAAAGGGCTTGATCCTCTCTGGGGAGGCTTTAAAATATTCTGCCAACAGGATTGGGAGGTAAAAGTCTGTGTCAATCATTGGGTATACAAAACCAGCCGCTGTCGATTTAATCCCTGCTTGTTGGTTTAAAAATGTTGCATAATCTCCGATTGTCTCTTCGTGGCAAACGGACCCGTCAGTCCGGTCGATGCGCTCCAAGACTGCGCCTATCACTGCCTCCATTGCTGAACTTTCGCCTCGACTAAGAACAGGCTCGAGGAGTAAGGCGGAGATCATGCTGTCACGTCCGAAATATGTCAAGAATCTCCAACCGCCTGCGAGAAGTTTGTCCGTATATGAAAAGAACGAGAGAGAGCGCGTCTCATCCGGCCTTTTATCAATCAAGTTCCATGAATCCGTGTTAAGAACTTGTTGAGGGCTCAATTGCTTCAACTGTGGATAATTGAAAGTCGCCGAGAAGTGATATTGACCCGCAGGGAAAATGGCTGATTTCCCGGAAACGTCCACCCGGTTGTTGCTTTGCCATGGTACAAAACTAAGCGTCGTGGTGGTCGTCTCATCCAGCCACAAGCGGGAAATTTTCACTCCTGTCCCTTCAAAGCTCGTGATTTGGATGGCATCTTGGATGATGGGCTGCAGAGTTCTGGGCCCCTCCACAAAGTCTCGGATGGTTCTGATGCTGCCCAGTATGGCAGTTGTCAATTTGGCGGATGTGTTGAATGAGATGACGCCTTGCACCCCGACAAAAGGGTGCTGTGAGGAAGCGGTTGTTTGATAAACTCCGCCCAAAGGGTTTCCCAATGTTGAATTTACCAATTCTAGGGCTAGCATCCCTCCCTCATCGCCCTGTGGCTGGAAGAAGGTGCAGATTCCACTGTTGCCTGCCGGCCAAGCAAAAAGGAGCCGGGGACTGACAATGGCAAGGTCGCTGTTAGGAAGAGGGCTCGTAACAACTGCTTGGGCGTCTACATTGCAGTCCGAATAAAAATAATTTTCGTATGGTGGGTCGCTCAAGTGCTGCGTTGGAGTGAGGCATGATGCATCCAAGCTGATCCGACCATGCGCGAAGGAGGTATCGTTTGGCACTAGGGTCGAATAGAAGAAGAACATCGAGGCGCAAGCAGTTCCGACGAGCAGAAGCGCTTTGCCTCTATTGAGGCAAGGGACTCTGCAGCCACCCCGTAGCAGCGGCATATTGGGCCAGCGGTATCACACTGACAGCGAGCCAGCGAGCCAGCGTGACAGCGAGCCAGCGTGACAGCGCGCCTTACGAGATGTCGCGTAATTTCCCCGGACGATGATGTCAAATTTTGGAGAGCAGGCATGCCAAGTGCTCTATTGATGAAGACCTGCAAGTTGTCAGTAGGAGCGCGGCGGGGTAAGAAGAAAGGATGTGGCTGTACACGGTATGGTTTGCAGCACAGCGCTTGGACATCTCGGGACAGGCGCTCATCGGCGATGCACCAAGTATATCCGTAAGCATAGGCCGCGCCAACAAGTGGAGTGACCAGCCACAATGATGCAGTATCCCACGCTTGATAAAGGATGGAGCTCCAAACATGTCCATTGAGATAGGAAGCGTGTGGTGCTCTGATATTATGAGGCCGGTCATGCTCCGAGGCCCAATCAATCAATTTTGCTTGTCCGCGAATCCGACAAAATTGCAACATCGCTTTGCCCGACGGCCAATATAAACTAGTGTGCACATAGAAATCTCATGGCAAGAATAATGAACTTCATTATCAAATTTTGATGAACTGCGACAATAACACAGCGATCTGTTCCCATCGGCCGATTAACATCGTTTTCTGCGCTTGCGCGCCGACTTCAAGCTGCTCTATCTGATCCTTGGTCTGATTGATCTTCATGGAAAATTCAGCAAGGACTTGGCGTATCGAAGGCTCAGCACTCTGCTCTGAATGGTCCTCCTTGTTCCAGCCTTTAAGTGGGTTGTCCCATTCTCCCTGGAGGCCACAGAGAAGGTGTGTTGCCTCTTGGGCTTTATGGCACATTGCTACCCCGCGTACGATGTGCTCATCTGAGAATCCATCACTTCCTGGATCAAAACTTCTGGTAGATTTCAACTTTGGCAAGATCAAGTCATTGAGACAGATCTTGTCCCATCCGTTGATCTCTGGATAGAATCCATACTCGGAAAATAGGGCGTCATTGCAGTACTCCCCGTAGCAAATCGAAATCTCTTCGCCTATAGAGTAGGTACGATCTGAGCTTATTGTATACCCGTCCGGTGAGAAAGAGACTTTGCATCCGCGATCTGCGTGGTTCAGTAGATCTGCTACGGGAAGCAAAGCTAGCCTGTCCTCCCATGGGATTGATTCGGTGGTGGGCGATTCGTAATAGAATGCTCTCGTATTGATAAGAAGCCAGGCGTGTAGGTAATCCTCCCTGCACAAGTCTGGGAATGCCTTGCTACATATTTCCCAATCTTTGTTAAACAAGGCGTTTTGTTTCTTTAACACACCCTTGGCATGCTGGGGAAGGAGGGCTTGGAGCTCCGCGGGCCACGTGATTGGCATGGTGGCCTCAAAATGAGAGTATGTTGGTAGCAACTTGCTCCAACAGGCAGGCAGCATCTTCTCGTCAACCGCAAGTTGCAGGGCCAGTGTAGCGTGAATGGATGCCTTTGGGTGGAGCTTCCAAGAAATATGCTGCGGCACAGCATCTATGCTGCGCACAACCGTCATGGGAACCGTGACGATAATATCCCCTTCCTGTAAGGTAGTTAGTAAAGTAATCGACAGAAATCAGTAGTGTGTCTTCCTTCAATTTGCGGTTTGCTCGAAGACCAACACCACGATTGGGAATGTGCGCGGGCTGGATTCCATCCAATTGAATTCCGTTATCCCCAGCCCACTTTACAAGCAGGTCTATATCTGCCATCTTGTGAAGTGGAAGCGCGCCGGAGCTTTTCTAGAAGCTTGGGAAATCCTTTTTCCAATGGAGGAGACTATTGACAAGGCCTCGCTCCTGGATTTGGAGCGTCGATGATGTTTCTGAGTGCTCGAGAAATTTAGGATCGTTGCGGTGGAGAAAACTAAAGCGCGGGGTGTTCATATAGCCAATGGGGGGTGGGGGGTAGATTTACATCGCTGGAAGGAACTATTCCACTCAAGGAAGTCGTATCTAAATACCTCTAGTGATTTAACTGTCTTCATCAAAATCTCAAATTTTCTAATCCCCAGTATATTATGTGATGCTGAGGTTTTGACCCGGGCCCCTCACCGATTTCGCAATGGATTCATTATTGAAGAGGGTCCGAGCTTTTATGCAGTTGCACATATTAAATTAACAGATGTTATTAAGGACACATCCAGGACGATACTGTGTAAAAGGTCTACCAGGCAGCTCACCAAGTTAGTACGTTAAAAAAATACAAAGTCTTTTTCCAGGAATAATGAGATGATGCAGATTTAGATTAGGTTTTATGGAAATTCTTTTTCTCTCCTCTAGGAATATGTCCTAATGCAATCATATCAAGGATACAAGATATACCCATTTGTTGCACAGGGTTATGGCTTTAATGCATACATTCTGACTGGCAATAATTGCCGATTTTTAACTGTCGGGAATCCCTGTTGAAGATCTGTTCGAATCAGCTGCAAACCAGCTTGTTCAAAAATTTGCCGGAACTTTTTATCTTCGCTAGAATGAAATTTTCCGACTTAGCAACTCGACTTTTGGTGTCAATGGCGGGGAACTCACCGGATCACGCCGCTGTCAAGGTCGTCGAAGTGGTCAACACCCCACGTGCTCAAATTTTCCTTGACGACAATGATTCCGCCATCCGGGTTTAAAGCGGTCTTGCAATGCTCCAGGAATCTCACTAAAGACTCGTCGTCAAGATATCCCACACACCACTGAATCCAAATTAAGTCATACAAGACACCTTCAGTAGGATGCCACCCCTCTAGGCCAATATTGAATATTTCTCCAACCCCGCGCCTACCCTGGAGTGCAGATGTGAATTTGGACACAGGCTCAATGATATCGACCTGCTCGGCCACGTGAACGAGAAGGCCCTCAGTGATCCTTCCGATGCTAAATCACCCACCAAAAAATTTAGTTAGCCATGAACAATTCCGCAATCGCATCAGCCTAGAGTGATGTAGGTGTAGAAAGAAAACCTACCCGGCCCCACCCTCAAGCGCACGAGAGACTACTTTCCGGCCAGTCTTGATGCCGATTCCCAGTCGTGCTAAGAATGTTTTTGAGCCTTGTATGTCGATGCGAGATACCGAGGGCATGAGGGTGAGGATGCCACCCAGCATGCCATCTGCATTGGAATCAACACTCTCCCAATATGCCTTTCCTTTACTTGGTTGGACCAAGACGCCCGGATATGTAGATTGCTCTGGATTTGACATGGTATGGGCGTAGGGCTGTTGATTTTGCGGCATGTCTTGTTGTTGACCGCGGTGCCGTAAAGATTTGCCGCTTGGTCATTGCTGCCTGAGGTATGAACCTCCGAGATGAGGTAATCACAAGGCTTGAAGCCCCACTTGGTTTTTGAGGCAGCGGCCACGGGCAAACATGCTTCCTCGCACGCGTGCTTTGGGCCGCCGAACACACTCACCTTCCCAGAATTATTGAGTGCGCAAGGTCTAAGAAGCCACTGACTTATTAAAGTGCAAAATGGCCAAGTTTAGGCCAAGAGCATCCTTGCAGGAGATGGAAAAGGATCTCGGATACACTGTTGATTCCATCCCGTCACCAAACCCTACCGCCCAGCGTTTTTACTCAGATCTTAGACCAGTCTCCAGCGATGCACAAAGACAAATAAAAAGGGATTACCAAGTATTGAAGCGAAAATTGGCATCCAAGAGTCGGTCACCGAGTGCAAGCTTTGGTGAGCCAGGCCAGCCTGTGGTAAGTTCGCAAGTGCAACCTTTGGCCTCTGAGTCCTAACACGGAAAATTGCGCAGAGCATTGGAAATGAAACTGACAAAACCACAATTGTGGAATCGAACACCTGCAGCCTTCACAGATTTTCTGTGGACATAGAACTGGCTCCTGATTTTTCACTGCCGCTTCTTTTCACTAAAATAGAAGCCTCAGAAACGGTGGTTGCGGCAGAAGTATTACATTGCAGTCGAGAGATTAGAAGGATATCGACTGACAATATTAAAGCTATACAAAACACAACCTGCGCCAATAGCTTGCAAGTTCTTCAGCCTGCCGCAGGAATTGCGTGAGCAAATATATGCCCATGCGCTTCCCAGCCGAGAGTGGCGGATGGAACCAAGCACGTGCAGTTTTGTAAGCGCTGTTGGAGATAAGAGCGGCTTCTATTTCCCTTGGGGTAAGGAGGCGATTGTTTTGAGGATTAATCGACGCATTCGTCAAGAGGCATTGCCTCTTGCATATCGGAGAACCACATTCGTCATGGATGACATGGACGATGCGACCAAATTACTTCTGGCTATTGGTTCGATTGGTCGTGCGAATATCACATCCCTGAGGTTTCCGTGGCAGAGCGTCAGTGATACCGAATGCCGGTCCGAAGAATTTCCAGATGCGGATGATTATTATCTCAGGCTTCCGGCCCTGCATGCTATGAGATGTGTGCAGCTATTGCGGCAATGCAAAAGGCTTGAGTCATTATGCATCTGCTTCGACGATGAGCTCTTGAACACTATTTCGGAAGATGATTTCAGAGGAGATTTGGGCATTCAAGGTTTGTGTACATTGATTCAACTCAAGAAGTTTGAAGTATGGGACATGATCGATGAATCCCTGGAAGAAAATCGGCATATTCAGTGGTTACGACACGAAGTTTTGGTGAATCATTGAACAAAGTCGCAGACTGTTGCATGCATTACGTCTCCGAGCTATAGTCCGGTATCATGGTCGACCCCTTTGCTGTTTTCACAGATTGCCAAGAGAACGGAAGCATTGCTGGAGTAAAAGTATGAAACCAGTTCTTCTCGAGTTGCGTCGTTGGCCGCAAGTTCATGACCCGCATGAATGGCCTCCGCCATGTCCACCTTTGAACACACTGTGACCACATTACGATACCTCTCCGTCTCTTTCAAGCACCTTGGGAATACGAGAAGGGTTTGTTTATCTAAATATTATGCAAAATTATTTTGGATACATTGCCATCGGCCAAACTCTGTCAACAGCGAGCAGTGGTTGTTTGGGCGAGTAACATACTGTTTGAAAGTGTCTCTTACGATGAGAAGACCATCAGGGGCACGCCATTCAAGCATTTAGACACGTTTTCCCCGTCTACCTTTGCCACAAATATGTGCGTAAGCTCCTCATCGATGGCCGCAGTCATTATATTCCGTTTCACAATACAGTAACCGGCCGCGTCAAGACCATGATTTTTAGAACTCTCTGAAGCTGGCTGCGCGGCTACAATCCGATTTTGTTTCTATTGAATCTTGACAACGAGATTACAGCAAATAGAAAAATCCATCCATTCATCATTTACCTATCATTGCGGAAATAGTGGAGTGATAAAATGTTCCTCTGGGGTCTGGCGGTTAGCAATCGGATAACCGGATTCCCCTGCTACGCTTGCCACGTATTCGACTGCTGACGAATCATTTGCTGTTTCATTTGACGCCCGAGGTTTCCACATCCCATTTGTTGAGTGGTTGGTAGTTTGCGCCCCCACTCTCTAATTCAAGCGTGTAACCAACAGGAGCGGGGTGACGCCCAAGGATATTTGGGTTGCGGAGGGCTCCCAGCATTCTTTTAAACTTGATTTCGAAATGGAAGCATGGTCGGTTTGTCCATGAAAAGCAGCCATGGCCTCGACATTGAGTGTTTTACCTGTGAGGACCGTCCCGTCTGAAATCGATTTTCTCTGGCAATCGGCGATCAGTCAATATGAGCAAGTCACTGGAATTTCCATGGGTCACTTGGCTCAGGCCAAAAACATCGAACAAATACTGGCCGAAATCGAAAACAAGCAAGCCCTCTTCAAGGCCCATCGCCATGACAAGTCGAAGCGGGATCGATTGAGAACAATAGTTAGCGAAAGTCTCCCCCGGGTGCAGCTCGTGGGCGATATATTAGGAAAAACAAGCAAAGCGGTATAAAGTGGTATTTAGCTCATCCCTTACATCTCGCTGATGACAGCAGGCTTTACCGCCAAGCGAGGCGATGTTTACGGCGATTAAATATCTCATCAGCGTTTGTCTCGCGATGTCTTCACATGTACCGGACTGAAGTTTTTAGGCCTCAAATAATGTGTCCTCGGATTATGATAAAATCGAAGGCTTTTTCGAAGAGCTGCGCTCGTACCTCCTGGCACTTGAACTCTGGGAGGACGGCATGCCACAGGTACCGCAGGTTCAGATAGCCCTTGCCCACGTTTTCTCCTCTATTTTGGGTCTTTGTGCAATCTGCACAAAATACATCAAAACTAAACGGATAGGTAGGTTAATGTTCCTCTTGTGCAACCCTTGAACTGTCAAAAAGTGAGGAAGCTGCAACGTATCCATTACATCAACTTGGTTATGCTGTTTGAACCACATATATGTTTTCACGCTCCTCTGACTAATGGTTAGAAACCCAGTGAAAACCTTCAAATCTCTTGCTGTAGGCGAGGATATTGAATTGAGAGTTGCGTATGAAAATTTCCATCGAATGGTGGATCGTGAACGAGAGGTCGTTAGAAGGTTAAATGTGCTAAATATTGAAACCACAAAGCTTCAAGTTCAAGACACCCATACTACTGTAACCCAGAGTTTATCCCTTGCGAATCGCATTGATCAGAATATCCAAAATGTTATGGACAGCACTGGTCGCATTGACCAATACATTAAAAGTAAGTTTCTGCCTAATTGAATCACGCATCTAACACAATATAGGTCAAGAAACAGCCCAGGAGCGTGACAGCATCTTGTCGTGGATATCTAATCTTGAATTTCAGGGGAAGCAGAGAAGCATGTTCTCCAAGCACCAGGAGAACACGAACCAGTGGTTTCTGAATTCAGCAGACTTTCGAAAGTGGCTGACTGGTGAAGAAGATTTGACTCTTTGGTGCCCAGGAAATCGTATGTGCAGGCTATTCATGTCGACTGCAGTGCTAACCCAAGGAAAAAGCTGGTTCCGGTAAATCTGTACTTACGTTAGTAATGCTGCACCATTCATCCAATATGCATAAGATTTATTGGTTTCTGATACTTTTAAAAATAGTTCTACGGTCATCAGCCATATAGAAGATAGGAGTCAACCATCGACAATCGCTATCGCATACGTTTATTGCGATTACAAAGATGAGGAGACGCAGTCAGAAACCAAGCTTCTATCGAGCATAGTTCGACAATTAGCTGAATCATGCCACCCTATTCCGGAAGAAGTCAAAGCATTTCGGGACAAATATGTTCAAAAGAGATCATATCCACCAGATGAAGAGCGCGTGTCATTAATCAAGACATTGGCGAGTCGATTTTCCCAGACTTACATACTAATTGACGCACTGGTGACTATTCTCCTCTCAGCCCACTTAAATTTGTATGATACTGATTTAGAACCCATTCACTTAGGATGAATGCCGCGAAGAGATTAGGGATGCATTTCTATGTTTGATCGGAGAGATGGAGGGTTGCGCCCGTATATTTCTCACCTCGCGTCCCAACGTCAATCTTGAAGGTCTTTTTTCAAGCTGGATCACCATTGAGATTTCAGCCAACAGCAACGACATTGAAACTTATGTGGAAGATGCAATAAAGAAGAATAGGAGGATGTCTGCCTTCATTGCAAGAGACCGGAACTTGAAGAGGGATATTATCCAAAGCATTCTCAACTCGACTAAGGGCATGTAAGTGATGAAAAGAGATAACGAAGATGGATCTGAGGGCCAACTTTTAACCTGATCGTAGGTTCCTTCTTGCTCATCTTCAAATAAAGGAGCTTTGCAGACAGAATAACGCCAAAGCCATCCGTGCTTCGCTGAACAGTCTACCTACGGATGTCAATTCCTTCTACGACGACGCTCTGCAGCGAGTTGAGAGCCAGAACGAAATGGATCGAGAGTTGGCAAAAAAGGCGTTTTCATATATTTTTTACGCGAAGAGGTCACTCTCTGTTGATGAAATACTTCATGCCCTCAGCTTTACAGTTGGGGATTGCGATGTCGACGAAATGTCTTTCACAGAAGATCATATTCTGCTTTCCATCACCGCCGGGTTGATTCAGGTTGGTAAGCATGGGACTGTATCCCTGGTACACTTGACTCTAGACGAATATTTTCGCAAGACACAAGGAAGGTTTTTGGAATCCCAGTCAGAAATTACAAAGACTTGCCTGGGATACTTGTCTTTCGACGTCTTCGGGTCCGGACCTTGCGATAGTGACGAAACTCTTGACCAGCGGTTGTCCAAGTACGCATTTAGCTCATATGCCTCACAATATTGGGGACAGCATGTCGTGGAAAGCCAAGATGATGTTGATATGGAGATGGTGTTGGATCTTCTGAGGGACAAGGAAAAGCTGGCATCCACCGTTCAGATACTGCACATCCCGCAACACCGTGTGGCCCAGAAGCATGATATATTTCCAAAAGGGTTCACCCCTCTCCACGCCGTTGCGTATTGGGGAATGAAGAATTTCTTGAATTCTACCTGTGTAATCGGCATCGCTATCAACGACCAAGACAGCAATGGAGCTACTGCCCTGCACTTGGCATCACGACAAGGTCACGTAAAGACAGCACAACTTCTTATTGAACATGATTCCATCGATATAAACATGGTCAATTATCGAGGCGAAACATCTCTCATGTGTGCCGCAAGAAACGGACATGGAGGAGTAGCCGAGCTTCTTCTTGCTGGGGGCGCTGATTCGCGCATGGAAGATGAAGAAGGGTGGACGGCTCTTCACTGGGCAATTATAGGAAGCCATTCTTCGGTCGTTAAATTATTCATCGATCATGCAACCGATACAGACACTGATAAAACACAACACAACAAGGCCATTATTTTAGCATCGGAGGCGGGCAGCGATAAAACAGTTGAAATGCTTGTGTCGGAAGGCGCTGATGTTGATTGGATAGATGAGGAAGGAAGCACACCACTGCACTGGGCGGTGTCCGAAGGACATGAATTAACCGTGTCTGTCTTGTTGAAAAATAAGGCTGACCCCAACTCCAAGGACAACTACGACAATACGCCTCTGCACTGGGCAGTCACCAATAGTGCGACTACACGTTTGCTGTTGGACTACGGCGCTCGTGTAAACGTCGGAAATCGTACCTTGCAAACCGCACTTCATTGGAGCACTCAAGCAGGAAAAGATGACGTGATAGAGTTGCTTCTCAGCCACGGAGCTGATCCTAACTTTGTGGATTCGGCCGGCGTCACTGCGCTACATGTCGCTGCTATGCAGGGGTATGTGGAGACGGCAGAGCGTTTGATACGATGCGGGGCAGATCTGGAGCTCAAAGACAACGATGGGTGGACGGCATCAACAGCAGCGATTGTGAAAGGACACGACGATTTAGCAGCTGTCCTAACACCCGAAAAGATCGATGGACCATTGACAATTGAAGAGTTGAGATTAAGAAAGGACAATGCAAAGGAATGGGCCCGAATGCAGGAAATGGCCGCCCTGAAAGCATGCTGGAGCACGGCTGTTAGTGGGCTTCGTTCCGCTGTAAATAGCGGGTATAGAGAGAGGATCCTGGAGCTTTTGGAAAACGGTGCCGATATTGATGCTGATGATCCGTTCGGGGATCATACGGCGCTTACCCTGGCAACATGGCTCGGGCGCGAAGAGCTTGTGAAGGTTCTTTTAGAGAACGGGGCAGATCCCAACAGGCGCGACCGGACTGGCCGGGCGGCCTTGCATATTGCAGCTGGGGATGGCTATCTTGAGATTCTCATTCTGCTTGTTGAGAATGGTGCCGATGTGGACGCCCGGATGTATGAGTGGACGCCGATGCTATTGGCGGCCCAGAATTGGAAGTATTGGGTTATTGACCACCTGATTGAGAACGGAGCCGACGTCAACGCCGAGGACTACAACGGACGAAGAGCATTGCACTGGGCAGCCAGGCATGGTGGCACAGCCGTTGTGTGGTCTCTAATGGAAAGTGGAGCGGAACTCAATGCCAGGGACGGCAGCGGGAAAACCGCGCTCGCAACAGCAGTTGAGAATCAGCATCACAAGGTTGCGGATCTGCTGCGGAATGAATTCGGCGCCGAGTTAATATGATCGTCGCATGGTTTGCCCTGTCTATATTTTGGTAGCATTGATTCAAATACGACAGGCTTGCCAAGAAAAATGGTGAACATGGAAAGAAGCGCATCGTAAACGTACAACCCTATCCATGAGCATAAACTGGCTGTTTGGTTGCTGGCGGTATACGTAATGCACGAAAGGAAAAAAACAAGGCCCAGAACCAATGTAAAGGGAGGAAAGTTGTAGATTAGATAGCTTTGTGCATCATCAAAAATGCGAGGTGTTCCCATTGTTCTCCCCATCATCTCGGTAGAGCCCTCCAAGCTTGATAGAGAATCTCGGGAGTGAGGACCGAGTTTTGCACTGGCTCGGTTTGTGGGGCCGACGCCTGAGTTCAACTTGAGATTGCATTCAGAAGAGACCTTCGGTTTGTGGTTATGGTGGTTCAACGATGTGGTAGATATTTTTGTTGAAGACTAAGTTTGCAGCTAGTATGTGGCAAGTTGGATTTATTGAGCGGGGGTTCTTTTGGGGTGACAGCCAGTTTGACCAAATGTTGGTGCAGCTCTGATGTCACAAATGGCAGCGTTCTAATCCATCCAGACAAGGAAAAGCGATCCTGAGCAGGCATCTTGTTATAGCTGATCCACATGGGCCCATGCGCTGTGATTAGCTTCCCTGCCACCAAATACATTTTCCCCGCGACCATCCCACGCCCCTCACGCACAACTCGACCCGCACGCTCGATGCCATGACCGCAGCGGAAGACCAGCCCGAGCCAATCCAGGCCTCTTCAAACGCTAGACGCACCAATACAGCGTAAGCGCCACTGCGACTTTTATTTCGAGCCCGCCGCTGACCCCGCTGTAGATGCATCAAGTGCCGCGAGCGCAAGGTTCGCTGCTCGGGCGGGTGTCCCTGCACCAACTGCGTCAGACGCTCTGCGGAGTGCGTCTTTGAGCCCGACGAGAGAAAAGTTCTCGTTTCTGAGAGGTGATTCTTATTTTCCACTTTATTTTTGATCGTCGCAGCTAATTGGCAGATACTTGAACGAATTGAAACGCAAAGTAGAAGGTTTAGACTCTGGCTCGCAGAACCCCCCGAAGCGACAAGCCGTTGTCGTTCCAAATGCGCACCATGACACACATGAAAATGGATTGAACCAAGCGCACCCTTCTTCCAGCGACAAGGCCCTACCAAATCTCAAAAATCCACTGTCAAGCACACCATCCAAGTTTGTCACCGATTACCAGGGACGGCGAAGTCAGTTTCCGGCTTCTTCATTGCGACAGCAGACTAAATAGAGCAGGATTCCTTGGGCCGTCGTCAACTTGGGCCTATAGCCAACATGTGATGACCATGATCCGCAACAGCTTGGATCAGCACCAATCACCGAATCTCCCACTCAACACAGATGGAGCCGCATTTGCATTCAAGTTGCCCTCTGCAACACAATTCAGCATCACGGAGATGGCAATGGACAGCCTGCCGTCCCGAGACTACGCCATCTATCTCTGCAACACAGTCAAGTTTCACATCTGTCAAACATATCACCTGTTTGATGAGCAGTCATTCATGCAAGGGCTTAATTCTTTGTACAGCAATGGCGCACAGCACTTTACTGCAAATAACCGGCTATGGTATGTGCAATACTTTGTCATCATGGCTTATGGGAAGGCGCTTCTGATGCGCGGCTCGTCGCAAGCGAATCCGTACGGCTGCGATTACTTCTCACGCGCCATGCAACTTTTGCCAGCGATAGATGGACTGTACAAGGACCCAATCACCGCAGTGGAAATATGCTGCGGGTTAGCTCTGTATTTTCAGTCTGCTGATCACAGAAACAGCGCCTACGTCTATGTGAGTTCGGTTCTGATGGATGATGTTCCTGGCTGACATGGCAGCTTGGAATTGCCCTGCGCATCGCATTGAGCCAGGGGATGCACCGCGAGTTGGTTGGCGAGATGGATGACCTGCACGACGCCGCAAGGCATCGAAGCGCTTGGTGGACCCTGTACATTTTGGACAGAAAGTTTTCTTCGACAATGGGCGCGCCGAGTTCCATCCAAGACGCGGATATAACCGTCGCCTTGCCTACCCCTCATCAATCAATACAAGCCTCTACTGCACTGGATGTGCATGTTAAGCTGTCTCGCTTGATCGCCAAAGTCATCAACAGTGAGTCTGCACGACTTCACCTAGATAGTAACTCACATTAGCAGCTATATACGGCATCGATGGCCAGCTCGATTCTTCATTTCTTCAAAATTTACGCCTCGTTCTCCGAGAACTGGCATCTCTTGCCGCTGAGCTCAATCAATCCCCAGAGTTCAAATTTGACAATAAAGGCCCCATATCGCGGGTCGCGGCGACACTCAATCTTTGCTATCACCAGGTAAATTGCGCATGTGCGAAAAGAATGGACAATTCTGATATTGTGTAGTGCATAATCCTTGCGACCCGACCTCTTCTCATGTGTCTTTTGCGAGACAAACTAGAACACCACGCATCTGGGGATAAGGACATCCGCGAAGTCGTCGGCCCCATTAAAGCGTTTTTGAAGACGTCGTGCGACTCTGCTAGCAAGTCTCTGAGTATCCTAGCTGCCCTTCAATCACAGGATCTTTTGGGTAAGTGGGTTCTTATGTCTTGGCTACTATACTAATGGCCGCTAGAAATGTTCCTTCCGTTTGATCTAGACACCGCCTTTTCTGCTGGATTTGTTCTCACCCTGGTATTTGCAATCCAGCCATCGCAGGAGATTTTGCAAGATACCTCACATCTCCAGACAGCCTTGAGTATTATTGACTGTTTAATATCTGGAGGAAACATCCCGGCTGGCTTCAGACGCGAGGAGCTGGAACGACTGCATGAAATGGTACTACTAGTAACTCAACATCAAGGCGGTGCGAGGCCTGAAAGCACGGTGCTGGCATTGGATCACCCGGACCTCACGGCATACGGCGTATCTCCAAACCAAATGATGTCAGTGGCAGAGCTTCTGGATGGTTATCCGATGGTTGATGGGTCCCTTGTGGATAATAATTGGCTTTGGGAAGATGACATGGCACTCCCGTCGTTGGATCAAACCGGTACATCTCAAAGCAACGAGGCTCTTACGTAGTTACATTATGGCGGAATAATAATGGCGGGAAGAGATGGATATCAGAAATTCTAAGCTCTTATGCATATTTTCTTCGGGATTAGAAAGGTTATTGGTGGGATGGACAACAACGGCGGCCACCGCCGTGACCTTTCCAAACAGCTAGAGAAACGAACTTTCAATGTCTAGCTAATAAGGTGTAGGTCTCTTCAGTACTCATTCTTTTCCTTTTTGGAACGGGATACCTATTCCAAGTGGACAACCCCGGGAGAATTTTCTATGGTTGTCATTTCAGTTGCTTCAGGATCGTCACACTCATCCTCTTCGGATAAAGAAATGGCCTGATAACCGCCAAGTGAACAATACGCAAAAAGCCCCCATGAAACGCCTGATGCGATTAAATACGTCATTGCGACCTGGCGTATTGGTCAGCGAGGTATGAAACATCTTGGGCTATATCTCCTTACCCAAATTTCCGGACCCCAGGGCGTTCCATAAATCAGCGGCGAACAAACAACGACCGTCAGGCCTATGAAGTAAAATAGAGTAGAATACCCGATGAACATCATGGGGCACTGCCATGTGAAGATCAACCTCCAACTCAGCTGCCATTTCACCACCCGCATCGAACCCTCGGTGTCTGCAGCCGCGCGTTGTCGGACCAAACTCCTCACGAGAATTTGGCTGAGTTGACGCTCCATTCGCTTTGGAGATGCCGCGTGGGGATCTTCTGGCAACTCGCCGATGAGAGCAAGCAGCGACATTTGCTGTGCAGCGATCAAAATACCACATACTGACGTCATGAGCGATGCGTACCAAAAGCCCGAGGCTACCCAATATGCGTCCTGCACATTTGACCAGGAGAATGAAGCAGTAACAATCGCGGTGATGGTGATTCCCTAGATGAAGCATCGTCATTTTCTGACCCGTTTTGGGCTAGGTGGAATCGTGGAACTAACGGCAATAGAGACAAATCCAAGCTCATCTTTCTTGCGAACCCGCCAGCCAGAGAGCAATGCATGCAGTTGCTCTCGGTCATGCGTGTGACGGAGTATACCTCGTGATGAGTTCTCTTCAATTTTTAGAGCAGGCTGAAGGGTGTTGAAGACGAAGAAGCGGTGATACGGTAAGGTGATCAAGAGCACCAATCCTCCAAAAACGTAGTCCGTAGGCGAGATCAATCCATTAGTCTGGCTGCGAAAAAACGCTGACATCCTTTTTGATTAAAATACTCGGTGTGTGAGAGATCGTGGTGGGTCGCTGGCTGGATCAAATCTCATAGTTGCTCGTAAACGAGCACCGGTGGAGGGTGATGCTCACCTTATAGCATTTAGATGATGCAGGGGCATAGACCGACGCCACGAGCACTTTTCCAAGCTGAGCCTCCTAAATTGGTTTGGGTTGATAGACGTGGCTTGACTAACAAGGTGTCTGACGCACTCGGGCAGGAGGCGATTGGCTATGGCTGCTGACAACGGCGCTGAAAAAGACGCTGGATGTAACGTTATGTTCCTGCAATGCTCACTCCCGAAAAAGTTCATCCAATGGCAATCGATACTTTGGTACTTGGTGCTGTCCAATACCGAATGAAAACCCCCCTCGACACTCCCATTCAAAATGAAGCTCAAGGTTATGCAGAATTACAGACCCTGATGATGAAGCGTATGATGAAGATATTTATGATCACGGGCTACAGAGAAATATAAACTATGAGTGGTGGGCTTGATTCTATCGATCGGGTTGCATTTCTTTTCGATTCACTTTTTATACCCGTCGTTATCCCATCAGATCATTCTCTGTCAGCCTGTTACCCATTGGTCTGGACGGTCTGGGAGGTATTCACCCGTTGATAAGAAATAACTATGGGGAGTGAAAAGCCGCAAGCCTGCAATATCTAATCTAGGGTTATTGAGTTGGATTGAAGTTTGTATGCGTTGTGGGTATAGATGAATTTCTAGCGATTCAACACATGCCCGCGATAAACATAAGCAGGCAAGTCCAACGGCCAGGCTGAGGCGAGTCCTGGTGGCCAAGTTTGTTTCCAGGCTAGCACAAAACAATGCGCAAAATACCTCTCAAAGTGGTGGTATAGATCCAGAAGTGATTTTTAAACTAGTCCAACTTATTCCAAGCCATGACTATCGAGTGCCGTAGTAACGGATGCTGGGATCCTCAAGGTCTTTATACAATAACTCATCAGCTGGGCGGTGACTGTAGTTCCGATTGAACCAGCATCTGACAAAGTCGAATTGCCCGAAAACATGGACTCTAAAAGCGCCCTCGATCTTGGGTTCTGCCTCAACCATCTTGATCCAGTAGGGTGACTGAAATCCACTTTTTCCGGGCGGAGGGAAATCTTCCGGTACCATTGCGAGTTGTGTAAGCGTTTCGGCATCAAGTAGCAAGCTGCAAAACGAATATCGCTAGTAACGCGCGAGGCTTGCTTGCTTTCCATCCAATTTGTAAAATGCACGCGTACTTCAGCCACCGAGGCACCATCTAGAGCGGTGTCTGCCAGAACATCATCCTCATAGCGATGTGAAATTTCCTCATTGGGCCTCATGTCAACTTCAGTCAAAATCTCGGCCAGCTGGACCAGGTTTTCGCCGCTCTTCTCTTCTTCCAAGACATTTCATGGAAGCAGCCTCGATACTGACGTACGCCTGGGCCAAGCGACCGAGTACAGTAATAGCATGCCGGAATTGGTCATCAGATCCAGGGTCGTAGGCGGTGCGCACAATAGTAAGCCCTCACCGCTGTGGTCGATGTGCCCCTTTAAGCACCAACACGTTGCGCAATTGCTTAACAATTTTGCGGTGCATGAGAGGATCGCCGTTGAAGCGTGGCCGCCGATAATGTTCTTCGTAGATCCAAACGGGATAGCCTTTAGCAGTGACAGCAGCCTGAAATTCTGCACTCAAGGTGATGGGGTTCTGTGCCATTTTTAGCGCTCGTATATGCTGAAAGAGTAAGATGGATGGTTCGCAAGACAAAACGGTGCGACAATCCGAGACCCGATCATATTAATATCAGTAACCAACCGCCTTCCATGTCTTGGCAGACCCCACGTACCAAAGCCAGGCTTGATCCACATCTTCTCAATCTAGACGTGATTTACGCCTCGAGAGAAGCTGCCGAGAAACCCTGCAGAGCATAAGATCCACTGCTCAAATTCATACCAAGCTCTGCCCTGGCCATTGATTGTAAAACCATGATCAACAATGTCAAAGTAAGCTACCCTGAAGTTTTCCATTCTCATGCGTTACGTTGCACAGCTTGCCACATACCGGTCCAGCGAGGATAGATATCGCTTCATTATGCCTCAAGAAACAAATCACAAATATGCCGTGTTATTACTCGATAGTCTATTAGCAATACAGTGCGCCCGACGCCCATCACCTGCCTGTACAAATGGTCAAATTAAAATGAACTACTTGTTGCCATCTAGCTTTATTTAATTATATATCGCCTGTGGGTAATAATGGATATCACCAATGCAGATGCACTTGGTAATTCGGGTAAGTACCAGGAAAATGCGCCGAATAGTGGCATCCATGGTTTGCAAACTCCCCAGGCGGTGCACTTAACGATGTGTTGGTTCGATGGCAAAATCTGTTGAGCAACTAGATATAGTTAAAATGCTTCTTCAAGCTGGGTTTGACCCGTGCGTTCCGGCTACAAAGAACAAAGGTATGACTGCACTACAGACTGCAGCATTCTATAACGGATTTGGAATTGCAGCCCGACTTCTAAAAGAACACGTTGAGATAAACGCTCGTAGTGCTGATTACATGGGTCGTACTGCCTTGGAAGCCGCCGCAGAACATGGCCACATTGGCATGATTGCATTTCTTCTGGAGCCTAGAGCAAATACTATGGTTTAGGTCGAAGGCAGTATTTACGCTCAATCGGCTTTGTCGAGCGCGGGGGAAATACGATTGTGGCTAATTTACGCAGGGCCTTCCGACCCTGGAGTGAAGAAGATAGAGATATGATGAAAGATGGTGGACTGCTATCGGAACGCTCTGATCCGATTAACACTGACTCGAAATAGTCTTTAGATTGGTCATGAACTACTGAAGACAATCTTGATTCTTCGGACGACACCGCGAATGTGCGCAGTAAAAGCCGAGTTGCTGACAGGCGGAAGGGCCGTCTACGCAATCATATGATCGGAAAACCCACCACTCCTGGATTTACGAGGACAACATGTAATGAGTGTGGTCTGGCTAATGGGAAAATGAAATGTTGTATGAATGCAAGGGTTCACGAAATCTCGAGGGTTCAGATCTCTCGGTGTGTGATACGACAGGGGACGAAGACTCGATATCACTGAAGGGGATGACTGCAGAGAAAGCCAACTCGAAATCCCAGATGATCCCTTTGAAAACCACGTCACTATTGCATCAGAGATATTATATAAAGGAATAAATTGAGATTATTGATAGTACTAAATACAGTACAGATTCTCCCTGGATGAAAACCTTGAGTTGAAAAGTGGGAATCGCAATGAACCAAGCCCGATGTTCAAGGGAGTTGGCTACTTCTATTTGCTTGGCAAGGTATCATGACACCCGAATGCGGCTTATTCACAGATTTAGCCTTGATAATGCTTGTGTGGCTCAAATGCAGAGCGAGTGGGAAGGTTTCAGCCTTCCCTTCTGGCCTCTTCACAGTACTCGGGAAGAGCCTAGTGTTTGGTGGACTGCTACCTTGATCCACCCAACTCGTCGGAGGGGTACAC
This sequence comes from Calonectria honghensis, assembly GCA_013403855.1. Lineage (NCBI taxonomy): Eukaryota > Fungi > Ascomycota > Sordariomycetes > Hypocreales > Nectriaceae > Calonectria > Calonectria honghensis. The sequence goes on from VTGB01000001.1 coordinate 360,688, forward strand.
GATATCCAAACAGAAAATCATCGGGATGGAACGCACTTTGAATTGCCGAGCGCACGGTTGCAAACCGTCGACTGAATGCGTGGTTGCCCTAGCATAGCCATTCACTTGGAATGCTGGTTGTGGGACCTTTCACGTCTCGATCCGTAAATTTAGCACAGGTCGGATGACCTTTCCGTCCTAAATCGGTAGACCTAACCTTTATCGTGGGCCTGATTGTGTTAAAGGCAAAGCTATGGTACAAACTTTGGCTAAGAACATCTGGCGCTAACAGCCGGAGCTGAACCGGGAGCATTCAGCGAATGGATGACGACGCAAGCCGCCCAAGCTGCGCGACGGCGGGAGCCGAGACTTTCAGGATCAGAGTTAGGCTTTCAATAATGATATTTTGGTCGGTGAGACTTCCGCAAAAGGAGTAGTTCGTGGCGTATTTACGGTGGTGGCTTCTCGGTTGGTAAGAGGACAGCTCACGCGTTGCCCATAAAACCCAGCCTTCCCCCACACCATCCGTTGTCCACCAAGCACAACTGAATCTATCCCCCACCGGTCAGATTCCAATCGTCAACGCCAAGTGACAGTTACAAAGCGTCAGTGTCAGGCGTGGATAACAATGGCTGATATTCAGAACCCCCACACAGTCAGAGAATGGGTTGTTACAACATTTGAGCCTTTAAAAAATGACACCAAGCTACGCTCCGAGATGACGGTGGACAAGGTCGCCAGGGCCTTCGTCCAGTGGGTCGCCAACCAGGTCGAGGACAGCCGCAAGAAGCTCTTGGACTTTGCCGAGACAGAGAGGAACGAGCAGGAAGAGCAGTTTTTAACGGCTCTGGCCCTCGATATCGAGGTGCTGCTGGACCGAATCCACGAGGAGGAGATGAAGGTGCAAACCAGAAGCGATAACCCTGCCGAATTTATCGAGCGCTTCCTCGAGCAATTGCGACTGCACGCCGAGCGAACTGGCAGCATGAACTGGTTTGAAAAACAAAGCATGGAGTGGGAAGCCGAGGCCTCGTTCGTGTCCCAGCTCGTTGGTGGGGGCATGGATGCATGGGTAATAAAAGCTGTTGACACACTGCAGAAAGGTGACAACATGACCTCGGAGCGGATAGCCAAGAGGTGGCCCTCGTTCTCTGCTTGGCTGAACGAGAAGCTGCGCGAGATCCGGGACGAGCTCTCCAGGGAAACCGTGTTCAAAAACCAAGTTCTTGCACAGTTTGCTACCATGACGCGGGACCTCGAATACACAATTCACTGCGCTAGAACAGTGGACGGTGAAAGTTCGCCGGAGAAGAAACCATATGTAAGACCACGTTTTTGCATTGCGATGATGATTCTAACAACAATCTAGGAGATATGGCTCGGTTTGACCGGCCAGAGTGCCAATATGGCTGCGATTGAGGATAGGATGCTGAGCGAGGATAATCTCGAAGCGGTTCCATGGAAGTCCATTATTGCAGCAACAGAAACAGTGAGTATTGGAATTAGATACCACACGAACACGCCTGTGTGACTAACCTTTGCAGTGGCTTGACGATTATTGGGTGTTGATTACGGCAGTGCGCGAGATGTTTATGAAGCCCGGTGTTAAAGAGAAATTCGGCAAATTCTTATTGTGGCACACGACTGAGGTCAACTTTGTTGAGACACTGGAGGACAGCAAGTTCAAAGTGGCTGTGAGTGCATCAAACCATCCAAAATACTGCGCTAACCAACTCAGTGCTTCGATGATGCATACAACACACTCTTGGAGAAGGGTATGGTGAATGGTGACTTGAGCATGGAGGTGAAGGACAAGGTAAATGCGTGGTTCCAATCTACTTATAAAAAGCTCGAAGAAGCCTTGGTCACTGCACGTGGCGATGCGGAGTAATGAGACGAAAGAAATATGAGGGCTAGAGCAAACATTTTAGGGTTCAAACCTGTAGCATTTCATTTGTAATTTCATTTATTTAGGGCATGGGTAATTCAGGATTCGTTGATTCAAAGATTATTTCTTAGCTAGGTCTTTTTGCCTCGCAAGTAAAGGTAGGCTTTTTTAGGGGTATAATGCTAGGTAATACATCGAACTTCTCTCACATGGGCTGTAAAAATGCCTCACGTCTTGGTTCAACCAAACATGAGACCCCGGGTATTGATTTTAAGAAGCTGTGCGTAGCAAATCTGATTAAAGCTTTTACAGTATCTATTACATGGTTGCGGCTGTGTTGATAACACTTCATAGTATTAATAACAATACACAGGCAGGCTTTCAAGTCCAACGAGCCCTACTTAGTTATTTGTCACCTAACTATTATAACAGGGGGTGTTACCAAACAAGGTCATAGGTGACCAGGCCACCCCAACAAAGCTCACATTACTATAAAAAGCAGGGCGGTCCTTTCTCGCGGAATCTGAGTGGTGAAATAGTTATTCACTAAGAATATTGATAGAATAATTCCAAGATCGATACTTCGATCTTCGTAGAGCAATGATTCACAGGATCAGATTGAGGGTTACTATATGTATCCATGAGAAACATTGAGTCCACAAGTTTATGCGAGGGGCGATTTGGATACTGGGGCACGTAATTATATTTATCATTGACTTATGAACAAAACTCGGCCATTGCGCTTCATGCGTCCACTAATCATCAGCCCTAGACTCGATGACTTGGCAACATCACACGCAATGGCCTTCAACGGCGACCTGCCTCATCTAGCATGATAGAACACTGTAAAGACCTTTGATCCTCGGTAGTCTTACATCATGGCCTTCTAGCTCAGAAAAATGCAGATGCGTATATGTTCAAAGACCAAAGCACTTCAAATCCACTGTCGGGTGTTGTTTCTTGCAGTGCCGCCTAAAATTGTCCCTCCTAAAGTTTGGCTTGTCATATTTGCGACAGCTTTTGACGGTACAAACCCAATAATCTTGGCCCCTTTTATGTGTCGTTTCAACGTGGCGCTTCATGCCATTCCTATCACAGAAGCTTGTTCTGCAGGCCTCACAACGATGTCGAGAGCTGGGCCTCTCGGGGTTTGGCGTTGTCTCGAGGGAGTCCGAATGAATGGACTGCTGCTGAACCTCGCTCCAAGGGTGAACGGAATCCTGGATAGGAGAGTGAGGAGGGGTGTGGGCTTCGTTAGAGCCATAGGCTGAGGGATGATCTTGCTGAAGACGAAACGAAGTTCCTAATACTGAGTGGATGCCATCGACATTCTCGTATTCTGAAGAAAACAAGAAACCAGAGGGTGATAGAGAGTGTTCGCACACGCCAAAAAGCTCATGTGCATCGTCTCTCACCGAACCGCTAAATCTAGAATTCTCGAAGTTCTCCGACGAGTGTGCCGAAAGACCGTGGGCGTCCGAGGAGTAGAAGGAGATGTGTTGACTAGACGATCTACACGGTTCGTTGCTTTGCAAGTCTCAGGCAATCTGGGCCTCCTGTGTAATGCACGGGAGACCCGGCTTCTTTGGTTGAGAAGAGAATATGCGAATTGTTCAGTCCTGGGCCACTTGAAAAGCTTTGCCCAGGACTGTTTAAGAGAATGTAGAGTGAGGTTATGTCGATGGAGTCAGGTGTTTGGCAACTAGGAAGTTTTGTGTCAGCCAGGGGGACACTGCCTTTAAATGCACCTCTTCTGTACGATACATTCGGAACGTTCATTGAAATCCAGTCCACTCGGGCACGGGTTGCCTGTTGCCCGCACATTCGATGACACGTGTCAAGTGCAGCTGACCATCGTGGCCGACCGTGGTGTGGGAGCCAGGTGCAAAAGCAGCCTCAGAACTAGCCAATGACGAATGGAGATACTTATGCCAGCCTCACCAAGCTGACTGCACAACAAGAACATGTTCCCCGCGACTGATAAAACGTCTCATGCAGAGATTAGCGCCCACGCAGCCTCAAAATCAGCCAATCAATGGGAAGTGCATATCCAAACCTCATGACGCATGAAACATGTCGTGTGGAGCTGATGCCCACGAAGCCTCAAAATTGGCTAATTAGGTGCAAGTACACACGCCCACCTCATGATGAACCAATAGCAGATAGTATCACAAGATCGAAAATGTGCCCTGTTCGTCTCAACCTTACCAATTCATGTTATCATTCACTCAACATGTGGACGAGAATCCTGCACAATCATGCATTTGACATGCTTGCAATATCTATTCAAATGTCATAAGCCTCAAAATTAGCCAATTACGTCCTGCACTACGAATTTAGCCAGAGATAAGAGCGCCTGTCGACTTCGGATCCCTGATTCCGTGGACGGATTTATCAGTGTAACTGGATGCATTTGTCTATAAAAGAGCGAGTTTGACTTCGTAGTTTATACCTGCCAACTTCTGCAATCATTTGATATTTGCAATCTAGTTTCTTAAGCAAGATCATCCTTCATCTCCTCTAAAAATGACTATCAACCGAGACACCAGAATGCTGTCAGACCCGATGTTGCTTGAAAAGGTTGATAAGCTCCGCGACTTGAACATTAGTCAACATGTGCCGCTCCCTCAGGTAAGATCAAATCGATATGTAACATAATTGCTCATGATCTCACGCATAAGTATAGCTTGTCGTAGTTGGGGATCAAAGCTCTGGAAAATCGTCCTTGCTTGAAAGCCTTAGCGGTATCCCTTTTCCGAAAAACCAAACCCTCTGCACTCGCTACGCAACCCAAATCACATTTCGACGTAGCGACAAGGACTATGTTGACATATGCATCATTCCTGGGCCACATTCATCAGAGGATCATAGAACTGTTGCCGGGTCGTTTCGCAGACCTATGACCTCACGTAAAGAATTCCGGGACAAGTTTTTGGACATCCTGCAGACAGTGAGTGAGACTTTGATATCCGTGATAAGCCATAGAAGCTGAAGAAATATTAGGTCAATGAAAAAATGGGTGTACGGGCCGATCTTTCAGCCGCAGATGGTACTGTGTTTAGTGAAGATATCCTTAAGATCGAGGTATGCGGACCTCAAGAGGATTATCTCACCATCATTGATGTCCCAGGGATTTTTCGCGCTACCACCCAAGGCACCACCAAAGACGACATGGTGATGGTAAAGAAACTCGTTCAGGGATACATCAAGGATGAACGAACTATTATCCTCGCAGTGTTGCCAAGCAATGTTGACATTGCTACGCAAGAAATATTGGAGCTTGCAAAGGATTACGACAAGGATGGTGTACGTACTCTTGGAGTACTCACCAAGCCGGACTTAGTTCGCGAACGTAGCGCGCAGGATGCCGTTTGTGACCTCATCCGAGGCAAAAGGAGGCCCCTCGCTCTTGGATACTTTCTCGTTCGCAACCGTGGACCGCAAAGCTCCTCAGACGAGCAGGCACAGCTTGAGGAAATGTTTCAACGGCAACCATGGAGCGAGCTTCCATCAGAGAGAGTAGGAGTCCCAGCACTGAAAGAGCAACTTAAATTGCTCCTCTATGAGATTACTCGGCAGGAGTATCCCAAATTACTGCATGATGTTAACAACCAAATCAAAGAATGCAAAAAGGAAATGGACAGCCTTGGACCATCTCGTCAAGACGAGCGTGAGCAACGAAGCTTCCTAAGCAATATCGCTCGGGCATTTCAAGATCGTGCAAGGGAAGCTCTGGAGGCAGATTATAACGCAGACTCGATGTTTGATCAAGTTGATCTTCGGCTCATCACTCACGTGGTCAACATCACTGATGTTTTCAGTGCTGAGTTTCAACAAAGTGCCCATTCGCGGCATTTCCAAAATCTAGAGGCGGAACTCATTGACCAACTTGAGGTACCTGCACCTCCCGAGGCCTGTGACGAGGTAACCCCAGGGCATTCGGGTACGTCTGGGTTGCGAAAGCTTTTCCGACAGTTGAATATAGATGATATTACGTCTGAAGAGTGGGATGAGCTTAGTGACGTCATCCATCTTCCGCATGAAATAAAAATGCCATGTGACAATATCACTGAATGGATCAATGAACTCTATCTGCAAACTCGAGGTTTGGATCTTGGCACCTTCAACGCAAACGTGGTTGCCAAGGCGTTTTCAGAGCAGTCAAGGAAGTGGGGTGACCTGACCAAAATCTACATGACCAGAGTCATCATCACACTTCATCGCTTCATCGCTACCGCGCTTCGTTCAGTATGGCCAGAAGTGCAAGCCCGTCGTCTATTATGGACCTCGATTATCGACAGCCTGGTTGAGCGCTACAAGATGGCAATGGATCGAGCGGGCCTACTGATCGAAGTGAAGAGAACCAAGAAGCCGTATACCCTCAATCGAGATTTCACCGGGGCCCTCTCGAAGGCTCGGGGTTATCGAATCACTGAGCTCTTGCGTCCAAAGGCAAGGCAAGATAAGCAGTATGGAAAGCTTCAGTACATGGTCAACCTAGATGACATTGCAAAAGCCGCTGAAGGTAAAAGCAACATGGAGCAGCTACAAGAGGAGATTCACGATATTCTCCGCGCTTACTACAGATTGGCGCTCGATCGATTCATCGACAATGTGTTTGAACTCGCAGTTGACTACTCTCTGCTGCACGGTCCCGATAGCCCTCTGAAGGTTTTCACTCAGGAGTGGGTAATTAACCTCGAGCCCGAACAGCTCGAGCGGATCGTCGGCGAGAACAAATTTGCCAAGAAGCGTCGCTCGAGACTGATGAAGAAGATCCAGGATTTGTCCAACGCTTTGAAGATCCTCAAAACCTAGTCGCCAGGCATTTTCCCGGTGTCTCCGGAAAAGCTCCCCAAGGGGTCGTTATCTGAGGCATCTGTGACCGACAAATAAGCTATCAAGCGGACTGGTTGGTGGGGTGGCGATGGTTGAGTCGAATAAATGCTGCTCTTCGGGCGAATTAGGTGTCTTTTGTAGATTCAATGATATTGGAAATTATGCAACTATTTCCTGGGCTCAAGCGACACAAAATACTTGCCCTATGACCCGAATGTCTCTTGTGCCGATTCCGATAATAACCAGGATATTGGGAAGTATTCTATTAAACAAGACGAACAGTTGTGCTCACCCATCTCTACTCTGGGGCCGCAGGTGTCCATTGCATGGTAGTTCGTTCAGACTAGCTATTCCAATCTGCCGTTGCGGGAGTTGTTGGCCTGACTTAGCTGATACACAGCCGGAAATACGTCAGTTAGGCTAGCGACCAAAGGCTGCTGTTACGGACGAGCCGCGTCGGTAACCAAGATTCAGAGAAGTGACGTTGCCCAAAAATCAAGAATTATTGGAGTGGATGACCCTATTTGACCCAATCGGTCTGTTATTGATGCCTGCAACCAGCTTTTGATCGCCAGCCTAACTGAGGTATTTCCGGCTGTGTATCAGCTAAGCCAGGCCAACAACTCCCGCAACGGCAGATTGGAATAGCTAATCCGGTTGGTACAATGGGCGGCCACACAACTCAGCTCTGTATCCTCGTGATTCGGGCCTTTTACGTGACGCTCACGACAGGGTGACAAACTAGCAATTGTTGTCCAGCAAGAAGCCACGAGTTGAGCTTCAATAAGTGAATTTTTAGCATATCAGATTTTATCAATAGATAGCTATGGCTCTTATGCATCTGATGGAAATTGTAGCTCTTGTCTTTTTACTATGGAAGGGATCTATCTGTGGCTCTTATAGCTGCTGTTGCTAGCTGTGGAAGGCAGCCTCGGTCCGCCGGTCCGTTAGCTGGTCCGTGACTGCAGTCCAGGATTGAAGCTATCTTGAGCTAGCGGTAGCTAGCTTGGTGACCATTGCTAGATGCAGCTAGGCTGCGGGCAACAGCCGGTCCGTAAACGTTAGATGGTATGTCTACCGTAATTGACGGTATTTGTATGTGCAGTCGGGCTGCACACAGCTCGGGGCCGGTCTGTTTGATCTTGCCGTTACCGTATTATTCGGGCTAGGCTATTGAGACTATCTACGGTGTGTGACAGATTTAGTAGGAAAGTGAGATTAAACATGTGATATTCTTTATTTCGTCAATTATCAAAGCTTGAAACGTGATGAAAACACCTACCCTTCTCGCCGGCCCAGTCTAGCCACAATCCGAACCCAGGTTCAACTGGCGACTGCTCAGGATCATATTCAGAAGAATATTAGACAGTATTCTGGCTTCCCTCTACAACGACTTCAGGACGTATTTTGAATCGGACGAACCGCGCGCGATTTCTTATCGAAGGTATCCACGACATAACATACATCGCGGCACGGGTTACGAGCGGTAGATCTTCCACTCCTGGCGCTTCAGGGACGCTTATAGACTCGAGCATCTCCAGTCGAGGATGGAGATTCTGTAGATCTTGTGGGTCCTCGATTGACCAACGGAACTCAGCGCCAGTGCGACTGGCTGCTTTGAGCGCCCCCTTGCGGAGCGTGGTGAGCGTTTCCTCGTTGATACACTCAAACAACAGTTCTCCTTTAAATCTCTCTGCAAGGCGTATCAGCAATCCTTCCGCCCGATCTTTCGTCAGATACGACAACAGCCCTTCCATAACTACAACAGTCGGTCTGTCTGCTGGAACATCCTCCAGCCAAGCGTCATCAACCACGTTAGCGCCCACGGGCCAGTAGTCGCGACCGGGGAGGGATTGTGGTAAAACTTGTTTCCGGAGTGCGATCACCTCGGGCAGGTCAACGTCAACCCATCGAACACTGCTGTCCCACTCAAGTCGCTGCATGCGGCTATCGAGTCCGCACGCCAAGTGGAGTACTGTACAGCGCGGATTGGTCGCTATAAATGACGCGGTGCAGCGATCGAACCAGCGTGTTCGTAACATCATGATGGTGCACTGCGCGGGTGGAAGGGTGGTCTCGTCATAGTCATAGTTGAGTTTATCCAACACATCAATGGCATACTGGTCCCCAAGCATTGGTTGCTCTGTCGACGCATCAAAGGCTCGCGCTGCAAGAGAGATGAACAATGTCTCAGCCACACCTTGGAGAGTGACATCAATTTTGGTCTTCGGCTCGATGTCCTCGTCCGATCCCGACTTAGAACCCGGCTTCATTTCTTCGGGGTTCGTTTCAATCGATGCCATAGTAGACTATCGTACGAGTTTTACTATAGGACACAGTCACGGTTCTAAAAGCTCAAGGAAGAAAGGGGATTAACGCGGGGAAGTTAGGCGAATCCTTCGTGTCAGTGCGAGGTGCGTTTTGTACTGTACGATACGCACCGGTCCACCGTAAGACAACCACACAAGTCACCTCGCGCTATGAGTTGGCATTGCTCAATGATATAGGGTCGGCTATCAAAGAGAGAATATCGAACTTGTTTACTCAAGCAGAGGATATCTCTCTCAAGTGTTGGAAAGAAAATCATCTTAGACGGGGCAAATGAGACAGGATACTGACCCCTGCATGGGTGGTGCTTGTCGAGATGAGACAGTTCCTCACTTTCTGATAGGCTTCAGGCTAAGCAGGAATTTATCTTGAATTTGAGAACTGCAAACATATGCTCTCGCAAAGTGGAGTGGGCCGACCCACAGCTTGATGACGAGGATAACACCATCCATTCACTACCTAAATCAATCATTGGAGACATCTCCATCCGGAATTCTAGTCAAGGAATAAAGGAGGTCCTAGAAAGTCCTAAATGTGGCTCAATGGGATCTCAAATGCACGTATCTTTCTGGCATTTGCCCTTGCCTCGCCCATATTTTGGGAAATACTGTTAGTCAACCCCCAGTTAACTGTATAGATCTTGATCTTCGACAAAAAAGGTTTGAGCCATGTGCACATCATTACTCCCGCTAAACACAGAGCTGTCTATTGCGCCAAACTAGATCGCGGATATGTGATTTATCATTTAAAATGATTTTTTTTGGTTGGTGTGAGAACACCAACCAAACTACAAAGCTTAGATGCCAAGGTAAGCAGTTTCGTCAAAATGATCAGTCCAAATACACGTAGACAACGCCATCGGCGAATTGAACAGTCTCGATAGTTTCGTGACCAGAAACTTCTTGAAATCAAATTCCCATTCCAACGTTTGATGTCTGAACTCCGCTATACTCCGCACATAACAAGACCCTATTACAAAGCGAGTACATCATTTGAGCAAACGATGTACGGCAGGTTTAGTGCATCTTGGCACGCCTCAAGATCGTCGAGGTTGCCAAGTCGATCACTGTGGGCCAAACACTTGCCCACATGCTGAGCCCTCCGCCGCCCGGGCGGAGTTGCACCAACGCTGAAGATGAGGCTAACGGTTATCCGCAGATAAGCAAGATAAGACGCACAATCCATAATTTTTGCCGAGGCAACGCGCGCAGGGTCGGAGGATGCTTATCGCCTCCGCTTATCAGCAGGCCACCCATGCTGGCCGAAAAAGGATAAAACCTCGCGCTACGGTTTAATTCGTGACAGGATCTACAGGGCCTTTGGCTCCCGGAAAAGCCGGTCCCAATACACGCAGCACTGAAGAGCCGCTCGGCGGTGCATGGACCCCGCTGCAGGCTAACTCGACGTCGGTAAGCAAAAGTTCCATGGACAGGGATCGGGTCCAGCTGTTGTTGATATTATGTAAAACCGACCAAAATCGCGGGGTGATCTCCAACACCCTCTTCACTTCCTACAGGCCAAATTGGCGGACTAAGGAAAGTCAATCTTTAGTCAACACACAAGTTCATGCACCCAGTTGAATACGTCCAGCACAGCGAATGATGGTGCGAAACAAGGCCAAGTCTTTATCGCAATCGCAATCGTGTTCGCCCGTACGCCAAGACACAGCCCCTGCTGTCAGAGATACTCCTTTACAGGGTTCTGTATTTAAGTTTATATGACGTCTTTATCATCTTCCAACCGGCACCGGGTCCGCAACGTGGGAAGCCTGCAAACTGACACCCCGATGAGCTATGCATACACTAGACTTTATGATTGACAAACTATATACTCGAAAGGGCAAGGTGCCGAAATTATTCACTCCTTTTCAATCCATCCATTCACTTCGTTGTACTCATCGACAGTCGTTGTTCCGTGAAGAACCTCATACCTCTTCATCTGGGCGTCGGCCTCGCTTGTGTTGCCCGAAATAATGCTTGAAATACGCTCTCCCACCTCTTGGCCCTCCAACCAGGCTCCTTGCAAGAAGCCGAAAAATTCGGCAGAGTTGGCCTCTCCGGCAAACCAAAGGCGATCAACGTTGGCGCGAATGTTTTGGTGCTTCTCGAGAGTCATGCCAACGGGCCAGTTGCTGTAGGATCCAAACGCCCACCTAGAGATTTTAGTTAGCCTTTGTCAGACAAAGATGCACGCTTCATCACTTACTCCTCTGTGCTCCATCGGGGATACATGAAGTCGGTGGGTTCGGGAATTGTCTTATCGGGGAACATGGACTGCAGCACGGCCAAGATTTCTGCCTTGGTCGTCTCATCAGACTGTTGCTCAACGCGATACGCTTGGGTAGCCACCACGGTGCCAAACAAGATGTTGGAGCCCTCGGCGAAGCCAGGAGCGCCTAGGTTCTGAAACAGAGGATAGTAGCCACGATCCTCGGGATCGGCGTACAGGAAATATTCCTGATCCTCGGGCCAAAAGGTCTCGTTGAATTGCATAAAGATCTTGGTGTAGGTTCCCATCTGGAATTGCTCGATAGCCTCGCGCTTCCACTTTGGTAGTGTGGGCTCAAACTCGACAACCTCATTTTGCAGCACACCGACTGAGAATGTGCAAATGGCAAAGTCGGCCTCGATGCAGCTATCATCCGTCATACTGATCTTCACACCATCCGTGGTGTAGTTGACGGCCTTGATGGTTGTGTTGAGCAGCAGCCTGGGGTCATTTTCCTCCAAGAAAGAATAGGCCTCCTGGACCAAAAGATGACTGTAGCCGCGCTGATCCCACACAAGGTTGCTGTCGTCATTGTAGTAGTTGAAGGTTGCGTTGTTTCCAGCGATGCCGAACTGGAAACCGCTCTGCTCCGGTGGCCAGGCAGACTCAAAGTCCCATCCCCACCATTCTGCGGCCTAATAGATATTAGCGGGGATTTGAGATGGTATCGCAACGAATCGTCTTACCTGCTTGTGCATGTCCTTTTTGGGCTTCCACCCCGCAACGCTGAGTCCAGCACGCACCGAGGTGTCTTGCAGGTTTTCCGTGAGGATGTAGCCTGCATCCTGGGCTGCGATTTCGAACTTCTCGTCAAACTCATCAAACAAGTACAAATAGTCATTTGCTCCAGTCTCATCATAAGTTGTGATGGAGCTGTAGTTGGCATAGGTGCTCTTGATGCCGTATTTCTGAGCAAGAGCCCAGATGGGATTTACGTTCGTTTCTGACGAACCAAGACCCTCAATCCAGTTAGCTCCAACCTCGACCTGGTACGGCGTTCCATCGGCAGACTGGCCAAACGAGACGTGTTTCATGCGACCACCAATGTAGTCATTTCGATCAACAATGAGAAAGTCGCTAACTGAAGCATTTGACAGAGCTTGAGCAGCCGTGATACCAGAAACTCCTGCACCCAAAATTGCGACCTTGGTTTTCTTGCAGACAGAAGTGCTGCTATCGCGAGGAATGGCAGCAGCGTCTGAAAGAGTACCAATTATGCTTAAATAGGCAGCGAGAACTTTGACAGAAGTGGGCGCCATTGTTACACGGCAAGACCTCAACAATGGCTATTAAAAGAGGTTTTTGATGATGGTGAGGATTGGGGAAACCCAAGGAGTTGTTTGTGTCCAATTAATATACCCTCCTCAATTACACCTGGACATATAGACTTCCTTAAATAATCTAAGCTTTTTCCCAAACACATAGATCCCAGACATAGGGATATGAAGCCCGTTGTACCCACCCATGCCGGGCGGCCTGGAATCCCCGCTTGGCCGGCGGGAGGGCTGGCGAATGGGAGATGGACCAGGGCCACCCGAGCCGTATCGGGAAGTTGACTAGCATTTTCTCCCGTGGTGGGGAACTCGTTCAGGCGGTTTGCGCATTTCGCCCTTAACCAAGTCGAGGCAAAAGATAGCATCTCCATCGAGCGCGCGGCTCGGCGGGACAAGCATCGCATTTCCCGCATCTCCCTTAACCTGCCCGATGGAGGCTTCCCCCGCACTCGAGCACGCGTGGGAGAGATGCTTACCCCAGATTGTCGGCGCACCAAGTGGGGATGGGTTGTAAGCCGCGCCGATAACCATCAGCTGACAGACGGTAATAACGTCACGGTTCTGCGGTAACGAGACCGAGATGTGAGTTGGTTTTGATCGTTGCTTGGGTCCCCCTGCCACGGTATGGCTTCAGCACAAAACCCTCGCGTCGTCTCTTCTGGAGATTTGATATCACGCTCCGATGAACCGAACAACCACACTCTCAGCACATCAACACCAACAATGAAGGAGTCTACAAACGTTGACGATCTTCAGCTGGCTCAGCTTGGCCACGGCCAGTCCTTTGAGCGGCATTTTAGCCGTTGGACGATGCTGGGCTTAGCATTTGCCATTCTCAACTCTTGGACGGCTCTTGCATCCTCCTTGTCTCTGGCTCTGCCGTCTGGCGGACCTATCGGCATCATCTGGGGACTAGTCACGGCAGGAATCTGCAACCTTTCTCTTGCGGCCAGTCTGGCCGAGTTTCTGTCTGCCTGGCCTACTGCCGGAGGCCAGTACCACTGGGTGGCCATGATTGCTCCGCCGTCACTCAAGGCGTCGCTCTCTTGGGTCACCGGCTGGGTCAACATGTCCGGGTGGATTTCTCTCGTTGCAACAAACAGCTCTCTTGCCAGTACCCTCATCATCAACATTATTTCGCTCCTTCACCCCAGCTATGAATTCAAGCGTTGGCACCAGTTCCTCATTTACTTGGGAATCACGCTGATTGCCTTCGTCATTAATGCATTCATGCATTCCATACTGCCCCGGATCAATGGCTTCGCACTTGTCTGGAGCATTGCTGGCTTCTTTATCCTCTCCATCACGCTACTAGCCTGCGCCGCACCCGACTATGCGAGCGGAGAATACGTGTTTGCGACGTTTATCAACACCACCGGTTGGCCCGATGGTATCGCTTGGCTTCTTGGTCTTCTTCAAGGTGGCCTAGGACTGACCGGGTTCGACGCCGTGGCTCACATGATTGAGGAGATTCCAGGTGCAGCAGCCGAGGGACCCAAAATCATGCTATATTGTCAGTACATTGGCATTTCCACAGGCTTCCTCTTCCTCACTGTATTACTATTCGTTTCTGGAGGGATGAAAAACACCACCACTATTATTGAATCTTCCGCCGGCCCATTGCTCGAGACTTTCTTCCTTGCCACAAACAGCAAAGCGGGTGCCATCTGCCTTTTGATGTTTCCGTTGGTGTGTCTTGTCCTTGCTGGTACAGCCGTGTTGACGACTTCATCTCGAATGGTCTTTGCCTTTGCCCGCGACGGAGGTCTTCCTGCATCTCCGTTCTGGTGGAAAGTTCACCCCAAGCTCGGTGTTCCTATGAATGCCATCTACTTGAACATTGTCATTGTCGTCATTTTCGGATGCATCTATCTTGGCTCGAGTGTGGCGTTTAATGCCATCATTGCGTCCTCCGTCGTGGCTCTGGGAATTAGCTACGGCATTCCCATCGCCGTCAATGTCGCATACATGCGCAGAAAGTTGCCGGAACGATCGTTTGCATTGCCATCGTGGCTGGGCTGGACTGCCAATTTGATTGGGCTTGCTTACACTATTGTCACTAGTGTGCTGTTCCTGTTCCCGCCGGCACTTCCGGTGACTGGAACATCAATGAATTATTGTGTAGTTGCTTTTGGTGTCATTATTGCCATTTCCTTAGTTCAATGGATTGTGGATGGCAGGAAAAACTACAAGGGGCCGCGTATCACTATCGGCGAGCACGAGATAGAACTGGAAGAGTAAGGGTGGACTCTAACTTAAAAGGGTTGTAGCAAATTGCACCAGACTAGAATCTCCGTTTAACCCGCTTTATCTGCTGCAATCAAAAACGGAGTTCCATGTATGTCCACAATTCGCGTGTCATTCTCAATTTACGAGTGAACCAATCATCCTTTGCGGGTATATAGCGCGGTGGGCCAATGCAACTCCATCCTTAGACCCAACATGGTGTCAAGTGGTGGGGCTCCGAGGACAGGATTGTCGTCTCTTTTCTTGCTTGTTATACCTCGCGCATGATTTCCTGTTCAAAATTCCCGAATATTAAATCCTTATCGGACTTTATCAATTCAGTTATGCTATGTTATGTAATGGAATGAATGACATCCAAATCGAAAACAAAGGCCTCATACCTTGTCAACAATGGTTCCAAGCTCCGCCGTAGTCAAATTACGGGCAGTGAGCTCCATTTCCGCCAGCGTAGTGTTTCTCTGGTCCTCTCCACCCTCGTTCTTATCATTGGCCGGGACATCATCTGCATTCACATATGGCGTAGTATAGTAATCAATGTGAACACGATAATCACCTCCCAATGAGTTCGATGATTCTGGCAGAAAGGGTTCTTCATTGTCTGCCACCTGAACCTTGAGGCACTCTTTGAATTGTACATCAGGTAGGCTCTCAAAAAAGCTGTCATATTTGCTTTCAAGTGCCGTCTCCAAGTCGGAAAAGATTGCTCCAGATTCGGGACAGCTATCGTCCGAGTCACAGCTGCTTTGAAGCACCGTCCATGGGTTCCGGCAGTTGTCTCGCTCACAAGACTTTGTTACCAGTAGCAAGGCATTCAGTCGACGTATCAGCCGAAGAGTTTCATTTGTGGGATTATTCGACTCATGTGCAAGATTTGTAAGCTCATGGGGATCGGTCTACAAACAAGGCTTTAGTATTCGCAAGGCAGCAAGTATTAGCGACTTACCAATGTGTTGTACAGCTCGGTATCACCAGTGCACCACTTGGTGTAGAACCATGCCGAGTCCTCACCAACGATGCGCAATGCCTTGTAGCTGTTATTGCTACTTGCTGATTGTGTCGGTGCCTCGACCACTGATTGGCCCCAGAACTCTATGTTGATAATGTCGCGGTGCCCGGAGCCTGTACTGTTTTGAGGAGAGTGCCAATCATCCAAAAGGCTGCGCCCATCCAAAAATACCGGCAAATCATCACTATCAACACAGGCAATATCCAAGAAGGTGGGTGCTAGATCCAAGTGGCTCCCTGGAAGTCGCGAGGATTCCCCTTCTGGTACGTTAGGGCCCCTCACGATGAATGGGACGTTAGTATCAGTGATGTATGGGAGTGTCTTTCCAGCCGTGACACGATGTTGTCCTAAGTGATAACCATTGTCCGATGAGAGAATGACTACAAATATCAGCTATATTAGCACGTACATCTCAGTTCCATGGTTTGCAAACTACATATGTGGCCGCCAATTTTTATCGCACCAGTAACCCTGCCCGCTCAACTAAATATCGCAAGAGAATGCTACTTACTGTATGTGTTATTCAGTAATCCTTTTGTGTCGAGAAGCTCTACGACATCCTGTACAATTTCGTCAACCCCTAGCAGAGCTTGGATTCGGCGACGGTAGTGCGTATTGATTCTATCAATCTGGGTAGAGTTCAACTTTGTCAGGCTTTTAAGCCACGACGGCTTTGTGTCAGTCGAGTTTTGATCGGGATTGAAGCTCGCGTCTTGAGGTGCGTCAAGATCCGTGTATTCATTTTCATGCCTTGCAAGAGGGACTGGAAATCCCGCTCCATCGGTTCGCACGTGTGGTGCGACAGTGGCGACGGTGAGGTAGAATGGTTTATCTTGGCTCTCTGTCAAATACTGGAGTCTCGAGATTCTGCGTCCCGAATTAGAATGCAGTCCATCACTCTTGTGAGCGAGGGGCCCTTACGCCTTGGCACGAAGCACGTCTGTCTGTTGGTATCCTTGATAAAGGATGGGCGTTTCTCCGTTTTTAGAGAAAACTGGTGTGTTGTAGGAGTAGACGTACGGATCAACCTAGAAATCTTAAGTACTCAATACCGCTACTATCAAGCACCGACTCACCAATGCATCGACAACGTCCCAGCCCTTGGGGTTGTTTTGGTAGAGGGCTCGATTATATCCATTCAAAAACTTTCCGATGTCTGTCATAATGACGCCGATTAGCTAAAAGCTTCCAAGGTCAAGACAAACTTGCATTCTGTGCGGTATCCAGCATTACCGAGCCAAATTGGTAGATAACTTTCATCTTCTCCGGAAAGACGCCACTTTTGATAGTCACCGCTGGTTTCAGTTGTAAGCGTTGCCACTGAAGCCATTACATGTGATCTCACCCTGGGTTCACGACGTGAGTTATATTGGTGTTATGTCCATGCTGGCCCCGGAAGAGTGAGGCACGACTCGGGCAACAATTGGAAATCGTGGCGAAATGGTTGCTAAATATGGTTCCTTTCTCTGTGAGCTTGCTCTTCACATTTGGCATGTAGTCCAGTGAGTTCAAGTGCAAGTCCTGATCATCTGTAAAGATGAAAACGATGTTGGGCCGTGTCGCGGGGCACGTATCAGTGCCATTTGCAGCCAGGCTGCTCCCCAAAAGAATGGCGCCAATCAAAATTGCGAATAGAAACATGATTATAGTCCTAAACTGTTTGTAGGAACCAAAAGTAGAAAGGGAATCTCAGGCACTGGATCATGGCCATTTTAAGCCCTCGGCCCTCATCCAAACACACAAATTCCATCAACCTGCTGTTTTCGTGCCCCGCACCTTGAAGCACCAGTATTCGCACGAATTCTAGATTCTAGACCTGGATCCTTGTCCGGTGTAGGATCGATGATGGTCATCCTACCCTCCTGCCGACGATGACGGTCGCTATCCGCGTTTAGTGGCTAATACGCAGAGGATCGGTCGGGGTGCAGACAAGAATATATCAATTGTGCAATCTGCAACTTAAAGTACACCATACTAGCGAGGTGTTCCTATTGGAGTCGATCCCTGTGCAACATTCGGGCCATGCAGATTTGTTTCAGAGAAAATAGCTCCGAGGGCTTCTGTGGGGAACGCCCACTATCGCGTCAACGTGCGACCGGCAGTGGGTGAAGCTAAGGGTTATCAGCCTTCCATCGGACCCCGCACGCGGCAATGTGCAAATGACATGAGATGGCTTACTGAGGGCTCTTGCAGTAGTCATCTGTGCGAGAGTCTAGGTTATGTATGGACCCGGAAATAACGGCATGGCCTCCGCTGACAGAGACTAACAGCCTGAATCACGTTGCTACGTTCTGTCATAACTTCCAAGGAACCAACCCTGTATGCTGGCTGCGCTGCTACCATCCACACCCCCTCTTTCTCCACATGCCCGATAAACTCAGAAATCATTTGTGATTCTATGAGGATATCGAAAAATAGGTGGCTGCAACTATCAATTTTCAATAGGCTGCAGTCATATCAAAGGATTTTAGAAAAGCAACTTGAACCTGAAACTGTGCATAATATGATGGGTCTTACGCGCCACAAGTAGCTACCCTGTTGTCTGGCACCGCCATGTAAAAGTTCTTACGATAACAGCGCCACAAATTTGTCACACTTTCTTTTTTTAAGGGGCTGTCTTATACGCCTGTACTTTACCTTCAGGGAGATTTTTTTTATTTTACATACCTGAATCGAGTTGATGTGGGCTCTCTTTAGTTTCATAGATTGGCTCCCTTTGCATTTTGGGAACCAAATTGTGCCCCACTGCACAAACCCACAGGTAAATCACAATCAAACGCCATGATAAAAAAGTGCGATATACGCAAGTCAAGGAGGAGGTTGGATTCTGCATAAAAGATTGCAAGGTCCAGCTAGTCTCAATAAATGAGTTATCCAACCTAGATTCGTAATGCTGTAGTTATTTGCTCTCGCTCCACAGGGCCTCCGAGTCGTTATATCCCTACATTTTGCATTTGTACAATCCTTTCTATGCCAAGAGAAAATTTCCCAAAGTCCAAGGTTGGAGTGAGGCAATAGGATCAAGTGCACGTCTTGCGCACTAGATGCACAGACACTTGCTCCCATCGGACCTAGTCGCACAACTGAGTTCTTCTCGAAAAAAAAAAGTACCAATGCTAGTTGACAAGCACAAACTCAATTATGCAGCGCCAGACCCATCTATGTCTTGGTCAAGGCTCTCTTTTGGTCTATGTCCTTCGGCTTGCGTCTAGGCTGTGTATACCAACCTCCCTAAACCTTTCTAGAATGCTGTATTGCTTTCTTCAATTCCTTGCTGGGCCCACTTGATGCATGGATGATGGGTGTAGTTTGGCGATGATGTGAGCCAAGGTAATGCGTTCGCTTATCTAGGAATGAGAAACCCCAGTAACCGCGGAGACGGCATAGAGTCGGGTCTCTAGCTCATATGCCAAACAGCGGGGAACAAAAGTTCGGTTGGAACGCCAGCGTCGACGAAGCAGCCCTTCCCTGTCGCTTCTTTGGGATCTGCGGAACTGTGAGTCCGTTGCTGAATAACTAGTGACGTGGGTTGATCCGGCGATGCCGAAAGTAAATAAACAAAGCATAACACACTACTGGTTGCTTGCACGCCAAAATTCAGGAGAATAACGCAATCGTGACAGGAGTTGGATTGAAACGAGTAAAATAGCCAGCCAGGGCTCAAACTAATCAAGTTGCTTTTGGAAAACTAATGATACAAAAAATGTTGTGATGATCCTAAACATGACGCCAACTACCTATTAATCCAGTGGGTATCTATCTATCCGTCTACTGAAAGATACAAAGGAAAATGAACCAAATTATAATGACCGACACCCAGCACCAAATACCAAGTAGTAACCTAAAATTTCACACTGAATGAATGAACGAATGAGTGAATGAATGAATCAAATCCGGTTTGTCAGAGCAATACCGGGCGAAGCCGGTCGCTCGAGCTCCAGGCGCTTCATGACCTCCTCCAAGCCAGACTTGGTGACGGGGCCGCCGGTCGACGTGTGGCGCTTGTGCTTGCTGGTGACGCTCATCTTGCGCGGGCGGGCGTGCTCGTCGGACTTCTTGTCGTGGGTCGAAACGGACGAGATGGACGACGAGGTCGAGTGCTGCGAGGCGGAGCTGAAGTAGGACGACGATCGCGAAATGGTGGAGCTGGGCGTCGAGGAGACGGGCGAGACGGGCGAGAAGGCGTGATCGGCTAGCTCGGACAAGGTCTCCTTGGGGGTTCGTCGCTTATCTGGCGTCTTGCCGAGAAATCGCTGCCACCAGCTCTTATCGTGGCCGGAGTACTGGACAACATCCGGGAGAGCCTGCTCGACCCGGTCCATCTTGTCCTCGGCCAGAATCAGGGGGCAGTGCTCGGCCGCGAGCTCGAGGAGCGATGCCGCCAGGTGCGCCTCGCGCTTCTTGCTGGCCGGGTTCTCGTGGAGGCCGCACTCGTCCAGCTTGAAAACGAGCAAATCCTCCAGGGACACGTAGGGAAGCGTGTCGGGACCGTCGCGGGCTGGCCGGGCGGCGTCGGGAAGATAAGGGCACAGCCAGTCGGGAATCAGCTTGACCTTTATCTCCCAGCCGCTGGTGTGTCGGTAAAAAATGTCTCCTGCTCGCTCCTTGAGGGGGCTCATGGGATGGCCGACAATCTCCTTTCGCACCCGACCGGGCGACGAAGATTTGCTCACGACCAAGTCGATGCTCTGGAAAAAAGGGTTCATTGTTAGACTAGTGCTACCAAATAGATAATACATAAAATACAAGGCGATAAAAAAACGTACTGCAATCTGATTATACTGCGGCAAGTACTTGCGGACGGCCATATCGCCAATGACGGCAAGACGCGTGTTTTCCAGGCCGCGCGTGCTCCGGATGAGCTGCAAAATGTTGGAAGCTGCCTGCTCCAGCTGGGCGAAGGTTGGAGGGGCCATGACGCTCTGTTTGATCTCGGTTTTTCGGGCTTGACTGGATCACTTGGCTTGTTCGCAGAGGTCGCTCAGCTGGAGCCTGCCCGGGTGGTGTCACTCCGGTGTATTAAGTATTAGATGCGTTGATAGTCCGGGGGGGAAAGCATCAACCACGGCGAAAAAAATTTCTTCAATTATATATCAGTATATCTTATTTGCCACGGCCAACAACATTGGCACCCAACCTGCCCAACTGGGGAAGCCCGACACTAATGCCAGGGGCTGGGGCCACTAAGGATCCTGTGTTCTAGACGTAATCTTAGATTCCAGGCATAAACCTAGTCAGCTGAAAGCCTAAACAGTCACACTCAGCCTAATTCATGCAAAAAAGAAGAAGGGCAGGAGGAGGAAAAAGCAAGCATGACGTCAAAGAGTCACACCAAAAGGGGGCTACGCCAGCGGATCGGCGCGGGTTGGAGAGGTGCCAGAGGTGCCATCCAATCTTTTCTAGAACTCCGGGCTTTTGACGGAGCCGGTGTTGTGGAGAGGCCATGTACGGAACCTCTGCACGCTGCCCCGCAGTCCCGTAGTGCTGGGAGAGCCCATGTTAGGCCATTGGTGCGACTTTTCCCGGCCACAAGATGGGGATGCCAAAACAAGCTCCCCGTCCAACCAGTTAATACGAAGACCAAAATGACTTGCAGCACAACCAAACTTTCGGATGCAAATCTCCGTTCCTGCTAGGCAGACTCTTTAGATTCCACGCTATTGGCCATTTTTCTTAGCAGCTGGACCAAATGTCCGGTTGGGCATTAACCCATAGATCATCGGCTACTATGGGGGAAGGGGGGTGTGTGGTGCGCGCCCGACGCCAATCACAAAAAGCAACGCGCTTGTTGAGCTTCCGCGAGCCATAAGGGAATAAATAGGGAGAATGAATAAATAAAGAGATTTTTCTCACAAGAGGAAGGACAAATTGGAGGAATAAATGAAGGAATAAATTGCTCCATTATCGGAACTTTTCCACGTGGGTGCCCCGTGGCGTGAGGTTAATATACCGGGCTATGCACCAAAATGGAAAGGTAGACGAAAATGTGTAATTAATTATCCGCATTAGAAATTAAGGTACTGACCCTATTTGTTCCGATAGATTTTCATGCCTGCAATTGCCAACATGTGCGCTGCTGCAGAAATACCCGAGACCGACGTGCCGGTGACTCAGCTTTGAGTTGCCTCGGGAAGAGTTGCATACAGCTGAATTCACATGCTGCTAAAAATAATGATAAGCGACGCCACCAACAAAGGATATCATCGACGCCGAGTTTTCCAAGGAGGACCAATTTACGATATTTGTGATTGTTGAAATGCCAGATGATCTTTCATTTATCGCATCCCGCATCCATGTGCCTTTTGGAAAAATTAATAATGCACAATCTGACGGCGTTTGCGGACATCAGTTCGGTCCGCCATTTTACATCAAAGTTAGAGTGCGTTTTTGCAGCGCGCTGCCAATCTTGCAAGCAAGCCTTATCGAGTTGGAACGGCCAGCTGCACCTGATGCTTATCGCGACGACGTGGTCCAAGATCTCGTAGCTGAAGCACCCCGCGCCTGACCTGTCGGCGTTGTAGAGGACAAGTGATTCCAGCTTGGGCATTCTCGACACTCCAAAGGCAGCCATCTTGAGAAAGTAGTTTGAGTAATCAGGCAATTCGTCTGCAATATTCCGGTCCGACCTCATAACGAGGTGCCGCAGATTTGGCCACTGCTGAGGCCCATTGGCGAAGTACCCGTATGCGTTGGTTCTGTATTCCATTGAGAGGCACTCCATGCGATGGGACAGACGGCTGATTTTGTGCCCGAGCTGTGTGAGATGCGGGCTGGGTATCTTCTGGCTGCTGAGACAAAGCAGTCTTGAATATCCCATCTGGATGATTCGCATCTCTTTCAGAGACAGCGGCCACTCTGAGACAGCTTGTTCCAGATAGCCGTCGAACCACTGCTTCGTGGACCAGTGCGCATGCGGCTTGATTTCCCAGTTGAATGCCTCGAGTAAGGGGAGACAGTGCATGATTGCACCCATGGCTCTTGGGTGGAAGCGGCGGTGATTTCCCTGGGGAATCGTCAACCTGGTGATGGAGGTTACCTTTGGCACCGCCGATGCGCAGGGCGTGAGCGATTTCGCAAAATCCAGGTCCAGCGTAAAAAAGAAGTCGGCCATGGCCCCGAGCGCGCACCGTTTCCAGAGGACCGGGCCAATATCCACAGGGCTGAAACGCTTCCCGCCGTCTGCCCGGGGTAGCACCTCGCGATAGACGACTGTGGGACCGGAGCGGCCCCGGAGCTTCCCCGCAACCTGCTGCCAGTAGCTTGGCGAGTCTGCGACAATTTTCAGATGAATTCCGTCCCGGCAAACCTCTTCGCGCGGCCACGCGCTGAGTAGTCGGAAAAGTGCGCACATGGCCTTTGTAAAAGCAAAATTGTCGTCATTGTGCTGGGTCTGGAGCTGCGGCAAATGAGAATATACACCATGTCCATGCTCAACGACAAGCAGCATGTGAGCCATGCCCTTTTCTTCTTCCGTGCCATCCACGGAACTTTGGTGGACGAGTTCGTGCGTTGGGAGCTCGAGCACCAGGTCAAGCTGCCCAATATACTTCCTTCGCGGCAGGATGCGGAATATGGTACAGAAATCATCGAGGTCCGATGGCGTCACTCGAAGTTTCCTAAATGACAATTTTTCAAAGGCGGCCTGCCAATCCGTGGCGACCCTCACATATGTGGTAAGGGATTTTCCATCGTAATGTTCCGAGTTGGCCAGGTACGCCAAGATGGCGTAGCGGATTTCCAAAGGGAATTTGTACCAGAACATTTTATTGCGAAAAGCCCAACGCCCAAAACGAGATTTCTGGTTTGTTTTCTACTCATGATCCGAGACGGTGCAGGATCCTTTGAAAAAGGGTCTGGGTGGCTCGCAGGTCAAGGTTTTCGCGCTGCAACCTTTATGGACAGCCATTCTGCAAAACTCAGCACAGTCTGAGCCTGACTCACATGATCAAGCTACATTATTCAAACACACCTTTCTTCAAGCTGGAATTTTGACGTTGACTTTGGTATCGTGTTGAATTTCGGGATGGAAATATCGAACGAATGGATTGGAAGTAGCCACCCCGCACTTTCCCGGCAGCTCCATAAGCTTCAATGAATCTGGATTGCCGAAAAAGCACATTGTTATGCATGATTTTGGGTTATGACCCAAACTAGACAGACATTGCCTATCAAGCAACTTGGGAACTTTGAGTAAATAGACAATTTTGACCATGACCAACTGCATCACCATCTAATCCGCGTAATTGGGGTGATAGTCAGCATTGGTGGCGTGGTGGGGTTCCTGGACCACCCGATTGAGTCGACAGCTTGTTTTTGGCTGTGGGTAAAAAGTATTGATGGCTTAGTGGGATGATATTTGCAATTCATGAGCACCCGAGACTACATGACCAAACTCACGAGGCCTGGCGACTATTTCGCATTTTTATTTTCGGCTGTTGGTAACGGAATACTGACGCGAAATTACAGGCGGCTAGCTAGAAAGGCAAACTGGCGTGTATTTCGTGAGCTCGCCTAAATTTGCGAAACTCAATCATGCTTGGCATTCGTTGTTTTGCTAGTAGCAATGGCAGCTTGAAAAACCAATACGGTAAGATTGTCGTTCGCGCAAGCCACCTTTCCTCATAGTCCCTTGTTTCTGCCGAGTGTGCCGAGAAAGATTGGCAGGCTCCGACCCGCGGACTATTCCAAACTGCGTTTTTAGTCTGCGTTGCCCACAAAACCGCCAGCCGATCCTTCTGTGTGCGAAATTACAGGTCACAGCTGCGGGCGGAAATACCCGTTTTGCGCGCTGTTTCAAGTTGCAAATCCTCCTTGCTTCGTCCCTCTTCAGGCATGTGATGACGACCGCCACAGAAAAATCCGCGTCAGATCTTCGCTTGCACTGCCACAGGCCAGGCGTCGTTGTGGAAATAACGGTGGCCGGCGTTAGATCGGAATTAAGCCCCCCCTGAAGCGTGCAGCCAAATGGCAAATTATCCTTGTGGGTCGTGTTTCAATTGCTCGACTGTGTGCTGCTGCGAAGAAAAGGTGTGACTTTTTGCTGGTGCTATATTTATCCAACCCCGGCCCGTGGGCATGCGCGTCGTCAAGCAATGACGACGTCCCGGTGATATGTACCATCCATCTGCCGACACCTGTTTTCGGCTCTGCTGTCCTCCTTTTTGTCTTTCTCACCATTCACAACCTGCGGGTGCCCTAACGCCGTAGAGCCCTTTTGGTCCCCCCGTTCCACTCCTTCACCATGGCCGCCAGGAGATCATCCGCCGATGCCGACCGGAAGCTGGAGAGCGGCACCGCCTCGGCCCCTGCCAAGCCGGAAAGCCGACTGCATCCTGCCTTTTTCATCGCGTACGCGCTGTCCCCCCTTGTCCCGCCCAATGGAAGGAGGCTGTTGCTCACAAGTCTGCATAGTTTATGGATTGCGCTTAGCTCAAGTGTCATTCTTTTCAACAAATGGGTCCTTGCGACGGCCAAGTTTGGTCAGTTTTTATCCTTCGCGTCATGGCGTGATCTGCTTGCTAACCGTGTTTGACGACAGAATTCCGTATGTACCTCTGGCTAGCTATCTGCGTAGACTATTGACACCGTGTAGCACTATTTCTGACAACATGGCATATGGTATTTGCGACCGCCGTTACCCAGCTGATGACCAAGTTCACTACTGTGCTTGACTCTCGGCACAAGGTGCCCATGAATCCCACCACCTATATGTGAGTAATCCAGGATGACTTGAAGGTGGTGCATGCATGCTGACAAGACTGTCATGCAGGAAGGCTATTGTTCCCATTGGTGTTTTGTTCAGCTTCAGCTTGATCTGCGGTAACGTCGCTTATCTGTACCTGAGCGTATCCTTCATTCAAATGCTCAAAGTATGTTGCACAAATCCTTCGTACTATGCAACGTATCTAATCATCCATAGGCCACCAATGTCGTCGCAACTCTCTTGGGTACATGGGCGTTTGGAATTACTCCTCCCAACTTCAAGATTCTTGGAAATGTCTCCCTCATTGTGATTGGTGTCATCATTGCATCTTTCGGCGAAATCAAATTTGATACCGTTGGTTTCATCTGTACGTGACTGTCCGTGTAGACTAGTCGCAAACTAACACGTGTTTCTAGACCAAGTCGGCGGTATCATCTTCGAGGCGCTGCGCCTTGTCATGGTTCAGCGACTATTGAGCTCAGCCGAGTTCAAGATGGATCCTTTGGTCTCTCTGTACTACTACGCTCCCGCCTGTGCGGTTATCAACGGATTCTTTACCCTATTCGTTGAGGTGCCTAGGATGTCCATGGACAACATTTATTCCCTGGGTTTCTTTACTCTCGTAGCCAACGCATCTGTTGCCTTTATGCTCAACGTTTCTGTTGTGCTTCTAGTATGTTCCTCACTAATTAGCCACCATTCCATTGCTAACTCTTTCCAGATTGGCAAGACCTCGGCAGTCGTATTGACCATGTCAGGCGTGCTCAAGGATATCCTCCTCGTCTTCTCGTCTATGGCCATTTTCGGAGACCCAGTCACCGGACAGCAATTCTTTGGCTACTCCATCGCCCTGGGAGGATTGGTGTACTACAGGCTTGGAGCTGAAAAGATGCAATCCCTCGCCACAGATGCTCGACTTCAGTTCGGCGAGTTCCGGCAGAAGAACCCTGCTGCTGGAAAGGCCCTGGTTTACGGAGGTTTGCTGGCCACCTTTGTTCTCGCCTGGTGGTCTTGGGGACCAGGCCTGCAGGCTGGCTCCGCGGGAAATGTATAGATCTAGAATGGCTCAGATCGGGTAGATTACTGGATAACGGCCCTTGATCTTGGCAGTTTGATTCAAGGGACCGTGGTAGAGGTCCGGGTGCCTTGAAATCCTTTTTGTACAATAACCGGAGGAGTGTCTGAAATTATCGATTGCACACTAAAAGTTTGGAATAAAGTAATGGTACGCAGCCTTAAAGTTCTCTAAGCAGAGACTTCAAATAATACCAACGCCAAAATGGCATATTAAACCTCGTATCTTTTGTATCTTGAATCAAACTGCATACGTGAAATTTCCCTTGCCGAATTTTATTCATCAAGCATTGCATAGAAGGTCAATTCCTTCTGACTAAGCCAAAGGTTACCCAGCTTTTGCAAACAAATCATCGAGCCAATCAAAGAGTTTCTGATTAAACAAAACTTGGGCACCGGTGTGGCAATGATTCCCGGCAGCATCCTCTGATGTGAGTACTACATACGTAGGTCGGTGCTGAAGGTGGCCGGAACGATTGTGCGGTTGGTAAGGCCACATGTATCTGTTTCGAATGATCAGTATTGATCATCGGGTATCCGCAGACTATCCACCGAATCATAATCCCGTGCTTCTTTGGGAACAACTCGCGAGCATCGCCCGCATAATGTGACTCTATTATTTGTCTTGGTAGGACGATATTTTGCCGCCCTCGTCATTGTGGCCGTTGAAGAAGTGTCAAAAATTAGCCGGTGGGGATTGCTGACACCATGCTTGTTCAGGAACCATTCGATGTCCTGTGCAGCAGGGAGTGGATGAATTCGTCACCGTATTGTGCTGTCCACAAAGAAACCCCAGTCCCGGCATAAAGCCGCAGATATCCAAAACCACACACAAAAGTGATCGCTCGGTTCAAACGGCAAGAAAAACCCTGGGTTCCTCCTACAGGCAGGGGTGACACTATCACCCTTCAGATTTGGCCCACTTATTTAGCAACCAGGATCAAATATCACTACTCTGTATCACTGGCTTTTAAGCTGCCTGTTTAGTCCCATCAGCAGGCTCGTACGATCTTGGTAGAGCGGGCATTTCTGCAACCATTTGGTATTTCATAACTCTGAGGGTTCAACTGAAAACAATCTGACTTAGTGGATGACACCAGGTTCCTTGATCAATGGTTAGAGTTCTAGGCTGTCGAAGGCTTGCTTCAGGTATGTGCGTTGACTCGCGGCTGTGCTGCAGGGTAGCTTAAATCTTCCAATTTCCCTCTCGGCGAAGATGGGCTGTTGTGTAATGAACATGTTGATGTTTTCTATCGACATAGCACTGTGGCATTTTCTATTGTAGGGTATTGCTAGTGAGCTATCGAAAGAGCAATAGGTGCTAAGGCGCGGGTTCTGGGGCAACATAGTTAGGTGGCTGGAGGCTTATGTCAAGCATTCTGAATTGGAAGTAAAATGTGGTGGAATGGAACACCCGCTCTGCTAATGTCAGAAAAACGGCTGGCGCATTTAATTAGGACAAGCATAGGGATGATAAATAGTAGTACCGTCCCTCTTTTCCGTGGAAATGTCGGTTGCCTTCATAATTTGTCGAGGACCTGCACGTTACTGCAATTGCGGGCCGAGCCCACGCAAAATGGACCCAAGCGCTCTTAGTAAAATGTAGCTCAAGGATCTGCATCAACAACCAATTGGGGGGCTGGCGCAACGGTAGCGCGTCAGATTCCAGAACAGGAATTTCCTGAAGGTTAAGAGTTCAAATCTCTTGTCCCTCATCTTTTTGGGCTTGCTCAGCATTTCCGAATTATTGTTCTTTATTTTTGCTCTCAATAACGCTATGTTATGGGATTATTTTCCCTCACCCAAGCCTTGCTTTATTTAGATTGGAGTCTCGCCGCCCTTGGCACCCATCCACACCTTTTGCAGCTCTACATCATCCTCCCACAGCTGCGGTGCCTCATCCATTCCAAGTCCCGGCACCGAAGCGGCGTCTCCCCAGACGATGCCGCATTCGACCACGTACTCGTCCCAGTGCGCCAGCAGCTCCTTCAGCTTCTCCGGCTCCGCCTGGGCCAGGTCCTTGGTCTCGCCTGGATCTTTTACCACGTTGAAGAGCTCCCAGCCCTCATCGCCCTGTCCCGCGCCGCCCTGGGACTTGTCAAAGTGAATGATTTTCCAATCTCCCTTTCGTAGTGCGCCGCGCGCAAACAGCTCCCAGCCAACGGGCTCCGAAGACGGGTGGATGGCCCACATCTCGTCACCTTCGGCGGATTTCCCTTGACCGAAGAAGGGCATCCAGGACTTTCCGCGCACAGCATGTACTTCCTTGCCTCTGAATGTCGTCATTTTGCGCTGAGTTGGGTTTCCGCCCACCGGCTTGTGCTCTGTCTCCACGGGTGCTGGGAGGGACACTCCCGCTAGCTCAAGGAAGGTCGGGACAAAGTCCATGACTGTGGTGAAGGATCGGTTGAATGATCCTTGCGTGAATGATGGTAGCCATGAGTTGGCCGGTGGCTTAACGACGCAGGGTACTAAAATACCGCCTTGAGATGGGAAGCACTTGAACAACCTCGACGGTGCTGTGGACGCCTGAGCCCAAAGTGGTCCAAGCCTAGAGTGCACAGTCAGCCCAAGCCTCTCGCCAAATCAGCAAACGCCTTACCAAGTGTACGAATTCCATGCGCCAATATTTTCGTATGAGTTGTCGTAGTACTGGTGGATAGCGCGTTTAATGTTGTCTCCCATGACAGCTGTGAATTCGTTAAGTTCAACTGGTTGTAGCTGCTTGGTCGCAATACTTACGGACGGCTTCTAGGCTAATGGAATAGCTTGTTAGTCAAGACTCTTCTGGTGGGATGAATTTGTACTCACGCAGCGCCCTCTGCTCCGTTGTCGCTCATGAATACGATAAAAGTATTGTCATATTCCCCAGTCTTCTTCAGATAATCCACCACCTTGCCAACATTAACGTCGATGGAGTCAACCATTCCCGCGTATGCCTCCATTGCTCGGCTTGACAGCTTCTTCTCATCTGGGGTGAGCTGCTCCCACTCGCCGGCACCCACAGTGTCTGTCTCGACCTTGTGGGGGATGACGTCTTTATCAATGATGCCCATTTCGGCAAGTTTTTGAAGTCGGCGATCGCGCAGCGCATATGGACCATCGTCGTACATTCCTTGATACCTGTGAAACGTCAGACCAGTTTTCCAAGGCGCAGAATGGAATAAAAGAGACAGCCTCTCGTTTGTGAGGCACAACTCACTTGTCGCGCTGTGCTTTGGAGCACTGAAGGGGCCAGTGAGGGGCGGTATAAGGCAGGAAACCAAAGAATGGCTTTTCCTTGTCGTCTTCCGACCGGCCCTCGAGGTATTCAATCAGTCGGTCGGTATAGGAGTCGGTCGAATAGAAGCCATCTTCTGACTTGTTGGGCGTTCTGGGAGATGAAATCATCAGCATCTCTGTCCACTCTCTGCGCCACACGCTCGACTCACATGTCGACCTTCTTGCCTTCATCGGCGTGGATGGGTCGTCCACCTATAGGAAACCGTTCCTGAACTGGTTCCCAGCCGTAATGATTGCAGCATCCAGGCAGCATGGCGAATGCCTTCTGAAAGCCACGCTCCCAAGGGCCTTGGGAGGCTCGTTGCCCCAAGTGCCACTATCTCCAGTTAGCCTTGCTTGAATTCCCAGCAACAATAGCGGCGAGCAGACAACCCACCTTGCCAGACATTGCTGTAAAATATCCATTGTCTCCCAGGATCTCAGGCAGCGCCGCCACATCATTATTCAAGTAACCCTCGTATCCGGCTTTTCCAGACCACCTCTTGGCTCCCGCCTCATGCATCTTATACTCAATCAAGACACCTAATCCGCCTAGATGCGCATCTGTTCCGCTCAAAAGCATCGCGCGCGTTGGGGAGCAAGCGGCTGCAGCATGGTGATTGAGCATTCGGATGCCTTCCGAGGCCAGGCGATCGATGTTTGGAGTCTGGATCTCGGCGCCATAGCAGCCAATGTCTGAAAATCCCTACACGCATGCCAATTAGCCGCTGCAAGCATCAATGAGCCATTGAAGAACTTGCGAGATCATCAGCGAGGACGAAGAGAAAGTTTGGGCGCTTGGACGTCATCTCGGTGGCGTTTCACGATGTGTGTAGACTGCCAAGCAAACTCGGTAAGGAAGTCAATATTGAATAGAAAATGGTGTCGGGATCTTGATGCAGCCTCCAATTTTATCTGCGCTGGAAATGTTTGGCCAGAGCCAATTACACAGCAAAGTAAGCGTCCCGTTGCCGCCTCTTGTAAGGGTGCAAGAGCTAGGAATGGTTTTGACGGCCGGGTAGAAACAAGGGTAAAATAACGCCGCAACTCGCAAGCGGGCGGGATGAGTCGTCATGACCCACGCCACCGCTGTCATATGAGCCCAGCCGCGGTTGACCGCGTCGTTGTCATGAACGAGGATACCCACCTCGCTCGGAACAGCTGGAGAAAGCGGGTCGTGCCTGGCGAGTCAGGAACCGACTTCGCTCGGAGAGGTGCTAGGATGGTTCCGAGCGAGCTCCTTCGAGCCTCTCTCGCTCGGAGCCCTTCCCCGCATTGAGCGAACTACCCCAGACTGTGGAACGGCCTGGGGCAATGTTGTGATCATGGGGGCATGTGGCGTAAAGTCGTCCAAGCTCGGACTATCATGGTTAGTTGCTAACGAAACTTTACAAATCTAACAGCTCCGCCGTGCTGAAAATGTAAAAAAAATTCACGATATAGATCTCACCAACCTTGAGGCATTGCCCTCCACTATTGTTCAACAGTCTTTGGTGAAGCATTCCACATTCCTGCTCTGGGAGAGCTCGAAATAAAGATGGCCAGCAAACCTTCCGCCTGGTCCATGGTGACCCCTTTGCTCCTATTTTCATGTTTCTGCCTTCTGGCTGGTGACATGCTGTTCGGGTACGACACTGGCAGCTTTGGTGGTTTGATCGCGAACCCTGTAAGTCCAACGTGTAAGTCGGCAAACTGACCGAAACTGACACGCCACAAGGGCTTCATCAAGCAATTTGGAAAATACAACCCCGAGACGGATGCCTACGCTTTCGATTCGCTGCACACCTCGCTCATGTCTTCTCTTGCATTCATTGGCAAATTTGTGGGATGCTTCATCGCTGGCCCTGCCATTGAGCGATACGGCCACCGATTCGTCTTTGTTGCACTTTCAATAGTCTCGTTTGTTGGTGCCATCCGTAAGCAAAGCCTCAAAATCAGCCCTGTAACAATGCATCAATTAACGAACCGCGGTTGCTAGTTGAGATTACTGCTGGTGGTGACTCCCCAGGATCAGGGCGGTTTTGGCAATTCGTCATCGGCCGCATTATTGTGTACATTTCTGTCGGTCTTGTCGAAGTTGATGTCACGCAAGTATCTCACATAAAAAAAAGCATTCAAGTGAAACTAACACCATTTTCAGTACGTATCAGTCCGAAATTGTCCCCGCTTCGTTCCGAGGTCTCGTCGTCATCTCCCTGCAACTCTTCCTCAGCGCTGGCACCATCGTTGCGACCGGCGTCAACAAGGCATTTGCCAAGGATACTAGTTCGGTAGGCTGGAGGACAGTCACCGGTATTCAATTCGTTTTCCCAACCCGTGAGTTTGACGGATATTCTGTTTTTTTCCCCTTCCCCACTAGCATCGTAACTAATGCCGCTTTCAGTGATTATTATCTTTACCTACTTTATTCCCAACTCCCCCCGTTGGCTCCTATCCAAAGACCGGGAAGAGGAAGCCGTCGAGTCCCTCCATCGCCTCCGACCCAAGACGTACGCAGACGAGGGCGGCTGCGAAACCGAAATACGTGCCATCAAGGAAGCTCTTCAGGACCAGGTGCACAAGGCACCGTGGTTGGATTTGATCCGAGGAATCAACTTCCGCCGAACGATGCTCGTTATTGTTTATTACTTTTTCCAGCAGGTGAGCAAGTGTGCTGTGCATATTTTGTAGGCGACAGTTGACTAACCCGGAAATTCAGGCCACCGGCCAAGCCTTCGTCTCCACTTATCAGACAGTGTTTTACAGGGAGAACGGATACGCGGATCAGGCTTTTACCTATCCCGTTATCAGTAGCTGTCTTGGTTTCCTCGTTGTTATCCCGGCAATGTACCTAATCGATAAGCTTGGGTGAGTCAAATATCCCATCTTGCCCTCCAAATTCTCCTAACCAATGCAATCACAGCCGACGTCTCAATCTCATGGCATCATACTTGTTCCAAGCTTTTTGGATGATGCTGTTGGCCGGTCTCGGTTCAAAGGCGAACAAGTCAAGTACAGAGAAGAACACCGTTGTCGCTGCTTTTATCCTCTTTTCGCTTCATTACAACGTAAGGCCCGCCAGTTGACATACTTTATCCAGTCCATGCTAATTTGATGGATATTAGATGGGCGGTGCGTCTATTCCTTACCTTCTGGGCACTGAGCTCCCGAATGCTGCTGTCCGTGAGAAGACGCAATCGCTTGGTGCCGCGTGGAACGTCATCTGGGCATTTGTCACCAACTACTCCATCCCTTATATGCTCAAGGACATTCACTTCAAGGTGGGCTGGGTGTTTGGCAGCGTTTCTGCCATCGCTCTTGTCTTCACCTTCTTCTTCCTCCCAGAAACCAAGGTAAGATTATTTCATCTGCATTTACCAAGCATATGCTAACAGACTATCCCGCAGGGTCTTGCACTCGAAGACATTGACGCCGTCTTTGACCAACCGTTTAACCCCTTTCGTCCACCAATCGTTCCAAATTCTACAATGGAGCGAGAGATCAACGAACACGGGGACAAAAAGCCAGCAGCAAAAGCCTATCGTGTGAATGAAGCAGGCAACTCGAACGTATAAATTGAACCCATAGTCAAATAGTATAGCTACAGCGCAATCAAGCCTTATAATTGGTTCCAAAATGCCGTAGGGTCACCAGTTTGATCCCCTGGGTTTCCTGACTCTCCCAAGAGCCAATTCCACCAAGACCAATCAACCGGATAGTTTTCGTTGGTACCACCTAGTTCGGCAAATCCCCACCCAGGCTGTGCAGGTTGCATCATGCCGACCCCATCCGTATTTTGTAATCCTGACAGATTCAGATCCGAGTGTATTTCCGACGAATCGGTTGCTGTTGGCCGCACAACATCCATCGCATCCAACCGCGGCGATGGGGCAGCTGATGGAGCCGCCGTCTCCCCACCCACCTTGTACTCGAGCAAGGCTTCGTCATGAGCAACATTTTCAGAAGACGAGGCTCCTCCTCTGCGTAATCGCTCAAGCCTGGCCCATCTAAAGTCATGAAAATTGTACTCTGCGGGATCTTGACCGACTAGTTGATATTCGCTAGGCGAGTCAGTATCTTCATGCACATATTGGCAAACAAGAACAAACCTGAGGAATGAAGAAAGGTCAGACTGCACTAGCAAATCCGCGCAACCGCACCGAAGAAGCCGATGGACCGCTTCGATGTGCTACCTAGGGTTAGCGCAATTTTGCAAAATTAACGTGCAACATACCATTCGTCTGATAATCTCCGACCGAGCCGCAAGATCCCGAATAGCGGCAAGAAGATGAGGAATTGCCTCCATAAGCTCGGGCGATTTAGGATCTATGGATGGGTTCGTCTCCGCCAGCCGACGAGGCTCGAATAAAAGAACTGCCCGATGGGCATCAGTTCTCGATTAATGAAGATGGTGATGGGAGCCCTTACTCTCCAACGCAACGTAGGCCTGCACACCTAGGTGTGGATCAAAACGAACGTCGGCTTTGATCCCTTCCGCAAAAAGACCAGCAATCGGCAAGGCATGTGAAATCCTCTTTTGCCTCACCTGAGGGATGAGATCCACCTTGGCAGGGTCACGCAAGAAAACTTGGAGGGCTGCTCGGCCGGTGACGATGAATAGGTTGTGTCGCAGAACATGGAGGAGGATGAAGGTTGATAGTCGACTGCTATGAAGGAACATGTTGTCTGTGTTAAATTGAAACCTTCTCGGCAGATTGGCAATGACCTCTTCCATATCAGCTTCGAGAGTGGTTAGTTCTTTCGCCAGCGCTTCGGGTGTCTCCTCCCAATGCGAGGCACGGAACGCAAAATGCAGTGCACGGCGGCGAGCAGCAGCCGTCCGGATGAGGTATGCTGACATGTCAAGAGGCACGCGCTCGAGATTGAGATTGTTGGGCTTGTCTGGGTTCGGACGATTTGGATACAGGTGTTCAGTCACAACCGCTTCATTGCTAAGAAACGTTGCCTGGTCGCAAGGCAGCTGAATGCGGTACACCTTTTCGTCAACCGTGTGAAAGCCATACCGACCACCGTCGATCATGGTGTCGGCGTAAAATGTGGCCCATGCAACCCGACGTAGAGCTTCGCGGGAAAGAAGTGGTGAAAGCCGTGGATCAGGAACGAAGTTTGCCGGGAATGTCCTATCAAAAGTCTGCAAGGACATCATCTGCATCATCCTGCACAACGTATTAGGTCCGGACAAAAAATTGGTAGCCCAAGAACAAAGAAAATTTGCCGTGTTTAATCTGTTCACCTTGTACAATCAGCCCCCAGCAACCATGCAGAGGTGACGTTTCCACGGTTCTGGTCGTAGTGTTGGGCCAGTAAAAGAGCCTTTCAAGCATTAATTATGTACGATGCAGCTGGACCCAAACTTACCATGAGCTGAAGAGCTCCAAACCCTTGGCGAATGCTAGGGACAACAGTTTCAATAGCTGCATCCGCCCAGGCATCAGCTCGAGCCAAGTTTTCTGGCGTCGGCTTGCCTGCGAACCTGAATATTCGTATCAATTTTGCAATTGGCATCGAAAGAGAGAGGGCCTACCGTGTAGCGCTGGCAATCATGAGAAGGGTCAATTCACGGGGTGTCTTTCCCTTGTCCAAAAGGCGAATGAAGTTGAGCTCGTGAATGAAGGCAAAGAAGCCAAAGTCTAGCCGAGTCAATCTTTCTGCGAAAAGCCAGATCCAGGGAATACCCACGGTGTACGGAAGAGAAATAAAGCTGTATCAGCTCCCTCAGCTCTTCGGCAGGAGGGAGTTCCCCCAACGGTCTATGTCCTGGCGGTCCATCATTTTGGGTGCTTCCAGGAGGAAAAGGAGAAACAATCGGCGTGCGGCGCTCTGCTTCCGAGCCACTGACGTATGAGGGCGACGTTGATGGATGCGGCAGAGCGGCGGACGAGCGGCTGTGGATGCCGATGGACTGGTGTTCTGTTTTTCCCTCTTGCTGCGACCGCACGCACTCTATGCCCATGCTGCTGCACCGATTACATACATCCCCAATGTTCCCCGTGCACTTGAGCTTTTTGGCCCTGCAAGCATCACAAGCGGTTGCGTTGGGCCTTCTCACGATTCTCGCTCTCCTCTCATCGGGCCTGGGCCACTCACATGTCCTCTTGCCCCTGCGGCACTGAGCGCACACGGGTTTCGTCTCATCGCATTTGACCTACGACAGCTCAGCCGCGTCCTCTCAACGCCCAATCGCAATCACGAGCGACAAACTCACCCGCCTGCATCTGCAAGTGCGACATCCCGTTCGAGTCCTGTGGATCTTGGCCTTGGTCTCCGGCGACGCCTCGTCGGCTGCTGGGGGACTGCGGGGCTCGACGCGACCGGGTAAAGGCACGCGCGGCTCGTCGTGAGAAGGGTCCAGCTCCATGCCTTCGCTCCGAAACTCAGAGGGCGGAGATATGTTGGTGATTGGAGAGAAAGTAATGGACACAGGGGCGACCAGATTCAGAAAGCTAGGGACCGGATAGCAACGGCGCCGATTGGTCCCAGACCCCGGGGTCGGATGGCGCAAGTTCCTGCAGTGACAGTCAAGGGTCGAACCTTGCGCATCCGCCGTCGCTTGACATCAGCATTCAAAATTTGCATGCACATCCGCGAGACTTAGTAATACACCCATACCAAGTGCAGCGCTCTATATTCCAAGCAACTTCTAAATAATGCATTACAAATACACAGATTATCTCTAGCTATTATTAGTCGCATGATCGAATGCGATCTCCTCTCCAGGAAATGCATCGGTCTATCTCATTTGCACCTCCCTTTCTCTTTAAAAAGTGAGACCCGTGGCACAAGTAAACTTTCGGCTGTAATCCTCAATCAACTCATTGATAATCAGTTCCCAAACAGTGTGGTCCCATGCCAGACCGGCATGACCAACCGGATCGTCGGGGCAAGTGTCCTGCACGATGAGGTTCCTGACACCATCCTCATCGACTCTGCTCACTGCGGGCGCTACCAGTGTGTCCGAGTTGGACATGATGATGCTAGCCTTGTTTCCGGATTGAACAATCTGGCTTGCACTCTTGAAATCGTTGTAAATATCTCCATCGGTCGCCATGTCGTCGCATGCAGGGCATCCCAAAACATTCAAGGCCACCGAGGCAAGCTCGCGGGTCACAGAACCGCCAATGTAAAAGAGATCGGTGAATCCAAAGTACTTGGCGCCATGAACAGCAGGTCCAAGGGCAATGTTGTGGTCGATAATCTCGGAGATGCCATCCTGGGTCATGGGGACATACAGAGCCATGACACCACCCTCACTATGACCAACAAGGTCCACCTTGTCTGCACCAGTCTTTTCTTTGACTTCTTTGATAAAGGTGGCAATGTCCTTGGCACTCTCCCGCATAGAAATTAGGCCACCAATCCAGCTGACAAGAGGGTGGGCGCCATATGTCTGGCCGAAAACACAGTACCCAGCCTCAGTCAAGTTCCATGCCAACTGGTTCAGATCAATTTCCCGGTTTGCGGAGAGACCGTGGAGTAGCACAACGGGGTTGGGATGCTCATCGCTGCGGCAGTCAAAATTGTTCGCAGGGGCGCCGTAAAGCGGATTTTCGAGTAGATCTGCAGGAGCCGACCAATCAATGGCGGTGGCACCACGGCCCATGGCCAGTAGAGCCGCAAGTGAAGAGAGCGACGCTGATAAGACACGCATGGTTGGCAATGATATTTAGTGGCAATAGCGAAGGCAAGTAGTTGAAAACTACCGTCGGTCAGTCATCTTATATACTCTATGAGGAGAAAAAATGCAAATCCCAATAACGGCAGAGGATTTTGTCAACGAGGCTATGAGTGGCAGGAATACGACGATAAATCCTCAGGAGGGGCAGCAAATTAGGAGTGGGCCATCCAGCAGGATCCTTCTATTAAATGTCATTCGCATAATAACGGGGCGCTCTCTAACACGAAAGCTAGCGATAGCCCGGTTTATTTGTAAATTCCCATAAGCACTATCCGATAATAGACGTGGTTCACACGTTGGTGCATGATTTGGCTGAGGCTGCTGAATCCCAAAAGAAAGTACAGAATGAGCGATGATCAACAGAGACAACCAAAGAGATCTATTTAGACCATGGCTGCAATAGCATTTTAAATTCGATAATACCAATCCTGTGCTCGTGTTGATCCATTTCCGGACGAACCTACCAAGTATAAAGTCTGATGCCGTAAAGACGAAAACATCATAGTTCCAGGTTGGTGACAAGATAAAGTCCGCCAGAGTGCAGCGCACATTCTGGGTCCTTTCCAGGCGCTGATGATTCCATAAGATGATTAAAAATTCTCTTTCATCTCTTTCATCTATGTTAAATATATTTAAATCTCAAAAAGCATTCTCATAACCGACAATCCCATCAAAACGCTGATTTGAAAGCACGCCACAATGGCTGGAGTCC
Source organism: Calonectria honghensis (assembly GCA_013403855.1). Classification (NCBI taxonomy): domain Eukaryota; kingdom Fungi; phylum Ascomycota; class Sordariomycetes; order Hypocreales; family Nectriaceae; genus Calonectria; species Calonectria honghensis. Next base: position 398,942 of record VTGB01000001.1, read on the forward strand.
TGTGCCGCCTGGAATGAAGGTTACTCACTAAATTAGGCCCTGTCCCACCCGCTAAAGCGCGGTTGTAGCGCACTATGACAACCACTAAAATCATAATTAGCGGTACCAATAGCGGGGTTTTTGAGGTATTAAAACGTGCGCATTACCCTTGCGACGTTCTCGTATCGGTCGCCGCCTTGCTTACCCGGATCCGCAGCCCTGGCAGCCCCAGCTTTTCCCGACCGATGCAGCATTCCTTATATTTTGGCGTAATTCGAGGTTTCGCAGCGCCCCCGTGGCGGAGTGGTTACCGCTTGGTACTTATGTATTAAGAAATATCTTGATGACATGCCAAGGTCGCCAGTTCGATCCTGGCCGGGGGCACCATATTTTTGCTTTCTTTTTCGCATTTTTGGCTGTTGGATGACTCAAATCAGAAAGGTATGACGTCAACCATCAAACGGCGCAATAATCGCGCCGCGTTCAGGCTGCACGGGCCACGTCATGCTTGATGCCAGCCAAGCCAGTATCACGATTTAGATGGTCTCGACTAAGCAGGCCAGACAGGGCAAGCGCCGCTACTCCCTTCTCCTTCTTTCTCTTTCACAATTCATTTGGGTTATAGCTTTTATAAAAGTTTTTTTTTTTTTCATATTTCATGATAGTCGATTCCTCTCTATTCGATTCGTGTTGCACGAGTTGTCCCTGGCTTTGATCAATGGTTGATCGTATTAAGTGGTCGAATACGAATAACACCAACAACTGACAACAACGAAAGCTTGTCAGTAAAATTTGCATTCTCAATCTAATAAAGTAATTAATAATTCACACCGAATACATCTAACCACTCAATCTCGGCCCCCGTTCCAAATTTGCCCGAGATTTCACCTCTCTCCCTAATCTACCCTACATCCGGTATTCAATGTGCTACTTTACTTTTTACTTCGCTGCCCTGACCTTCTCGTACTCGCCCTGAAACTCTGCACCAGTGGTGACATATCCCCTGTTGGTAACGAGCTTGGTGACTACGAGGTCGTGAACCTCCTGGTCTCGGTCAGCGCACCCGTCAGAAATGACGGTCACGACAAACTCAGCATCAGTAGCTGCAATGCATGACCTCAGCACACATCCAGATGAACTGAGGCCTGTAAGGATAAGGGACTTGATGCCTTTTTCTTGCAAATACTCTGAAAGACCAGGGGACTTCAGTGCAGACACGTGTCCTGGCACTCTTGTAAAGGTAACGTCGCCATCAGTTCCACCTTCTGCCAGCTCGGACGCCTCTTCTCCACCGTTGAGCTTCATCATGGCCAAGGTATCTTGGAACATCTTGGTACCTTTGCAGGTAGGGAACGGCGCAGCATCCAAGTCAATGAGACCGTGAATGACAATGATGCCCTGGGATTTTGCCCAGGTTCTCAATTTTGCGGCAACATCCAAAGCGGCGGCAGCATTTGGACCGCCAACATGATGAACAAAGAGAGTGTGAAAGTCTAGGAGGAGAAGTGCTGTTTGTGCGGGCCCATAGTGGCCAGGCGTCGTGTGGTCGGCTGCGTTGAAGATTTGCGCGAGGTCAGCCATGGCGACGTTTTTGGAAGGAAAGAAGAGATAATTTGATATTGCTATTGAGGATCCAATTGATGTCTTGGCAATTCTTTCCTGGCATCTGTCCGTGTAAGTCGATTTATATCAGTTCTTGTCACCGGTGTTAAGGGTTACGGCCGTGTTCGGTGCCGAGTCGGCATAATTCCTGGGCTAAATAGCGTCCTGCTAGCCAACTGGAGCAGGCCTTTGTGAATTTGCGAAGCTAATTTGGCCAATTAACCCGTATCAAAGTGTATCCGAGCCGAGCGACGGCGTGAGACTTGAGCTGAACCATGATGCAACATATGCAAGAGCGTGATGTGTCTGGGTACGATAGCGAAGTGGAGACCTTTTGTTGTACTGGGCTTGAATAATTTGAACAGGCATAAAAAGCTGGAAACATAAGTAATAAGCCAATAGAAATAAGGTATCTTACTCCACCATCGCTTCCACTAGCGTGGTACTGGGGGTTTTCGGATTGAATGCAAATAGTGAGGAGAGCCTTGAATTTATGTGGTTAGGCCAAAAATAATTCGCTTAGATGAAAATGAAACGGTCCTTGATTTCCTGCCTTGTCGAACCAATCGCCCCTTATCGTAATGCCGAGGGATTGCGTCAGACATGCAAAGTGAATATAATCCTTGAGACTCGACACACTGGTACTAAGGCTCTGGTCGAGTTATTTGCGCCGGCGCACCCGAAGCCATGTCTACAGAATCTCGGGCTTCCAGTGCCAAGTCGCGGTCGGTAAGGACATGCACTGAGTGTAAGCAGGCCAAGGTATTTGATCACCTACGAGTTGCCTGTAAACCCATTGCCAACTGGAACTCTAGCTTCGTTGCGACTCGAAAGACAACTTTCCCAATCCTTGCACAAGATGCAGGTCCAGGCAGCTGTTCTGCACGATAGATGCGGCCTTTCAAAGAACACCTGCTAGAAAGTAATACTACAGCGCCAATTCTAAAACCCCGCTGACGCGCTATTCGTAGGCGCCTTGAGGCGATGAGCAGAGAGATTCAAGAATTGCGAAATATGCGAGAAGGCGACACGGCCTCTGCTTCGCAGCCAGAGACTGATGCTACGGCGATTGAGCAAGGTCCTGAAGCGCTTCCCGAGAACAATCTCGATTTGGGTGATGAGATTATTTCATTGGATGATATCTCGGTTGAAACTCACCTGGTCGTTGACGCTTTCGAAAAGTAAGTTTGGTAGTTCTCAATCAGGTTGTTGACAAAAGCTTACAAATCGCCAGCTTTGTCGAGCTATTTCACCCACAGCTGCCGCTCCTCGAGCCTATAGTGCTATGCCGCATCTATCGCGCGCAGCCCTTCTTGTTTTGGACACTTCTCATTATAGTTGCATCGCATTTACCGGAACCTCCGCATGTCGAGTTATATTCTCGTCTTCAAGGCGCCTACAAGAAGCTTTTGAAGGAAGAAGCGACGGGAGCACCATTGCCTCTGCACAAAATCCAAGCCCTGCTTTTTTTATGTGCCTGGCCGCTTCCAGTTGAGGCTCAGGTAAAAGACCCCAGTTGGCTGTACTGTGGAATTGCGATTCACGCGGCGAGATACATGGGCCTGGATCGTGAGCAACCGCCTCCAACCTCCCGCAGCGTGGGGGTGTTGCCGGGGGCAGAACGGGCTAGAATAAACACTTGGCTTGGTTGCTTTTACGTGAGCACATCGTATGACTCCTCTTGATTGTGAATACTGGGAATTCGATTAACTGATGCAAAACAGTCTCAGCCTTCATTTGGGCCTTCAACCGCCCATCAACTCCGACCCTGACTTTGCAACGATCGGCAATTTCCTGAACAAGACGACGGTGCCATTTCAGATTGCGACACATGTGCGGATTCACTTGGTAGTGGCAAAGTTCACCAACCTTCTCCTTCAAAGCAGCACCGACATTATGAGCAACTCCCTGATTCGGCTTGTAAATAATGAATTCGAACCACTCAAGTCCGCCTTCGAAGGTGACGGACCTGGCACACGAAAGATCGAATTTACTATATTAGTGGCCAAGCTTCACTTTTACGCCTTGATAATCACCAAGCTGCAGCAGCCGAGCTCGTCCCGGGAGGTGCTGCGGCAGACCGGACTTGCGGCGGCACTGAGGTTGATCCATCTAGCAGCTATTCCCAGAAACGGAAGTTTGGAAAACGACGGAGACAGGGTGTCCGTCAAGAGGCAGAGATCCATGCCGAAAAACTACTATCGCGGTCTTGCTTTTGCAACCATATTTCTCATCACCTTTGTCCACCTCAACAAAGATGCATCCCAAGAGGAGCGACAGTCTGCAGTGACGCACATTTCGTTGTCGCAGGACATCTTTCGCGCCTGCACGATGGATCCCCTCGACGAGTACGCGAGAGCAGCAAAACAGTTTGAGCTGCTTTCGCGCCTGCCAGCCGGCAGTGCAGACCCCATGAAGCTGCGTCTAACGAATCGCATGGGCGTGTCCATCATGGTGAATGCGTCGAGGATGGCAGACGAGGCTCGCGGCCGACCACCTGAGATTGTAGAGAATCAGAACCCCGAAGAGGAAACGGCGACGGCCGCGCAGGACCAGGGGATGCAATTGGACTCAATGTCTGCATTTGACTACAATTCTGATTTTGGATTCTTGAAAGAGTTTTGGGACGACCCCATCATGAACATGCTTGACTTTGATGCCGTTTATCCTACCCATGAGTTGCCTCCCTGAGGCTGCTTTGCACGCATGGTATCTGCCTTGCTCAGTACATAATAACTTGAAAGAAACAAATATATCAAACAAAGCATTGTAACTGCGGCGAAGAAGTTTGTGCAATTAATTTGATATACCTACAGTAGAATGCGGAATGATGTACAGTTTGGTGTGGAATTATGAAAGTGCCTTTAGTCCCTGTGCCAATGCTTCTGGAAGCGCGAGGGTCGCGAGGCCAAGGTGTTGCTGCGATCCATGTACGTCGTTTTCCATGAATCCTCCGGCGGACGTCTTTTTGCCTGCTCTGACTCTCGGAATCGTAACCTTGAAGGAACGCGCAGGTTCGAAAAAGCCAGACCATACAATGTCGTCTGCGGGTATTCCCAAAGCCTTTGCCACGCTTTCATCGGAGAGCAAACCCGACTCTTTGACAGCCGAGTATGCATGTTCTGACGCGAACATGACGTCAATGGTAATATCGAATGGACCTGCATTTTTTGATCGTAGAACGTGGGCGAGATCCGAAAGCGTCTTTGGCGGGCCGCTGGGAGTCTGGTCCTGACTCTTGGCAACGTACGTGGATCCCTGGGCAGTGGGCTTCGGGAAGGTTTCCTCGAGGAGCTTTACGCTTGCTCTAAACTCTTCAGTTGATTCCAGAGACTCGCCTTTTCCGAGAATAGCAACACTGGCCCGGATCAATCCATTTTTAGATGCGCCGTTGTCCTGGTTGAATTCCAAGCGCTCTTCTCCAGGCTCAAGATCCATGAGATGATACACGGCGAACTTGGCGCATGGCCCCAGCTCCACCTCCATTTTGCCGCCGATGCCAAATGCAAAGTTGCCAGCGGTGGCCTTCATTCCTGGATACGGTCCGTGCTAAAGGATTGAAATGTTAGTGGCCTGTATAGCACCTGATTTGGGAATCTTACAATCATGGCAACTCGGGCCTTGGCGGCCATCATGTTTGCAATCTTTTGGGTCGAAGCAAGCACTTCGCAGATGATAAAAAGTTCCCCAGGGCCCATTGGCGTGCTCTGGCCCTTTCCGTAAATATGGAAATCGAGTTCCCAGCCGTCAGGAACGTCAGGGTGCTGCTCTTTGACGTATGCTTTCACGCGCGGCAGTAGGTTGTCGATCTGACTGATTAAAATGTCTGCAAAGTTAGCATGGGACATGTCATCCTTGAAAGGGCCCGGCTTACGATCTTTGACGCTGCCCATAAACATTGAGCGATATCCCAGTACTCGAGCGCCCTCTAGCTTTAGCTGATATGGCAGACCATCGCTCTTGGAAGACACATATTTGGACCCGCTGACTCGGACACTTTGTCCATCCTCAAGCTGCGCGTACTTGGTCTCATTGAGATGAAGAGTCCCGCCGGGACCTCGCAATATGTCTGGCCTGGAATTTTCGTAGAGCGCATGCGCAGCAACGGACACGGGCGTGCAGCGAGAGCTTGGCGATGTTGGGCGAATCTCAAAGACCCCGGTTGCGTAGATGGTAGCGATCGCCCCAGGGGATTTGGGAGTCGAGCAAAAGCCGCCACATTCCATGATTTTGCCCATGTGGAGGAATCCTCCGTACAGCTCTTGCACATGCTCCGGGCTCATTTCTGGGTGCTGCTTTTTCAGCTGATATGCACAGTACGCTGCGTAAGGCGCCGGGTCGTTTGTTCGGCCTCCAATGATGACATTGAAATCGGGGTGCGCTTCCATGGCATTTATGTATGGTTCAGAGCCAATTTGGGCAACAATCCTGGGGCATGCGTCGACATCTGCTGGCGTCAAGGATGGGACAAAGGACCCGCAGCCACTGATTCGGCCGGCATTGAGCCTGTCTAAAATGACGCTCTTTCGGATACCAGAAAAGATGGAAATCGCCTTCATGTTATAGTTTCTAGATTCAAGTCAGTAAAAAAAAAGTCATCAGTTTGGTTAGGTGTCAAACTTGTCCTCTGCAACTTCACGGATGATTTCGCCCATGAGCTTTACATGCTCGTCTGTCCCGTCTCCGCCAGCGGAACCGAATATCAAGGGAACACGAAAGGTGTGGACCAGATGCAGCAGGCTGGACAAATCTCTGAGATAGGCTGATTCGGGACAGCTTGTATTGCCCAGAGCTAGTTTTTCGGGGCCACTGTCGGTCGATCCCGAGTCCAGGATGATGGCGGTTGGAATGCCAGTGGGGATAAGTTTTGTAAGTTCGTGCGCAGTGAGTGCTTGATCGAATCCATAACCAAGCATTCCCACTGGGGTTATTATCTGACAGATTGGTTGTGAAGCCATTTTGTGGTCTGTCTGGTAATGAGTGTTGGTAATTTAATGGATTGGTTGAAGCTGAAGTCGTAAGCTTATGCCAACCTCTGCAGGTGCTGTCACTCTGGCCAGCTTTGTGGCTAGGCAACTCAAAGTGGTACAAAATGCAAATGACGAGTTGGGTAAAAGGCAAAATGGTATGACGGCTTTTCTTGTAAAGAAATGTTTTTGTGACTTGAGGGCAATGCCATTTCAGCTGATGCGGTCATCAGCCGAATCTCGGCTTTTGGTGCGAAATGCGGCTTCCCCCCTTGCTCTTAGCCACTCAGCAGTAGCGCCTCTCCCCAGATTCTTGGCTGCGCATCCTCCACCAAACTATCGGTGCTATAATATACTATTCTTGGCATTTCGCGTTATGAATCTATTTTCATATTATTTGATCTGGTGCCTCGTAAGTATTTGCACCTTTTGCACCATTGGCACGTGAAATTGGGATTGTCAAGATCAGCGTCCGGGGGTTGATTATTAGAGTTCCCGATCAGCCCTATCCAGAGCTAAATGTGTTGAGCATTTGTGGCGACGACGCATCTCACCAAGATTTCCTTTCTGAGAATGTTTTGGGTATATCTTGTGTGGCTTGGCTGCTTAACTCGTGTGCGTTGAAGAGGTGGTCAAACAGCGCGATTTGGGCCGATTCTCGCTTCGCGACATGATTGGCTCGCCTCCCCCTTGTCCACGAGGGGGTGAGCTCGGCAGCGTCGCCCGCAATACGTAAATGAGTGAGGCTGGGGCTGCATATGCTTAAATTTTGCCGTGGCTTACAGGTTTCAACTTGATGCCGGGTCGTGGCAGATCTACAACGGCGCCTCATAGGTGGGTGTCGTAGGGCTATACCAGAGCCCGGAGCGGGTTTCGCTCGCTGGTGCGGAAACCGCTTCGCGTCTTCATTGGGCCGCCCGAGCTGCAGGTCCAGGAATAGCACGTCAGCCTGCCTCCGCCACAACGCCAGCAGCTCCACTGTCGTGGTGATGGGATTTTGGCCGGGATAGATTGAATGGCATCCCGTATTCTTTACACTTTCGGATGGTATATCAGCGGCGCGGTCCCTTTCTCATCATGGCAAATTCGCCGTATCATTCAAGCTCTGAGCTAATCTCAAGCGAAAATTCCTTGCCGCCCGATACTACCCTGGGTCATTTCCCATTCATTAGTCAAACCCCTGTGCCCCTCAACAAGCATGGGTTTCCTCTCCAATCATGGCAAAGCAAGTGTCGAGCGGGCGGATCTAGAATACATTGAATTAGGAGACACGCGCACCTCATCTTTTTCCATGGAACCGAGACCACACTCTGCCGAACCCCTCACGAGCAGCAACATGATGGAAGACGACGGTGCCGCGCTCACGCTCGGAAAGGCCATCCGGCAGTATCCAAAGGTGGTGGCCTATTGTCTCAGTCTCACAATTGTCGTGGTGGGGTGGGGCTACGACCTCGTTGTCGTCGGCTCCATCAATGGCGTCGAGCCGTTCCAGGAGGACTACGGCGAGCGCTACAAGGGAAAGCTGATTATCCCCTCGCTCTGGCTGTCACTGTGGCTTGCCGCCACCCCGCTAGGTATGACCTTTGGTTCTGTTTTCGGCGGCTGGGTTCAAGATCGCGTCGGTCGCAGAATGAGCCTTCTGTCTGGCAGCGTCATCTCCGCCATTGGCGCCGTCGTCATCTTCCTCTCGTACTTGCCGCCCGCCATCGAATCGAGACGGGCCATGTTTTTTGCCGGAAAAACAATCCAAGGCTTCTCCGTCGGCATCCTCAAAATCACAGCCATGACTTACATGTCAGAGACAGCGCCTGTGGCGCTGAGGGGCTCCATCATGGCACTAGTCCCGACCGGAAACCTGGTAGGCCAGCTGATCGGATCAATCGTTGTCTACCTGGTCAACGACGTCAAGGGAAATGCCGGATACCTGGGCGCTTTTGGTTCCCAATTCGTCTTTGCGGTAGCACCCCTGATTATATCGATTATTATGCCCGAGAGCCCTGCTTATCTGGAGGAAAACGGCCGGGGAGGTCAGGCCATAAGCGCTGCCAAGCGGCTTTACGCGCCACAAACAGACCACCTCGAGGTGCTGGCAAAGATTCGGGAGAGCATTGCCGAGGAAAAGGCTCTCGTGGCTTCAGCAACATACAAGGCGTGTTTGGTCGGCACAAACCGAAGGAGGACATGGATTGTCGTCATGGCTAATCTCTTCCCGGCCATGTTCGGCTTGGATCTCATTGCCAAATCCAGTTACTTCCTGCAGACGATTGGCATGGCATCCCGCACCAGTCTCATCATCTTGATTGGTGGTATTATTGCCGGCATTGCGGCTAATGCCGTCGGTATTTGGGTCATGTCGCGTGCCGGCAGAAGAATATCCACCATTGTCTCCTTAATCATCTCAACCCTCTTGTGGGCTGCCGTTGGTGTCTCTGGGTTTTGGAAGGGGGTCGGCGTTGCTTACTTTACCGCTGGCTGCATGATTGCCATCATTATGGTTTGCGGAATGGGTTGCTGGCCGGCAGGTTACGCAATCATGGGCGAGACTAGCTCTCTCAGGCTGCGAGCAAAGACACAAGCTCTTGGAGGAGTGGCCCAGCAAGGCACTTCGGTGGTGACTGGGTTTGTCCTTCCCTACATTTTCAATCCAGATGCTGGTAACCTTGGAGCCAAGACTGGCTGGGTATACTTTGGTTTGTGTTTGGTGGCTGTTGCTCTCTGCTGGTTCCAGTTGCCAGAGATGAAGGGAAGAAGCGTTGGAGAAATTGACGAGATGTTCAGACTTGAACTCCGTGTTCGAGAATTTAAGAATTGGAAGAGCGAGGACACAGAATAAATGGAAGCTTGGAACATTACAGTAATGAAAGTCATTTAACTAGGATTCAAAGGCAAAGCCGGGCTTGATTTTGATAGTCAATAATTGTTGACAAATGGTATCTCAAAGTTGATCGCCCCTTGACCCGTCAGATAACACTAGCAGGTAACGTCTGAAGGCGGGACTTGCATCAAAATCTTTGCGGCGTGATAGTTAAATATTAGCGGCATATGGACGGAGGCGTTACGATACGGGAGGAGTTCACTAGGTTGAGTTTGGTACGCACCACTAGCAAGAACTGGTTAGGCGCCTACGGATGTACGAGTGATCCTGGCTCGAGGCCCACAGCGGACATGAGAAAACTATTTCCATAATCTTGTATGGAAATATCTTCTTTTCATAAATTAGACAATCTAGCACGACAATCGAAGGGATACTACAAGTTTGACTGAAGAAGGAGGGTTGAAGGGTTGGTCACATGGCTGCAAAACAAGGAAAAAAGGAAAGGTGACACAAAAGCCAATATTATAAGTTCTAAAATCCGGCGTATTTCCCCGATATTCCAGGCAGCGGGCTATTATCAAGACCTCCTCACCCGAGTTGGGCGATGTTTGTCGGGGATTCATGAACTAGATTCTTAGCTGAATGTGAAATGTCTTAATTACTTAATCGCCATTTGCAATAGCCAATGGCGTAAGGCCGAATGAGACATTTGTATGTGGGATTTCCCGTCCCCGGGAACTTGACCAGCCTTTTCACCACACGGCACGGAACGGGTTACTCAAAAGAGCCAAGTTAATTATGCCGCCCCTTGGACCGCTTCTACAAAGTGCTCCTGCAGCCTGTCATTACAAACACCCGTGTACAAGTCTGCCTACCTATATTTTAGTACGCTTCTGGTTGTTATTTCACCAAGGTTTGAGTTCAATCGTCTGAAGCTAGAAGCGCGATGGAGAATTTATATATGATTGGCTATTGCATCGATTGGATTTCGGGCTTTTTTAATGTAAATATCCTAAATGAAATCCATGACACTACTAGTTGTGAAAAGGTAACTTTTAGGTTTAGCTCAAAATTGCTTCAAAACCTCCTCGATTGCAGCCTTGCTCTGCAACTCGTTCTTCTGGAATGCCTCGAGAGCTTCTCGAAGACCATCCTTCGTAGTCGCGTCTTCATTGATGGAATTTGTCAAGGCCTCGCCATTGTTCACCAAGTAGTCAATGTCTGCTGGTGCCAGCTTTCCATCCCAATTGGGACCAGAAAGAGGATCAGTCTTGGAGAGATGAGCAAGTCGCGATGGGATGCCACTGATTCCGGTAGTATCATCTCCAGGTGGTGTTATATCTAGGAGGTTCAACACAGCCAGCTGCTGGAGGATATCTTCCGGAATCGTTGCGTGCTCGCAACCCAACTCTCCCATTGCCATGGCCTCTCTTGCGGATATAAAGCTTGCACAACGTTAGTTATAGATGAGTGTGATGTGACGGGTGTCTTACCTTGCAGGTTTCAATATGGGCTGTTCCTTTCCAGTCTCCTTTTGAAGCCGTGCATACGTCTCGATGATTTGAATCAGCCTAGGTGTCATGGGGTGTTTGAGAGCAGGATCATCAACGTCGGGCCAGAGATCTTTGTTTGCGTGGTACCATGGCACTGGGATGTTTGAGCATAATTTCATAGATTAGAAAAAGTTTGACTCACAGTTATAATAAGGGCTAATAGAGAGACACCCTGCTTGGCTAGCCGCGATCGCCTGGGGAAGCGAGAACAGCGAAGTGCCCAGAGTGCGAATTCCTTCTTCTAGGAGGATAGGACTGGCGTTGAGCGCAGGACCCGTGCAGGGAATCTTGATGCAGATGCGATCCTTTGAGATACCGGCCTTTTCCAACTCTCGGGCGTAGTTGCGCGCGCGAGCGACTACCTTTTCCGTATCGTACGCATGAAAGGCTGAAGATTGGAGCAGCACACGACTTTTAATATTTTTGATGTTTTTGGCACAAAGGAGAGCACTCTAATCAACAGAGAACCGTTAGCAGCAAATGAAATTTTGGCCCATGGGACTCACCATTCGGTCAAGAATCGCCTCCCAGCCCTGGTCCTTGAGTTCCTTGGCGGTTTGAAGGAACATTTCCTGGTTCTCAGGAGCCATCATCTGCTCATAGACCAAACGCTGGTTGCTTGTCTGGTCATATGGCTTAAATGGAAGCAATTTCTTGGCTTCTGCAGGATCCATGCAATCAATGTCGATTTTGACTGTGATGACCGATTAGCCGATGTATCAATCATGGCGATCAACTTACGCTGGGTTTGCAGCTTGTCAAGCCATGTCTTGGGTTGAGTAATGCTTCCCATTTTGGACGTGGTTATTCAAAGCGATGAATCTGACTGGATTGATTTGAGGAGAATGAGATGATATCTTGGGTCTGATAATAAATGCACCTTTGGAATGCGCTCGGGAAGACTTGTACCGAAAAGCCATTACCCTGATTGCTAACGAGCGACTCATGGCGGATTGATCGTGCCGTGATGCAACGCACTCACTGGAGATTTACTGTCCAGTGTCCGAGCGATGTCCATCACATGTGGTGTTACTGTATAGGTCGTGCTGCTTACAGTCTCTGCCAACCAATACTTTGCTGGCGTTGTGCTACCATTGCCACCTGGACAGTAACGGGCCATGTCCGCTCCGTGTGTTGGCCGTTGTTAGGTTTAGCGAGCGCATCATGACTGGATCAGAGTCCCCCACAGTGGGCCTGGTTACTGTACAGTAACCGCATTAGCGCCGTGTTCGTCAGCTTGGCGTGACAAGGGCCTGAGCAATCGAGGTGGCGCAACGCAGCCATGCGACTCGTCAGTCTTGCCCATGTATTGATACTCGACTCTCACTATGGTTTCATGTGCAAACAATCCAGTGGCGGAGATGTCACTTGACCTGCACTGTACAGTTTATCAGCCCGGAAGCAGCAACGTACCACCCATGGTCGGGATTGATAACTGGAGCATGCTACCTCACGCATACAAATAACTACCCTTCTGGATGGAGGCTTCAAAATCGACCGGTTCTCCCCAGCGACCAATCCATTATTTAGTCACATTTCGCAGACATGTCTACCACACGAGACCAGCTTACATCTCGCGTTCCTCCGTCGATGCAACTGAGCGATGGCTCAGCTGCATCCATGACGGCCCCTCTGGAGCCAGCCTCTGGTGATGTCTCGGCTGCGGAAAGAGCCAAAAATCGATTTGCAGTCACGGGCAACGCCATTATCACAGGCGGTGCCGGTGGAATCGGCTCAGTCGCTTGCAGGGCTCTGCTTGAGCACGGCCTCCAGGGCTTGGCAATCTTTGACTTGCACCCAAGTGAGGCTCAGCTCACTGTCGGCAAGCTTCAGGCTGAATTTCCAGAGGCCACCATTATCTTCACCAAGGTGGATGTGACAGACCACGAATCGGTGGCCGAGGCCGTCGCCAGTGCCGAAGCGGCGCTTGGCTCCATCGACGTGGTCCTCTGCTTTGCAGGCATCGTGGGGGCGGTCCACGCCCTGGACATGAGCCCGCAAGAGTGGAAGAAGATGTTTGACGTCAACACAACAGGGACGTGGCTGGTGGCCCAAGCTGCCGCAAAGTCTATGGTGAAGCGGGGAAAAGGAGGCAGCATCATTCTCATGGCTAGCATCTCGGGCCACATAGTAAACTTTCCCCAGCCACAGGTGCACTACAACGCCTCCAAGGCCGCCGTCCTCTCCATGAAGAGCTCCATGGCGGCTGAGTGGGCGAGGTACGGGATCAGAGTCAACAGCATCAGCCCTGGCTACATGGATACCATTGTGAATGAGGGTGCTGGTCTTGAAGACCACAGACAAAGTTGGACTAAAAGGCTCCCGTTCGGTCGCATGGGCCAACCAGAGGAGTTGACAGGGGTGGTCATTCTTTTAGCAAGCAAAGCAGGAAATTATATCACCGGGGCTGATTTTCTCGTCGATGGCGGCATAACCGTCTTTTAATTTCCCATGGAGATAAAACAGTTCTTGACATTGATTTAGCAATCAATTTCATTTTGCTCTGCGTATTCAAGAGTAGGATTTCTATCTAATCTTTAATCGCACTGTAGCACAAGGTAGCCAATAGAGTCTTTTTGTTGACGTGTCCCAAAAAGGTAGACTGTAGCGGCCACGACGTAATAACTACGTCTCGTGACGGTGGGTTGATTGTCGCAAGCTGATGATTAGCGCGTCCAGGGTTCCCCAACAAGTAGCCCTCCCTGCCCATTGGCGTTCTACCTGAATTGGGAATGGGTAAGTCGCAACCTCACTGTGTGGGGTTAGCACGCTCTGCTCATTCCGATGCAATGGGGAAGCGAGGGGATTATTTCTCTACTTGTCAACTATTTGCTCGTCTGCGACAATAATCTCCATCTTTACAGCGCCTACAAACCTGCAGGCTAACCTGCTATCTTTCCTGCGAATTACACGTCGCAATGTCGAGCCGGCCTAGCAAAAGCGGTGGCAATCCTCGGAGGGCTCCGCGTCAACGCCCTCTGCCGCCCGATGTCACAGCCCGCAACCTGGCCATTGAGAAGAAACGCCGAGGGGAGCTCAACGACACTTTTCTGGTAGGATCTTTATCCCGTCCCCGCATTTCCCCAATCGTCGGATGCTGAGAAGAGGGGCTCGTATGAAGGATCTGGCTCGTTTGGTGCCGGCTCTCGCTCCCGCGCGCCGCCTCTCCAAGGTGCTCATCCTGACTGCAGGTGTCCACCATTTTCGGCAGCAGCGCGACATGTGTGTCTCCGCCGCACAGGACATGCAAGACCTACTGGCCGAGAATAGTCGGTTAGTATCGGAGGTCAACGCCTTGCGATCGCAGGTTTGGGGATCCGAGATGACGCCCTGCGAACCCAAACCCGTGACCCAGGCCATGAGCCAGCTGATTGGTACCAAGGATCAAGTTTACGGTGACTTCCCTGCTGGATTTGGGGATAATTGGGCCTGCAACAATGGCGGATCCGAATCTCCGACAGCCCTTGGGTTTGGCGTTGAAGACGAAGAAGCGTCGCCACCATTGAACGACCTCTATACAACACAAGCGCCATCCCATACGCAAGCTCCTTCACAGAGCGAGGTAGTTGAATTTCCAACCGAGTCTCCTGCCCTGATTCTCGCTCCAGATGTCCAAATACAAAATTCGTGGGCGTTCGATACACCATTGACCAGCCATGTTGATCCCTTGCCTTCTTCAAATCCGGAACAATTCATACCCACTGATGCGCCATTCGGAAATTATACGCCTGTACCGATGACTGATTATATCCCCGGGCTTCTGGAACCGAACGCGCTAGATAACATGATGCGATCCTGGGCTTACAATGTAGATTTTGGACTGGATGCGACTTTCATGCCACATGATGTTTCGGATCATCTGGAATTGGGGTCCGTAATCTGATGACGAAGATGGGGGCCTCATTAGATGAAGGATGAAAAGTCGAGCCCATAATTCTTTTGTACGACCTGTGAGAGGTTCGCTTAAAGCCAGGGGACGATGCACTTGGGTGTTACTGTACAGTATCAAGAATTCTATTGGGCAACATTGGGGCCTGCACAGTTCCCACACCGGCTGACACAAGATAAACATTTGAGGATGCTCTAGTAAAATAAAACTGGTTAATCTGAATTTGCATTGCTGATTGCGGTGGCATGTGCTAGTTGACCTGAGGTATTTTCTGCAGCGCATCTGCCACTGTGCAGTCCGAAGTTTTGCTCATCGCGATCTGAGCTGA
The DNA here is from genome assembly GCA_013403855.1 of Calonectria honghensis. NCBI lineage: Eukaryota > Fungi > Ascomycota > Sordariomycetes > Hypocreales > Nectriaceae > Calonectria > Calonectria honghensis. Next base: position 414,075 of record VTGB01000001.1, read on the forward strand.
GCACCGACTTGACCGTTCAAAATTTGCCTTGCCCATCGGGAGAATCTCTGGTCCTGAGCTGGTTGCTCAGCTTACTTTGGCGCATGCGTCACTGTAGTCTACTCCAATGTGACCCACGCACTTCACAGTCAGGGGTATGAAGACTTGCAGAGACATTTACACATTGCAGACCAACTATTCTTAGGATTCTTGGCTGGCGTTTTCTCTACATGTCCAATTTCATCTGCTCATTTAGGCGTTTGAGACCGAATCGGATTTCTATGAGGTGTTTGAGATAGGGTATACGAGGAAGGAATAGCATTGGCTTTCCAAGGTTGGAATTAGGTAAAGGGAGTCCTCAATATTTTCCCTCGTAGTTGGGTTGAGGCTTAGTTAGTAATTTCTCCCAAAAGACGGCTGGATGAAGATGATATTAATTCAAACCAAGACTTCCCGCCTGCGATCTTATGTTAACATAGACTTTAGCGGGGACTGTGCATCGCTGAGTATCATGGTAGTACCGTAAACAAAGGCTCAAGATGGCTGTCTGGAGATATGAATGATCCATCAATGTTTTCCTTTTCTTTTTTTTCTTTATATATCATTTGAGAAATGGGTGGGCGCACAGAAGCCACTGATCACTGCACGAGCAGCGCATTTAGTCTTTTCCAGCTATCCATTTGAGGATTGGTTTCTCTTTCGCAGCAGTGTAGCTGAGTGGCGGAGTGCTTCTGATAGAAAACCTTGGTCAAGGCTCTGGAATGTTTTCAGCGACTAAGCGGGATACCTGCGACCGAGTTTGGTTGCATCGGTAAACCATAACCAAGCCTCTTCAATCACAATTATATCATTCAGACGTATTCATAAGCCCATTCAAATCCGTATAATTGATAGATAAATGACCATCCCGGCAATTCTCTGTCCATCTCCTCACATCAACTTACTCATGCCACACCACTTGACACCTTTATGACGCCTCCGTCGGTCGCAATACATTATCCAACCGCTCAGGGTCGCAGCCACAGAACTCGTCATTCTGACCTCTAGGCGCGATTAAAAATTCATTGGCAGTGATGAGAAATGGTCCAGGCCCAGTGGGAGTGTTGGTATGTCTTCCAGTCATCACCGAAATCTGATCCTTTCTCACGTGCTTTTCAGTGCTCCGAATGGATATTAATAGGCGTTGCAGCAGCAACTATCGCAGCACGAGTATATTTGCGTTTCAAAATACAAAAGCGCAAGCTGATGATGAGCGATTGGTTCATGATTCCTGCTTTGTTAAGTTCCATGGCGGCAGCATCGTGCGATGTCATTGCCGCACGTAATGGTGCATTCAAGCCATCGATAAGTTGGACTTTTGAAGGATATGATGGCTCCCCCGAGCAAACCCAGTATGTTCTGAAAGTAAGCAAATGCTAAATATTGACTCGTCGTGATATGTGATCCCTATGCTGTGCCAGTATGACCGCTAATGCCGCAATTGTCCATAGGTATTCACAATAAGTGGTGTACCGATCATCTGCAATTTATACTTTTGCAGAGCTTCCTTACTCGCTCTCTACCTAAAAATATTTCCAGAGTACATGCGCAAGCGGCGAATCTTTCTTTGGGCTTCAGCAGCATATGTTGGTCTCGCGTCTGTTATTACGATATTATTGGTATTCGTTGTTTGCATTCCTTTTGACAGAAATTGGTTCGTGTTGCAATTCAACTATTATTGAGAGCCGGTTAAATATGTGTGTTCATATATTCTGACGTTACCTTTGCAGGAGTCTTGATCCGACAGAACAATGTTCACCCGATCTACAATTAGAAACCTTCCACGCGTCTTGGGCAATGCAGTTTATTAGTGACATATTGCGTGAGTTCATTAATTCCGCATTGTCAATCAAGCCAATATAACTTGCCCTAAACAAATCACAGTGTTTTTGCTTCCATGTCTCATTCTACCTGAGCTCAATTTGCAGAGTACGGTCAAGGTAGGAGTGTATTTTATATTCCTCCTTGGGGCCATTAATATCATATTTTGTGTCGTCAAGGAGGCCATGATTTTAAGCGCGGACAAACATGACGACCTGTCCCTAAGTCTCATGGGTATGTATCCGCCCGTGAATACATGTTACTCCTGGCCCAGGACTTACTTTTCGCCTGATTATAGCGCTTTGGACGACCCTTGATGGTAATATCGGACTCGTTATTGCATGTTTGCCTTCATTAGGACCGTACTTCAGCCAAAGAAAGCGAGGGACATGTGCCTCCACACCATTCAATGCGGATCTGGTGGGCAAAGCAAGCTTGCACACTCGCTCAAGCGTTGCCACTGATCCGATGAGAAATCCGGAGTCTCTACCAGAGCTCCCGGAAATAAAGTAAAAAGTTATTCACAAGGGCTGTGTATGAAGCATCTTTAATGCGAATAAAACCATGCTCAGTTATCACAACCAAGACGATGGACTAATGTGGCAGCCATCCGGCAATGGATGGCAAGAAAGATGTTGAACTACCTCAAGCCGCATTTTGGAAGAATAACTCATTTGGATGTGCAGCCTATGTTGGTGCTGGGCCAAGCAGCATCGGCGAGCTCCCCCGAGGTTTTGGAGCCTGGGGCCATAATTGTGTGTGATTCGCGCGCTTCGGCGGGGGCTGGATTAGAATGGATGAGGGGATTTGGGCTGGTGACAGCCCAGATAAGTTATTATGTGTGCCATCTTTTCAATGAACTTAATTAAGTTCCTATTTAAATACATTGTGACTTGAAACGGCCTGATTTGTCCGCTTGAGCTTGTTCCATACCCGTGCTCGACCATTGCCGGCCCCGACTGCGGCCGCTTTGACGAGGCGGCAGGTCGTAACTATTCACTGGAACCAACGAGAAGTATGCAAGCGGAAATCCTTGGATCCTATCTTAAACTGTGGGATAATCATGATCGAACCTGAATCTGACCCATGCGATCACCCAACAAGGCCATGTGATTGATTGGACCTTGCTCTGTTGGTGCTGCTGTTCAAGGTTGGGATCAGGTGCGTTCTGCGGCGTGTCTTCCTTGACAAAGACTCACCAATGGAATAGACTGGAAGTAACGGAGCCAATCTCTCATTCCCCACAGAGTTTGGTATCGGAAGCGAATCCGCCCACGACAAGTGGATCGTTGGCCTCATTAATTCGGCGCCGAACATTGCCATGGTCGTAATGTAAGTCCACAACCCAACCCCTGGGCTTCGACTGACTATTCCAGTGGCTGTTGGCTCTCCGACCCTCTCAACAACTTGTTTGCCCGACGCGGCATCATTTTCATTTCTGCAGTCTTTGCATTTGCCTCTGTTCTTGCATCTGCTTTTACTCAGAATTGGTACTAATTGCTTGCCTGCCGCCTGTTGCTCGGCGTTGGCATGAGAATCAAGTCCTCTACGACGTCTGTTTTCGCTGCTGAATGCTCGCCCGCAGCCATCCGCGGAGCACCGACCATGACTTGGCAACTTTGGGTCGCATTCGATATCTTTCTCGGATTCTCTGCCAATATCCCAGTTGCGAATGCTGGAACTATTACCTGGAGACTCCAGATTGGTTCTGCAATGATTCCAGCCATACCACTCATGTTCATGATATTTTTATGCCCCGAGAGTACGCTTCTTCAAGTGATTCTATTTGTGGTCAGAGTCACGAGTGATGCTAATATTCACAGGTCCACGCTGGTATATTAAAAAGGGTCGTCATCTCGAAGCTTACCAGTCTCTTCAAAAGCTCCGTTTCACCAAGCTACAAGCAGCCCGGGACTTGTTTCTCATGCATGTCTCCATTGAGGCCGAAAAAGATCTTTTTGCGCATCAAGGAAATACCTTCAAACGATTTACAGAACTGTTCACTTTGCCGAGACTTCGCCGGGCTAATCTCGCTGCGGGAACCATCATGATTGCCCAGCAAATGTGCGGAAGTAGGTCGTACCACCACACTCGAGTTGCAATTTTTAACGGGTACAGTCAATATCATTGCGTTTTACTCTTCAACGGTATTTGTTGAGTCGGGCGTTTCTGAGAAAAGGGCACTCTGGGCCTCGTGGGGGTTCGGTCTAACCAACTTTTTGTTTGCCCTCCCCGCCCTCAAGCTCATCGATAGTTTTGGCCGGCGCACTCTGCTCTTGACAACGTTCCCGCACATGGCATGGACCCTCCTGGTGACAGGTCTTTGCTACCTTGTGTCTGGCGACGGCACCGGTCGACTGGCGCTCATCGCGGTCTTCATCCTTATTTTTGCAATGTTTTACAGCGTTGGAGAAGAGCCCGTGTGTCACCCGTATGCTGCCGAGGTGTTCCCGCTATCTCATCGAGACATGGGAATGGCCTGGAGTGTCGCCATCAATGCTTTTGGTGCTTCCGTCTTGGGGCTCACATTTCCTTACATGCTGACGGCAATGACACCCACGGGCGCCTTTTCATTCTACTGCGGGCTCAATATTATTGCGTTCGTCATGATTTTCCTTTGGGTTCCTGAAACTAAGCAGCTGACGCTGGAGGAGCTCGACTCTGTTTTTTCAGTGCCGACCACGAGGTTCATGAAATACCAATTGACGCAGGTTCTGCCCTACTGGGTCAAAAGATGGGTGTTTTGGCGCCGAGATGCGGTGAAGCCGATGCCCTTGGAGCCGCGAGCATGAACACCACCAAATGCGCGTCCTTGAGGTGTGTTCGGACGGACTCCCAAGACGACAAGTTGGAGAGACTAGGAAGTTAATATAAATTGAATTCCCAAATGATAGTAAAGCCGATCACATGTTCTATTGAGCCTACTCCATCCCTCGTTCTTTGCATAAACACGAGTCATTTCAGCTTCCGCCCACGTGGGCTGAGCTGTCGAGCCCTGTGCCGTGTGGAGCATTTTTTGCATCCGCTGACAAATGAGCAGGACTCTTCTGATGGAGATGCCTGGCCCCAGCCCTACCGCTTCCATCCGATCCGTCCAACCTTGACCTCCAACCTTGATTAGCCCCCAGCTGATGATCCACCGGGGGCTTAGTCCGACCGCAGACAAGGCAAGATGGGCCGACGCGCTAGTGATTGGCCAGCGCGTAGGTAAAACTCCGCCACGACAAGGGCTAAGACGACCGGGGGACCGTGTTCGTTTTCAGCTCGACATGGAAAGAAAAGAGCCGTTATTTGAGAATCCTGAGGTCTTTTCCCATCATGGTAGCTTCAAGTCGTGGCAAGTTTGTTTCTTGGGTCGTAAAGCGCTCGCTGCTCGCCATGCCAATGTCCCGGGAGCACTCTAAATGAACCGCTCTTCCTCGGCGACATATTTGGGTGACGGGTCAATTGGTCGAGCGACAAATTTCCTTCATTTCCCACTCTCTGATCCTCGGCCTCCGGCGTAAGCTGCAGGTCCCAGAATGGATACTCGTCAATCTCCTGGGCCAATTGCGAATCTGGGTGGTGGGCGGAGCCAATCCTTACTATTTCTGGACCTACCTGGCGCTCATTTGCATCGCGTTTGATGAGCTGTCTCCTCTTTTATTTCAGGCACGCCGTCGCCCGTTGCTTCACCTTAATTCCACGTTCCTTCCACACGTCTTCCGTCTCGCCGCCACTAAGCCGTCGGGCGCCACCATCATGACCACAACGCGAACGAACCTCGGACCCCTCACGACCGAATTCGTGTACCCAAGCAGCTGCACAGTTGCTATACTCAAGTGCTCGACTTGTCTCGAGGCCTGGCAGGGCCAGGTGTGCAGCGACAACAGGGGCAACGATCAGGGAGTCCAGGACAACCCGGGCTGCTGGCCACCGCGCGATGCCAGGACCACAACGCTGTCGACCGGCGTGGCACTGAACGGATGGGGTTTCTACTCACCAGGCATCTCCTGCCCCAAAGGCTATGAGACATCGTGTCTTGCGACATACAGCGTAGACGGCGGTTGGGGCTTCCAGTTTCCATTGACAAAGGGCGAGACGGCAGTGGGATGCTGTCCACCGTGAGTGCTCAAAGGTTGATTGAGAAACCCACCTAACATGCTGCAGTGGTTACCGATGCAAATATAATCCTGGAGTCGAGACGGTGTCGCAGACATGCTACAGCATAGCAACCAACGGATCTTTCCCCGCAGCCCAGTGCTCTTCGGGGACAAGCAACGGTTTCAACTATCTTTCGATGCCAGCAACCGTGACGGCGATGGTATCGGGCGAGACGACCACAAAGGTCGTGAACACCGTGACGGTCTACGCGCCTCTAATTCAGCTCATGCGTCAATCCAGCGATCTGGCGTCTTCAGAGGCTACAGACTCCGGCTCTGTATCTGCTGCCACCCTCGACGGCAGCATCTCCACCAACGCTTTGGTGAGCGATGAATTTGCACCCGCGCTTTCAACTGGTGCCAAGGCTGGAATCGGCATCGGGGCTAGTGTTGGGGCTCTCGCGCTCATTGGAGCCGTCGCCTTCTTCTTCCTGAAGAGGAGAAAGAGAATGACACCTGTGCCCGTGGAAGAACCTGTTTCGGAACGACCAAAGCAGGAACAACTAAAGCCGGAGCTCGAAGCGCCCACTCCTCCTTCTGAGCTTTACAGCGAGGGCCATTATCGTGCGGCCAGGAGTGAGCTTGAATAACGGACGGGAGCGGGTAATCGATATTGACTGCCGAGTTGGTTGATACCATTGTTTAAATGGCGTTTAGCGGTTTCGTTCGATGTGCTGGGGGTTGGTGTTTGGGGTCTTTTTCACGTTGTAGCGAGCAGTGACTATTCCACTTGAGGTGAGTCCGAGGTTAAGCGCTCAGCTTGAAGTTGCTGGATGAATCGAATCTGTGGTTTTTCATATTCCGATCAGGACAGATGAAAGGTGGTGTTTCACCGCAATCACCTGCGGAAGACCCAATTATCAAACTGTGGAAAAAAGGAAGAAGACTACAGTAGTACGAGAACATGGCAGGACCTCGTTATGGGATCATGTGAGAGCACCAGGGCAGGAAAACTTTAATATACTTTCTGGAAAGATTTACGAGACCAAACAAATCTCAGGTCACTACAATACAACCTTAGAACGATCGTCAGTTAGACATTGGGCAACATTGAGGTCTTGCAAAAAGGTTATATATCTCTACTCTGCTGGATTAAGTGATCATATAACCAATTTTCAGGTCTAGGAAAGTCTCCAAGTCAATTAGTCCACGGCATAGCAATAGTCAAGTGATTTTGCTTCTTTATAATAGGCCTGTGTTTAGCTACACAATTATCTAACAGCCTTGCGCTTTGCAAACTCCCTCAATATAGCCTCGCATCAGCTCGCGCACCATCCCCAAACCACCCATTACAGTATTCCTTGGCAGCAAGTGGTTCTATAGGCACCCAAACTCCAACAATGAACCATGAGTTGTCACCTTTAGCACATCTTTGAACCTCGTAAAGACAAGTCCCATGCTGTGCATCGTCTCCAATCTGGGGCTTTCCTCTGTGAAAGTACCCCACTGTCATAACATTTCCATCAGTTATGTTACCCAGCGTTTCTGGGTCTTGCCGTGTGAACCCCAGCATTGGAGTCTTCCCACCAGAGACCATCAGTTTTAATGTCGAGTGTTCATAAGCCTTACCATCTGGCCATGATTTGTTATAGTCCAAATGGATGTCCTGGGGCCGAAGTCCAAGGGCCTCTGCCGCCAGATAATAGACAGCATCGATGTGCATGACCTTGTCCAACTGGTCCAAACTATCCGGTTCTTCCGCACTACCCGTTGCCTCTTGGTGATCCTCTGCCCCTGGCACTGGCGCTTGGCCAGGAATTTGTTCGTCTGCCGGGCGGATGGCTTCGGTCAAGAAGATTTGGTCACGCATCGTTTGGTACGGCTGACTCTGCTGGATTTTGTCCAACCGTCGATTCCGCTTTTCACTTAAAAACTCCTTGCTCTTTTGTATAAATCCCTTTTCCATCTCGGCGGCGGACATACCACCACCCTCAGCTAACACGCCCTCGGCGAGTCGTAACCCTGACCGGTGGATTGCAAGCCATTCGATTACCTGTTCTCTGTGCCTTTCCGGGACAATTCTGTTCACGATGCCTCTCTGGAGCTCCCTGTCTACCAGAAATCTCCTGATAGCAAGCGCGCCGCTTCTAGCGAATCTCCAGGCGTGTTCTTCGGCTAGCAGTGGCAATACCGTTTCGAGGAGAAAGGGATTTTTCTTGCTTAGCATAGTACCCAGGATTAGGAATTCAGGGCCACGGCATCGATCTTTAATCTTCTTTGGCCATTTTGCAGCAACCTTTTTCAGGAAATCCTGAACATCCTTACTCCTCCCGCCGGCTGGGAACATTTCCTGAAAGAGCTTGGCTTTTTTTGACAAAGGTAGGTGGATCTTATCCTTGAGCTGTATGTTGAAATGCTGCCGACCCCACTCATCTTTCTGAATTGGAATTGGCTTGAAGGGTGATGCCATAGTCCCATACACATAACTTGTCGTCTTGGGGAAATCTCCGTCAGAGCGGTCTGTTTCTTTCTGCATGTAGAGTGATGGAGACCAATTCCATGAGGCGCATGAATCACCTTGGATCCAATCCACAAATAATGCACGGGGTGCAGTCGATATGAAAGCGCAGCTGAACTTGCCACGAACATGATCAATGCCCATATCTAACAAATTACGATAGTCTTGATCTTGGCCGGGTTGGTACTTATATCCTGGGCAATCTGGCCAGACTGCACCGACTAGGTCTTTCGCCTGCGTTGCCTGTCTATGAGATCTACCCAGCAAACCAAGGTGCTTGTAAAATTGCTTCAACTTCCTCAGCTCAGCTTCTTTAGACATAGGCTCATATTCGATTTCCTGGGAGCCATTTGGCACCGTAATTGGGTTGCCCTTCAAAAATTCGCGAAGCATAGATGTTGGTTCTTCTCCCAGAAACTTTTCTTTCAGGGACAACTTCATCGTATCATAATAAAGCTTTTGGTACTCCTGGAATCTCTCAAGAGCAAGGGCGCAGGAACATGTCATTTCATCCCTTTCACTTGTTTCATTCTCTTGCACCTGATTGGACGCGTTGAGGGACCTCACAACAGAACCCTTACGGCCCATCCAAAGCACTAATACTTCCAGAAGCTTCCAAGGGTGACGCCGCATAATAGCCCAGCATGTGCTGCAATTCGGGAACCAAGTGCGTGATCTCGCCTGCAACCAAAAGAACTCTTCGAAATGCCTCCTGCAAAGCTTCGTTAGGCTTTTCAAGGCTTTCTTTGTCAAAGGTGTCGCGCCTCGTCCTTTGCCATTCTGGAGGTTCACACACTTTGAGCTTTCAGTCTGGGACATCCAATGAACACTGATTGTCCCGGCGTACATGAATTCTTGCCGGGGCCAGAGGCGACTCCACCAAGAGACCAAATCCACGTAGTTAAGACAATCTGAGAGCTCTGTTGGCTCACGAGTGGCCGGCTGCCGCGAGTTGATACAGCTGCAGGGCTGCCCTGGAAAGAGAGCGAAGACTTCGCAAGTCTTGTATATGTATGGAATCTTGTTCAGAGTCCTCGCTTGCACCTCTGTGGTGCTCGATGTATCAAGACGTTTGTCTATCAAAGCGTTAGCTTATATTTAAGAAAGAGGAAAATGGAAAGTCTACTCACGACCCTTCTTTTCCTTATTAGACAACTGATCTAACCAGCCCCATCGCAAGGCGCCATCAGTCCGGGAAAGCGCGTCAAGCTTTCGCAAAAACGCCTTTCTGTCCCATTCCCGCCCGAGCTTGATGTTGAAAGACCTTTTCCCATCTGGGGTATGCCCCAAATAGCGCATCTTGTGTGGGACTTGCCCCCATGTGTAGGAAATGGCAAAATACTCAGATGGGCCCTCGTCGAGTTCACTCCGTTCGACGGATTTCTCCTCAACCACCAAATGAACCCCATGCAGGTATTTATTCTTGCAGTGTTCTTCACTGCAAATCTTAAACGCCCAGAAATTTATCGTGTTCTATCGTCGATCGCATTAGCTTATTGAATTCCCTTACAGCAGAGAGGGCTAATCAACTGACGTCTGACATGGTCGACATCTTCATCCCAGCTTGCTCAGTTGACAATTCAAAGACAGAACCTAATGTTGCCTATAGTGGTGCGGCGGTTGAAATCCATGAGCTCGTTCCTTCATGTCCGGGCAAGGGCAGAGCCAAAGGCGTTTTATTCACTCTCTCCTCTTATTTCAGCCTTGTCGCTGCCAGGGGCCACCATCAGGATGCACACCACTTGGCGAGTAAACATACAGCTGAGCTGACGTGCCCCCTGTTGTGATACGGCCAACGCCCCACAAGTCAGTACTGACTCGATAGCCCATTTCGAGTCCTCATCCTGAGTCACCCCGCCGGCTACACCCTCACTTGCTCATGGATGAAATACGAGGGTGATATTTTTAGAATTTGGCAAATAACAAGGCTAAAAGTGCGGTAGGATTGTGGCAATGCCTCCTTATGTTCAGCCCAGACACCATGCGCTGAACAATTGGATGCCAAATGCCAGCCTGATTATGTGCTAAGAGACCAAGTAAGCAAACATCACGATCTTTTTTAACTTTGGACTCACTTGCATTTTATGATTGGATGACGATCATGCTAGCCTGATTTTATGCCAAGAGACCAGGTAAGCAATATCATGATATTTCCCAGCCTCAAACGCATTTGCATTCTGTGATTAGTTGACAATCATGTCAGCCTGCATGCTGCACTCACGCATGGAGTCGATTTCATGCTTAACTGTAACCCACTTCCCAATGAGGCTCTTGGCGCCGCTGGATGGCCTGTTGGGGGCGAATCGAGACTGCACATCGGTGAACACGCCACTTCCTTTTGCCTCTCGTCTTGGTTTTGTTTTGTGATTGGCGGTAATATTCTCGGCATCACAAGGCATACTCGTTTGGCAGAACTCGAATGATGGATCAACCTTGAGGCTCTGCTGGAGGCTGAGGGAGGGCTCTGCTTCGAGGCGCTCAGCAAAGCCATCCCCATTCCACCCGAAACGTGCAATAAAAGACCAGCAAACCAAGAGATATAGGTTTCATGACATATTAGTAGGCATTCGTGTCCGTTGCCGTCCTTCAAATTTACCACCTTTGATCATATCCACCTAGCCAGCTTCCAGGTATCACAACTGGGCAAGTCACTGAGAATTCTCAATGGGTTCCAGTTCACCAACCACCGACCAAAGTCTTTTGAGTCAGTGGAAGAATCCATTGGACATCACATCACTGCTCATGATCATTGGCGGCGATGTCGTCCAGAAATCATTGGCCGCCGGAACAGGAACATGGTGGTTCACACCTGTATGCTTCTCTTTTGGCTGGGTCTCATATTCCATCGTGGCTTTGATAAACATCATTGGCAACGGCTGCCTGCTACCGGAGCCCGACTGCCCAGTTAAGGTCATCAACTTGGACTCGGGATATTCAAGGCAGAACACGAATTGGGCTCTGGGTCGTTTTATGCGGGATTGCGAGTCCCGATTCGCCCGAGAGGCTCTCCAACAGCCAAAGCTAGGCCTAGACAATGAGGCCCAATCAGCCCTACCCTCTCCGTTGCACAGCGCCATTCGCATCACTGTCTACAAGGGCACTGTGAAACAGAATTGGCAATCGCAAAATCTTCCATTGATGCCGATTCATGCTGTTTCTCTCCTCTGCATCATTCTGCAGCTCGGGTTAGCGGCCATTCCTGCTGCGATGCACAAACAGTGGGACATTGTTATGATTACCGCTATCGGTACACTATTAGTTCAATTCGCTGGCTGCCTACCACAGTGGAGAATCGAGAAGCTGCCCACCAAGATGAAGAAGAAGGCAGTAGCATTGACCAGGGGCAATGGGTCACATGATATTGTTGTGATACTCGGCGAGGAAAACTGTTGGGACCTGGAGGCTTTCGCGGCCCCAAAGACACCTCGTATGCAGCGTGGGTGGATGACTCGCCAGCCTACCCATAAGCCGCTAGATTTACCCCAGTCATGGCTCAGCGGTATGTTTTTTGGGTTTCCTTTCGGATATTGGCTCACTGTTATCGTGGTGATGAGCCAGTCTATCCTGTGGCTAGCACTTTTGGTGAATGTCGCTTCCACCCGACAGTTGAATTGGGTCCTAATTGCGATCGGTATCATTGGTGTCTTTCAGAATGGGTATTTGGCAGGGATGGAGAGAGATGAGGCGCAGTTGAATCTTAAGCTCGTTAAAGTCGATTCGTTTGAGACTACAAAGGTAATGGACGGCATCATGGATTTTGAGATTCGATACAAACGAGGGAAACATCTCTTAGCCGAGTTCTTCAATGGGAACTTGAGGGAACAAGAGAAGTCATGGTGGGGTGGAGACAGAAAGGCGTATGATGACATTAGAGATCGAGAATACGGGCAGAATAAGCTGAAGAGATCCCCCCGCCGACATTTGTAGAACTTGATACTGAGAAGAAGTGGTATTATATATACATGAGATGAAGTTTGTCAGAGTAGCGGCGAAATACCGCCCGATCAATTACGGACCCAAGATGTCACTATTGCCATGGTGCTGAATCTGTTTTGCATCATGTGGGAAATGCCAGCTAAATATGCTTGTGTAACAAGGGTTAAAAAATCGCAGAATTGTTCATCAAATCCGAGTCTAGAAGGGCTTGTTCAAATTATTTCTCATCTAGAACCATTTGCACCCTATTTCCAGTGCTCCTTGACAACATTCATGATGACTCCGTGGTCCTCATGCTGCTTCAACCCGCTCACAATCACGACAGCGACGACGCCCTCAACGCCCTGGACATAGATTGGAATCGCTCCGCCGTGGATGGCATAATCCCCCTTCTTCTCGTCGCTAATGGCAAACTTGGCGGCGAACGCCACCTCGTCGCCGCTAAATTTGCAGTGCATGAACCAGGTGCTTGCGCCAAATCTGAGCACAGTGTTCCTCTTTCTTCGAACCCAGTGGTCGTTGTCGGGCGTCGTGCCCGAGCCAGTGACGGTTTGGAAGAGGACGTGCCCGCTATTTGCAAGCGAGATAGAAATGACAGTGGGCTTCTCCGACGCGAGAGGGAGCAGCCTGGCAAAGAGCAGGTGGCCTAGCTCCAGGGCATCCTCGGTGGTGAATGAGGAGAATGTGAGGGAATATCCTTCCTCTTGGAGGGCAGAGAGCTAAGAAAAATTGAGTAAAGAATAAAGACAAATCCAATGAAAGGAATAGCATACCTCTGAAGGGGGGCTTGGAATTGGCGCCGGCGAGGGTGTAGCTTGGATGGCAGCAGCCGCCTTCTGTAAGCCTGTGCCTGCAGGCGATTGGCGGGTTAAGACCTTTGGCGCCATTTTGCTGAGTGGGGGTTAAATCAAGACGGAGAGAGATATAATCAGAAGAAAGTTCCTAGAGCAAGCAAGGGCCTTATCAAGAGGGAAAAATTGTCTCGTGAAAATTTGGACTTGACAGGAGCAAGCCGATTTAAAATGTTGAGCTCAATTCGAGGTTATGCCGAGCAACATGGTGGACCAAGGAGGGGAAAAGCGGCGATTCTTCCAAACTGTTAAAGTTGCCAAAGGCGGTTAGACCAATAGCCCCTCTTTTATGTCAATAGCCCCAGGTAATTGGACAATTCACTGCTCGCTTACCCAATACTGCCTAGTGTTGTAATCGGTCCGTATGACGTCTCGTCGTCTCATGTCGTATTCCCTCACCATCTGGGCTCCATTACTCAGCTTCTGCCGGGAAGATAAAAGAGACATTGTTTCTTTGGTTGGAGTGAATTATTTCTCTCCATCTTCGGAGCAAATCAAAGAATTACAGAAGAAATACCAGCACCATGAGCAAAGTCTTCAACGTTGGCGTTGTGGGTTACGGGTAAGTCGCTTTCAGCGCTAAACTCGCCCACTTACAAGACTAACATCTCGCAGCCTCTCCGCCAAGGTCTTTCACATCCCATTCATCAAGCGCACGGCCCAGTTCAAGCTTCACAGCATCGTCCAGCGCAGCCCCCAGGATGGAAACTCTGCTCCCAACGACCACCCTGACCTGAAGCACTACCGCGACTTCAAGGAGTTGGTGGCTGATGCGGACGTTGACGTCGTGGTTGTCACCACCACGCCCAACTGCCACTTTGACATGACAAAGACGGCCTTGGAGGCCGGAAAGCATGTTTTGACCGAGAAGCCCTTTGTGCCCACCTCCAAGGAGGCCACAGAGCTTGACGAGATTGCAAAGAAGCACCAGCGAATCCTATGCGTGTTCCAGAACCGCCGATGGGATTCCGATTTCCTCACCCTGAAGCACATCATCTCCCAGGGCACCCTCGGCCGCATTGTCGAGTTCAACACACACTTTGACCGATACCGCGCCGATGCCCCCACCAGCTGGAAGGGTACCCTCGGTATCGAGCAGGGCGGCAGCGTTCTCTACGATCTCGGAACTCACCTGATTGACCAGGTCTACACCCTCTTCGGGCTCCCCCAAGCTGTGCGCGGTCGCCTCCTGTCTCAAAGAGACGCCAAGTTCGACGATGTCACCCCCGACAGCATCTCCGTCGAGCTGGTCTACCCCGACAGCAAGCTGGTGCAGATCCGGGCCGGCGTCCTCAGCGCCGAGATCCAACAGCCCCGGTTCTGGGTCCGCGGCTCCAAGGGCAGCTTCCACAAGTACAACCTCGACACCCAGGAGCCCCAGCTGCTGGCCGGCAAGGTTCCCGGAGATGAGGGCTTCGGGCTGGACAACCCCGACGATCTGAGCCTGATCGTAGTCGGAGATGACGGCAAGATGCAGAAGCAGGCGGCCCCCACCCTGGTCCCGGAGACGTACCAGAGCTTCTACGACAAGTTTGGCCAGGCCGTCGAGAGCGGAAAGGAGGAGGACGTGCCCGTCAAGGCCAGCGAGGCTCGTGACGTGCTCAGGGTGATTGAGGCCGTCAGGGAGAGCGCAAAGACTGGCAGGGATGTTATTCTGGCCTAAAAAAAGAAAAGCACCATTGATGTATTTTATGAGCCTGAAAATTATTAAATAGGAGGTTATCAATCAATCAATCAAATTGAATGACTACATTAGATAATGTCAGCTTCCCGATGGTGGGTGCTTCTGATGGCGTTGACACAATCAATGTCGTCCTTGCCGCTCGCATTTCTCCGAAGGTCTTTCATGTACCAGACGCCCAGAACGTCTTGCTTGACTCGCTGCAGATAAGTGAGCTGCCGAGCCCGGAACATATCCTCCAGGCGCTGCAGTACGAATTCCCTTAGCGTTGGGTCGACGGCTTCGCACCCGGCTGTCCACAATGGCCAGATGTGTGATGAAATTAGAGCCGAGGTGCACGGGATTTTGGCGAGGTGCTCGAGGCAGAGCTTTGCGTGCAAGAGCAAAAGGGCTTCCGTGTCGTTTGATTTGGCTGTCGACCTGTAAAAGTAGATGAAAGCTGCCTGCCGATGAATCTCGACGTTTCGAGCGTCCTCGTCTGGGAGGTGCGACTGCTCGAGTGCAATTAATCGTCTCAAAACGGCGCGTGCCTCGACGTCGTCCCACCCGCAGTTCTTTGAGCGCAGCCTGCTGATTTCACCGACAAGTTGAAGAATGTGGCTTAATTTTGAAAGACTGTCCAGTCCCTCGACCGGAATTCCCTCCAATCCCAGTAGCGGAGGTTGGCTTTTAGATACGGACGATAGGACATCGTGGTACCAGCACAAGCCCAAGAGAAACTGTCCCGTCGATGAGGACCACGCCGCTTGGCCGCCCTTGTAGCGAATCAGCGCTTTAGCGCCTTCCAGATGATTCACTTTTGTGTCTGTCGCGAATATTCGCTCCGAAATTTGCAATAAAATTACTGTCGCCAGTGAGGTTTCGGGATGTGCGCTAGACAAGCTTTCTCGTAGGTGGGCAATGGCCCGGAGCCTATGGTGGATGGCGATGGCGGCTAGATTTGTGTCTGGCTGGAGTGTAGCGAGATGGTTGGCCGCCATTGAAGCGACGACGGATCTCACGGACATTGACTGGTCCAGCAACGGCGTGAGATGTGAAAGGAAGGGATTTTGCTGGTTGGCAGATATGGAAACGATGCCCGCGAGCACCGTGTTCCAGTGGTGCACCAATTTCTCATCCCCAAACTTGACATCCGAGACCCTTGCCAGAGGCAGAGGGCCTGGTCCTGGGAT
Organism: Calonectria honghensis; assembly: GCA_013403855.1. Taxonomy (NCBI): domain Eukaryota; kingdom Fungi; phylum Ascomycota; class Sordariomycetes; order Hypocreales; family Nectriaceae; genus Calonectria; species Calonectria honghensis. The sequence continues at coordinate 430,154 of VTGB01000001.1, forward strand.
CTGCGACCGTGGATCGCTGCGACGCTGGGTGGATGGCTTGCCATTGGGGGCCCGCGTCTGCCATTTTAGGCGCACGCCGTATCCCTGGCAAGCCTTCTTGAGCCGCAGACAGCGGTTGCATGAGGGCTTTTGCTCGTCGCACTTGTACCCATCCTGGCGGCACGTCCAGCAGCCTGTTCTCGATCTCAGCGGAGGCGCCATCTGCAGCGCACAAGTCGAACGAAGCGGGCGATTCGAGATTTCTCGGTTTGCTGCTGCTGAGGCATTTTGGCTCGGAATGTTTTTGTCGCCGCCGCCATGACACACTCCAGCGGCCATAGTGGGGAAATGCCCACTGAAGAACCTTAGTCAGGCGATGCGTCCATCACTGAGAACAGCTCAAAAGCATATTTTCTTGTGTCTATCGTCCCGAATTAGAAGCAAAGTTTGGAAACGCTTGCAAAAAAAGAACTCCTAGTTGAATATTTGGGCTAATTGAAAGCCGCTATTCAGATTAATCTTTGAATCAAACTCTGAATGTCTCTGTATTTTACACGGGATGGATTTCTTTGCGTTGCACTTCATAGCATTTTGTATAACCCTTTATGCCTACCTACCCTTTCTGCGTACTTACCAGTCCATTTCATCTAGATCACCCTTGCCTCATCAATTCTATATTTTCCAACCGCTAGTAATCACAGTATTTGCAACCACTAAGATACTGAATAACCACCAAGAACACGTGCCTGTTCCCAGAAATAGGTGGGCTATGTTGAGAATGGTTCATTTTTCTTTCATGCGACTCAATTTATTTGGAGTCACGTGACGACAGCCTCGAATATCGAAACCAACAACATTGCAGTGCTAAGCGCCCATGTTATCCTTGTTGCCTAATTTCTTGAACTCGGCAGGCTAAAAGTGGATGTTGAAAATGGTTACGACGATGCGACATAATTTGACTTTGAAAACTTGCCGTTGGAAACTAACCCTTGTTTATCACCCGAGTTTAGCATCACTACTTATCATCCGCGTACTGCATCTATCCTTTTGACAATGACAACCAACCTTTGCCAAGTATGTCAGGGCATCTTCTCTGGTAATCGCATTGTTCGCGAAGATAGCCCCCACCATCAGTCCAAGCAAAGCATTCTCGATGCAGCGAAAAATGGCTGTCGCCTGTGCCTCACCATTACAAAAAGCATGGGGTTCAAGTGGTTCCAAGCAGACGGCAGCGAGCCTTTCAAGGCGAGCTGGTACCTCACCATAATTGAGGATCATCCGGAAAAGTCTGGCTGGCTTCAGCTGATAATTGATGCGACAAATGACGACGAATATGTCGGTCCTGCCAAGTTGATGAACGAGGACGGAAATTCACCAGCTCAAAAAGTCGACGAGATAGATGGCGACGGCAAGGTCTGGGTCCCAAAAAATGGAACGGAAGTTGATGGATCTGGCATCTATGAACACCCACCATGGTGGGCATTTCAACTAGTCCCGACCACAGGTATGTACACATGGAAATATGCTAGGGGAGGCGAAGTTAAGATGCAACTTCGAGCTGAATGTATCCAGATGCAAGCTCGGCACACGTGTACGACCTGCCCGCAGGCCCAGATGATCCCAGCATGTGGTCACTGGCTCGATCTTGGCTCGACAATTGCATCCAGTGCCATCCTAAATGCAAGGTCCAAAACCCAAACTTTCGCCCCACTCGTTTGGTCGAAATCCTGAGCACTTCAAGAGTCAGGCTGGTTGAGCGGGGTGAACGAGATCTATCCGAGCCATACGTTTCATTCTCTCATTGCTGGGGCCAGGCCAAGACTCTGAAGCTTCTCAAAGACAACCTTGGACGGCTCAAATCAGGAGTGGACATTACGGAGCTACCACAAAGCTACAAAGAAGCGTTCAATGTCGCCAACAAGCTCGGCATCAAGTTCATATGGATTGACTCCCTTTGCATCATCCAAGATTCAGCGGATGATTGGAGAGACGAGTCTGCGACCATGGGTAGTGTGTACAGCAACGCCATCATGAACATTTCGGCGAGTTCCGCGGCAGAGAACTCGGGATCGAGCTTCCTGCATCGAGACACATTGCTCCTCGACTTGCCCAAATTGGACCCCCAATGGGATGGCATCTCGGAACAACAATATATTCTGTTAAATAGAGAAAGCTTCGAGGAGGAATTGCAGAAATCCCCGCTTCGCGGCCGATCTTGGGTCCTTCAAGAGTGGTTCTTGTGTCCAAGGAACCTCAGCCTCACACACACGCAGCTTTGGTGGGAGTGTCACGAAGTAACACTAAACGAGTCGTGGGTCAACCACGCCGCCGAGCTCAGACCATTCATCGAGACCATAGAAAAACGACCCGACGGGGAACTTTCCCACAACCACAAGAGGTGGTGTGACTTGGTCCAGCGGTATAGTGAGTGCAAGCTCACAGTCTTCACTGACAAGATGATTGCGATATCGGGTCTTGCTGAACATTTTCAAAATACCTTTTTCGAAACTGATGAGTACATTGCTGGCATGTGGCGATCCCAGCTGGCTCAATCGCTTTGTTGGACGTCGCCCGGATACCACAAGGTTTACAGGCCCACACAGTACAGAGCGCCCTCCTGGTCCTGGGCCTCGATGGAGGGGAGGGTCGACTTTTACCACCTCATAGCCGCAATGGACGGTGTCGAGCCCGTGTCGATCTGTGAGATCGTTAGCATCAATCTTCTAAAGAGTGGGAAAAGCGCGACAGGTGGTCTAAAAGGGGGCTACCTGCATCTTCGAGGCCGTCTCCACCGTGTCGCCATCCACGATAACTTGGTACAGTTCAAGGGTGAAGACGGGACCTTTGGCTATATCAAGGGTTCGTCGGAGGATCTCTGTGAAGATGATGAAGACACAAATCGAACCAGGGCGCTCCTCGATGAGTGCACAATGGATGATCAACCTGTCATATCACAGATGAAGACTGCTAGCATAGACATACAGCAAAGTGCTGATTTCGTGAATGTGTCGCGAGAGACCAAATTGGCCGAAGAATGGGACAACGGTGAACTTTTCTTTCTCCCGCTGATCGAATGGGCACATCCCGATTCGCCACGGGTCGCTGGTCTCATCATCTACTGTGCTGAAGGTGAGCCTGATGGGCGTTATCAACGGGTAGGTAGTTTTAATTGCATCGGTGAAATTCCGACGTCTTACATTAAATCGGGCGATTTGAAAGATTTGATTTTAGTATAGCGTAGTTGAACTGGGATTAGACAGAATCACATGCAAATAACATAGCTACATTAAGCCCGAAAAGGTTCTTGGGTATTTATATATGTCAAAAATCGACCCTATGCTTGAATAGGTAAAAGGCCATTCACGTCAGTCTATTTAGTTACCTCATTAAGAGCCCGTGTAAACAAGTTTGCTCTTTCTCACCAATTGAGTCTCAGCTGACTATCAAGTCTGTAATAATATGCCAGGAATAAATCAGAGGCTCTGCAATAGGATGTTTCATACCACATCCCTTCCGCAAACTAGAGCATCCAGCAAGCGAGTGGATAGGTTTGCTGGATTGATGGCATCTCAATCCAATGGACTGGGAGAAGATATGAGATCTAGTCATATTTTCCTGCCGCGCGACTTGTACAGATACCCCTAGTTTATCAAGGAATGTCAATTCCCAAGTTGCTTCTCTTCATGTGAACAATCAAAGGCAGCCATTTCACAACGGACACCGTGATTGAACAAGGTAAAGCTCTCTCTAGCAATTTCTCGGTACAATTCGAGACCTCCGATTCATAACTGCGATGTGCCACCTGCCGTGTTCCTTGATATTCAGGGTTGAATAATGCATACACCTTGATGTGGTTGAGACGGGGGAAGCGACCAGCTTTTGCGTGTTCGAGCAACTCGCACAGATCATCCCATACTAGTGATCGCGCAAATATTATGACTTCCAGCGTCTCCAGAGTTTGAGGAAGAATGTCTGTCAGACATGTGTGATAAGGATGTGACTTGTTCGCGCAGTGATGGCAAAAAGTGGCCTCATCGAGCTTCAAAGTGGTAAGATTTGAGAACCTAGATATAACGTTCTGATCAAGCAAAAAGAGACCACTGAACCTCTGCTCAAAATAATTGGTAAAGTTGAGTTCCAGCGACTTGAGAGTCTCGCGAACAGGCAGCAGGCTTTCCAGCATGCGACTTGGTAAAAGTGGTGTGGGTATGTGCTCGTCCGTGTTCCCACCTTGGGCATAGTAGCGAAACCGCTTTAAACGGGGGCAAGACAATGCCAGTTGTTCAACGAAAATATCCGACGAAGCGCTTTCATGCAGAGCCCCTTCTATGTCCAAGTCTCGCAGTCTAGAAAAAGTCGGAAATATGGAGGCGACGGTGTCTCTGGCCACGTCTTGGCGAATACCCTCCAATCCCTTTGTCCCTTTTATGACCAGCTGCTCCAAGTTTGGGGCCGCCTGTAGTAGCACGTTGACGGCTTGATTTGACAGAAAGAAGTCGCTGCGGCCTGATTTAACAAACTGGATATGGCGAAGGTTTACCAGTCCATCAACACGTGTTTTTTTAAAGCGATTCGTGAGAAATTCAAAGCTAGTCAAATTCGCGCCATCCCTTATCATGACGCTGAGTGTCTCTAGGTTTGGCAGCAGAGCGATGAGAATCTCCAGACTGAGCCTCTGGATACGGGCTTTCCTCTGAACGACCTTTGGTTTGCTGAAATTGACATATTCATTCGTCTCCATTTGCAGGCTCCTAGCCACCCGTTTGAGGTATTCAACATCATCGCCGCTTGCCCAGGGCGTCGAATCATCATGGTTACCCCGCTCAGCCAATTCTCTCACGCAGGTTGCAAGGTCTGGGCACTCATTTAGCGTACGCACTAGAAGAAGGTGGGATTTTGGCGACAAGACGCGGATCCGGTGGTAGAGGAATGGCTGGGAAATGGACCGCAGAAAACTCGAGGTTTGACAAAGGGCAGCAAGTGCTGCTCGTCCCTTCTCGTGTGCATAGTCTCCGCCGCGAATAGATCCTCGAAACGAAATTTTACAGCAGTGCACACACAACTGGGCGCATATGATGTGGAGTATGTCGACATTAAGGTGTAGCAAGTTGAGCTTTTCTGCACTTTCCGCCATGTTGAGGTTGTTTGTGTTGGAAGATAAAGCAACGTGGCTGGCAAGGGAGAAATGAGGCTAACGACTCACTCGGTGGCTGGCATACATGACTGAGCTTTTAAAAGTGGAGCATTGCCGGAAACACTTCAAATACCATGCAAGCCATGCCGTCGAAAATCAGATTTGATCTTGCGGTGCCGTGCTCATCTATTTGGAGTGTCAAAATTAGAAAATGCGGCGCACACAACTGATGATGAGAGCTCTTACACCAAATGGCCGCTGCTATGTGGACCTTGGGGATTTAGTATCAGACTCTCTCTGCATCTAAACCTTCTATTTGCATGCCCTAGTCACAACAATAAAAGATAAGGATAACAGTGGCAATAAATATGAAGCTTTGCATCAAATTTCCTTCTAGGCGCCTTATAATCCCGCAACCATCAATTGTCTCGCAGGGAATAGCCGGAGGCACAGTCCTTCTGAGATGTTCCACTAGCCAGTCAGAGCCAGCATACTACTTTCGCAGAGGTAGAACCATGCTATGCCAAGGACGCCAATTTCAAAGCCACAAGTAGTACTCTTTTATTCCCTGCCGTTGCATTGCTGTAATCATCAATCATCTTGCTATAAACAACGGACCCGAAAGTGTCTTTGGCGATATCCGATTAGACTGACGGTGGGACAGGAGAAGACGGCGGCGGTGGTACCTGCGGTACAAACTGAGGTGGAAGCAGGAGGGCACATCTGAGTTTAGGCCGGTTGCTACTACACCGACAAAGCTTGGCCAGATCAAGTATATTCTACCCATGGCCACATCCAGCGGCTTCTCCACCCCACACTTTACATTTTTTGCAGTCATCAACCGTGCTGCATGTAATGGAACCGGCAACAGTGTCTCCAAATTGACCTGTGGCAGCATCAGTGCCACCGAGCCAGTCATTGATGGCGTCGCCAGCATTACTAGTTAACGGCTTGCATTGCCCGCTGGGGGCGCCCAATGCCCAAAGTAGGAGCAGGTGTTTCATAACGAGAATAAAGGATAAGACAGTATATCAAGAGCAATAAATACTTGGATTGATCAGCCACTCCAACATGGATCAGGATGACTTATCGTGGGAGGTTGAGGCAGACTATAATTAGGGGCCTCAATCACGCTTTGTTCTATTTCAGTATCCGCAATAATGAGCCTTCATTGCAAGCCCAGTTCTTGTTATCAACCTTATCAAGGGAATGTGGAGTTTTCCTAAGAGTTCCGCTTACCCTACAATACGAGTGCATGTCGAGGTTTTGGGACTTAATAATTATAATGGACCGGAATTTAGAGCTAAGAACATTTATTCTACTTGTTAAATTGATAATAAAAATAATAGTTGCAAGTATTGTCAATATTGAAGTCTTTTATTCAAGATATAGTGGTCGTGGTTCCCGATTTTGATTTTGTCGAATGGCTATATTGGTGACATTTGCCTAGGAAAATTGACTGCTTCTATCTCTTCGGAGTTTCAACAACTATTTTTGCATCATTCTATACCCCCACCGCATATCATGTCTCAGGTCGCGGAATGTTCCATTGGAACCCATTTTTGCTTGATCTGAATCCGGTGCCTGACGGACAATCTTGACTCCGCGCCATGCTTGACGAGATTATCACACCTTCTTTGACCCACTTCGTAAATGCTCGGATCAGTGCCGGAGCAGGCACGTGCTCGGTACCCCCGTGGACTCCGTGACTTCATTGGAAAGGGTGCGGAGTGAGTAGCCGCTGGACGAAATTCAAATAAGGCGGAAAATATCGCTTTGAAGTTGAATTGACTTTTGCCTTTGAGCAATTAGACGACCAGGATAAAATATTTCTCGAAATGATGTGTTGGTATGAATCTTGGGGGCAAATGAATAGTTTCATACACGATCGGTATCGATATCCTTGACCAATTTTTCGCCACATCAGATCAGATGCATTGCAAAAATGGTCAGGTTGAAGCTATCCAGAGACGTAGGGTTTGCTTACCTTCTCTGCCAGGTAGACTAAGTATTATGGGCTTCCTAATGTAGCCATTGTCCGGAGACACCTTGCTCGACACCGGAATACTGTCGGAACAAGGCTTCAAGAACCCATTATCACGAATTCTTTTAGCTTTGCCTCACTCGAAGATGGCATGTCTTAGGTTCAATAGTTGAGATCACGGAAAATTGGTGCGAAGCCCCATATAATGAAGTTCGAGTGCCGGAGATTCGGACATACGACTTGTATCCGGCCAAGATCTCCATTGAGTTCAGGGCCCACGGTGCTTTACCTTAATATTGTGGGCCAAATAAGCTCCATGACCCCTCATTGAAGGGAATTGTCTAATCAGTTCCCATCAGGTACGAGTGTTGGGTCGAAAATAGAAGGTCGTTCCTGCAATCCCTTGTTCCTGGAAATTCCAATGGATCTACGGCAGATCCGGATTCTTCTATCCGAGACGGTAGGGAACCCAGCACAAATCCTCGATATCCCAGCATTAAACTGCATATTCCATAGTTCACGATATGATCAGTGTTCTCAGCTCGAGTTGAGCCACAGAGAAGAAAATATCATTTTCATTGATGATAGTATGTGAATATTTCAAGAATTTTATTTTTGATGTGTAAATGACGCGGGAAGAACTGATCAAATGAAAAGTGCGGTACTTTCAGGTCTATTTGGTGGCGGCTCAACAATCTGGACATATGTCCGTACTGAACGCCAAGAATATGCGAATAAAGCCGAGTCGTGCATTTCACATCTTGGCTTTGTCCGTCGAAAAACCTCGGCATAGAGCAGAAGTCATCAAGAATAGTATAAATTCATCCTGTATCCCTCGACTATCATTATTCATTAGATCAAAGCAATTCAACAGCATCATCACCACTTTCTTTATCATCCATTACACTCTTTTGCAATGGGACTTCGAAAGTTTGTACTTCTGTCTGCTGCCGGACTCGGGGCAGCCGCACCATCTCTTACTCGGCAGGAGCTCGAAACCTGTTTGACCGGTGCCGTGGGTGGAGATGCTTCACGTGCACAGTTTAGACACGAGGTAAACTACACTGCCAACGACGTTAATTACTTCAACTTGAACCTCCAGTACAATCCCATCACTGTGGTGTATCCAAACAGCACCAAGGAAATCTCTGATATCCTAGGCTGTGCGACCAAGAACAACCGCACAGTGGCGGCGCGTAGCGGTGGCCGGGACTTTATCAACAAGTGTATGTACCCTCTGTCTTGATGGTTTTGTTGAAATTACCCATGAGTTCTAATGGTATGTAGGTTTGGGAGGCCAGGATGATGCCGTCGTGGTTGACTTGAAGCATTTCAACGGTATCAAATATGACGCATTGTCTCAGGTTGCTACTATTGGACCTGGAAACGTGCTTCAGGGAATATTTGAAGCTTTGAATGAACATGGCCGTGTCCTTCCTCTTGGTTCTCCTGCCACGGTCGGCATTGGAGGCCATATCGTTGTCGGCGGAATGGGTTACCTCTCTCGTCAACATGGCCTGGCGATTGACAATCTTTTGGAGGCTGAGGTGGTCCTTGCAAATGGGACTGTTGTTCGCGCTAGCAAGGATCAAAATCAGGACTTGTTCTGGGCTCTCAGAGGCGCCGGCTCCAGCTTTGGCATTGTGACCGAATTCAAATTCCAAACAAAGCCCAAGCCGCAAGAGCTGGTGACTTTCAGCTACACCTACACATCTAACCAATCTGCCATCTCCGGGGCGATAAAAGCATACCAGAAGATCATTGGGAATACCAGCACATCTCGCAAGCTTGGAGCTTCTGGGACGGTTATGAATGGTATGTTTGCGCTTTCCGGTGCATTCTTTGGCACAAAGGCCGAGTTTGAGGCTCTGAACTTGGGAAGCCAGCTGCCAGCAGCAGACAATACCACTGTGACAACAGGAGTAGCTTGGATGGATTTCATGAATGGTCGCTTCACTGCCTCGAGAGCCCTTCCATCCCAAAATCACTTTTATGCAAGAGACGCTGCTATGGCCCTTGACACACTTGCGTCTGATGATTCCATCGAAAGGTTCGTCAACTATACATTCTCGGCAAGTTCCGAAGTTGGTACTTGGTTGTTCCTCATGGACTTTTACGGTGGCGCCATCAACGACGTCGCCAGAGACGCAACTGCCTTTCCTCACCGCAACAGTGCCTACTTCGTGAGCGCGCAGGCCATAACCGGAAATCAGAAGACAACTGAGGCGTCTCAAAGCTTCATCGACAAGGCTCTGGAAACTCTCCAGGGGGGTCAGCCTGGCAAGTACCTCAACTACTGGGGCGTTCCAGTTGTCCTAGGACGCCTTAGCGGTACGCCGCAGGAAAAGTACTGGGGCACCAATTTGCCAAGGCTCGAGCAGATCAAGGCCAGTGTTGATCCCAAGGATGTGTTTTCTACTCCTCAGAACGTCAAGCCAAAGGCTACATAAATACAATCATTTTGACTTTATTGAGCACCTTCTCAAGGGCGCAATTCTGATTGACACATTTCTCTTGTCTATCAATCGGCTCCCCGATTTCAATTCTTGTACATACCTGGGCAAGGAATACCTGTTGCCTTTTCTTGATTTCTCTGCAGAATGAGTTCGTCTGGGTACGCAGACACAACAGAGAAAGTTATATAGTAAATATAAGTCAAATTAGCCCGATATAGCTTGGTTTAACCTGTAATGAACTTGATAGTAACTTATCCCGTGTTGAGCGAGGTTTATAAACTGCTAGTACACGGGCGGTAAGGCAATTTGTATCCCTAGTTTTAGGTAGTTGAGAGATTGCCGCGGAATTGCAAGTGGCTTGATTCTAAACGTGCACCATAAGTCGTTCTTCCAAAAGACTGGAATGACACTGGACGATTTATTTTGGCTGGCTTTTATCCTCCTTCTATGCCACATACCCTACGGTACTGACAAGCCGGGTTTGAAGACCCCACCGGGGCGTCATTACTCCAACCGTGGCTAGGAGCTTCGTTGAAAATGAGCCGTCAAGGGTTGATTGGCAGATTGATAAACTATAGATACGCAAAGATACGTATTTGTGTCAAAAGCTCCTAGCTTTTGGCAAGCCATATACATCGCCTCTTTACCTCTTCCCTCGTCCCCTGAATCCCCAACCAATTTGATTTGCCATCTTGACTCTGGCACCCAGCTCATCGGCGTAGGCGTGAACGAGCCCCGGGTTCTTTTGGAACCACCGCCCGCAAAACACGACGTCAATGCCTGATTGAAGAACCTCCTCAGCAAGCGTTCCCGTCTTAATTCCACCGACTGCGGCCACGAGGATCTTCTCGCCTACTCCATTCTTAATCTCCTGCGACAAGGGAACCTGATAGCCAGCTCCAGGTTTAATACCAGTGGCCTGGCTAGGGTGAGTACCACCAGAGCTTACATCAATGAGGTCGACGCCTAGCTCAGCGAGAAGCAGGGAAAGCTTGGTACTATCCGAAACAGTCCAGCTCTCGGGAAATCGTTCAAGGCCCTCCAGCCAGTCTGTAGCGCTGATACGAACAAACAACGGCATAGACTCGGGAATCACAGCCCGGATAAGCTCTGCAATCTCCAGGACGATCCTGGTGCGGTTTTCCCAACTACCACCATACTGGTCGGTTCTCTGGTTGCTGACGGGGCTGAGGAATTGGTGGAGTAGATAACCGTGAGCAGAGTGGATTTCAATCACATCGAAGCCCGCTTCGAGAGCCCTTTTCGCTGAAGCAACGAATGCTTGCTTGGTCTCTTGGATCTGTGCGAGGGTCATTTCCTTTGGCTTTGGGAAATCGTCACTATACGAGGATGTTGATGGGCCGTAAACCTCATCGGGCCAGCCGCCAATGTCTGGGGTTGCCGTCGCGCCGGCGCTGATCCAGGGCGGTACTGTACTAGCCTTACGACCCGCGTGGGCAAGTTGAATGCCGATGTGCTGATTCTGACCATGAGCAAGCTCGACGATACGCTTCAGCGGTGCTATCTGATCGTCCTCCCACAAGCCTACGTCATTTGGTGTAATGCGCCCTTCCGACTGGACGGCAGTGGCCTCAACCATAGCGAGCCCAGGGCCGCGCTGGATAATGCCGCCGAGGTGTGCGACATGCCAGTCGGTTGCATAGCCGCCGACTGCCGAATACTGGCATAAAGGTGCTAGAAAAATGCGGTTCTGGAACGTAACACCTCGGATTGTCAAAGGCTTGAAAAGTTTGCGGGGGGTGTTTCCCTCAGCATCATCTAAGATTTGGGTGCCGGCGGCAGGTTGCTGGGCTGGCGTGAAGTACGAGATGCCGTCCTGCGGTATGTTGCTGAGAGGGTTGTTGGGGTTATTAGTGGATATGACCTTCGGTAGGGACCCCATGATGGATATTTGTATTATTAGCGATTCCTTGAGTAAGGATGAGTTCGCAACAGCTTTAATAAGGGTCTGCTATAATAGATTGAGTGAAGTGGTAAAGGCTTTAAAAGGATCTTTTGGCAGGGCAGCTTGGCTGAGCTGTCTCCTCTTCTGGCTTGGCGCATTAGTAATGCGGATTCGGAATCGCTCCAAATTTACCTCGGTTCCAAGATAGCGGGCAAAGAACCAAAAATGCCAGCGAATCAAAGTCTAAGCCCATGGCCCCATTCCACTATAGATGTCACGCCATGACGAGGTGGGCAAATAGCAGGTTTCTGACCGTTTAGATGCCATACCACGCCCTACGCCCTAAGCCACACTTCACGCCAGGCGTCATGCACCATGGAGATAACGAACCAGCGCTGCGTTGTACCTCCATCTACATTGCCTCATAACAACGCCCCTGTTAATCTTTTGCATGCTTGTTATCTCCATGGCCAATCTGTGGGGAAACCTCTGGGTCTGGACCTCGTCACCGCTAGGCCGGCTAGAGAATCTCATTTATCCAGGGTGGTTAATAACAGAAGCGGCACACAAAGCTCTTATTGGCTTTGCAAGAGGCCTACCTTGTTCACAGTCATCCTCGGTTCCTCCTCAGCGGTATCGTACTCAATCACAATCATGTCGACAACCAAGATGAAGAAAGAACCTGTGGATCTTTCACCTATATCTTTTGAAGTTGGAGAGGGGTAGAACAATGATCCACTTGCCTATGACGAAGCATTGGAGAAATCACTGAAGGCGGCTCTAACCGCTGCAACATGAGTCTTGGTTACGTCAGCATGGCCTCCTACCCACATCATCTAAGTTGGATGGATCGGATCATCCATAATCTTGATAAAGATTCAGGTTAGCTTCGGGATTCTTGCAATTCCAGCATCCTTTGACCAGCCTGGGCCAGTTCCGGCAGTTATTCTCCTTTGTCTGGTTGCTCCCATAACCATGTGAGCCAGCTAGATTGTTGGGGTCTTCAAACTCCGTCATCCAGAGGTGTATGGCAGCCATGATGCGTCCCAGCTGATTTTTGGACGTATTGGTGGAGGGGCCCTCGATGACAATTCTCTGCCTCTGTTAGTTCCAGATTCCTGTGCTTTTCCCCTGCTTGATGCTCTTTCTAATGTCAAAAGTCTGGATGTTTGATGCTGACTCGAGTATGTTAGGCATCCGGATTGACTTTGATCATGTTACCTCTCACAGTGCATGTACTGCCATTTTTCTGGCTATTGCCGCTGTCCCCGGCTTTTCTGTGGTAAGTATCGGTACCCTGGTGAAGCTGTCCTAGGTTGCGTGGGTTGGTACAGTGTTGCTCATACTCACTAGTAAGTCACGATCACATGGGAGACCCATATTAATAGATTCCTCTGAATTGTACTTAGCCTTCACGGTTGCCATAGCTATTGGTGTCTAAGTCCGTCCCTACACAGCTCCTAGGGTCGGCAACCGGGCTTCGGAGTATCAGGTTGTCATCAAGCCAACCTTCACAGAGACCATAAACTCGATCCCCACATTTCTGATGGCATTGAACGACGTCCCTGCCTACTTCCCCATAGCGGCTGAGATGCGTAACCCTCGGTTATGCACTCGTTCTCTTATCTTCTGTGAGATTTTGGGAGGCCTTGAGAAACCTGGCGGAGCTTTGCAGAATGCACTTTGAGGAGTTGTTTTGGTTGCAGGCTAGATCACGCACCTAGTTCCCCAATTGCGGCAGTTCTAAGTAGTTAAGGGATTGAGACAAAATTGTAAGTGGACTGATTTTAACCGTGCACGATAGAGCATTCTTCAGAATGATCGGAATAGGTCCCGATGATCTATTTTGACTCCTTCCGTGCCGTGTACCCGGTGGTGCCGACAAACCGGGTTCGACCAGCGATCATGGGTTCACGAAAAGTCTGTTGCCCCATCATAAGCCGAGACAGCAGAAAGTCTATTGCTAACCCCAATTAAGCCTAAAATTTGACCTACAAGCATCAACAAAAGCTCCGAATTTCCCCTTCCGATTCTGCTGTAGCTAACTTCGGAGCCCAACTACAAGACGTCGTTGTACATGAAATCACACCATTTTCTGCGGATTTCAAATCATGAGCCGAACGAGCTAAAGAATTTTACAGACACATAGAAACCGCTAGCTCAATCGATGCCTTGAACTGAGAATTTTACATTCAAGCCGAAGTCTCATGAAAATTTGTGCATATATGGTGTATTTCATAAGTGTAGGGGACACGAGAAATTGAAGATTTTGACGAATCAGGGGGTGTTGTGTTATGCCAAATGGCACTGACACCTGGCATATTCTAACTATTGCGCTAGCTACATTCATATGCCAGGTCGTCCGAATACAAATAGTCCTTCTCAAATGTAATTCCGGTATTGGTCCATGTCTTTCCCCCATCGGTAGTCTGAAAGCCATCGCTGGTGGCATTAAAGAGCTGCAGCGTACTACCAAAGTCAGGGTCAGCCGCGGAGAGGTGAATGACAATGTCCTTCCACGTGTAGGCGTCAATTGTGCCACAAGATTGCAAATAGCACTCATTTGCTCCGTAAAATACGGCTGGCTTCATTCCAGCAGCATTTGTCTGCTTAGAGAGGAGTTCTCCGCCGGATGATATTGACTGTGTGACCGCAGAGCCCACGAGAAGTTCAAAGTCAAGTTGGGTGCCAGCCTCGATGGGCTTGTAGGGCTGCACAACCTGACCAGCCGTTGTATAAGTGCTTGCAGCAATACACCAATGCTCGCTATCGGTATCGCAACCGATGAGTTGCTGGTCAGGTGCCCAATTGACAAGTGGCTGCACAAAGCTTTCCTGGGAGACATCCTTGCCGGTAGGATCGTTTTGGATACCAATCCAGAGTGCGAGTTCTTCATTCCCGCCGCTAGTCGCGTACCCGCAAGGTACGGACGGAGGAGTCATAGAATATGTCGCTCTGGTGATGGTTACACCTTTCTTCAAAGGCCCGGAATAGAACATGTTTCCATATTTATACTGGCCTGTCCATCCCATGGCAGAAACAGGGCCAGCAAGGGCCGAGAGCGACAGAGTAAGAGCAGATGTGTGTCTCATCTTTTATTTCGGTTGCTTTGCAGCGTGACAAAAGGGGGAGGTAATCGACGATGGCTTGTGTTGGAGAGCGAGGTATGGACGATGAAACATATTTTCATCATTTACAGAAATGGGACCTTTAAATATTTCTCAGAGAGGAAAATATTTGGAATAGCTTGATATAAGGTTATATGTCATGGATTACTCCCGCAAGGAAATAAGGTGTCGCGCGCGATTACGGTAGTGGGCCTTTTGAAAACCCTCACACTCAATATGACATGACGATGTATTCTGACTGTAGAGCCTGAACTTAATAGCAAGCTACTGGTCCCGATTTGGGAATTATGCTATGCTACATAAGTGATAGAAAGCGTAATCATACGATTGACAAACAATTGATATCAAAAGTGCCATGACGGATACGAAGACGGCTCTTCGTGTAAAAGCCCCACCCCGCTAATCCGTCGGCTTATCCGGAAACGAGCCATTTCCATGCATTCTATGAGGCTCCGTACTTCCTATTACGTCCATACAGCCGTTAGGTCAAAATATAAGTAAATAACCGCGATTCTTGTGGTGACCAGTACGGGCAACTTCTTAATATGTAGGCAACGTCATCACACATTCTTCACATCACCATAAGTTCCCGCATGATATTTTCAGATTTTTTGTTGGCTCCAATTAGTAACTGCCTCCTACAAAATCCAATATATAGGTTTGAATTTTTAAGAATGGCCACGGGGGAAAGTCTGTCGATCATTCTTGGCGTCACTAGACAAAAGATCGCCACCCTAGTCCACCCAGATGCGCTCCATTTAGTGTCTCACAACTACCTCGTGATAGATGGATGGTCGCAGATTGATGATGTATGCTCTGATGATTCCCCCTTGGTTTCGCACAATCCAAAGAACCCGGCGAATAAAAAAGCTGATTCATCCTATCAATCCATTCCGTGACACATGCGACTATTTCCTAAGGACCAAATGAATGCCTCCAGAAGCGGAGATTTAGATTTCATTCTTGAAATTACACGGATAGTATAGTAGTCTCACCAGGAGTCATCATAGGAGGGCTTTCAGTGATCGATTAGGTATATCACAATGTACAAATGGGTAAATTGAACCGTGGCCGAGAGAAAATTATACCAAATAGGTTCATTGGACAACTTGTGAGTTTTTAGCTACTGATATCGATGAAATTAAAGGTGTAGAATGCATAGTTTAAACAGTTCAAGCAGAATAGCGTATATGAAAGTTGGATTGAGACGCTCAACATGTCGAATCCGCTGCCACTTGGATTAGTTTAGGTGGGCGGGGAATCCTCAAGCTCATGATAGCTTTATTTAGTTACCGTTCGAAATTCTTTTTGTAGTTCCTCGGGATGAAGAAGATCATATAAATATGTGTGCTCAATCTCTACACTCACATTGTCTTCTCTCCTTATCTAACAGAAGGAAATTCTGAAAGTCGACATTTATATAGTATTCAAGACGTAATTGCAAACCGTCTAGCGGCCCTTACTAGGTATCAATTCCGAACATTATTTATGTCCATAGTCCAAACAACCCCTTCATATTTCTACTCTATCGGGTAACCATCGAGAATAAGAGGCTTTTAAAGGCCAGCATCGAATGTATGTGAGAGTGAACCAACTAAAGCAACCATTCTGTCAAATCAAATCTTCGATCGCAGGACAAAAAACATTCTTCACTTTTAATGCAGTTCAAACACACATGATATCATACCAACAAAAGAAATAAATCAAGTCAAGATGTTGGGTGAAAGAATTCCGCTCAAATTTCCGTTCATGCTTGCATAAATCAGCGCAGTGAAAGCTGCAACCGAAGCAGCAGTTATGACCCCAGAGCTCACAAGAGGCGCGGCTTTTGATTTAGGATCCACCTCGTCATCATACGGCCACAAGTGGTTGGCCTTTACGGGCGGCAAGCTCTTCAAGCTCACAGCGCCTGTGATCATTCCGCTGTAGAAATCGGTAAACTTTGGTAGCGGTACCAGAGGGACGAGATACTTTGACTTCAGCTCGGAGGCCCATGACTCCCAGGCTACTCCGCGCATGGCATCCTGGCACTGCTCAACCATCAGATCAAGGCGGTCAATGCGCTGCTTCTCAAGAGACACGAGAGCCTGGTGCAGAGTATCAACGTCCCAAGCCGGCTTGCTCGAAAGCTCTGAACCAAGATGCTCCTGCAGCGAGTTGACCAGCGCAGCGCAGGACTCCATGCAGCTGTTGCCGCCCTGCCCGACAAGGGGGTTGAACTTGTGGGCGGCATCGCCGAGGACAACGATGCGGCCGTAGTGCCAGCGGCGAAGGACAAAGTTTGGCAGGGCTGAGACGGCGCTGAACTGCAGGTTCTTAGTCACGTCGCCGAACCGGATCCCACCGTCGGCCACAATCTTGTCGGCTCCGCGCGCAAACTCGCGCTGCTTGTCCTCGTCTGTGAAGCGCGGGATCTCGCCCACCGGGACGGAGCGCATCGACTTGGGCAGGGTCCAGAACCAGAAGAAAAACACCTCCGACTTGGGGCCAACCATCAAGCCGGCTGCGCAGTCGTGGCCGGGAGCACCCGTGACCTGGCCGGGGTTGAGGCCAGCAAGCGGGTCGGCTGTGCCAAAAATGCACGCGTGTTCGCAGGAAATGTTCTGCTTGTCGCGCGCCGGAATGCTCTCGGGCTCCTTCTCCTCGGCGTATCTCCACATTTCTTTTCTCAAGGTGCTATGCACGCCGTCGGCGCCGACAACCAGCTGGCCCTCGAAAACGGATCCGTCTTCCGTGTAGACGAGGGCGCTTGCGGCCCGCGAGTCGACGCGCTTGACCTTTTTGTTGACGAAAATCCGGCTCTTGTCGCGCAAACCATTATGCAAGACGCACAGCAGCTGGTGGCGCTCCATAAACGCCTGTGGATATCCGTGCCGCTCCTTCAACACGGGCGAAACGCAATGCGTCAGTATCTCCTTTCCAGTCTTTCCATCTCGCAGGACGTTTCCGTTGACAGGCGCAGCCCGGGCATATACCTCTTCGTATAGGCCGAGCTGGTCCAGGATTCGGTGGCCGTTGGCAAAGAGCCCTATGCTGGCGCCCACATTTGGGGTGACGGTGCCGTATGCCTCGAGCAGCACGAAGTCAATATTTAATCTCTCAAGCATCACAGCGAGCGTGAGGCCTGTGATGCCGCCGCCCACGATTATGACCTGAGTTTTTACACGCCCCGATGCCATCTTGTCGTTGTAATGGTGTTTTTGTCTAGTAAAAAATGAAGCTGAATGAAGGGTATGGAAATACACAAAAGCACCACGGCTGATGGCACCAGTATCTTATATAGGTATCTTGAAGATCTCACGAAGTCTATTTCGCGACATTACCTGGGGGCGGAACTGCTATCCACTCGGACTATATAAAATTCCCGTGCATAATCTCAGACACGTACCAGATCCACTGAGATGGGCTTCTCGAGCAATAGCCGCTTAGACATACTACCAGGTATCCTAGGGCATCTCAGCTTGGTGGAGCACCCAAGAAAACAAGCAGGCACGTAATGGCGCACCAATTGGGAAAATATCGACGCGGCTGTCCCACCCCCAGGCCCTTCCATTGGTCCAAGCTCGCTTCCAGCATGAGTCGAAACCTTGAGCCTGGAGCTTCTTATTGGCAACTAAACTTGGCTCTCCACGGTAAATGCCCGATTTTTACAACAGCCCCAAAATAGAATGGTCTCATTCGCTCGGTAGAAAGATCAAACCCGAAAATTCGGTGTCCAAGTGCCATGTCGATCAGGAGAAAATATTCTAGCATTGTGACGATGTCACGTCAACAATAACCACCTAGAGCACTATCGCAGTCAATGGCTGTTGAACTCATTTCGCTTATCATAGAATCGCATGGCATATCAATGATACGGCACTGCCAGTGAATTCGCCCCTAAAGAGAGCTCCCGTTGACTTTGACACCCAAATCAAGGGTCCAGCTCGTTTGTCGTATTTCAGCGCCAGATTGGCAGACAACCCGGGTTGTTGGGGACACTTCAGACCGAACCCCATTCCCCACCCAATCAGTAAGGGGCCGCATATCCCTTGAATAGTTAGGCCGCCGGGGCAATTGCCGGTCCTCGTGAGAGCGATGAATACAGTCCAGGTTCTAGCAGTTATCCTGCGGCAGCTCTTGGCCCTCCACCTCGGCCCCACTAAACGCTCGGCCCCTTTGCTCGCTCATCAATTCCTGAGTGCGCAATTGCTGAGTGCGCAATCATTGACAGCGCCAACGCTGATCGCGCAATTGCTGACTGCAACACCCAGAGCTTGAACAGCTTCACGCTAATGCTCCAGCACGTCGATCTTAGGCCACACCATGCTTAGTTCTGCAATTCTCTTTTTGGATTTGTGAGCTCTGTCATGTTAAATCTTTTTCCGTCATTCACTGTTCAATAGCGTGTTTGTTCTCTGCTTGATCGCACATAATGCATGAGGAAAGATGCCACGTGTGGCCAAATTCCAGGTCTGCATCCCATTCCCATCGCAGTCCACGGTTAAAGCTACAACAGTGACTTTTGCTATACATACATGTCAGGATAGTTGGCCGAAATCTCAACTTGGAAGGTTTCGGGTGTGCCCGAGTATGCGTGCATGACTCTAAACTTAAATCGTACTTTGCAAGAAGCTAAACAGTTCTAAGACTTGAGGAATCCATCTCCTTGGTGTGGGTCGCACAACTTGGCTGGTCTCATCACTTTGTCAAAGACCCACGGTCACGGGGTTGTGGGTGCTTGTGAACTCCGTTTGCGGCTCGACGAACAACCAATTCGCAACAATTGCAGCAGAGGTCCTATGGTCTAGTGGTATGACGCAACCTTCACAGGCGGTAAAACGCTCAGTACGGTTTAGGTCCCGGGTTCGAACCCCGGTGGGACCTTTCACTTTGCTCCCAAGCATTCTTTTTGCCCTAGAATACGTCTCCTTTTTTCATCTGTGTGCTAATTCCGCTCTCTTTCAGTCCAGCAAAGGATGTCTGGGCGTGGTAGAGCATACAAGAGCAAGCTGGTGGTTGTGTGTTCACGGGACACAACAGTACAACGGTGTGTGAGTCGAGCGTCGGTAATATCATAGGAATTTCTATCAGAAAGACGAAAATAGACTCAGCATGGTACACTCACAGTGTATTTCTAGCTTCAACGCGCCTCCTCTCTTTTGTCAATACCAACAGCAATAAGTACATTAGCATTCAGGCCTCAACATTCCCGTCTGACCACCAACCTTTTACCATTAACCCCCAAAGCATTGTTGCCCAATACGCTCGTATCCGCCCCCGACCGAGATCTATGTCAACCTAAATAATATAAATATCCACACCATTAATGATGATGCAAAATGCTGGTCAATTATAGTAACTTCGAAGTTCAGTTTCCTACAGGATTTTATGTATAGAATATGGAACGGTACCTG
The DNA here is from genome assembly GCA_013403855.1 of Calonectria honghensis. Classification (NCBI taxonomy): domain Eukaryota; kingdom Fungi; phylum Ascomycota; class Sordariomycetes; order Hypocreales; family Nectriaceae; genus Calonectria; species Calonectria honghensis. Next base: position 450,137 of record VTGB01000001.1, read on the forward strand.
ACGTGCCATCCGCTTCAACAACCATCTAATACTCTAGACCTAGGATAAATATATATAGTTTATTGCGCCTGGTGGCTGAGCCGAAAGGGTACCTATTTTTATTATATAAGCCTGATTCCACCCATATGCCTTTGTATTCCTAAGCTAGTACTATGTCCTCTTCTGCATAAATAAATAAATAAAAGGCTTTAATAGATAAAGAAAATATTAATCAGTACCTATTTCTTTGGTTTTGGTACGCAAATGCAGCCAGAAATCCCTTTTATCTCACCAGCCAGTCTATCGCGGCGAAAAAGGTTCAGGTCAAAAGTGTACCTGATTCACAGAAACAGGATCGTCAGCTAGTGGCAGGGGTCGCACCTGAGATTATTCAGCTTAACGGGTGAGATCCAATAGGAGGATATTCTGGCCCCACACGCCCACTTGGTCAAACGTGCAAATCCTTTTGTGGCAGTTTGTCATTTGCTATCCGCTGGCCTTATGGGGCTCAGCAAGGCGTACAGTTTCAGCCGCGCCGGAGCTTAATCAATTTAGGCATTATGCTGCGCTGCGTGAAAGGATTTGACAGGGTACGTGGTCATTGTCAACTACGGTATCGCAGAAGAAGGGACCAAGATTCGTCTGGAGATACAAATAGTATTGATACAAGGTGTGTTGAATGATAATAAAGATAAAAGAAATCACGATACTTTTTTGGCATAATTCATCAGAGATGGAGAGTGTAGTCGAAAGGATTATCAACGGTGCTTGTACCTGGGATGGCGAGACCGAGAGGGTATTACATGCATGAGCTGAGCTAACGAAGACGATAATTTGTGGCACTGTCGTTGTACAGCCCTGCTCAAGGAGGTTAATTCGCCTTACCTGACCGCAGATCCCAACTTACGCTGCACATCTTAAAAGTACGCTTTTCACCTCGACAGAAATCGTCCATCTGGGTTTCCCGGATTTCTTAAGACGCCGAGGAATTACTGTTCATCATTGTTAGACATGACTTCGTCACACGTCCAAGAGAATGAGGGTCTAATGTCGGGTCCGCCAACAACCGAAGAGGACGATTGTGGCTCCAGTCGTGACCAGAAGACCCAGAGTACGCTGGATGAATCATCCCCTTCATGGTTCTGGAGAGTTGGGATATCCGCGACACTGCTTATGATTCCCATCGCGTATCTTGGTAAGCCAAGGAATTGCTGGTGCAAAGGTGTACGACTGACTCGTGGCCCAGTATTGGGCGGGATTATTGCCTCTCTTCGGAACCGGGAGCGAAGCTCCATTGGAGACGATGTTCTAGAGGTATTACAAGTCGCCTCTACAATATGGCCTATCTCATTTGCTGCGGTCCTTGGGCCTTTCCTCAAAACCATTGCTCTCTACCGTGTTGAGCGAGGGTCCACATTGGGATCTCTTGAGTTTCTTTTGACAAGCCAAACGATTGTCACTGCCTTCAAGAATCTTTTTACCCTGCGGTATATAAAATTATGGACGATTGCTGTTGTTGCAGTATGGTCTTTCAGTCCTTTGGGTGGCCAGGCAGCTGTTCGATCCTTGCAATTACAGCCAACCAAGACAAGTACAGAGGTACCTGCTGTGCACTTTTTCTCTCAGAATTTCTACAAGATTATCGAATCTGATAGTCCCAATTATCTCACCGGTAATTCCAATGTATTTGATAGCCATTCAGCTTTGATGAATGGCTTTAGAAGCATTGTGGCCTCTGCGTTTTCAAGGTCCGACATCCTAACTTCAAACGCTAATGGGTCAAGCGAAAATTTCCCTGCTGCGGTTAGTAGGTTAGGAGGAAGCTCTCAGGCTGCTCGTGTTGGACGGCAAGACCCGTGGCGCAATGTCCGTATTCCGTTTATGGAACTACTTCGTGGATATGATGCGCAGAATCCAACAGCCTGGACCTCGGTACCTTCCGATGAGGTTGTTCCATATGCGTCTTTTATAGGAGTCCCAATTCGTGGGGGATCCTTTTCTAGAGCAGGAAACTCTACTATGATTTTGAAGTCTCGCTACATAAATCTTGAATGTAGCCAGGAGTTTAATGGGTCATCCTGGCTAGGACTCAATACTAGCTCACCCAGAGCTCTGTACCACAAGATGGATTCACCACCTCTCCAATTACAGTCTTTGGCTAGCTTCAGCATAACGAAACTCAATACTCAACCAAATATGTGGCTCGATATTGTCTATTCGCCTAAAGTCACCACCGACCATTTCCGTGCAAACTCGAGTTCCGACCCATCCTTTAAAATACAGCTTATTGTTGGCGGAGGCTGCCAAGGGCCAGTATATTTCGAGCAAATTGTGTCTCGAGTATGTGATGCCAGTACTTCATACGTTGATATCGCCGTGGAGTGCACAAGGTCAAGCAACATAGACGACCTTGAATGCCAGGCCAAGCGGATTCGTCAATCCCCTAACCAGCCATACTCATCAAACCTAACAGATCTATCAAGTTTAGATATCTTAGAAGGGATTATCTCCGAAATGCCCTTCACTACGGCCTCGTACAGTCCGCGCGAGATCAGTCTTCTCGAGCAATATATTAAGGACCCCCCACTAATGTTTAATATTGGACAACAATACACAAGGGACTTATATCCGGCTTGTTTCGCAAACGTATCCAACACAACCCTTGGAGCCAGAGTCGCCACAGCACTAAATACTTTTGTTATGGCCTCTTACAACACCAGCGTTGTTACAGGTGCAGATGGGATAAGCCTTGAAAATCGTGGTCCAGTGTGGCAGGACACTACTGCTACCTGGACGGAATTTTCTGGGGAAATTTATATTCTAAATATAGCTTGGTTCTCCACTTACTTGCTGTCAACCCTTGTATTGTTGGTGTGCGCCGTGGCCAACGTTGTGATCCGCCACAGTACGACAGCGCCCGACTTTTTCAATAGCGTGGATGGGCTCACGCGCGATTCTGCGTTTATAAATATCCCCGAAGAGGGGAGTGGCAAAAGCTCGCAGGACCGATTGCAACGCTTTAAGGACGTGCAAGTCCAAATACGTGACGTTCAACCGGATATGGAGGTAGGGAGGATTGCTTTGACTACTGATTTGAGGAAGATCAAACTAGATTGGAACAGAGCTTACGTATAACTGTATTTAATTCAAGATTCATAGCATAGGGAATCTAGTATAACCGAAAGGCTATACGTGATACAAATGAGTCAGCCGTGTTTAGCACATGATTTCCCATATCTCACAGCTAATATTTGAACGGCCAGTATTCATGAACTACCGTACTCGTCACTTGTGGCGCTATTGCCCGGGTAAAAGTAGGAAGTCATGGTACGAACCAATCCTTGTTACAAATTCAAAGTGTATTCTTCCAATTACTCGCTACCTTAGGGTAGATTGATAGCGTCGTAACGATCATGATGTCTACACGACATCGCATGGTACTAGCCATGGTAGGTTCTATCATTTAATATGGAAGCATAGACAACGAAAGGGTCACAGATCATTTTCTTGTAGACTATTCTACTACGCGCTATTGAATTGAACCCGACCTGTGAGAAACATTAGATAACCCTAACCATCACCCAACCCTGGTCAATTTGCCGAGACTTTGAGAGGATCTAGAACGATTATTTGACGAGGCTTGAATGGGCTAGAGTAGTGATATTCTAGTAGAATGAAACACCACCAGCTGTAGTTGGCCTATATTTATTCCATGTTTGAACTTGCTGGGCTTTTGCCATGATTCTCTTGTCAATGGAGATGGACCAGACTGCCGTTCGGCTAACTTTTGTTGGAGTGGAGCATATCACCCACCAACCACTTACGACAACCACAGGCAAAAAATAAATGGAGCTACGCAGGGGCACAAGAGCAAAAATTCAACGGCGAGGGTTCTGTGGTCAGAGGCCGGCCTCGGCAAGGATTTGTATCCCGCGTGTGTAGACCATTTTTTACTTTTGACTCTCGATTTAAAATGCAACTTCTCTCGGAAAATTATTTACTGCGTTTTTGTCACGGTATTAAGCGCACTGACCACTATGACAAAGCACAACGTGCTTATTCATGGTCAGGGCTCAAGCTTGCAACTCGCACCCAAGTGTAGGACCCACTGGTCCAACGCACACAAGTATAAAAAGCACACTCATTTAGATATTTCATTTGTACAATTAAGGCTTATTAATTTGCACTTCCGTATCCACATGTGCACAGAATAACTGTATGACAATTTTCTAATACACTCGCTCATAATCTGTGTTGAATATAAGTTGATTGAAGTTTGTCTAATAAGCTAACTAGGGGCATATCTAGTCGTCGAGCAGTAGTGGCGTGTACAACCAGCAATCCTCTAATGCAACCTCAACAAGCTGAGCGCAGTTCGACTGAAATTAAGTCCACAGCTGCTCTGGACCAAGCCTATAGTATTTCCGAAAACGCAACGTTGCGCATGCACTTACACGACATTTGTAATGTCTTGTTCGGTAAGTTGATTAAAGTCCTGGAAAAGCTATATGGGGTTAAAGTCATATACCAAAGCATCATCTATGTATTTATCGATATATCTTTGCTACTCATTAACTCCTTTTTCTGCCTTGATGAGCCCCTTTGTGATTTTTGCTAAGGTTTATATGCCTTTTCCAAGAGCTCTGGTGAGGATGCCTTTGAGAATATTGAAAGTCTCCTTGGATTTGATCTTGAAGACGGAGTAAGTAATGCGACCAGGAGCCAACAAGCCTTCCACAACAATCTCCTCAGTAAACCAATTAATTACAAGATCATTGCATTTAAACTAACCAAGCATATAACTAGCACCAGAAGGGCCAGGGTAATCGGGCAAGGCAAGACCCTCGGCAATACAAGAAACGCTAAAGACAGTCTAGTCTTGGGCCAGCTCCTTTACAGGGGCATAGATATCTGTGCACATTGGGGCTCCCTAAATTGCCTATAAGGGTCTATCTCTGCTGATATAGGCACAGCAGAGACCTCTTGACTTTAGGTCTTGTTACGAGCCGGTCCCATTTAACAGCTGTTGTCCGTGCCGGTAATTGCAAGCATTGCGATTATTGACTTATCTTTTGGCCTAACCGTTAATTGATGTAAAAGAATGCACGGATTCTTACAGGTCTACGGTATCAGTTATATAGTTATCCCAGTTGTTTAATAGGTCTTAGCAGATGGCCAGCGCTATAACAACTGCAGGAAGAGCGGCGAGGATAGCAAGGAACTTCATCTTAAAGGAGGAAGTTCGGCTTGGATTATGTGGAGAGAAAATTCCTTTTGGTGGTAATAAGACAAGAGGTGAGATGTTTGAATGGTTGTACTCGAAGCTTAGATCGCTTGGCGAGTGGAAAAGGTGAGTTATGGCTTATCTTGATCGTGGATAAGAAAATAATCTGGACTTTCGTGCATGGACAAGGCCGTTTATACCGAATATCTCGAGACCCTCGCTGTAATTCTCTACGTTTCCTTGTCGATAATTCTCCAGTCAATGCCAGCTAAAGGTTTGGACTGCCTAATGTCCAATGTGATGTTACACTATTATACTTACAGCTAGGTCAGCCACAAAGACCACTTAGGATTGCACAGACCACAACCCAGTAGATCAGATGACTTTAGCTTAGCTTGGCCTTCTATTGTGAATAGAAGCCATAAGCCCATTCAGCTCATTCAGCTTTCACAGCTATATCGGGCGCCTCCGGCCGCCCTCAGTTATATACAGCTATATAATACCTAGATAGAGCCCCTCAATAAACAGACAAGAGCTTCAATTTACTATCACTTGCACCTCCAAGACTTAGCTATCCAAGTGACATGTGAAGATAATATTTAGTCAGTGGCTGTGCCTGGTAGAGTCATTCCCATTTTAGCTATCCATAAATAAGCACGCAATATTGATTAATGACCCCACCACATTAACAATCGAGACCAAGAAAAATGCTCCCATAATTTGGCATAGGCTAGTGCCATCAGGCAGATGGTATAATGGTTAGGCTTAAAGCTGACGGTGATAGCGTCCATGGTGCCACAACGAACAGGATCCATACACTCAGCCTCTGGCTGTTACAAATTGAAGTTAGTGTAGTGGAATTGAAATTGTATTATTGATCATGGTGTTGAAGAAAGCCTTCAAGCTGGCAGTAAACACTGAGACATGCATCCGGCCGTCGCCTTCCCACCTTGAACCGTCTCTAAACAATCTGTTGCACTACTTGGATCGGTCACATCGAGCTGTAGAAAAGAGAGTTGAAAGAGCCTTAATTTCTATGAATAAAGGAGCGGTCAATAGGGGCCTTTATAGCTTGTTGAAGCTCGCTTCCGAGGTGGCGCTGCGCTAATCATTCAGCCACCTCACCAGCCTCAACAATAGTTGATACAATTGATGGGCGTTTTAGATGATGGATGCGATTAACGTTCGTTTCAGATGTCGAATGCCGTGTGTTGAGCCGACCGGTCTTGGCAACAGGCATATTGAGGAGTAGGAAGTTAAATTTATCTCCAATTTACGAGGGCAAACCTTTTCTTTTTAGAAGAAACCGTGAGGATATTTGTTCTTTTGATTAGAAGAATGAGATTTTCACAACTAACCCCGTTGTATAACTCTCATTATATGCTGCCTTTGTGGCCTGGTTCCTAGCTTAGCCTACAAACTTTTGTTTTAGTTAAAAGTATATGAACTTGGGTATGAAGAAGTGAGAACAAGGAAGAAAGTTATGATTTGAGAGACATTGCTTTTTCTTTTATAAATCAGATCTAAAATTGGAACAAACACTGATCGATATTGGGACAAACAAGTCAGATAAAGAAAATAAATATATTGAACCTACCCTAAATAACTAATCCTTATTCAAAGATAAAACAACATCCTCCAGAGCCGTATTACTTAGCTCTATTAATACCTTTGCAAACTTATCAAGTAAGAACTGTGCACGGTCCTGGCATATTACATCATTGAAACCAAGGATGCCCAGGCAGAGCTTCGATTTCTCTGAATGTGTCACAACTTGAAGAGGCCATTTCATAGCTTTGCGAGAATCTTCACGCATATCAGGGTATACCGGCTGCAGCACAGTTGAGCCACCCTCGAGTGCTACGACGGTTTGCACGTCGTGGTGGTCGTGAGTTACGACGCTGTTAAAATCTGTGTCCGCAGCCCATGTGGTGCAGTTTTTGACAATATCTGAAGGCTCTACCAACTCGTGTTGTATGGTTTGCGTGTATTGATTTTGGACATGGACTAAGAGTTGACGAGCGGTACATGTTGGTGGGATGATGACGCGGATCGGCACCGTGCTCACGCAACATCCCACTGCGTCCTCTTCCCCAAGACCTAGAGTGCCAAGGGATCGTCCGTTGACGGTGTGGCCGAATGTCAGGTCCTTCTTTCCAGTCAGACGAGCCATCATCAACGCCCAAGCAGCTTTGACTAGTGTTGCGACAGTGATGCCTTGAATTGGTGGTGGGTGGGGAACGCTGTCCGAGACACCAACGAGGCTACGGCGTGCATCTCCTGCTGGCGAATCCGGCAGGACAGTCATTGAAGCACCATCCAGATAGCTTTTCCAAAACCTCCAGGCTTCATCGTTACTTTTCGCTAGGCGATGTTGCATGTACGCAGTAAAATCTGCCGTGATAGCAGGCAACTCTCTCTGGTGATAGGTGTCGGCAATATCCTGCATGATAACCTCCCACGCTCGCATGTCCCATTGTGCATGAGACGTTCGGAAAATCAAGGTGTGGTTGGAATCGCCAGACGAAACCATGGTGAAGTTAATGTAAGGCTCGGCTTGGCGGAGAGGCTTGTCCATGTCTTGCTGGCAAAAGGACTGACAAAAAGCGTCATGCTCCGATGCTTCAACCTCGCGCTGAGTAAAGGGTACACTTAGTCTGGATAATACCACCTGCATTAACCTGTCCTGTTCTTTATGTGGGACGAATATGGTGCGAAGGATGCCGTGTCGGTCGACGACCTTTTGTAACGTTTCCTGCATCTTCTTGGCATTGACGGGCTGGCTTATTTTCCAAAGATCAAAGTTTTTTAGTCCTGGAATGAGCCAGATGTTCTGAAAGTCAGTGACTGGAAATATGCACTCCACTTGGTCTGCTTCGACATCATCTATGACGCCAGATTTCAAGTCGGAGCTTCGGAATGGGGATGAGTATAATGCAGAGGTAGTCACCTCATCGCCACTTGCCTGGCTGACTTGTGCTGCAAGTGCGGAAAGAGTAGGGAACTTGAAGATCATGGCGACAGTCAGAAAGTGCAGTCCATGACGCCGTGCTCGGGTGACCAATTGCATGGCATCGAGGGACCTGCCTCCAAGACTGAAGAAATCATCATCGGCGCCTATCTGTTCAATAGGAAGACCCAAAACCTCAGCCCAGACCTGCTGCAGCTGCTTCTCTGTGGGAATTTCGGGTGCTCGCTTTGTTGCCAAAGGATCGATGCCATAGCGTCTGATCTGATCTGTAGTCAGAGACCGAGCCTCTTTCTTTAGACATTGAATGTCCACCTTGCCAGATTCCAGCTTTGGCATTTGATACAACGGAAGAAAGTGGCTAGGGACCATATAGTTTGGTATCGTATCTCGGAGCTCCTTTGAAGCCTCGCGCGCAAGTCTACAAAATTGATTTGTAGGCACGGATATGGAACTCTCAGGGCAGGTCGGGCTCAGTTCCCTATCTCCCTCATGGCCATCAATGAAGGCAACTAGTCCATCGAGATTACCAGGAAAGTTTGAGTCTGGAGGAAGAAATACGACTCGCACTTGGCGAGCATGCGGGAAACATTTCATTACATGATGCTCAACTTCTTCCAGCTCCACTCGCTGACCACCAATTAGAACTTGAGAATCCTTGCGTCCAAGGCATCTGATGGACCCATCTTCAACATACTGGCACAGGTCCCCCGTTTTGTAGAAACGCCCAGGGGGAAAGCTTAGTGGAAAGTCTTTGCGCCATGCCGGAGGGTCAATGAATGCTGACGCTGTACGGTCTGGCAGGTTCAGATATCCCCTGGCAACAATGGGCCCCTCTATAACAAACTCGCCAATGGATCCCACAGGCATGAGTCTCTCATCATCATCTGGATCGAGAATCCAAGTGATACACCCTGCACCACGACCAATGTTAGAAGCATCTGAGCTGCCAGGAGATACTCGTCGTGTAGTGACTATTCCGCACTCGCTCACCCCGAATACATTGACCAGGTCGACTTCTGCTGCCCACTTGTCTACATCAGGTTTCAGCAGCGGTTCTCCGCCAATAATCATTGTTTTCAGGCCAGGAAGAGTGGCTGGGTCGATGGACCGGGCAACAGTGGGAGCCAGATCAATGTAGTTGGCACGCAAACTATTAAAGGATTGGACCAGATCAGACATGCGGTCATCGTTTGATGGGATGCATATGCAACCACCTGCCACCAGGGTGGACAAAGTGTCTTCAATAGCAATGCTCCAAGTATACGACGAAAATTGGAAGACGCGACTGTTGTGATCAAGGTGAACAGGCTTGGCGCAGGCCATGGCATTGCTGCTGAATGCCGAGTGATCCACAACAACTCCTTTGGGCTGGCCTGTAGAGCCTGAGGTGAAGATGACATAAAGTGTAGTATTAGGGGACACCTTGGGAGCTATCCAGTTATCGGGGGCCGTCAAGGAAAGCAATGAATCCTGGGAGAGGGTCACCACGTGCTTGACTAGATCTTGGGCTTGCAAGGCAAAGCGATGCGAAGCGACGATGATGGATGCGTTGATTTCTCGGCACACAAGCTGCATTCTCTTGAATGGCTGTGACTCGTCCAAGAGAACAAAGGCACCGCCAGCCTTCATCACGGAAAGCATGGCAACCACTGTCCATCTCGACTTTTCAAAATAGAGTGGAACGATTATCTCTGCTCCCACACCGAGTTGGCTAAGATGGGCGGCAAGAAGCGACGACAGGCGGTCCAATTCAGCGTACGTATACGTTCCATCCCAAGCTTCAACGGCTGTTGCCTCGGCCCGGTCTTCAAATTGACGCGAAATCAAAGTGTGTACGCATTCATTGGCTTGATGTGGCGGCTTTTGGTTCCACTGGAGTATTCGATGATAGTCTTGCGGTTGGCATCGGACAATGTTTGGCTCGGCCTCATTCATGTCAGAAACCGTGCTTGTACGAGCGGTTTTGGTGTGAATAGCGACATGAGCCTGTTGGAAGAGCATTTTTAAATAAATTGTTGAGATGAGAGAAGCTTGGATAACGACACTGCCCTTTTTGCGTATTAATTCGAAGGATATTTATTATTGTATGTAGAAGATTTCTACAGCCGAGACTGCAGCAAGTGTGAGAGGGAGGAGTAACGGATGAGTCAGCGTATGTTGATCTGTCTGTGTTATTTCTGCTCTCAGTCTCATATTAAACCTCATGTCTCAATGACTATACTACACCGCCTCTTGCCCCTCAAACATATTCCTAGTGCTGTATTGTTTTGCTCATTGGCATTTGGAGAGATGCAACGATGAAAAAAGAAAACAAAGGCTCAATCAACTACCATGTACTCGGGTGGTGTGGGGTCGTCAGGCAAGGGAGTGGAGGGGTGTGTTCAACCACAAATAATATTCGTTTGGATGCCAGTACGAATCATGGTATGTTAGTTAACCCAACAACTAAGGATTACGAGCTCAACATGAATGGATCTTCTTGACGCCTGGCAGCAAAGCGGCTCGTTTTGATACAAATACTGCACTACCAACAGGTGTAGAATTAGGCCTTCTTTCGCAAACCTTTCTCGACCATGCCAAATTCAGATGAACAGAGCCGGGATGAACGTGATGGCTCTCATCCGTCTACAATTAGAGTGATTGTGGTAGGTCTTGGACTGGCAGGATTAACGGCGGCAATCGAATGCCATAGAAAAGGTCATTCCGTAATCGCATTAGAGAGGAAGGATGAGGTGTCTCCGACAAGTATAAAATTATAATCCTTACCATGAAATATCCTGTATATTGATGATAAACAGATGGCGACGGAATCGGAATCAGTCCCAATGGAGCCAAAATCATCCGACAATGGGGAGATGTTGACGACTGCCTCCAGAAATTCACCAGCAAAGCGACTCATATAAACATCTTTTCTCCCAATGACGAGTTTCTTCGCGGAGATCCAATCGAATGTTTTGCACCAGGAAATGGATATCTCATTCATCGGGGAACCCTCGTTCATGTCCTGTACAAGTATGCGAGATCCATTGGCGTCGATATTCGCCTCTCCTCGTCAGTGACGAAGTATTGGGAAACCAGCGACGAGGCAGGAGTAGAAGTGAACGGCTCTAGAATTACGGCAGACTGTGTCATTTGCGCTGAAGGAATACACAGCCGTGGCAGGGAGGCTATTATAGGGCAAAAACTTTTTGATGAGGAGCTCAAAAGTGAATTTTCCGCTTTCAGGGGATATCTTCATATGGACAAGCTCCAGAAAGACCCCGAAACGCAATGGTTGGTGGAGGAAGCTCAGAAGAGAGATGTATTTCAGATGTGGATGGCGAAAGGCACTCACCTCAGCTTCTTCACATCACAAGGTGGAAAAGTACTGGTCTGGTACGCCGCTCGCAAGGTACGTCACTATGTTCAATTGAGAACAGCTGCAAAGATGTGCATACTTGCAACCGCGGATGCTTTGCTAATTTTCCACACTGCAGATCGCAGCAGCGCCGCATGAATACGACCTTGATCACACATCGCCTACCAACGTTAAAACAGCACTTGAGTGGATAAAAGACTGGCCCGTTGTTAAGAAAATTCAGCCCGTGATTCAAAAAGCTGTACATGGTTTTTTCATCAACACCCGCCACGCAGCGCAGCTGCCGTTGAAGAGGTGGCGATCTCCTCATGGCCGGATGATGGTGATTGGAGACGCGGCTCATCCAACTCCGCCAGCTTCTGCGCAATCTGGAAGTCAAGCAATCGAAGATGGGGCAGTTTTAGCTATTTCATTGGAATTGGCTGGCAAGAATGGAGTCCCAATGGCCCTTCAGGTGGCTGAAAGAATCAGGTCTGTGACTATGAATAAGAATAACTCAGCCACCTTTCCTTTCAATATCCTACCCGGCCTCCACGTACCGCTCTTAGGCTGACAACAGGAATTGATATAGATACGATAGAGCTTCCGCTGTTCAGTTTTGGGGAGGATTGATTCAAAATGCTGCGTTCGAGGAGCCATACGGCGCCGCACAGGATAAACCAGATTGGCTTTGGGAACACGACTGTCAGAAGTATGCCTATCAGGAGTATCACACCGTGGCTGAGACAATTCGCAAGGGGCAACAGTATGTTGCGGAAAATGGGCCGCGCTCTTGGGATGATCTTGGTCGCACGGCGACTGGAAAGGAGCTCTGGGGTTGAAGCTTGTCAATCCTTAGACTGGACATTGAGAAAAGCGTGCGGGGAATTGGTAGCTGAGCGTTGATAGAATACCAAAACAACGAGACATTTGTGTTTCACACGGACAGTTTTTCTCAACAAAGGGAGTGAGGGCCGACCGACAGATTTGTTGAGCTGTGATAATGTAGTATGTTTCACTCTCTCCTTGGTGCTGATTGCCCCAGACCGACTTTTCGGGGGTGTGCGAGGAGTGATAGGTGACGCGCACTCTGATTCCCCACCATCTTTCACATGCTCGATACTCAGGAATGAAGTTGCAGACCTGGATAGCATGGAAGGGTCTCGATTGTACATCTTGAGATAGGCAAAATATCTCCTAGGAATATGCCTAGGGCTAGTAAATTGGTATTATCTTAGTTTACAGGCAGAAAAGTCCCGATATACGCACAAAACGCAAAGCCGGGTGCGAATCGAAGTGACTGGGGTAGACTTTTGACTGTAGTGGTGTTCAACGTTACAGTAGGTGAGGAACTCAATCCATTATGTGACTGGAATGTAGGTAACAAAATGTACATGTAGAAAAGGGCCACTTATATAATTGCATTAGTTCAATTAAGTATTTACTTATTTATTTACTTCTGAATTAAAAAACAAGTTGCAGGCTCAACCAGGTAATCCAGGAACCAAGCCACAAAGCTGGCATACAATTAGAGTTATACAAATGGGTTGGTTGTGAAAACTTATTGCCCTAACCAATAGAACAAATACCTTAATGTTCTCTTCCAAAGAAAAGTTTGCCCTTATGAATCGAAGATATCACTAGCTTCTTGCTATTTAAGATGTGTTGCCAAGACCGGTTGACTTGTTGTACGGCATTCGTCACGACCACGTTCATCAACTAAGACAAACGCTCATCTCAATCAACCAATCCACATCAAACACAATGCCTTGACGTGTAATTATTGCAATGCTTGGTTGGATGGGATTATAAGGAGGATGAAACGGGTGATGCAGAATGGGCAAAGACAGTAAAGGCAGCCACAAGTGCTCAGAGAGGGCCAAAAATAGGGAATTGGCTAGCTAAATCAACAAATCAAAAGTGCGTTTAATACAAACGTGTGTGTGTTACAATTGGGTTGTTACAATTCGAGGGACAATTAAGTATATTTATAAAGATTAAACCATCGTATAGCTTCTAGTAAATTAGTGTAATCTCTGACAATTGTTGACCGTTTCTTGGTTCTATCTTTACTAAACTCTAGTTCAATGTAACGAGTTATTAATTCCTTGATTTTAGACATAGCTAGATAGGCCGTGCTGTCATCCTTGTTCAAGAACTTTAGTGTCCTAATAAGGCAACCATCTTGCGTATTGAGAAACTAGTTTTATCTCGGATTCATAAGAATAAGGTTTAGTTCGTAAGAGGATATTAAGATAGTCGTTGAGATGTGTTTCTACCAAGGCAATGGTGAATATTAATGCAGAGAATCAATTAGAAAAATAGATAAAGCAATCCCTCGTGACTCAGGATATAATAAGACGTTAAGATAGTTATCAAACATCAGGATTAACGGGATTTAGCGAAAGGAAGGAAGATTCTGATGGGATCATTTGATCCTGTGATTATTTTCTAGTTTCTTTTAAACTCTGAATCTAAAGGCGTCATTAATATAGCTGATACAGCCAATCTAACAGTCAGGTTACAGATACAGAGAGATGTTGGTTTTTCCAAAACATTTCTCAGCTTAAAGTCCAATATCATATTCTACCCTCTACAAAACTATCTCATTAACCCTGCCAAAATGCTATTCTTGAGTGGTTCGACGTTCTGCCTGCCCCCATGTTCCAGTAAACCCGATGCAACTTGGAGTAGACCATCCACTTGGTCAGCGGTATAGCTATGAGGACATCCCCATTCCCAGAGGAATAGATATATCCCTGTGTAGGTAGCGGCTTGAAACAATAATGTATTTGTCACTGGGCCATATCCTCGAATGAACCCCTCGATCATCGGCAAGGCTGTCGCGCAACCTTCAAAATGGTGTTTTGTAAAAAGATCGGCGAGGAAAACTGCAACATCTTGCATGAGAAACCCCATGCGAGCAGCTTCTAGGTCAATTGGTGTAATATTCATCCCATGAATTTCAGATTGATAATGAATAAGGATACTCGTTTTGGTTAGTAATATTACACACGAGGAGGAGATAGGAGTAATACTTGTTGGTGCTCAAATCCCCATATATAGGGCCCCATCCCTCGCCACCTGTCATCGAAAGTTGCACCCGAGCTATATCTCGCAATTCCAGAGACCCCCTGTGCGCAAGAATCTTTTCTTCTAATCCCTGGTGCACTACATTGTTGACTATCATGTTGCGATGCAAAATTTTGAATATCTCTTCGTTGACTCCACTTGAACTCAGGCGGTGGAAGTTATACAGCCACTTACCAAGGGCTTCCCCAGCTGTTGCAGCTTTCAAGGGGCTCATATCTCGATATCTCTCTCCAAGACTTCCACAATTTGTCACATCTTCCATGATCTGCGTGTTGGCTTGTGTATTGAAATGATATAGACGCGGTGATCTAACGGAAGCTCCCTGATGCGTCACAGGTTGGAAATGCCAGTTCTCCGCACATTGGAGCATAGACTTCTCAACAACCTGTTTGTGAGTGTTTTGTTAGTAGAAAATGATAAAAAAGCAATGGGTACCCAGAAAAACGCACACAACGAGTGGTTGGTATATGGAAATTTGTGGCCTGACTACTAGACTCCTTCCCATGTTTAATTATGACTGTATGGCTTGCATCGGATAGTGGGTGAAGAAGAAAGCCTCGATAAGTAAAGTTCATCATCCCTCCAGCTAGCTTCTCCAATTTGGAACATGCCCATGGGGTCTGGGAGAGTTCTTGGACCAACTCTGCTTCGAGTGTCATTTTGAAGCGTAGTCTGATCACGAAATTGTGCTGGTTGAGATGGAAAAATAGTAGCTCCGATCTTGATTAACCTGGAAAGGCTGGGGGCGGCTGTTTCTTTAACGTTGCGATCACATAAATTTGTATAAAATCACTTACCCGGATCATCCAACAACTTTCAGTGCGAGGGCTCCTTGCTTTGTCACATGTGACAAACAGAATGTGGTAGCTTGCAAAAGATCGGGTCAACAAGTTAGAATTGTGTACAGGATATGTCTTATAGCTTTCCAGTCGCTGGGATGCAGCATCCACTCGGCGTCTCTTGGGTTGTCTTTTCAATTCCGCTGGCCATATTGCGAGTCTCAGAGCTTCCCTGAATTGACTTATCCAACTAAGCTTGGTGAAATTTGTCTTACAAGTGGGTTGGATACATATTAGTCAAGGAATGCAACCTCAGGTATACAGCCAACGACCACGGCCTCTTTGCAACTCCACAGAATAAGGTGTTTGCCTATCAACATTCCATTGACCAAGCTACCCGCAAAATTTCATCAAAACATCCCCCTACTAATGAATGCGTAGAAGATCAGACGTTGAGCACCACTAATCGAGTATTCGATGATCGTCAAACAAGTACGAGGGATATCATTCACAAGTCAAACCGCAAATTGCATGTCTCGAGATAATTCAGGTGTTGTTTAGGCTCAATACGATTCCTAGCTGATGTAATTCAGGAATGAGTCAAAATCCGGATTGAGCTGCATTCTTCGACGGCCTTGTACAACTTGAAGAGTGCAAAGTGAGGCCGCTTATGTATTTCTGATCTCACAAGCCCAGTCTTGTTCCCATCGTGGGAAAACCCAGATCCCTCACTTACGAGACCTACGACGCTTCTCATATCCTTCTCTGGACTTTTCTTTCAATACCATCCGCTTCTCCCTAAAATCAACAGCACGTGCGATTCTTGCAAGATAAACGGGGAGGTTCTCGAAATGAATTTCAAGCATGAACCTTGTATTTTTCCTTCTCTAGACGGCGGTGGGAAGGAACAAGGCCGCAGCAAGATCTATTCTAGTGTTTCCAAACATCTTTGCAGAGCAACGCAGGATAATGGTGACTCGGCTTCTGTGGATCGATTTATCAAAGCTTCGTGGGCCCTCTCACTGCACCGGTACACTCAAGACTCGGTAGTTACGTTTGGCTTCGTCCAAGAGACGTCCAGTTCCGTGAACCCACAGACCACAAATGTGATCACTGAGGTAGAGCAATGGGAAGTGTCCAAGGCAGCAGATGCCAAAGTTCGACATCTTCATACTAAGGAATGGGGTGAGACTGAGCCCAACAAACAATGTTGCTTTAACACATGTGTCCTTGTTCGAGGCAGTCCAAGATCTGGTGATGGGAGGTATCATCAATGCGTAGGACAACTGTTAGATGTTTTCGGTTCGGTTAGTATAAAGCTTCTCTGACGTCACTCTTTCAAATACTAATCAGAATGAAATAAGAAATGCGGCGTCGTCGTAGGGGTTCATGAAGATGGAACAGGATTTCATCTGTCATTGGAATATGAATGCTCACTGTTTGGAGGTTTATATGCATCTGAACTTCTGAGTCTATTCGCTTACACTCTTGAGACTCAACAATTATCTGGAACTCCACAGATGCATGTCAAAGATTTGAGTCCATCAAACCTGGAAACGATATCTAGGTGGAACGCCGACGATAACCACTGCATACCAAAGGAGTGCATACATGTTGTAATACAACAGCAATGCTACCAAACTCCAAATTCCCAGGCTGTTTGCGCCTGGGATGGCTCATTGACCTATAGAGAACTCGAATCTCTGTCAAAAATATTGCAGGGATACCTTCAGAACTTAGGCATTGGCCCCGAATCGGTCGTGCCGATATACATGGAGAGGTCCATGTGGGTTGTTGTATGCCTCTTGGGTGTCTTGAAAGCTGGTGGTGCGTTCCTGTTAATGGATACTGCCTACCCTCGAAATCGCATTGCCTATATGTGCAGAGAAATAAAGGCCAGTGTCATACTCTCTTCAGGGGCGATGAAAGATCAAATACGCGATCTTGCAGATGTTATTCTTGATCCCAGTCAACTCAATTCTGAAGCAGCACCAGAGCCCTCAAAGGCCAATGTCGAGCCCAATAACGCTGCATATCTAGCGTATACGTCGGGGTCAACTGGATTACCAAAAGCAGTCGTAAACGAACACTCCGGGTTTTTGGCGGGAGGTTTAACGCACTCAAAGGCCATGGGAATGAATTCTGGTTCTCGGGTCCTACACTTTTCAGCTCATGGCTTTGATATTAGCCTCATGGATCTTTTGACGCCGCTAGGCCTGGGAGGGTGTGTCTGTATACCTTCAGAGCAGCAGCGCTGGGATGACCTCCCTCAAGCCATGGCGGATCTCAAGGTAAATTGGGCATTTTTGACCCCGTCTGTAGCTCGTCGAATTGAACCAGACGCCGTACCTCAACTTGAGACTCTCGCCTACGTTGGTGAAGCCATGCTCCCAATTGACGAAAAGATCTGGTCTCAAAAGGTTCGATTGATTGTGGCTTATGGGCCAGCCGAATGTGGCGCAATCTGTAGCATCAATGCGGATATCAACGCTCCTTCTGTCACCAATATTGGCCGACCGTGCAGTGGTTCCATGTGGGTTGTCTCTCCAAGCGACCATAACCAACTCCAACCTATTGGCGCGGTCGGAGAATTGCTCATCAGCGGATCAACGGTGGCCCGTGGATATCTGTCGCAAGACACCGGTGCTTTTCTCCAACAAGCTCCATCATGGGGAGTACAATTCGGTTTGACTTCAAACGAACGATTTTACAAAACAGGCGATTTGGTTCGATATGAGGGCGACAAAGGCGCCTTGTTCTATCTTGGACGAAAAGACAGACAGGTTAAGATGAATGGCCAACGTATTGAGCTGCAAGAGATCGAGCACGTGGCACAAGAAATAAAGGCTGGAATCACAGCCGCCGCAGAGGTTTTTAGCCATCCAGCTACGAAGGAGTCACTTTTGGTGCTTTTTGTGACTAGGGAAGGTAGCCTTTGTCAACAAGACGAAGCAGGGCGACCGGAAATCGCCAAAGATGAGTCCAGCCGTGCCACTATATCGTCCCTGCAGGAGTCACTCAAGGGAAAGCTGCCTCAATTCATGGTCCCGACGGTATATATTCCGTTGCAATATATGCCACTCAACCCCTCTGCAAAGCTGGATCGAAAAGTGTTACGAACTATCGGCGATGAGTTTCTAGAATCTCGATCTCAAGGGAATCATGACGAAGATGATGACCAGACTGACAACGAATCGCGTACCGATACCGAAAGTATACTTCGAAGGGTTTGTGCCGATGTGCTTAACCTTCGTAAAAAACGCGTGAGAGCAAATGATGATTTTTTTTCACTCGGTGGAAGCTCACTCACAGCCATACATTTCGTGGCCAAGGCTCGGGACAAGGGGCTTTCTCTACGAGTTATTGATGTCCTGAGGCTCAAAACGTGCGCCAACATGGTTGCAGCGGTTCGTAAACGCGACCAGGATCGTGATCCTGCCCGTTTTGAATTAATCAATAACCTTGAAGAGTGGCTGGCTACGGCTAAAACCCAGTGTGAAACTGGTAGTGACATGATACAAGATATGTACCCATGCTCTCCATTACAAGCAGGCCTCATGTTCCTATCAAAGAGAAACCCCGGTTCAATGGTAGTAACATACGCCTTTCGTATTCGAAAGGATGTCAATGTGAACCTATTAAGATTCCAAAAAGCTTGGCAAGCTGTTGTTGCCAGCAATCCCATCTTGCGGACGCGAATCATTCAGCTGGACAACAACGAACTGGTCCAGGCTGTCATTAAAGCGGACGAGCAGATACAGTGGGGGATAGGAAGAAGCTTGGATGAGGTAATAGGCATTCTGGAAGCCAAGGAAATGGGATTCGGTCTCCCGTTAATCCACCCTGGGTTTGTTATTGGTCGGGATTCCGAAGCCTCCTTTGTTCTCACGATGCATCATTCGGTTTTTGATGGGTGGTCCGTAACACAGTTTTGGAATGACCTCCATACCGCATATCAGACCGAGCAGACTCTGTCTCAGCGGCCGTCCTTCAGTCGTTTCATCAGATACATTATGGGACAGAATCCCACGAGGGCTAAGAAATTCTGGACTCAGGAATTTCAGGGCCTTCAAGCAGTCACCTTTCCCCCACGGCCCACAGGGTGGAAGGCTCCCTTACGAACATGTATCCATCGGCTTGAAGTTCCCATAAATTCATCAAATAGAGCAAAGCCTTGGCCCTTAATCATCCATTTAGCATGGGCTTTGGTTGTCGCTAACATCACGCATACGAACGATGTGGTCTTTGGAACCACGGTATCGGGAAGAACAGCTCCAGTTCCCGGTATAGATCGCATCGGAGGTCCAACAATCGCAACATACCCACTGCGAATACAGCTCACAACATCCATGTCAGTTGAAGAAACCTTGATGGAAATACGCGAACGGAGCGCTGCACGTATTGAATTCGAACACACAGGACTCCAGACCATTCGTCGGTTCTCGAGTCAGGCAGCCATGGCCGTCGACTTCCAAACACTTCTCACCGTTCTACCGGAGACGGAAAAGGCTTCCATGTTAGTTGATCTCCCAGAGAACCACTACCAACAGTTCAAATTCAATACACATATTCTTAGCATTGTTGCACAGCTTACCCAGGATTCCATTATTGTCGAAGCTATCTATGATGCTTCGGTGCTCCCTTCGGATCAGATAAAGTCGATGTGTGATCGACTCTCGCACATCATACAACAGATTTCAAACCAACCGAGTCTGAGAATAAAAGATATTAAGATCATCACCAAGGAAGAAGAGAGGAGTCTCAACATATGGAACCAAACCAAACAGCCAGAGGATGACGGTTCGTGCTTGCATAATCTTATCATCGCAGCCGGTCAGAAAAATCCAGAAGCACAGGCAGTATGTTCTTGGGATGGCACACTGTGCTACCGTGATCTTTTGCAGCTATCCCGCTCTGTATCAGGCTATCTTCAGTCTCTCAATGTTACGCCTGAATCAGTGGTTGGAATATACATGGAGAAATCACAATGGCTAACAGTGGCCGTTGTGGGTACACTCCTGACCGGGGCAGCATTTCTACTCCTGGATCCCAAATTACCTGCTCAACGACTGCGTGACATATGTCGAGATGCGAATGTTCGCATAGCTCTCAGTTCCAAGGAGCTGATGTCACAAGACAAGAATTTACTGGCAAAGGACATTTTTATTACCTCCACGGAGGATGCAGCCCAAAGCAACTATGCGTGGAAGGCACAATCTGTCTGTTCTTCAAATCTAATGTATGTCATGTTCACATCGGGGAGCACCGGAACGCCAAAGGGTGTCTTGATCGAACACAGGATGTGCATGTCGACATACCAAGGCTATATATCCCGGTTGCCTCTGTCTAGCTCAGTTCGTATGTTGTTTCTCGCATCTATGTCATTTGACATTTCTGTGCTTCAATTGCTGTTTCCGCTGGCTGCAGGCGGCTGTGTTTGTATACCATCGGAGGATGAGTGCATGAGCGACTTGGCTGGCGTCATTACCCGACAAAGGATAAATTGGCTTGCTACGACACCGTCAGTGGCACGCACTCTGAACCCAGTGGATGTTCCGGTGCTGAAGACTTTGGAGCTCGGGGGAGAGTTGATGCTGCCGTCAGATCTGACTCGATGGGATAGCTTCGTGGACCTTTGGACGTCATATGGGCCGGCTGAGTGCGCAATTGTTATCACCAGTGGTTCTGTCACGAAGCATTCGACACAAGGTGCCGGTTACATTGGACACGCTCTCAACGGCTCCTGCTGGGTTGTAAACCCCAACGACCATCATCAGCTTCAACCACATGGGACTATTGGCGAACTACTCGTTGGTGGCCCTTCCGTTGCAAGAGGATATCTGAATAAGCCTCTTGAAACGGAAAATTCGTTTATTGGACCGCCAGAGTGGACGCGCGATTTCCCATCTGCTCAGGCCTGGAGGTTCTATAAGACTGGCGATCTTGTTTCCTATGACAATGAAGGGGGGCTTCATTATGTGGGACGCAAAGACAACCAGGTTAAACATCACGGCCAGAGGATTGAGCTGACAGAAATCGAACACTGCGCTCGGAATTACGACTCTAATCTCGGAGTCGTCGCTGACCTCGTAATATTCCCAGACCCTCATGGAGTTAGATTGGTGCTTTTCGTCTCCAAAACCTTGACTGCTCAACACGATGCAGAAACAAACGAGCTTCCTTTGGTTAAAAAGTTCAACTATACACTCAGTCAGGAGCTCCTGTCACATTTTACAGAGAATATGCCAGGATATATGGTACCTTCGGTGATCATTTGCGTCGAGTATCTTCCACTATCACACAACGGCAAACTTGATCGCCGTCGGCTACGAACAGCGGCATCCCGTCTAGACCGTGACACGTTGCACCGCCTTGTAGCGCAGCCTCTTAAAAAACGAGCACCGGCCACAAAACAGCAGTCAATTGTCCGCAATGCTTTTGCCAGAGTCTTAGGTATTGATGAGTCCATAATTGGTGTGGATGACTGTTTTTTTGCTCTGGGTGGGGATTCTATTCTAGCGATGCGCCTACTATCCTTATGCAGGGAGGCCAACGTTGAGTTTAAAATGGTAGACCTTCTGGTGTATCGGAGCGTGGCAGGCATTTGCCAGCATGCGAAAGCTGTTGTCCTGACCAATAATCGATTGCCTGGAATCTCAGCAGCCAAAGCTCATGAACTCGGCCGGAAGATATGTGATCACCTTGATCTGAAGTCTGTGGAACTCATCGAGGATATGTATCCATGTTGCGAATCACACGTGGGACTCTTGGTTGGTCTTACCGGTCATGGAAAGGATCATTCAGTTTGTGATATTCAAGAACTTCTATCTTCACATCCCATTGATCCATTTTTGGTCACAAAAGCGTGGCGGTTGTTGGTGTCTCGG
This sequence comes from Calonectria honghensis, assembly GCA_013403855.1. NCBI lineage: Eukaryota > Fungi > Ascomycota > Sordariomycetes > Hypocreales > Nectriaceae > Calonectria > Calonectria honghensis. The sequence continues at coordinate 472,407 of VTGB01000001.1, forward strand.
CACCGCATCTTGCGTACGGTTGTGGTACATGATTTGGTCTCCGGAGTTGGCCCTTTCCATGTAGTCCTCAAAGAGGTAGAACCCAAGTTGCGAGTATTACCATGGACATCAGATCCGATTCAAGCACTGAAATCGCTCCCGCGAACCACTAACTGGAAGAATTCACCACCAAACAGCTTCGCGGTATGTCAGGGACTAGATGGGCGAGTTATCATCAGAATTGAATCTGGTTACACAATGATAGATGGGACATCGGTCTCCATTCTTCTCCAGGATTTCTGCCGCTTAGTCAATGGTGAAATAAGTCTGCCAGAACCTGCCTTGTATCGCAACTATATTGAACACGTCCGCCAGCTCCCTTTGGCTCCAACCAAACAATACTGGAAGAAATCACTAATGGGTGCTCGGAGCTGTGTCTTTCAAAGTCCTAGCAACCTCACTTCTTCGCCAGAACTGCATATGGCATGCGTACATATGGACAATTCCAAAGTCCTCGACGAATTCTGGCGGGCCCATGGCCTTACACTGACGAATGTCTTCCAGCTTACATGGGCAGTGATACTACGGCGATACACTGGAACTTCAGACACCATATTTGGTAGCGTTGTGGCAGGCCGAGACTATCCTGTTCCAGGTGTCATGCAGGTTGTCGGACCCTGCATCAATATTTTGCCATGCCGTATCCAGCTAGACGACAAACAACAGATCCTCGACCTCTTGAAGCATAACCAAGTTGAAATGCAAAACCGTATTGACCACCAGAACTACTCCATGCCAGACATTTTGAAAATGACTGAGTCTGTTGGCCAGGCATGTTTCAACACATGTCTAACCGTGCAGCCAACCCTCTCTAGTGTGATGGCCAGTAGCCAAAATGCAACCGCCACACTCCGCCTTGTTGAAAATTACGATCCCACAGAGGTATTATCTCCCCTGCTCTGATTATAAACCGATAGGTTGACTAATTATATACGCTTTCAGTTTGATTTATCTGTTGTAGTTTGTGTCTCTCCCGAACGACTTGAACTTCAGCTCCGTTACTGGACTTCTTCTTGTACCAAAGACATGGCAGCCACCTTGTTGGATGAATTTCAGACGACGGCCACACAGATAAGTCGACATCCTTATGATTCCTTGGCCAATATTACTCGAGCATTGTTCGATAAACAGTAGAAATCCAAGGACCCAGATATAATATGAAGGCCTTTTGTTCGGACATCGTGGGCTTCGATGAGTTCAAAGTCGATGTGATGAATACATATCACTGTATCCGGAATGAAGTGCATGAACTTTTTCCATCATGCCCAAGCAAAGAGGCTCTGTTGTCAAGTTTTCATATTTCAATAATCATTTATAAACTGTGAATTTGAAAAAAAGCCTCCAATTCTTGCTTGTTGCCAACGACGGGCTCCGTGAAGAATTGAGAAACTGAGCCTTGGTTCCAAACACAACATAAATATATTCGCGGTTCATGCCTGTGAAAGGGAATTGATCAACTCATCAATGGTTTTGGGAATCTCTAATCCCCTTGACGAGTCGGCTCTCTCCTTGCTCATAATCCAACCATCTGGTACTTGTATACCAACATCCTTACCCAGCATCATCTCAGCCACGGCGATGCCACATCGAGCTGCCACTGGCATACCGTGCCCCGTATATCCTGCGCTAATCCATAGGCCACGAGCACCATGGTTGGAATCCGCACCAAGGCCAGTTGCCAATTCCTCAGGAACGCGCCCGACCCAGGGACTGCCATCACTCGAGTATCCCATAATGCCGGTCCATTCATACAACGCCAAAAGTGGGCTCTTCTGCTTGGCCAACCCACCACCGCTACCCAGATTTATGGCGGCATTAACACCCCTGTGTAGGGCCTCACTGATCGTTGGGTTGATCTCGTCATCGCGGAATATACCCTCTTCTCCTCCCGCCACGGCCAGTCTTTCGCCACCGAAGATGAGCGACCTGTCGGCGCTAGTTTCCACCTCAGTATCACCAGGTCCTCTGTGAATTAGATACTGATGATCTGCACCTTTTATCCAGACGTAGCTGTGCGGCAGTTGCATTGCACCTTGAGGGGGTTCCAGAGCGCAGACCTGTCCCCTCACTGGTATAATAAGCCCTGTCATTTTCGGTAACAAATGTGGCGTATACGCATTACTCGCGAGAAGCACCTCTCGCGCACTTACCTTACCCCTATGAGTGTGCACTACCCATGTCGATTCATGTTGCTCGAGTGACTGCACTGGCGTGTTCGTCTGCAGATTGAATTCAGTGGCGTTGTGCTCACTCAAAAGCCGCTCTAGAAGCCACGCGACGAGCTTATATGGCCAACACTTAGCCGCATTTGGCTGATAGATGGCTGCAATAGCATCTGGGACATGCTTTGCGGCAAGTTCGTCTTTGTCTAGGATAAGGGTCGCCTTATCTTGGAGATCCGCGTGTTGTTGCAAGGCTTGGATCTGACTCTTTGCAGCCTCCAGAACTTTTTCAGAGTAAATTCCATGAATACCACCAACCACCTGCCAATCACAGGGAATGTTATTTTTAGTGATTAGCTCGTTGAGGAGCTCAAAGGTGGCAAGCTCAAATCGGGCAACATCAGGTGGGCTGTCCCAAACACCTGGCTGGCAATGCCCTCCGTTCTGTATTTAAAATTTGTTAGAATGAAGATGTGCCTTGAGAAGACAAGATAATAGGAACGCACACGCCCTGTAGCACCCCAACACGCCTCTCGGGCGTCAAGCATCAACACTCGACGGCCGCCTCCAACTAGCTCTCGCGCAGCAAAGGTGCCTGTGATGCCACTTCCGATTACTACAACATCGGTCGAGTCTGGAAGATTTTCGGTTGTACGATGGCCTTGAAGTGTCTTGGATGGGTCTCGATGCCAGTAGGAGTGAGTGCTACTGGGCGTAGGAGGCTCCACGCGACTACTGTCGTCTCGGAGCGAGATTTTAGTCGTCATCGTCGCTATTCTTGTGGTTGATGATGATGGATTTCACAGACTGATGTTATTTGTTTTGCTTGTGGGCATAGCTTGTACTTTTCAATAACGCGTCTCACATTTAGTTGGACGCATAGCAAGATCTTGATGATCTTGTCAATTGAAACAATTCTCGTAGCCCCGCTCAAGAGTGGGGTCTTCCCAATCTCAGCCCTACCTATGTATGCAATGTAACAGTAAGAAGGCCTCAGTTGTTTTCGAATGATTAATGGCACTGGGCGTTGGAAATGAAATTATGACATGAGATTACAGCCCAAATAATAATAAAAGAAACATATTCTTTCTCCTATATTGGACTTGCACCATATCATCTCAGCTTTCCGCAACACTAGACTTAATGGTGCGATTGAAGTTGGGATGTGTTGAGGTGATCTCCCCAACATCCTCGAAAATGTCTCACCATGTTGTTTCCATTCGGCGGTCTGATGCTATAGTGATACAATTACTGTTCCACTGACAAATAGATAGTATGCAGAGGTAGATGGTGTGAGACTTGCGTTATGCAGCTAGTACAGCTTGGTGCTACCCTAAGTAGCTGGTGAGAGTCAGCGCACAGGATTTTATTTTGTTTTGGACTCGAGTGCGTTTGACTTCCTACGACTAGCGGTCAAAAGTCCATCCCGGTTCAACTGAGACAGGAGAAATGTTGGGTGACATTGTTTTCTCGTGTCAACGTGAGATTTTCTCGAGTTACCTCGTCCTGGAGCTTGTTGGACTTCAAGCCACAGACATTGAGAATGATATTTGCATGCAAAGTCACCTCTAGTCCGACTAAGCTACGCCCATTAGCTTAATCATGGGAACTTCAACTTCGGCATTATTGCGCATACGACAATGCTAGTTATGAAGCCTGCGTACAGCTGGATGCTTCATCCCCGAAGCGACATCGAAATTGCCTTCAATCCCGTCTCTAGGTCGTCCCACTTCGGCCACCCGTAGCCCAATCGAAAAAAGGTGTCCTCCTTCTCAAACCAGCTCCCCCTTCCAACATACACGCCATACCTGTCCAGAAGCCTTTTGTAAAATGCATCAGTTCCACCAACGGGCTCTTTCTTCATCTTGATGAAGCACATGACTCCCGTCTCTGGTTTGACCCAATCTATCAACTCGCTCTCTTCATCAACCCAGTTTGCCACAAGGTCTCTTCGGAGACGCATCTCATTAATAGTCTTGGAAAGAAGCTCAGTCCGACGAGACAAAATCTGCTCCGCAATGAGTTCATCTAGCACACTCCCACTGATACTAATCTGCTCTTTTGCGGCAAGAAAGGTCTCCTGGAGAAAGGCGCTGGTAGTAGTGAGCCAGCCTATCCGGATGCCAGGGACTCCGTACGCTTTGGACATGGATGAGACCGTGATAACGTGATCGCCGAGGGAAGCTCCGGTTAGAATAGCATCCTCACCACTGGCTGGGTCTGAAGCATAGTTCAGTTCCGCGTAGGTTTCGTCTATGAGCAGGTAACACCCTTTCTCTTTGGCCAGACAGGCAATGGCTTGCAGCTCGGATGGGCTGCACATTGTCCCGGTGGGATTATTAGGTGAGCAGATGCTGATGAGCTTGGTCACACCGGGACGAATTGCCGCTGAGATACGGTCGATGCTCAAACGGAACTGGGATTCGAACTTCAAGTCGACAACAGTGACATCGCACCCAATAGAGCGCGGTATCTCTAGGTTTGTGGCATAGTTGGGTCGTGTGACGACAAGGTGATCGTTTGGACCAAGAAGAGAGGTCTTGATGATGAAGAGAGATACTGAGGCACCTGCAGTAACAATGATATCGTCAGGGGTCAAGGCGCCATTGGAGGCTTTGGCGACAAGACTGCGGATTCTGTGACTTCCTTTGTGCTCTGTATAGGTGAGGACCGAGCTTGCAGGTATGTCGATGCCCAAGGAATCCAGCGTCTGGTCTGAGATGGCGCTTTCCGAGAGGTTGTATTTGATGACCGTGCCGACTTCCTCAGGTGCCTCCTTCTCAATGGTCATGCGTTGGTAGTTCATCTTTTCCACTGTTGTATTGGGTCGACCGTTTCGTTCATGGGCATAGTTGTTGTATATATATGCTTGTCTGAGGGTGGGTTAGCCCTGAGGTACAAATGCATTACGTAATTTCCTCATCTGTTTCACATTAGAAAATGGTGAGAATCATGTGAGTGGTGATGTGTTACACCACCATCACAATAGCAACGTCGTTATTATCATTATTAATAACTAAAACATATGGCTCCAGCTGTGGAAGCTGTGGAAACGGCCTCATTTTTTATTTATGGGTACTACAAAACCTTCGTGCTAGCTGCTTGGAATCGAACTACACATTTCAAATCCTTTGGCACTGCATCATGGGTGCTGCATTGCTTCATAGATGCCGCAGTCGATATGGGAGTCATCACAGTCTCATAGTTCCGATATATTCTTGCTATGAGCAGCTTAATCTCCATTGTGGCCAGTGCCTTTCCCAAACATATTCTTCCGCCGTATCCAAAAGGCATCAATTGAGCATCGCGCATGTTCGGCGACTGATTATCATTTTCAAGCCACCTTTCAGGAAGAAAGCAATCATGTTTTTGGTAGACATTCTCGTCATGATGCAGGGCAACGACTGAGGTAGTGACAATGGCGCCTTCTGGAAGATAAACTCCTGATAAAACGTGTCCTCCCTTGGGGACAACGCGCTCGGCCCGCCCACTGGAAGCTGGGTGTAGACGATAGACTTCACGCAAACAAGCTTCCAGTGATGGGATCCGGCTGTTGATATCCGCGAAAGACAAGGCGCCATCATCTCGTAAGGGCAGGGCTAGTAGTTCTTGCCGTATTCTCTCCTGCCACATTGGGTTCTCCGTTAATCTCCAGATCAAGTATGTGGCAGTTACTGCAACCGTGGCCTCAGCAGCATTGATGTTATCAAGAACTTCAGCCGCAATATATTGATAGTCGAGCTGCTTCATATTTTTATCACCCTCACGAACCTCCAACAAATGTCGAAGGAGAGAGTGTGACTTAAACAAACGTGGGTCGTTCATAGCCGTCTTAATACGTTCGTGACACCAGATCTCGAGCTTTTCGTCTGCCATGAGATAGCCCAGTTGGGCGATAAATTTCCCAAACGGTTGTGCAAGATGTTTATACAGCTTCGGATAGCGGATACGGAACGGACCAAGATACTGTAGGTGTTTCAGCTCCATGAGAAGCTCCCGCTCTGGGCAGAAGGTATCCACTGCTTGTGTACAATGGTCCGGACCGAGAACCAAAAAGGTTATGTTATCAAGTGCGTACCAGTCTGTCAGGCTGTAGACGTCGACTTCTTCTCCCGTTCGTATCTGTTTAAGAACAGCCTGTGACCGTTCTTGAATATGCTGTTCAATCTCGGGAATTTTGTAAATAGTCGACGCTTGATAAAAGGCTGACGTTAATTTCCTTTTCTCGCGGTGATCTTCATACGGCTTTGTGGCGAAGATAGATCGCATGTTATAGCCTTTGAAGTGATCAAAGTAATTGCTCTTTGCCCAGCGATGTGTGGTTCCGTATATGTCTTTTGTGCCATCCAACGTGGCCACCGAGAACTCATTCGGAGCGATGCAAATAACGGGGCCATAGTATTGATGCCATTTCTGAATTTCGTCATTACGGCAATAGGTGAGATCGTAGAAACATAGGTGAAGACTCGAGACTTTGGAGAGCCAAGGGCCAGGGATATGGCGCCGTTGTCCAAAAAGTGGGTAAAGAAACCATGCCGTAAGAATCAATAAGAAAATGACTACTCTGAAGACTGAGGACCCTAGAATGGGTACAGAGTCTACCAAGTAAGAAGCAGCCGAAGTGATCATAGTTCCAATGTTTTGACAGATTCTCCATATCACGGATGATAAAAGAAATGAGCCGTCAATAATTCACGACTCTTCTTCGCAGAACGCTATCAGAAATAAACAATTACGGTGTATCTAGTGTTTTCTTTTGCAATTTTATGCTAATCTTAATTTCAGGAATGAGATAATAGATGGAATTTGAACAAGATGATCATACAAACGGGGTCCTATTATAAATCCGAGCAGCGTACTGAAAGTAAACCAATCAAATAAGATGGAACAAATCACTTTACCACGGCAACAGCAAGTCTGGCAAACCATTTGTGAACTTGCTAATGGGATCTAGTCACCAGCTCAAGCGGTGTGCTCCCAACTCGACCAGTCGTCTTGATTTGTCAAAGTGGCAGCTTTGCAGGGGGCCATGCAGTTTGGGTGGCAGCACCAGGTGAGTTGGTGGGATCATGTGAAACCCGTTCCAGGTAAAACCCAATACGCGCGTGCACTATTTCCTGAATGAGATACGTGCCAGCTGATGTGAACTCTGATTCTGAGACAAGTATCACTAAATGCATCCAGAGTTAGTCAAGAAAACAGAAAAGGACCGAGCTCAGCACGGCGTCAAATATGGGTAATCAAATCGTCTCAGCCAGTTCTAGGTTAGATCACCACTGACCCACAAGTAATCGCGAGCAAACTCGAATGTTTAAGAATCAGTAGAATTGCGCATCAAGTTCTAGAACAACGCAAGGGGCATAGCGAAATAATAGCCAATCATCGGATGGGGAAAGGCGGTCAATGCTGACTATCAATGCCCAGCGTTTCTCCTCATCCAGTCGCAGTTATGGGTAACCCAAGTAACAATTGCTTGATCAGGGACAACGTGCCACTCTGAGACCTCAACAATCCAACAATCTAAAACCTCACGCGAACATCGCCATACCATTACCTAACCGACTTACTAGGACTACACAGCTCAAGTCTACAGCTTAATGAATGTTATGGCCGGTGTTCATAGAGCCACCCCATTCACGGGAAATGCTATCATAATTACGTATTCAGCGAACATCTTGAGAATTACATCGTCAAACTAATTGTCTGAGTTCATGTTGAGCCACCTTCACCGCCGTTATTACGGAATGTGTCGCATTCGTAACACAAGTATCATAACACCGTCAGATTCGGCAAACTAGGACTATGACTACAACTCAAAGGTGCCCATACAACCGATCCAATTGGCCATGATTTATGACTGATAGAATGCGCCTGTTTGAAAAGGTGTGGATTTCGGTGCTTACCATCTACAATGTCAGGAACTTGTGTTAACGAATTACAGTGAGACCGTGCCACTATTCGCAGAATATTCCTTGACTAAACTTGCAGCAGATACTGAAGATAAACAACTGGAAACAACGATTGGCGTACTATAGAGCCTCTCCCTGATCCACTTACGGGAACATCCTACCAAAATGGTGGCCAATCGTCCTGGTGGAATTGGCTATGAAGGATCACCGATTATCGAACAAGACTCATCACACACTGGAGATGTAGGCACCTCACCCTCTCCGATATGGGATAGAGAACAGGTCGGTATGGATTTCTTTGAATCTTCAGCAAAGGATAGAAAGCAGGCACATACCGAGAGAACGCCAGAGACCGCATGTGCGACGCCCATTTGTTTACAACAAATTTGGGAGTGGAACAAGACAGTTCCAGCATCAATTGACCGGTGCGTTCATGAGATAATTCTCGAACGCACACAACTTCATCCATCAGCTCCTGCAGTGTGTGCCTGGGATGGTGATTTTACCTATGGTGAACTCAGCCATCTTGCCACAATTTTAGCAACACAGCTCATTCGTCTTGAGATTGGTCAGGGTTCAATTGTGCCTCTATGCTTTGAGAAGTCGAAATGGACCACAGTTGCTATGCTTGGGGTTCTTAAAGCCGGCGCAGCTTTTGTGTTGCTCGATGCTACCCTCCCAGAGAAACGTCTTCAAACCATTTCACAACAGGTCAAGGCAGAGACTGTCATATCCTCAGTTTCCAAGGAGCAGTTGAGTTTGAGATTGGCATCAAGAGTTATCACTTTGGAATCTCTTAGTGCAGCTCCCTTAGATGAGCCCACAAGTTTACAACAGCCAGCCTCTCCAAGTCCATCCTCCACGATGTATATCGTTTTCACGTCGGGAAGCACCGGAACACCAAAAGGCACCATGATTACTCATCAAAACCTTGCCTCGGCCCTGTACCATCAAGAGAAGAGTCTTAAATTCAATGCGGAATCAAGAGTTTACGACTTCTGCTCCTATGGGTTTGATGTGTCCATCTGCAACACGTTTGCCACACTCTTCGTTGGGGGCTGCATTTGTGTTCCAAAAGATGAAGACCGGAGAGACAGGTTGGCAGAGAGCATATCCTCTTTAAGAGCAAATGCAATTGACCTCACTCCATCTGTTTCGCGCCTTTTGCCCCCGGACCAAGTCCCAGGCTTGCGCAAGATCATTTTTGGGGGAGAAGCCCTGCGAGTCGAAGACGTGAGGCCCTGGTGGGGTAGAGTGGACATTGTAAGTCTCTATGGGCCATGCGAGTGTACGCCAAACAGCACCATCAATAGCAACCCATCGAGTCCCGAAGAAACAACCCACATGGGGAAGGGTGTGGGTTTGGTCACATGGATTGTTGATTCCGAGAACCATAATTCGCTACTTCCACTCGGATCTGTTGGCGAACTTCTCCTTGAAGGACCACTTGTGGGCCGTGGCTATCTCAACAACGCAGAAAGGACGGCCTTGGCATTTATAGAAGACCCTCCTTGGCTTGTCAAAGGCGCACCAGGTAAGCCGGGGCGGCGCGGGCGTCTTTACAAGACAGGGGATCTTGTGCGGTACAACAAGGATGGGAGTTTGAGCTTTGTGAACCGAAAAGATGGCCAAGTCAAGATTCGAGGTCAGCGAGTTGAGCTTGGCGAGATTGAACACGTCCTTCGCAGCCATCCAAATGTCAGTAACGCCGTTGCTGTCACGCAGCATGGCAATGAAGAGGAAAAATGGATCGCAGGTTTTGTCACAATGGATTACGATGACCTCAAAATGGAGAAACAGAGTACCACCAAAACCGAGGAATTGCAGCATGTCCAGGGGTGGAAGACGCAGTTCAATACCGAGTATGTTCCTCTGGATGGTATACAATCTGAATCGCTTGGTAGAGACTTCATGGGGTGGACGTCTATGTACGACGGCAGCGATATCGACAAGGCTCAAATGCAAGAATGGCTCGATGACACAATCACGGCATTGCAAAATGGGGGCCAGCCGAGTCATGTACTCGAGATTGGAACGGGATCTGGTATGATGCTTTTCAATTTATCCAAAAGACTGAAGAGCTATATTGGTCTTGAGCCGTCCAAGAATGCGGTAGATTTCATCACCAAAGCTGTAAAATCAGTTCCTGCGCTTGCAGACAAAGTCAAAATGTACAACGCTACAGCAACGGATCTGAGTGGGCTTGACGCAGCTATTTACGCTGATATTGCCGTCTTAAACTCTGTGATTCAGTATTTTCCCAGCCAAAATCATCTCCTGGGGGTTATCCAAGAGCTTACTCGATTGGAGGGGATCAAGACGCTGTTTTTTGGCGATGTTCGATCTTTTGCGCTTCATCGGCAGTTTCTCGCTGCTAGATCATTAATCATCGCGAGGGAAAAGACCAGCAAGAAAGATGTTCGAAATATTATGGCAGATTTGGAACGAGCAGAATCGGAGCTGCTTGTCGATCCTGGATTTTTCACCGCTCTGCCGACTCGGCTGCCTAATATTGAGCATGTAGAGATTCTGCCCAAGAAAATGAATGCGACCAATGAGCTCAGTGCCTATCGTTACGCAGCTGTAATACACGTCAAGGTCCAAGGCATCCCTGAGAAAAAGATCCACAAGGTTGATGAGGACAAGTGGATCGATTTCGCAGAGCAAAAATTAAATCGCCAATCACTGTTCCAGCTCTTGCGACAACATCCCGCCCCGTCGGTTGTGGCCGTAAGCAACATTCCTCACAACAAATCCATTTTTGAAAGGCATCTCGTTTATGCGCTTGATGATCCTCAATATTCAGATACCGAGGATGAAGACTGGCTACTTTCCGTCCGCAAAAGAGCCCAACAACACTTTTCAATGTCAGCAACTCAGCTTATTGAGTTAGCTGCGCAAGCAGGCTGCCGTGTTGAGCTTAGCTGGTCTCGGCAGTTCTCTCAGCATGGTGGATTAGATGCGGTATTTCATCACTACGGCTCAATGACCAGTAAAGAAAGAGTCCTGTTTCAATTCCCCGATGATCATCATGACCCTCGTATGCTTTGCAGTACACCACTCCAACAGCAATGGAGACAACGTAATCAACATGAACTATTCGAAATACTGCGATCCAAACTGCCATCATACATGGTCCCGCAAGAACTCACAATCCTAGATGAGATGCCGCTTAATGATAATGGCAAAGTCAATCGGCAAAAGCTTGCAAACAGCTTTCGAAATCACCCCGCGAAACAATTTCAGATACAACAGCCTGTATCAGAGGTAGAACTCGTCATCCGAAAGATCTGGGGGCAGGTTCTTAATATAGAGCCTGCTGTAATAGGACCAAATGACAGCTTCTTTCAGCTCGGAGGTCATTCCATCGCCGCAATGAAGGTTGTTCGTCTGGGTCGCCAGGCCAAGCTTAAGATTTCTGTCGCAGTTATTTTTGCCCACCCAGAGCTGCAAAGCCTTGTCAAGGTTTTATCCTAGACATATCTAATAAAATATATCCATATTATTTTCTTTTCTCCTTGACCGATTTCTTTGGCGCCCCTCTGTGTCCAGCGAGTTTGCGTGATATGGGTCGAGAATTGAGAAATGGGCCAGTGCATCCTGCCGCAATCAACGTTTTATTTTTCAACACATTTAATGCAATTTTATCAAATTTTATTAGCCACCAATACGATATTCTAGTCAGATTTTCTTTGGCTTATTCATGCTAAGTAGATCGGGACCAGGATCACACCTACGCCCTATCCCGAGTCTCAGTGTCCGATGCCAGGAAAATGAAGGATCCTAGTTCGGTGGCTGTTTGGCTCGAAAGGGTAGGTAATTAACCTTGCTGACTGGTTGGGGCTGTGCGCACGAGTGTCAAGTGGATGCAGACCTGGAATAAGGGCGAGGGGTAAGTGGCCAGAAGCTGATTGTAGGCGAGCTACTAGTGCTCGATCTTGAGGTGCTTTTGTTCTGTTGGTACGAAAATTAGCGGCCGTGTCATTGCTTGTAATAGGCTATGTATTCGTTGCTCTTTGTCCATTTTTGGCTATTCTTGGTAAATTTACAATGATGGAGATCACTGATGCCGAACCCGTATCCCACTATACCTGGTAGGCAGCCATCATAACAAAGCAGCAAGGCTTCCAAACAATGGTTTTAAAACACGACATTGTGCATGGGTGACTAACCGTTTGCGGTAGTGGGTTATCATTCGCCGTTGATTGGTGATTGGATACAATTGTTGGCGTCGCGCCCTTGGGAATGCTAACAATAAAAGTGATGCACAATATGTGATGACCGCAGCATCAGAGTTGCGGTCTTTGTAGATAGAATAGGGCTGTGGCCAATGTTTTATGGGAAGCACAGTAATTTACATACAAGCAAAGAGCACAAACCAGGGCCACAATGGGAAATGCAATCGTGGTGGCGTTTCTAATTTCCACTAACCATGATGGTGGCGATGATCCCATGCCCTCGGCCGACTCGGCCGACAGCACCAACCTCCCTTGTGTTGCGAATTCTATTTAACCTGACGTGCATTCCTTGATGGATTAGTCAATTTTGAATCTCCTCAAACACTCAACCCAATTTATGAGCTGTCAAACACCGTTCCTCTCAACCACAGACCCAATTATTCCATCATGAAGATTCTTATCGTCGGTGCGAGTGGAATGATTGGGGGCGAAGCCCTCATCCAATGCCTCGCTCATCCGGCAGTGTCCAGCGTCACCGCCTTCGTGCGTCGAGATCTACCCGCCGAATTGTCTAGCCACTCGAAGCTCACCTCAATCATTATCAAAGACTTTTCCACATGGCCAGAGGATGTATTGCAGGCGCACGCAGACGCCGATGCTATGATTTGGTAAGATTTGCACGCAAATGATCACTTCTCGATCAAATCTAATTTGTTGGGCATTCAGGGCTATGGGATCGTACAACGGCAGTGAGACTGCCGACTTGGAGTATCCAGCCGCCTTTGTCGACAGCATGGCCCCAGTGCTAGAATCAAAAGGCGATAGAGCTCCGTTTAGATTTGTGCTTTTGAGCGGCAAATTTGTTCGTCAAAATCAGGAAGAGAAGCTTTGGTTCCTAGACAGGCCACGCAAGCTCAAGGTAAGATTTGATTCGGGCATTTTTTCTAAATCTAACACTGTCCTAGGGCCGCATGGAGACCAAAGCTCTCAAATTCGCAGAGGACCACCCCGCGATATGGCAATCTTTCGTCATCAAGCCTGGAGGTGTCGTTCCTAAGACATTCTTGGCTGGTGGTGCGACTGGCGTAGTCACCGGACTTGCCTCGGTATTTGGTGAGAACTGGTCCGTAAGGCTTGACGAGCTGGGTGCCTTCATGACATATCTTGCCATTGATGGAAATGGAGAGGATCCTCTGATTGAGAACGGTCGCATCGCAAGAAAGGGTAAGGAGATCTTGGCTTCACAAGAAGGTGGGGCCAAGCTGTAGGAGAGGTCGAGGAACCAAAAAACCAATGCACTCATACTCAATCGCCTAAACAGGAAATATTTGTCCAAAAATCAGGAGGAATAATTGGTGCAAACTTTTATTAATATTATTGTAGAACAGTCGGGTCTATTAAGTTATCCATAGTAAATCCCGTTTGAGTGGCTGACACATGCTGATGTTTTTGCATACTTGACGTCGTTTGTTTGTCTGAGAATAGATGATAGATCAGACGTGCTGCTGGGCTCTGTGCATGAAGAGCCGGTAGTATTGACGATACAATAACGTCCTCCATCCCAGTATTGGTCAACTCGAGACCGAAATTTAGTCCAAGGGAGAAGGATGTATCAAGGCAAACCGATTCAAGGGGCGAGACATCTTCGAATTCGGCATCGGCGAGTTCGAGCGCGGCGGAAAGAATGTCAAAGCTCTGTCTTGCCACACGCTCTCTTCCGTATTTATCTCTGGCAGCATCAAATGAATCAATGACTTGCTCGATTAGGACTCGGTCCGAATCATGTCTAGATTGCACCTTGTGACACCGAAGCTGTACTTTGGCAAGGAGAAGAACCATGGCAGCGAAAAAGACTGACTGCTCGACGCTCCGACAACGAGAGAGTTGGTCTTTGGCGTGCTGCAATCCCAATATTCGCTGAAGGGTGATTCTAGATGCCTCCATACAGTGTTCGAGACTACTCAGCGACTCGCTCGTGGCTTTTCCAAAAGCAATCGGCATGTGCACAAATATTTTTGCTTGGTAAAACCACACTTGGCATACAATTCGATTAGGGTCCCTGGCTGAATCAAGAGGTCGATCATGACGAAACGCCGGGGTTCTCCACCAAGACGACGGCACCGAACCTTGAAGCCTGTTCAGCGCCTCATCAGTCTCTTGGAAGATCTGGCGGTCTTGGTGAAGGCCAACAGCATTTCTTTGCGCGATGCGCGCCACGACTAGCCCGATACGACGCTGCATATTTGCATCGTCGTCGGCAAGCGGATCGTTCCAAGCCTGATCATCCGGACCAAATGGTGCGACGCCGATGCTAGGCTCCAAGCCGAGTAACATGCTGCAATAGCAATCGCCGCAAACAGCTGAAAGCCACAGGCGCCGGCGCAGGGCCACATCGCTGCTCGACGAGCTGCGTTCCGCGATGGAAAAGCTATTATGCAACCCTTTCAGCCGACAAATGTCAAGGATTCTCCTAAAAGTCATCCACGACTTTCGAAGTTCACCATCATTAATTTGGATCAAGCTCAACAAAGTCAGGCATTCGATGCCGTCCAATGAGCAGGCTTCGTCTTCGTAAGACAGTACGAACAGCTTGACTCGTTCAACAATCAATTCAATAGCCTTTTCAACGCCTTGGGATTCAAGGAATTGCACATCAAAACGAGCCGGCAACTGCTGCATGTAAAGCGCAAACAACAACAGCGCCTTGGCAATGTCCATCGTGCTACCTTTCGAAATGGTGGCAACTTCGAGGAGCTGGGATGCGTCATTTGGTTTGAAAACGCTGCCAACTGGATTTTCTGCGCCCCAGAGCCAAGCAGTAGTATTCGTGACTATGGTGATTGCATCTTGTGCAGAGGGCAACAAGGCTACAAGCGACTGCTTAGCATCCATCGCATCCGGCGGCTGGGGCACGGAGGGACCCGGGTCCAAGATAGGTAGAGCTCCATCAGAGGTTGAGTGCAGCAACTGGTTTTTCATCAACAACTGCGCCTCTTCTATGAAATATTTGCTGTGCAGAACCTACAAATTCGTTCCAAAGGGAATCGGCCACTATCGGCTCAGGCTCAGCAGAAGCCACTGGCTGGGGTCGTTCTTGGGCTTCAACCAATCTTTTCAAAAGGGATTCGATGCGCTCCAGCCTTGACTCATATTCCTGTTTGTCAAGGTTCATGGGAGAGCTCCCGCTGCTTACCTCTGTCTCTGGCGGTTGAAGACTGCACCGCGTGCCGCTCTTGATGCATTCGGCGCAAACCTCGACATCCTCGTCGGTGAGTTGACATTTGACTTTACGCTTTCTACCTGAGCCCAGGCGTCAGTCGCACTGAGGCACAATCACCAACATCACGCTTACACTGGTAGCAGCTTCGGGTGCTCCGTCGCAAGCGCTTACGGGAGGGTCCCGCGTCCATTTTCAGGCGTGCATCCAGTATGAAGGGGAGGGCGTCAGCGGCCAAGGAAGGCTTGTTCATGCCTGATTACTAAGCCATCCATTGGCCCAAATGAAAAGCGGGGCTCCCTTTCCAGCACACACTGGGCGCCTTTGGTGTCTCAGCATAGTCACTATCGAGGTTTCGATTTTGACTCCATATTGCTTGCATGCGAAAGCGCAGCATCTGCGTGTGCCACATTGTTGCATCGGGAGTAGATCCCCCATGGATCCGGCCAAAAGCAGAACTAATGCCAACTGGGTTGCAGATATGGTGAAAGGCGACAACGTGCAATGGGTACAGACTGCTGTCTTTCTGGGTTAGTGACCAAATTGAGGCCCTTTGACCCAGTTCAGCATGCCCAGTGAATCAAGCAGCACGTCCAACTTTAAGACAATAACGGCTCTTTTATCATCTTCTTGGAAGCAAGGGTATCCACATCAATTTACACCTTGTCGAAATTCCTTCTGCTGGAGATTGTTACGACCGAAGGTCCGAAACCACTCTGTTGACTTTGGTCTGATCATGGTTGCTTCTGGTTTGATGATTTTTGGTCTCTTGATGCCATTAAATTTGGGCTCACAGGGTAGCCACTTGATGTCCCGATTTATTCTTGCTGGCTTGCGGCAGACACTTTCGGACAAAACCATTGTTCAAATATCCTCGCAATACCCGGGCCGACAAGAAAAAAATCTTGAGCGAGTTTCAAAACGATTATTTCCGCAGGACCATGGCCTGTTTTAAAAGCCCAAGCCACGCCGCCCTCCTCGGGGAAATGCTCGCACCATGAGAAATGAGCCGATACCACGGTATTAATAACAGAGTTCCTCGCCAGCCTAGCGCGGGCTAGAAAATTCTTTCCCTCAGCCAGCGGAGCCCCCAGCGGCGGGGGACTCCACCTGGACGGCGTTACCACGGGGCTCAAGCGGAGCACGCCGTCGCGGTCACGGTCGAGCTTCTAGAAATCTATTACGAAAAAGTGCTCCACAAGGGTCAGCGCCTGGCCCAAGGGGGGCCCCGTCCGGTGACGCTTCGTCTCCGGGATTGTCGCCAATGAGCGAGTTTCGACGACGTAAAAGTTGGCAAATGCCGCCAGACTTTTCCTTTCCCTCACCAAGCTACCGCCGGTCCAGGTCGCGTTATTTACGCCCTGCGAGACGCTCGCTCCCTCTTCAAATACGCCGGCAAAGAGGGCCCCTCGTCGGCGCATTACCTAACGCCTCAGTCCACGCCCCGGCCGGGCACTCTGTCATTGGCAGGGCGGCGTGTTTGGCGGTTCCTAACGAGTTCGGCACCCCTGGCGTCGACCCACCATGCGGCTCATGAGCGTCTCGTGAGGCGTTGTACCTCGACATCACGGCATGTACTACACGGCAGACTCGACCTTTGACGCTTCTCCCTCGGGCGCCCTTCTTTCTCCAGCAACGACAAGGAACACCCCATTATTCAAGCGTTGCGGAGCAGATCCTTGCCTTGCCTGCCATGTTCCCACCTCTCCGAGTTTTGCCTCGCATCGTGTGGGGTTGGGCCAGTCGAGAGAGTCGCCCGCATCGTGTCAATCGCCACACATCCCCATCAAACCCCTCCCCCCGAAGGCGGGTGTGGGCTCCAATCTCATTGATAGTGCGCCTTTCATTGACAAGCAACAATTGTCTCATGTAATTCAAACTGGGGCATGCTTATCTCCCCGTCTTTTTCTTTTAAAGGGAACCTCTGGGGCACCGCTTTGTCCCTGCTTGAGAAAAAAAAACGTTTCCTCCCCCACACCCAACCCTTTCCTCTCCCCAAGCACTCAAGTCTGGGGAATCGCCCAAGGAAGCAAGAGGGACACGCGACTTCTGACATTGTCGAAACGTTAAAATGACTGCCGAAATCACTTCCCCCGCTGCCAACAACTGGACCGGCAAGCACACGGATGACCAGAAGGATGTTGCCCGACAGGCCTCGCTGGACAACAACGACCACGCCATCTTTGGCGACTCAAACGAGGTCGACGATGACCGGCTAAAGCGCATCGCCGCCGAAGGAAACGCCCACTTCCACCGCCTCGGCTGGAAGCGCCTCTCGGTTGTCCTGGTCGTCGAGGCCATCGCCCTCGGATCCCTCAGCCTCCCCGGCGCCTTCCACAAGCTCGGAATGATTCTTGGCGTTGTTCTGACCGTCTTCCTCGGCTTCGTCGCCATCTTCACCAGCTACATTGTCGGCCAGGTCAAGCTGACCCACCCGGACATTTCCCACTACGCTGACGCCGGACGCAAGCTGTTTGGCCGCGTCGGCTACGAAGTCTTTGGTGCCGCCTTTGTCCTCGAGCTGCTCCTCACAGTCGGATCGCACGCCCTGACCGGCAGCATCGCCCTCGTCGACATCAATGGTGGCAAGGTCTGCTCGATTGCCTTTTCCGCCGTGTCGGCCATCATTCTGCTGATCCTGGCCATCCCGCCATCCTTTGCCGAGGTTGCGATCCTGGGTTACATTGATTTCGTTTCCATCGTCGCTGCCATTGGCATCACAATCATCGCCACCGGTATCAAGGCCAGCGACTCGCCCGGAGGTCTGTCCGGCGTGGACTGGTCCGCCTACCCCAGGGAGGACCTGAGCTTCTCCGAGGCCTTCGTCGCTGTGAGCAACATTGTCTTTGCCTACAGTTTCGCCATCGGTCAGTTCTCCTTCATGGACGAGATGCACACTCCCAAGGACTACATGAAGTCCATCTGGGCCAACGGCATCACCCAGATCTTCATCTACACCCTGACTGGTGCCATCTGCTATGCCTTTATCGGATCCAGCGTTCAATCACCCGCTCTTCTGTCTGCTGGTGCGCTCATTTCCAAGATCGCCTTCGGAGTTGCCCTTCCCGTCATCTTCATCTCCGGCTCCATCAACACCACCGTTGCCCTGCGATACGTCCACGGCCGCATGTACAAGAACTCCATTCTTCGTTACATCAACACCCCCAAGGGATGGGCGAGCTGGATCATTCTTGTCACCGTCTTCACCATCCTCGCCTGGGTCATCGCCGAGGCCATCCCCATCTTCTCCGACTTGTTGTCCCTCGCCTCAGCCCTCTTCGTATCTGGCTTTTCCTTCTACATCCCCGGCCTCATGTGGTTCCGCTTACTCTGTGAGGGCAAGTGGTACTCCCGCAAGAACCTGTTGATGGCCATCGGAAGCATTATTTCTTTCGTCATCGGCATCGTCGTTCTCGGTGCCGGCACCTATGCCACAATCAAGGATATTGTTAGTCTCCCAACCCACCAGTTGCATCACCACCTTTCGCTAACATCTCATAGATTGACCAAGTTTCGAGCGGAACCGATCACGCACCGTTTACCTGCAGGTAGGTTTAAGGGGTCAAGGATTAAAAAGGATCAATTTGTACCAAAAGAAATAGTTTTATTCCAATCGCATTAGAGCGAAAACAGCTCATAATTGATATTGAGTTTGGGAATCACCATAAAAAGCAACCAGTGCATTAATTCACCCATAAATATTCAGCCGAGTGCAAAAGCATCTGTCGCTGTGTAGTTGGGTAACAGAACTAGGGGAACGCAAAAACTGTCTATCTATGCAAGTGGCGGACCAAGTCGTACCTTGGTGCCATTCCGAAAATACTCGGTTTCGATCGCGAAAGTCGCCAAACGAATGCTAAAGGCGAAAGTAGCAGTGTAAAGCAAATGCATCCAATGTCGCTGTTCCAAAAGGCAAGTCGACCATGCTCAGCCTTGAGCAAACAAACAAGGAAACTATGAGGTCTGTTTTTGACCTCCAAACCCTGTCAAGCTACTGGGGTATCTCGTGGTGTTGAATTCGTGCTCGCGCAAGAATCAAACCTGGTATAGGCTCTAGTTCTCGACATCGTTCTCAGCCTCCGGCTGAACCCTCTCCTCCGACAAGCGTGGGTTTCTCAAAGCAAGCGCAAAAGTAATCATGGGAACGCAAAGACAAATTCCAGCAATGCACAACAGCCTCTGCAC
Organism: Calonectria honghensis; assembly: GCA_013403855.1. Taxonomy (NCBI): domain Eukaryota; kingdom Fungi; phylum Ascomycota; class Sordariomycetes; order Hypocreales; family Nectriaceae; genus Calonectria; species Calonectria honghensis. The sequence continues at coordinate 492,097 of VTGB01000001.1, forward strand.
ATGGCTGTAGCTGAGAATGATGGCATCTCGAATTTCACTTCCAACGGGGTATTCAGGAACAACATCAAACGGCGATTCATAGATGGACTTGGCCAGCGTGGCGTTGGGCTGGAAAGCCAGGTTAGACTGCAGAGTACTGTAAAGTGTTTGTGACCAGATGGCGCCGGCCAAGCAAGTTCCAAAGGCGGCTCCGACGTTGTAGAAGGATAGGTAGAGTCCGGTCAGAATGGCTACATGTTCACGCGAGGCAGAGGCCTGGATAGACGCCTGGGTAGGATAGGCAAAGAATCCGCTGGCAATTCCCAGCAAAACCTGAGCAGTAATCATACCAGCTTGCGACGCATGAGATGCACCACCAGGGTGCATAATGAGGACAACAAATGCCACCATGAAAAGCACCGTGCCCCCAACAATGATGTACTTGAGTCGACGAATCTTGTAAATGATTAGTCCGCTAAGCATACCACTGAGCACGCCAAAGAAGGAGAAGAAGGACAAAATTCGGGTCGAGCTCTCAATGGAAAAGTCAAAAGCAACAACGAGAACCGTGTACAGGTAGTTGCCCTGTGTTGACCACGCAAAGTTGAGCAGGCTGCGGACGGCCAATGCGGACCACACGCCGCGATCCTTGAGCAGATGGAACGGAACCAGGGGGTTCCTTGCTCCGCGCTTCTCCCAAAGGATAAAGACGGGCACTAGGAAGAGGCCGAGGACGAGTGGAGCGATGACGCGCACGTCCCGCCAGTGCTCCGAAGTTCCACCAGCAGCAGTCAGCGGGGCGAGGATCAGCGAAAAGGTTATAATGATGGTGAAGAGTCCAACGACGTCGACTTGGTTCAGAACCTGGGAAGCACGGCCCTTGTCGGAGAACATCTCGGACCAGCGGTAGCTGGAGCGCTTGGTCTTGCGGTGCTCGATCGAGTACAGGAAGGTGAGCAGGGGCACGGAGGCAATGGGGTAGATGATGCTCCACATGCCAAGTCCCCAGCGCCATGTAGTGGCATGTAGGACTGCAGAAGTGATGTTGCCGCTAATCCAGGTGTTGATGAGGAAGGGGATGGCCGGGATGTAGCTGAAGAAGACGCGGGCGCGCATCGAGGAGAAATCGGCAATAAGCACTTCCATCAGCAGCACGATGGCGGTATATCCGGCCTGGTAGATGATGGAGCCGGTGCAGAAGACCTCGACGGATTGCGCAGTGGATTCGATGGCGATTCCGACCGTGTAAAGCACGGTCGCCAGTGCGATAATCTCGAAGCGACCCACCACATCTGCAACCTTGGCAGCAGTGGGCTGAACGGCGACTGCAATGATATTTCGCAACACGTTGATGGTGGATGTGTACGAGTGAAGCGAGAAGCTCGAGGTGGCGTACGGCTGGTATGTGGAGCGGACCTGGCTTTCGAGGCCGTAGGCGTAGCCCACGATGAAGATGCTGGCAAAGAGCCAGATGCGATCGGTCCGGGACAGCGTCGCAGAGGCGAGATCTATCCTCGCGACACCGGACGACTCTCCCGCAGGCTTCAAGCTCGTATGCTCGATGATCGAGCTTGAACTTGAGCCGTGAGGTAATTGTTCCGACGCGGCCGCGAAGCCCCGAGCAGGGGCCGAGGCGTGCTGCAGGAGCGGCGCCGTCTCATGCGATGAGTCCATGGCGGGCATGGCAGAACACAGCGCTTTTCTCTTGCAATAAATAGGCCGATGCGAGGCGCGCTCCGATGGTGTTTTTGATGTATGCAACGTCAAAGTATGGTGGTTGCAGCGTTACCACCTGACGTGATTAAATCAGCAGCAGGCAGCGGCCTCGTGAGGATCTGATAAGATAATGGCCCAATCGCCGCGGATCTAGCCGCCAGAATTGTGGGTCTCTGCTGTTCGCTGACGTGATCGCGACTGGCTGCGTCGTCTCGAACGTTACGTCGCGGGCCGATGTTCGGGGGAAGCGACGTCGAAAAGGGGGTGCGGGAAAAATGGAAGGTCGAAGCTATCGCAGTATCGAATCACAGCGCGTGGCGACAGGTTTCCAGTGTTGCACGTCGTCGTTGGGCGTTCGAGTTCTTGCTTGCATCCCCCGCGAGGCGTCCAGGCATCGCTCAATTAGCAAATTTCCTTTCCTCCACACAACACGAGAAGAAAAAAAATAGGCCGGTTGAGTGTGGCTTTCAAGAGTGAGTGTGGAGACGAAGGACGAGGGAAATATATTCATATATGGCCCAGCTGGCTGATTAATGTCCACAATGGGATTCGCAGAGAGTGTGACTGGTTTGGACAGCGGTGTCTCAGATGGCATCTCATCATTCGCCAGCTGATCCATTTCTTGCTTTTGTCCCGTGCCTAACCAGTCACATTACACATATCGGAACACCAACACCAGCGGATCGCCCACCTGAGAACCAACAGAACTATGCCATTTGGGGGCGAGAACACACCAAAGGCCCATTGGCTTGACGCTAATCTGTCGGTGCCTGACGAATTACGTAGCACCCTCCCGCGGCGATCAATCTACCGCTGACTAGCCAAGCCTTTACTTTGAAATCCTCAGGGACATTCCTCGCGCTCCTTGTACCTTTAAACAGACTTCAGTCCAGCTGGACTTTTTCGAAGCCCGCTGCGACGCTGAAGTTCAGCTGGCAGCCACTGGCTGAGCCAGGAATGCAAAAAAAGAGCAGGACAAGCTGGGTCAGTGACGATGGCGGGGATTTCTGAGAGATCCCAAGTGCACCACGCGTGGCGTTTTTCAGTCCCCTAGCTGCTGCAACCATTTCCCAATTCACTCCCACCCCCACGTTTTCCCGGGGTGTCATGACGGTAATTTCGTCGCCAACCTCGGCACTCCTCATGACGCTCCTCCCGCCGTCCGGTTGCTAGTCCACGGCCGTCTAGCCATTGCTTGGCCGCTCAACACCACAAACTCGATGAATAGAATCCAAAGAGCATGGTTCTTGGCACGGTGGATTTGTCGTTGTCCCATGCGTCAGAACCGGGCACGGAACACGGCGAGCTTGCGGGGCGGGCAGAAAATGGTGCTAAAAACCCAGACTGTGCCGCTTTTGGTGGATAAGACTTCTCGGGCCCTGACACGACCCCCACGTACCCACTCTGATTCTCTCGATCATCATGATGAGCGCCCCTGGGCCATTCAAGCCGACGAGGCGTCATGAAATGCATTGGCTTGGCTCATATTTGAGTTGGCAATAATCAAAAATGACCGCCTCTGAAACGTGCACCGACCTGGCCGTGGCAGACCTCTCTGCGAGCTCTGGTTTTCAAAAACCGTAAATAAAAAAACGCATATTCATCAAAACACGAATTTAGCATAGAGTCTTCCATGCAGCAAATGGAGGTCTGTTTTCCCCAAGATGCATTGGCTCCTACATATCTTAACAAGCATCATCAGCTAGAACAACATGGGCAACAGCAGAGCCCACACGAGGCCACAAATCAATACCATATTAGGAAATAAAATTTTGAGTGCACCAATAGAGCTACACGAGCCTGGTGGCTGTCGAAGATGGTTCACGCTATGTGGTGTAGGGTAGGGGCTGCTGATGCACCCTTCAGACTCGAACCTCATGAGACATCAAAAGTTAAACTACCTGACTCTTACAAGAAAAACTCATGATTGGTGTTTCTATTTATAGCGCAAGTACTGTGACTTCTCGAACAAATACAGCTTTGTTCTGTGGATTCTTCTTTGGAGTCCACTTGGACGGAAGCATTTGTAGTGGGTAACATCGATGACCCGTTTTTCAAGGTACATCAAAAGACTCGATGTGATACATGGACTTTAGTATTTTCCCCCTGTTAGGTTCAAGAAGAATGTTTGTATTCTCCGTGATTGTTTCGGGGGATGGTGATGCTGAAAGTTTCGCGGTGATGAAATCCGAGTGTCCCGAGACCACAACACCAAGGTCACATTCCCGCGGTAATGTGTATATCCGTACCGCGAAGACACGCCGAGACATGGCCCTCACCGTCATCTCATAGCGTCAAAGCTTAAAGCAATGTATTTATCCGTCGGGTACATTCATCAAAAAACCGTGAACTGAAATGAAATGGGCAAATGGCTATTGGCTGGTTGATGCTGGGATTCGGGGGGCCCCAAGACTTGGGAAGCATCCCGTGCGCAAGGTGAAAACGAGTCCATCGCACATGGCTCGAATTTTTGACCCAATTGGCATCAATTATGCCGTGCGCTTACTACTTTCCCGACTTAGCGGCGAGACGAAGGGAGTTTTACCCCTCTTGCTGACAGCGGAGAGTGTGACAGGCGCGGAGCGGTCGGCAGGAATAGGGTAAAATATTGGCCGGCGCTTCCCCAGGCTTTGATGCAATGCCAAGACGCACGGTAACCGTATGACGTTTCGGTTCGGTTGAGTTTTGTGGGCGAAGTCAATCGGTGACGAAATATCGGCATGTGGCTGATCGGGATCGGAGCGGGTGTTCCTGTTGCGGGGTTGCATAATTCCTGAAGAATATTTCACTGGGGATGCATTGGCGCCCGGACCAAGGAAACGGGTAGATCTTATCACAGCGTCGCGATACTTTACCATCTTGATACTGTTATTCAGGCGCCACCATATAGCTATAATTGACCCTTACAGGACGGCAGACTTGACTGTTCTTGCTGATGCACCTGACAACGCGACGCACTACGCATCATCTGTGTGGACGTACCGGGTTTTTTTTCCTATTCACCCGCTGCATTACTACCCAAAGGGGTTACGGGGCGCTGCATGGTTCGACTCCACAGCAGGTTGTGCATAAATGATTCCAAAGAATGAAGCTTGATTGCCCTTTTTGGTTGTGCATGTGCCTGTACTCTGTACCTACATTTGAAATGGGGTCATTCTGTCTGGAGAGGGCCGGAGAGGGCCGGAGAGGGCCGGGGTTTGTGGTGCGACCAACCAGTAGCGGTCGATTAGAATGGGCAGCGGTGGGCGGGAGCGAAGCCGTCTCGGCATGAGGAGAAGTCGGAACCGTTCCGATCCGAAGCCGCGGTGGGCGCAACACGTACTAATTGTGATACCCTTCTGTGACCGGGTTCAATTGCACAATACCACACGGGGAGATAGCAAGGTGGGCTTGCTCTAGCACAGCAGACGGCACGGCTCGAGACAATTGAGGTGCTTGATGTGGAATCTTTTTATGTTGTGTAGGGTATTTGGAGGCTGCTGTCGGGGATACATGCCGAGACTGCGGCAAGTGGCCTCGGGTCAGGTGACCGGGATTGGCAAGTTAACGCGAAGAACGGGGCCGCGGCCGTGTTGCCAGGTCACGTGCCGTGGTGAAAACTCGGCTTTCGTCAACCGATTTGGAATCAAAGTGCCAGTTCGGCGACGCTACGACATGGTTGGCTCGCTCTTGATTGCATCAGAGGCGCTGACACGGCGACTTGAACTCCAACATCCCTGAGACGGGCCCCGCTTTACCCCGCTTTACGCAGCCAAGGTCCACCCTTCGCGTGAGATGCCGGCACCTGGGCTTGTCCCGGAAGGGTAACAGAGATGCAACTGTCGTGGTTGCGCTGGTCAACGGTCGGAAAGGATAGACGACGTCGATTGCGACTCCAGTTTGCATAGGACACGGTCCACGGTCCACGGTCCAACAAAGTTGCACTAATTTGTCATCGCGATTGCGGGGTTTGGCTGCTTGTGCTTGAGCCGACGAGCTGCCATAAAAGGGCACACGTCAGCCCGCTTTTTTCTCGTCCTGATTGACCCAAGTCTTCTGCTGCAGCCAAACTGTGTTCCAACCGCGCAGTGTGTGAGCAGCGAGGAACTCTTCCAATCTCCCCCAGATCAACCCAATTGACCCGCCAAACCTGCCCACCATGGCCGAGGAGAAGTGCCCCCATCGCCGCCTCATGAACGTTGCCGGCGGCGGCACCCGCAACAAGGACTGGTGGCCCAACGCCCTCACCCTCAACATCCTGCGCCAGCACACAAACGTCACCAACCCGCTCGGCGACAGCTTTGACTATGCCACCGCCTTCAAGAGCCTCGACTACAACGCCCTCAAGCGCGACCTCGCCGCCCTCATGACCGACTCCCAGGACTGGTGGCCCGCCGACTTTGGCCACTACGGCGGTCTCTTCGTCCGCATGGCCTGGCACAGCGCCGGAACCTACCGAGTCTTTGACGGTCGCGGAGGTGGTGGTGAGGGTCAGCAGCGATTCGCTCCCCTCAACAGCTGGCCCGACAACGTCTCGCTCGACAAGGCCCGCCGCCTGCTGTGGCCCATCAAGCAGAAGTACGGCAACAAGATCTCATGGTCTGACCTGATGATCCTCGCCGGCAACGTCGCCCTCGAGGACATGGGTTTCAAGACGTTTGGTTTCGCCGGTGGCCGCCCCGACACCTGGGAGGCCGACGAGTCCACCTACTGGGGTGGCGAGACTGAGTGGCTGGGCAACGAGGAGCGTTACTCTGCCGTCCCCGACGGCGTCTCCGAGTTCGGTGGCCTGACCAAGGACCAGAGCAAGATCAAGGACTACAAGACCCGCGAGCTCGAGTCGCCCCTCGGTGCCGTGCACATGGGTCTCATCTACGTCAACCCCGAGGGCCCCGACGGCAACCCTGACCCCGTCGCCGCCGCCCGCGACATTCGCACCACTTTTGCCCGCATGGCCATGAACGACGAGGAGACGGTCGCTCTCATTGCCGGTGGCCACACTTTCGGAAAGACCCACGGCGCGGGCCCCGCCGACAACGTCGGAGATGAGCCCGAGGCGGCCGGCCTCGAGTCCCAGGGCCTCGGCTGGAACAGCAAGTACAACTCGGGCAAGGGCGCCGACGCCATTACCAGCGGTATCGAGGTGACATGGACCAAGACTCCCGCCAAGTGGAGCCACAACTTCCTCGAGTACCTTTACAAGTTCGAGTGGGAGCTCGAGAAGAGCCCTGCTGGCGCCCACCAGTGGGTCGCTAAGAATGCCGATGCCATCATTCCCCACGCCTTCGACGCCAACAAGAAGCAGCGCCCCAAGATGCTGACGACCGACCTGTCGCTCCGATTCGACCCCGCATACGATGCCATCTCCCGCCGCTTCCTCGCGAACCCCGACGAATTTGCCGATGCCTTCGGTCGCGCCTGGTTCAAGCTCACTCACCGTGACATGGGTCCCCGCGTCCGTTACCTCGGCCCTGAGGTCCCCACTGAGGAGCTCATCTGGCAGGACCCCATCCCTGCCGTCAACCACGTCCTGATTGACGAGCGCGACATTGATAACCTCAAGAAGGAGATCCTCTCCTCGGGCGTTGGCCTGAACAAGCTTGTCTCCGCTGCCTGGGCCTCTGCCTCGACCTTCCGAGGCAGCGACAAGCGCGGTGGCGCCAACGGCGCCCGCGTCCGCCTCGAGCCCCAGAGCAGCTGGGAGGTCAACAACCCCGCCCAGCTTGCCGAGGTCCTCAAGTACCTCGAGGATGTGCAGCAGCGCTTCAACGGCTCCCAGAGCGGCTCCAAGCGCGTCTCCCTGGCCGATCTGATTGTGCTCGCCGGTTCCGCCGCCGTCGAGCGCGCCGCCCGCGAGGCCGGCTACTTTGCGGTTGTGCCCTTCACTCCCGGCCGTTCTGACTCCACCCAGGAGCAGACCGACGTCGAGTCGTTCAACTACATGAAGCCGTTTGCCGATGGTTTCCGAAACTACGGCCGATCCACTTCCCGAGTTAAGGCCGAGCAGTTCCTGGTTGACCGTGCGAACCTGCTCACCCTCACGGCCCCCGAGCTCACCGTGCTCGTCGGCGGTCTCCGTGTGCTCAACACCAACTGGGACAACTCGTCGCACGGTGTCTTCACCAACCGCCCCGGCCTGCTCTCCAACGACTTCTTCGTCAACCTGCTCGACATGAACACCGAGTGGAAGGCCCTCAACGGCGGCAGCGACTTCTACGAGGGTGTCGACCGCAAGACCGGCGCCCGCAAGTGGACCGGATCCCGCTACGATCTCGTCTTTGGCTCGCACGCTGAGCTCCGTGCTATCGCTGAGGTGTACGGCAGCGCTGACGGTGCTCAGAAGTTCGTCAAGGACTTCGTCACTGCCTGGACCAAGGTCATGAACCTGGACCGCTTCGACGTGCAGACTCCCGTCGCGGCCAGCGGCATCCGAACCCCCGCCCGTCTGTAAGCTTAAGACTCTTGGCTTGTAGGGCTTGTGAAATGACTTCATGTGCCATCTTATTGTTTTTTTTTTGGGGATTTCTATGTTTGACTATTGCGACACAAAGGGTGTTTGTATGTCTTGGGCTTAATTACGTTCACTTAAGTTCGAAAAACGCCGCCAGCTGTTTATTCAGGGGACGAATTCGAAGAAAAAACTACCTGTATATGTAGTATCAGTTGATGTCAAGGATGAATTATGACAGCTTTGCCGTTTCAAGCGTGTTGCGTGTGGTTGCAGTGATGTGGTGTGTGATTTGATGTGATGTGATGTGATGCACGCAGCGCCCACAATTGATCAGACCAAGGTGCGACTCCACGGGCATGACTGGTCAATCTCAAGATCTAATGATAGCAGGGCTCGCACGTTTTATACCCCATAGATTCCCCGGCTCGCATTCTAAGAATAATTTTAAGGGATGGCATGACATTCGATAAGCATTGCCAAGCTTTGGCCTGTGAGTGGACGAGAGCGATAGCGAGAGCGAGAGCGATGCAACACTGTATGCCTCGCCAAACTCTCCAAACTACCGGCTTGGCAGGGCTCTGGCCAACCCAATCTCAAGATGCGGCCCGCTCCCACAGGGCGCACGCATGGCACCCGCCCAATTATCGTCGGTCTCGCGACTTGGCGTTTCATGGGGATGATCCCGCGTCATCTGTCGTGGCTTGGGTGACAGACCGGGAGGGCAGCAATGGCTCCCCCCGCGATGCATCGGCCGAAGCACGATCGGAGCGGCGGATTCTTCAAGGGCCCCGACCCCGTCGCCCCGTCGCTTTATGGCCGATGGAGATGAAGCGTGCCCTACTAGGGGACCTGATTGTTGCGCTGATCTGCACGGGCGTTGGTATCCGAAAACCTCACTGCAACGGTGCGCCGGCGAATCAGTGCACTACGTTTACTAAGTGCGAATACGATACCGAGAGCGATATATTTTGGGTAGCATGCACATCTCAACTGCGGCGGTCTGATTTCAGGGTGCACAGCCAAGACGTATGGAAACATGTCATTTACAGAGAAGGGACTTTGAATAAATAATTTGGCCTTCTCCCAGTGTTCCATGAAGTCCAGAACAACACACCAACTCTCACCACCATCACCACCACCAACAACAAAGCTATTGAGCTGAACACAATCGCAACAATGGAGCCCCTCGTCGCCTTCCTATCCGACCGCCTACCGGTCCTCTCAGCGGTTGCGCTGGTTTTAGCCGCCGCGGTTCTGGGCCCCAAACTTATGAACCTTGCACACCTTTGGAAGATCCCCTTTATCGGAGAGGAGCTCGGCAACTCTGAGAAGCGACGACAGGCCTACCTCGCCGGAGCCCGAAAGCTGTACAACGACGGTTACAATAAGGTACAGTTCAATTCGATAGGGCTGTCTCTGGATGTCGTCTAACACTCCTTTTACAGTTCAGGAAGGGTGCTTTCCGCATCACCACCTCCCGAAGTATGTCTCGGCCCGCAACTCAAATTTTAGGATGGATTCGTCTAACACTGCACACAGACGCTGAGATTGTTGTTGTCTCTCCCGAGTTCCTCCCCGAGCTCAAGAAGCTCCCCGACTCCATCGTCAGCATGGAGGCTGCCGTTGACGATGTACGCATACTCCACCTTTTTCGCTTCCCACGTGCTGACCACATGCGATGCAGGCCATGGAAACCAAGTACACCAAGATCGACACCTACGTCCCCATTGTCCCCCACACTGTCAAGACCCGCTTGACTCCCGCCCTCCGTAAGCATACCACACCCGTACACTTATTGGCTGAACAGGTTAACTGACCGTCACCAGCCAAGCTCAACCCTACCATCGACCAGGAAGTCCGCCAGTGTCTCCCTCTTGAGTTCCCCTTGACCAAGGAGTGGAAGGAGGTCAATCTCAACGATGCCCTCGTCCGCGTTGTCGCCATGGTTTCCGGCCGCCTCTTCATTGGTCCCGAGCTCGCCCGCTCCGAAGAGTACCTCGACTCCTCCATCAACTACACCATGGATGTCATGTCGGCCCAGCGAGCCGTCCAGCAGATGCGCCCCTGGCTCCGACCCTTCCTCGCCCACCGCCTCCCCCAGATCAAGCGCCTCGACCAGCGCATCGCTGAGGCCGAAGCCTTCCTGAAGCCCCTCGTCGCCGCCCGCCTGGAAATTGCAAAGGACGACACCCTCGAGAAGCCCGTCGACATGCTTCAGTGGATCCTGGACGAGCAGCCCAAGTTCACCGACAAGTGCAGCCGCAACGTTGCCAAGGTCCAGCTCGGAATCTCCTTTGCCGCCATCCACACCACCACTCTTACCGCCACCAATGCGTAAGTTGCTTGCTGTTACTGGACACGCATTGTTCCGCAATCTAACAAGCATCTAGCTTCTACGATCTTGCCGCTATGCCCGAGCTCTGCAACGAACTCCGAGAGGAGGCCCGACAGGCCCTGAACGAGAACAACGGTGTCTTCACTTCCAACGCCCTCCAGTCGATGAAGAAGATGGACAGCTTCCTCAAGGAAACCGCCCGCCTCCACCCCCCTACCATGGGTAAGTTGGTCCCTGGAGACTAATGAGACGCATGTGCTAACCTACCTAAAGCCTCTTTCCAGCGCAAGGTTCTCCAGCCCTTCACCCTGTCCAACGGCCAGACCATCCCCGCCGGCGTCACCATTGAGATCCCCGCCGTCGCCGTCAACTCCGACCCCTCCCTCTTCCCCAAGCCCCTCGACATGGACGCTCTCCGGTTCCAGCGCCTGCGCCAGGAGGCCAAGGAGAAGGGTTCCGTCGAGGGTGCTGCCCTTAACCAGTTTGTCAGCGTGAGCCAGAACAGCCTGACTTTTGGCTTCGGCCGCCACGCCTGCCCCGGACGCTTCTTCGCCGCCAACGAGATCAAGATGATTCTCGCCAACGCCTTGATGATGTACGAGTTCAAGAACGCCGGCGACGTCAAGGGACGCTACCCCAACATTGAGTTTGCCCACATGGTAGGATCCCCCACTTGCTCCGCATATGCCAGGATCAGGATGCTAACTTTTTCGCCAGTCTATTCCTGACCACTCCAAGGGTATGCTCTTCCGGGAGCTCCAGGAGTAAGTTGCAGGTAGAGGTAGCATGGGTTGTCGTCCATTTAGCGGTTCCCATTAAATTTGGGTGGGGAAGACCACAACGACGACATGGAGAGTGATAAGATAGGAGAAGAATACACGGCGAGCCTTGTAATAGTAGCATTCCCTAGAGCGATATATATAGACTGAAACGATTTCCTTTGTCTTAAACCTATCTAGATTTAGAATTTTACTTATATTCATCAATTTGACCGACTCATACTAACGCAACCTGACCTGACCCAAAGGCTATCATCAGGCTCTGAATTCTCTCTATAGTTTCTTTTATTTTCTTCTTCTTTTCTCTATTAAAAGACAATGGCACCACCGTCCACCAGAATATCCGACCCATTCATGTAGGTTCCCGCCGTGCTGGCCAGCAGCACAATGGCGCCCGTCAGCTCCGAGGGGCTGCCCATTCTCCCGCTGGGGTTGCGGTCGGCCCAGATCTTGCGGTGCTCCGCGATGCCGTCGCCCTCGTTGAGGATGGTGTCCATGTAGCCCGGGCTGACGGTGTTTGTGCGGATGCCGTAGCGCGCCCACTCGGCGGCGAGGCAGTTCTTGAGGGTGAGCAGGGCGGCCTTGCTCACGTTGTAGGCGGCCTGGGGCTGCGGGAAGTTGACGCGGTGGGCCGAGATGGAGGCGGTGAAGGTGATGGATCCCCCGGTTCCTTGCTTGACCATCTGGCGGGCGGCCGCCTGGGCGCAGATGAAGGACCCCGTGGTGTTGATGTCGAGGATGCGGCGCCACTGCGCGACGGGCATCTCGAGCGTCTCGACGCACCCGACGACGCCGACGAAGCACACGAGCCCGTCGACGGAGCCGAGCGCCTGCACCGTCTTGTCCACGGCGGCAGCGACCTCGTCCTCGTTGGTCACGTCGACCTTGAGGGCGTCAATCTTGGCGGCGGGGAAGCGCGCCTTGAGGGCCTCAATCTCCTTCTGCGACTGCGCGGGGTTGACGTCGAAGATCATGAGCCCGCCGAGCCCGTGCTCCAGCAGCGCGTTGCACGACGCGAGCCCCAAAGTGCCGGCGCCGCCCGTCACAATCATGTTGCCCCGGACCGTGAAGCGGTCCTTGGCCCCGGCTTGCGGGTCTGCCGCCGCCGCTGCGTTGGGCGCTGGCGGTGGTGTCATGGACGAAGCGGAACCGTCGCTGAGCACCATGGAGGGGACCGCCCGGGCGGCCAGGGCCGATCGGTCCGTGAGCTCAGCGGATGGCGACATTTTCAGAAGCGTGTTTAAATGTGATTAAGCGGGAAAAGGAAGGAGAAGAAAAAAAGAGATGTAGGTATGAATGAGATGGATGGATTGAGCGTGTCTGGGAATTCAACAATTGACGACAAGAAATTTTATTGGCCCTTTTATGATTTCACAATGGCCATCTGACCGCCAGAGATTGGCCTCCAACACCCGTCCGCATCGTGGCCAGAAGCAATGTTGCCCTCGGAGGGTGCGTGGAGTGCGTCGGACAACTGTCACCCACCTCGGAGCACAGTCGCCCGAGGTGGGAATCGGCTGCGTTAGCTTCGATCGGATCCCGGGCCCCGTCGCCAACAACTACAAGATCCAAGGCGGGAGCCATTGCAGTGTGTCTGACTAGCTGGTAGAGCGCAAGAAAATAAATTTGACAATGGACTCTGTGTACCAAAATTTAGCCGAGCGCGCGCTCAAGGTGCGCAGTGATTCCAAGAGCGATGCGTCCTGCGGGAGGGTCATAATTGCGCTCGCTGGGCCCCCGGGGTCTGGCAAAACGACTGTTGCGGCTGAGGTGGTGCGTCGTATCAACGCCAAAGCCGACCGCCAACTGGCTGTTGTTCTTCCCATGGACGGCTTCCACTTCTCTCGGGCGTACCTCGACGCCATGCCCAACACCACAGAGGCGTATGCCCGCCGGGGAGTTTACTGGACCTTTGACGCCGAAGGGGTGCTGGCTCTCGTTAAAAAGCTGCACGCTTCGCGAACGGGGAAAGCAGAGGTTATTCTTGCGCCAAGCTTCGACCACGAGCAGAAGGATCCCGTTGCGGGTGCCCTTCGGATTGAGCCTGAGACGGAGATTGTTATTGTCGAGGGCAATTGGCTGCTCTTGGACCGGGACCCTTGGAGGAATATTGCGGCACACACCGACGACACCTGGTTTGTTGATGTCGAGTCGTCTTTGGCTCTCAGGCGAGTGGCTGGTCGGCACATCAAGGCTGGTATCGAAAAGGATTGGGAATCGGCTGTCGCGCGGGCTGAGGGCAACGATTTGCTGAATGGCGACGAGGTCCGGAACAATTTGATCAAGCCAAACGTCGTGGTTCAAAGCGTGGAAGAAAAGATGGGATCTTGACTGCCTGTGATTAGACAATGAAAGCAGATTTTATACATTTCAATCTGGCTGGATATACTTTTTTATGCGAAGGATGATGACGGTTTGTGATAGACAAAATTTCGCGTATGGCACATTCGTTACCTCTGATCAAAGTGAGCTTGATATCGCCCTTGCCTAGTTATGGATAACGTGCATGTTAATTGCGCTATCAACTCTACTAAAGCAGCTAAGCAGAATCCTTCCACAAACTCTGGTTTGCTACAGGGGATACCCCCAGATCCTTAGCCAAGCATTGTGCCACTGGCTGCAAGTCTCCCGAACCGTATCCCGCCACATGTACCACAACGTTCCTGCACTGGAGCAAGCTGATACATCCCGACTGAACCACATCCTATCCTTCCAAGGATGAATCGTTCAAATCAGGCTTGTTGCGGCTCTCGATTATGTATAGACTTGTGAAGGACAGACCGAGCTGCGCAGCCGCAGTGGGGAAAGCCGATGCGCTAACCTGCAGGATGAAATTATGTTAAATTGCAACTGACCAAACCAATATAGTGAGGGGTATTTGAGAGATGAGGAAACAATTAAGCCCGGCGCGTAGCCTGACAAAATGACAGGCTCATTTGTTGTTGGTTGTTTGGTGGCGCACCCTGAACCTGACGTAAGCTAACCTGTAGCCCTGATTGGTCATCCGCGTGCCTGCCCTGCAAACTAAGACTACAAGCCATGGGTCAAAGAGGAAATCATTTGGGAAGGAAGGGGTTGGTTGGTACCGATCCTCCTGGTTTGTGCCGCTATTGACCGCTCTTGGCGTTATTTGTATCGAGAAAATTAGGCTGAGATGTCTATCGCCATGCGTACTTGCGCGAATCCCTAAAGCACTCTTCCCTACTTAGGTCTTTCTACGTCAATTCCCATTGCGTTATTCTCTACTATAACGATAGTTAGATTGGTATGATTATCTTTCAAACATGCACAACTCTCCCGATGCGGAGTTACAGGCTCTAGTTTCAGCCTCGGATAGAGTACAACAGAAGAATGAGAATTCTTCTCCAAAGACACATGGAATTGAACCCCAAACCACCTTGAAAGAGCAGTCACCTTCATGGATACGGAGAATCGGAGTGCCAGGAACCTTGATCACGATTCCACTTACATACATGGGTATGCGGACTTCGTTTCTGATTCCCAGACTGCAGACTAACTTGAACCCAGTCTTGATTGGCATTGTGGCCTTCCTACACAACAAGAAAGAAAATGCTTTTGGTAAAAATGTACTCGAAGTCCTCCGGGTCGCTGCAACTCTGTGGCCTATCTCATTCGCGGCCGTCGTGGGGCCATTTCTCAAGACCCTAGCTCTGTATCGCGCCGAAAAAGGATCCACCTTGGGAGCTCTAGAGTTTCTTTTGACCACTCAGACGACTGCTTCGGCGTTCAAGAACTTGATAATGATTCGAAATATGCATATCTGGAACATTGGAATCGTGGCAGTGTGGTGCCTTAGCCCCCTTGGAGGTCAAGCTGCCATTCGCTCTTTGAGCTTGCACCTTAACTCTACCAGCGAGCAAACCCCTGCTGTTCATTACCTCGGAGCCAATCTTTCAGACATGAACCGATATTATGATCGTAGTGGGGACGATGGTATGTGGAGGGACGGCATAACGAACCAGGAATATCTTCTTGATTTCAGAAACAATATCGGCGCTGCGTTTACTCGTCGGGATGTCTTGGTTTCCCATGCCAATGGTTCTAGCGCCAATTTCAATAAGGCCGTGCAGGACCTTGGAGGCAAGTGGCAAGCAGCTCGTCTCGGACAGCAGGATCTATGGGGGAATATCAAAATTCCATTTGTCGAGTTACTGCCAAAATACGACTCTCGACGACCCGAAGCCTGGGTTCCTGTCCCCACGGATATGGTAGTGCCGTATGCGTCATTAATTGGTTTACCTATTCGCAGAGGTTCATCCCCACGAACTGGCAACTCCACAATGGTAGTTTCAACTCGCTATCAAACTGCTGTGTGCGGGTCGGGTTTCGATGGCTCTAGTTGGCTTGGGCCGACGGCATATAAATTCCTTTTCCGCAACGTTAGCCAAGGGCGGTTGGATCCTTATGAGTACTCACATTCGCTTGGAATGCCGTCTACCAATCCAAATCTTCTCTTGGATTTGGTCAACACTACTCTGGTGAATCCTGGCATCATCGACTATGATAAAGAGCCAAAGAGTAAATTGAGTCTTATACTGGCAGGATGGTGTGGCTCCGACAACACCTATATTCGAACATGTGACCTAAGTACGTCCTACGTGGATATCGAAGTCAGGTGCACGAGATTGACTTCAGCCGACGACCTAAACTGTCGAGCTAATCGAGTTCGCCATGCGTCTGGATTCCCTATAGCAGGGAATTTGACTGCCTTCTCGAACTACTTCACCGCTCGCGGCATCATCTACGAGTTCCCCTTCGCGACCGCCATGTATACCATTGCCAGACCTAGTCTCATAGAAAGTTACATGATGGACCCTCCCAGTACCTATGAGCACTACGGAGGAGGTAACATAACGCCATCATGTTATAGGGCATACTCATCGAGCGCCTTTGAAGCTAGATTGGCCACAGCTCTGAACACCGTCATTATGGCCTCGTACAACTCGAGCGTCCTGACTGGGGGAGATGGTACAAGCCTTCAGAATCGCAATGTAATGTGGATGAATAGTACCGAAACGTGGAAGGAGTATACTGACAGCGTGTATGCCCTGGAAAAGACATGGTTCTCTGTCTGGCTGATATCAACTTTGGTGCTATTCATCAGCGCTATAGCTAATGTAGTTATCAGAACATTCATCAAAGCCCCGGATTTCCTGGACAGTGTGATCGGGTTGACCAGGGACTCTCCCTTTGTCCATGTTTCCGAAGGATGCAGTGGAGAGAGTGCTTCTGATCGGCTACAGAAATTAAAACGCACAGCGGTCAGGATCTGTGATGTTCAATCTCATGCAGATGTCGGAAAAATCGCTTTGAGCACAAGCGTACATGGTCGGGAATTAGCTTGGGAAAGAATATATAAATAATATGTGCCAATAGTAGTGTGGCGATGGCTTAAAGGCGCTAGGGAAAATGCACTCCAAGTTGTCAGCAAGGGATGCAAGGCTGGATTTGGTCATCGGGATCTTGAGCACAGCCATAATATTGATTTCCATGATAGGAGGTGACCTACACCAGTTTCTCTAAACATATCACAGCCAGCCATAGATGCTACGGGCTTTTTTTAAATGTCTGCCTTAATGGAGAGAGCTGTGTTGACCAAACTGAACCTGGCCTTTGTCGTAGTAATCACTCACGTGCCCATGCATCGCTGGATTGGTGCTTACTTATTGCGGGGCCATGATGATGACCTGTTGCCAATATCTGAAAAGCCCTCACCTAAAATAATTTGTCGATGAAGTACAGATGCCTCCCCACTGGATTCAAAAGCTCAGATCTTCAAAAAAGGCAAATCTAAGCTCCATATCTTCCGGAGATGCTTCTTCGAATGACTCCGTCAACAATCTGAGAGGTGCACAAGCCGGATCACCAGCGCAAAAAGTCCAGGCGAGGATCTGGAATGATGCATACGATAATATCAAAATTACAGATGGTAATTTGATTGAAGCGTACGAAAAGATTCTTTCTCATGAGCTTGGCGGGAAGCTATCGGCCTCCGACGAGGGTTGGAGTAACCAAATCGGGAGCAACGGAACCCCTAGATGGCAACAGATGAGACAGCTTGTGCAATCAAGCTTAGAGAAAAACCAGAATGAGGCAAGTGCTAAAGGTGTCATACAAGATGGATTTCAGTTAGTTACCTCCCTGAAAGAGGTCATGGAAAAGGCTGTAAAGACGTGCCCACAAGCATCTCTGGCCTGGGTTGGTGTTTGCCAAGCACTTGAGGTACCATCTCAGGTTCCACTTTGTTATTAGACAGACTAACGCTTAAGCGGCAGATAATTTCGAACCCAATAAGTGAGCCTAGAATCAACCGCAGTGGCATGGCCTACATCGTATCCCGTATGGATTGGTACTGGCACATGGCTGAGTTACTTCTTGATACGAATATGGTCCACCCATCCACCTTGGGCTTACGTGCTCAGTTGGAAACGCACATTGTCAACCTTTACCAAAAGCTACTCCTATATCAAATCCAAAGTATCTGCTTCTATCATAGAAATGATGCAGGTGCATTTCTTCGCGACCTCCTCAAATTGAATGACTGGAACGGTCGGCTTGATGAGATTCGCGAGGCCGAGTCGAAAATAATACAGAATTCGGATCAGTACAATACCCAACAAGTCAAGTTATATCTTCGCAACATCGTCTCAAGCGCGAGCAAGCATGAGATCAAGTTCAACGACATTGAGTCCGCCATTCGAGACCAAACCAACCTGCAGAATACGAGCCACCAAGATGACAAAGACAAAGAATGCATGAAGGATCTGCGTTTGACAGACCCCAGAGATGATAAGACCAGAATCCAGCAGATCAAAGGCGGCTTGCTGGGGGAATTATGTGATTGGATTGTTGACAACAAGGACTTTCGACAGTGGCGCACTGATCCTGAGCAACGTCTTCTCTGGGTCACAGCTGACCCTGGCAAGGGAAAAACAATGTTGCTTTGTCGAACTATTGATGAACTTGCGAATCAATCTTACCAGCTAGCATACTTTTTGTGTCAAGCTACCGACCCCCAGCTGAGAAGTGCTACTGCTGTTCTTCGCGGGCTGCTTTTCCTCCTCGTAGATCAGAACCCTTCTCTGATCTCGTATGTTCGGGAAAAATATGATACTTCCGGAAAGCCTCTTTTCGATGATATAAATTCGTGGGAAGCGCTCTCAAAGATCCTCCTCAATATGCTTGACGACCCAAGTTTGGACCAGGCAATTCTAGTTATCGATGCCCTTGATGAATGCTCAAACTTTCGACAACTCTTGGACTTGATATCTGAATCCTGTTCGCGTTCTCGGTCCAAGTGGCTTGTATCTAGCCGCAATTTGCTAGAAATTGAAGAGAAGCTAGAAAGTGCGCCACATCATCTTAGGCTGAGCTTGGAGCAAGCGCAGGATTCAATCTCGGCAGCGGTAGAGAGCTATATCGACATACAGGTGGAGAAACTGGCCCAAACTAAGAGGTACGACAGCAAAACTAAAAATTCAGTGAGAGAACACTTATACTCCAATGCCGACAACACGTTTCTCTGGGTTGCTCTGGTCTGCCGAGAGTTGGAGGGTATTCCCAGGACAAAAAAATGGCCTCACCTCGAAAAGATGACTGCGTTTCCGCAGGGCTTAGATGCACTGTACAGCCGGATGATGGAAACTATACTCAATGACCCAATAGATTCGCAACAACACACTGAGGTTCTGGCAATTGTTTCAACTGCTTACAGGCCCATCAGTCTACTGGAATTGGGAGCTTTAGCCAAGTCCTTGCGCGAAATGGATTACGATATTGAAACGCTGCAGGATATAGTAAACTCTTGCGGGTCATTCATTGCAGTTCGAAAGGAAATTGTATACTTCATCCATGAATCTGCGAAAGAGTTTCTTGTTCGTCAGATGCGTGCTAGAATCCTCCCCCATGGGAGTTCCTACCAGCATTATCTGATGTTTTCAAACTCGATGGATGCTTTGAACAACATACTACGGCGGGATATGCATGAGCTGGGTGACCCCGGATTCACTATTGAAGATGATTACGGTCGCCAGCCTGATCCACTTCTCCCCGTTCGGTATTCTTGTAATTACTGGATTGAACATTTTGTTGATGCATCTGCCGTTGACGACGCGCAGAATGCTGGAAGCCCGAAACGAACAGATATTCTCTTCGGATTTATCAAAGAAAAATTCGTCTACTGGTTGGAAGCTTTGAGCCTTCTGCACAGCGTCCCTCAAGGTATACGAAAGATGAGAATTCTCTACAGCCATGTGGTTTGTACCCATCGAGACCCATTGAGTCGGAAATTCATTGACACGTACGCAGATTCAACTGGAGTTGGGAATAAGGAAAGAAGTTAGCGATGCCCTCCGCTTTCTTGTATATGTCAGTCGAGGTTTGGTCATTGCTCCACTACAAGTGTATACGTCCGGCCTCCTCTTTAGTCCTACGAAAAGTTTGATAAAACAGTGGTTTGCAAAGGAAAGCCCCAAATGGGCAAAACTATCTGGTTCTCTGAATGAGGACTGGGATGCCTGCATCCAAACACTTGAGGGCCATTCCGGACCTGTACGTTCTATCTGTCCCTCTGATGACGGAAAGCGTCTCGCATCAGCCTCTGATGATGGAACCATTAAAATTTGGGACCTTACTGCTGGCCAGTGCGCAAAAACACTGCAACTTGGAGGTGAAACGCCACGTGCCATTGTTTTCTTGAGCAACCGTGAGCTCATGTCGGCACTTGGTGACGCAACTTTCGCGCGATGGGACATCATTAATGGGAAATGCCTTGGTATAGTGGAGTGTCCTGAAAAATGGGAATTGGAGCCGAGTGTGAAAGTAAGTCTTTCTAATAATGGCATGCGTGCTGCAACAGCTGTGGGCGAATCCATAAAAGTATGGGATACGGCCAGCGGGGCGTGTTTGTATAATCGACCACGTTGGTATACTGCTAGAGACTTCGGAGACAACACTGGGTACCAGGAACTTGCAGAATCACTTTCTAGTGACGGCCAGCTCTTGGCTACACCAGGTGAAGGACACACTGTCAAGGTATGGGACGTGCTGACCGGGTCCTGTCTTTTGACCATGCAAGGCCATGATCACTCAATTTGTGCTATCATCTTCTCCGACGATGACCAGTTGATTGCATCAATTTCAGATGATAGCACGGCAAGAATCTGGGATGCGAAGACAGGGAAATGCACCAAAGAACTTGGGACGCTTTCCTATTTCCCCATGTCGTCTTGTGCATTCTCTCATGATAACCGGCGGTTCGCAACGTTCTCCGAGGGCTGGCGCGAAGTCAATGTTTGGGATGTAGCACAGGGAAATCACATACAAAGATTTTGTGGTCATAACAAAGAATTGTCGTGTGGTCTCTTTGCGGCCGATGACCAGCAAGTAATATCTGCATCGCTTGATTCAACTATCAAAGTTTGGGATACCAATACTTCCGCATCTGGTGCCCATGCCCATCAAACGCCTGCTGACATGATTTGGTACTCTGGGGACAGGAAGCCGGTTTCCAGATATTATTTGGGAGGCAGATTACTTAATGTTTGGGATGTAGGCCAACCCCAAAGGATTTTATCCGTTCCTCTTGGTGGCTATACCCTCAATGATGCGGTTTTCTCAGAGGATAGAAACCGCCTCATTCTTGGCTTCTTTCGGGGGAAAAGCATTGAGGTATGGGATCTAAATACCGGAACGCTCTTGCATTCAAGACCTAAAATATGCCCATCGTCGCAAGAATACCGACAAGAGCTCTGGTACGGGACTTTATTCTCTCCAGATGGCGAACGGGCACTGGAAGATTCGGGAAATGGCCATTACCAAATTATCGACACACAACTGTTTTCAACTATCCACAGCATTACTGGCCCAAAAAGCAATGGATATGAGGAAATCTTCCAACCAACTGTCAAATCACAATTTTCAGTCGACAACTCTAGGCTTTTTCTTAGTGACGTACTCAATAAAGAAGCCAATGTTTGGGATTTGGAATCAGGCCGTCTGTTATATAAACTGTCATTCAATTCTAAACCAGAGTGCTCATACTTCTCGGGGGATAACAACCTCCTTGCTATAGGTTTCGATACAGGAGATATAACCATATCGGACATGTCTACAAAAAGGATCCGATATACATTAACAGGACACAGAAGGCCAATAGAGCAACTCCGATTTTCGGGGGACAGCCTTTATCTTGCTTCCCTTTGTCTGGACCGAGATATTAGATTATGGGACATGAATACTGGGACTTGTTCTCAGACAATCGATTTGCGAGATTGGTTAGGGGACTGGGGTAACCTTTTCTTTGAATTTGATGCCCAATCCTCCTTTTGCCTTCGGATGAATTGCGGAACGATAGATTTGAGACCGTTAATGAAGGACGGGAAGTTGGAAAACCATTGGTCGAAATCTCGAGAAGTAGTATTGAGTGGTTATGGGTTCAGTTTCGATGGTGCATGGATACTGAACGGTAGTAAAAGGGTTCTCTGGATACCAACCGAGTGGCGTTTAGGCCTTGCCATGAAGATTGGATCTCTTGTTGTTCCAGGCTACGCAGGTGAAGGGCGGGTGGCTGTTTTGACACTTGATCTTGAGTCTGAGTGAAGACCAGAGAATCAGGATAATCCGTAGGCAAATTAAGGCATTCGAATTAATATTTTGATTGAATGAAATTTTTGATACGATTAAAAAAATAAAACTGTTAAGAAATCTTATAGACTGGTTATAAAGATTTGTCTAATTCTGTAGGGGTTGGGGCAGGTGTCTGTGCCTTAGATGGGGATTGAGACGAAGAACAGCCGTCTAGCTAGGGCCTACAGTGACTACGAGAACTTGTTAAGATGTCTTCAGTATTTTATTACTGGTGATTAATAAGAGAAGGCTCTTGGTATCTTTTTGAGGATGGGCACTAAAAGGACATGGCCTATTTTTGCTAATGATTTATTATAAAGATTTAATAGACATCCTCCTGCCACTTATTGCCTGTTTTACTCCCAGCCCCCCACTCCTGTGTCTTGATTCGGTTCCCGTGAAAGCTTTCTAGGATAATATTCTCGATGGCTAACCCGACGTTCCTTGCCATCACAGCGTGGACACATATGTAAATGTTGGCGTCGGCTAGGAGCAACTTGCGAACTTGTGCACTATGCTGAGACAGTTGATCCTGCACGTGCCTTTTTGGCAGACTAACAGCCCTGGAGAACGCAGGAATTACTTATAGCAAACCCACCAAAGCCTGAGAAGCTTCATCAAACTCCTGCTTGTAGTAGAAGTCCTTGTCAGGAGTTCGACAGCCAAAAAGTAATAGCATGGGGCCGACATCCTTTCCGATGGATTTGAGGCGCACGCGTTCCGCAATGAATGCCCGAAATGGCGCGATCCCTGTGCCGGCAGCGATCATGGTCAGAGGATTGGACGATGATTTGGGGAGCTTGAACTTGGACCGCTTTACGCAAGCAACGAGACGATTCCCTTCGAGCATGTCGCCTGGTCCTGAGAGATTGTGAATCACGCTTGGCGACAATAACGATGATCCTGTGATGTCTTTGTTATATGTATTGAAATGGGATGTCAGGTAGCGGCTGTTGACTCCTTGGAGACCGCGTTCCTCGGTCGCAGTAGGGTTCTTGTCTAGCGCCACAGTCACTGCTACCCTCCGCGGCGAAACGGCAGCCGAGGACGAAATCGAGTAAAGTCGGGGCTGCATGGCCGGCAAACTTTCCAAAACAAAACACAAAGGTAGTTTATCCCATGAAGCGCCAGGTGCAGCAGGCTTTGATAGTCGAGCGAGGGTGAGGCTTGTTCTCTCTAGGCACGCCTGGTATGTTTCACTGCTTCTTCCTAATGCCTCAAGAAAGTCTTTCGCTAATTCGTGTTTTTATGGTTCCACTGAAGCAGAGATGCCGCCAACAACCAACGCTTTGACTTATTCTTTTGGGCCAAATCCTCCAGGATCCCCAAAATTGCAGTTCAGCACGATGGGTCTTTATGCACCTTGATTGACCGTGCTTCCGAGAGCTAATGGCTGATTTAGACTAGCATGAGCGCCGCTCCGATCATTAGATGCCAGTTGTTCTTCCAAGCCGAATACCAAAGATGTCAAGGAGAGCAGGTGAAGTCTCAGGTAGCGCCATCACGATTGGAGAATTATTAGAGATAAACTAAGATATTTGACTTAATACTTTTATTGAAAAACTCTATAATGTTATTGGAAAAGACAAAATCATTGAGAAACCTCATAGATTGGCCGTACAGATCCGAGTAATTCTGCAGGAGCAGGAGTTAGGGTTGGGGTAGGTGTCCATGCCTCGGATGGGGATTGAGACAACATAGAACCATCCAGCTCGGGCTTATAATAGGGTGTTTGTAAGGTATTGTTTGCCAGTTCTGGCCTAGCGTCAGGGTCGATCCTGTGATAGTTAGAACGGATTGTTTAATTTCAATACTGTCCCACTCACTGAGTTATGTGCCGCACTCGACGCCGACGGATCCAAATGTAAATAGCAATAGCTACTAGCACCACTAAGGCTCCAGCAACAACCCCACCGACGATAGCACCAACGGGCGTTTTCGAAGTTTTTGATGTGGGCGTTTCTGAGGTTTCTGTGATATTATCTATGTGAATATTAGTCTTGATAAGCATTGACTGAGAAGGGAGATGACATACCGTTTTTGAATATCTTGCCAACGTCCTCATCATCCCAATTGATGGTTGATAGACCCCTGAGTGTAATTAGCTACCGGTTTAAATTCCAGATTGGCACTGAAGTATTGCATACCCATTTTTGTACCATTGTTGCACCGCCGGTGGTGATTTGTAGCGGCCCAAATCTGGATCGTACTGGTTTTTCCACTCCATGGTCGGCAGATCAAGAATTCCCAAAGCCTGCTGCCACGGGTCTTTCTCTGACCACTTGCCCTTTTCAGACAGCCCCCCTAACACCAACATTTGCCTTCTTCCAACCAAGGCGCAGGCATGATTGGCACGCGTCGGCGAAGAAACATTGGCCCGAAACCATTGGAAGCCTGGTAATGATAGAATATGTACGTCATTGAACCGTCCATACTCGTCGTTTTTGCCGCCGTAGACATATCTGCCAAAGTTGAGATGCTTCCTGATGGGATTGTGGGAGTACTAGCTTACATCTCATATGTTCCATTCGGACTCTCGACACCAATTGCGCAAAAGTTTAGACGATCTTTGGGTATGTCTCCTTGGGTTGTTTGCTGATACCAGCGGCTTTCAATGGGATCAAAAAAAGAGATCTTGTCCAGGCCGATATTTGAACTCTGATCAACAGAAGAAACGCTGGTAGATTCTCCACCAAGGACAAAAACGAGCGGATTCTTTGTGAATTTCTTTGTGCAAACTGCCGAGCCTTGTTGAAAGGTGCCGGACGGCGAATTGAGGGCCGTGGTAGAGCTGTTCTTCCACTCGCGAGTGTTGATGTTGTACGAAAGAATTCCTGGTACTGGAACAGGGGCATTATCTTGATTAAAATCGGCGTCAGTGGATCTGGAGGCCTGCCCACCAACAAAGAATCCGTAATCGTTGTCGCAGGACGCAGATGCACCAAAAGCATTTTGCCAAGTGTCATCCCAGGCACTGGATGATAGCACCGTTTTCTGAGACCAAGCTCCCCCGCCGCTACCATCTGCCTCAAACTCCCAGAGACCCTTATTCCCTTCGTCTCCGATTGCCTCCGCGTAGCCGCGTGCGCCACCCCACTTGTAAAGGGCGCTTGACGCTGAATGTGTCCAGAGCCCCAGTCCATTGACAGTTGAGACTCCATTTCGATCGATCTGCCGGAACGAAACAGTCGAATTTTTCCAAGCGATATCGAGGGGGATCGATAACGTGTAGTTTTCTGTGAATGGTGAGCACCAGTCTCGAAAATTCATAGATGGGCAAACACTAACCTGCGATTGAACCACCATTCTTTTTTACGGTATCATTAAAATCGTATTTTTCGCCCCCATGGACGTAGAGATAGTTGTCTAGCACCGCAACTGGAAAGAACTGGTTAATTCCTTTTTGTGGCATATGTCAACCAACCATGACTCACCCGAATGCATTGCGCGACGACGAAATCGTTCATCTTCATGCCTGGCTGCAAGCTTTGGTTTGCTCGCTGCCAGCAGCGGTATCAATTGGAAAAGTGCAAGAAAAGTGTAAAGCATGGCGCATTTTGGTATCTGATTCATAACTTAATCGATGGGAAATCTAGAATGCTGGGAGAAGGATCGCTCGCCCGTGACAGCTCAACCACAGCAAACATTTTTATTAAAAGAGCCCGTCTTACTCAGCCCCAAAAGTGCGTCTAAAATTAAATGATCTGCGAATCAGCCGCATCTTGGCATGCAATGAGGGGTGAGAACTGTGATTGGCATTGGCCGCCTCGTTTCATCGCCACAGCGCCTCGTATTTCCTTTTCGGTCTACTTAAACGGTCATGATATCATTTCCCAAGCTGCCAATAAAGAATAATTTTTATAAGAGTAATGATGTCAAACTCCATTTGTTCTTGGTTCTCCAAGTACTCTTTTCCTAATTCCAATGGGCATCGCATAGCTTATGGAGGAGTCGATATTTGCGGGCAGTGCGTAGGCAGGTGGCTTCAGCCCGTACAGAGATCGGCAGCTAAATGCAGCCACAAATTCGACCTAATTGTTTAATTGGTGTTTAATTGGGCAAGGAAATAAAATTGTTACATAATGCTGTTGATCAGATTTGGTGACACTTGCGGTGCCACCCATAGCAACCTGGCTTTTCACACGAGGTTGTGACGAACCTGAAACTGGCTTGGCACGTGGCAGAATTGGGACTTCATTAAACGATAATGATTCCCGAGCCCACGGTACATTGTTACTAGACACAAACTGCTATTTATTGCCATTATGTCAACTAGTTGTATTATATTGAGAAACTTCAACTTGCGTTCATGTCCACAATCAAAGTCGGGCATATGCTATAAAGGTTATATAGCTGATTGACTAATTACTTGTACCTAATGTGCTACCCTTTATACCGGAATTAGCTAATATTACTTGGAGCTGGATTCAAGAAGGAGGTTTCAAGCCTGAGGCATGGGTAGGGTATAACTCTTTTTTTTTTCATTTCAAAGCAGCAATGTTTTTACCATCACCAATACAGGCGGATAATGAAATATCCAATATTCTGACAGCTCCACTAATGATGCAGCCGGTATGGTCAAGTGCAGCAATTCGCAACAATAATGTCTAGCCCAGCCTCTTGAGAGTGCTTGGAGGCCAACATATAACCAAAGTTAATGCCAAGTATTTTTAGTTTAATTGGAAAACTCGAAATGCTTCATTGGAAACGGTTTCCCGCATGACTCATGACACTGCTTGGGCCCTCTGTAACCGAGACCGACCACCGTCGGGTAACATCGCGCCGAAGCTGACGCAGTCGGGTCACAGCGCTCCGACACTGAGCCCTCTTTGGCCAAGCCTGGCCTGGACCAATGCGCTCCCCATCATGCGATCTCGGAGCACAGTGCTCCATGAGTTGACTAGCCTTCCGCCCACTTACCCCAATGCGACGCCTGACATGGTTCTGGCAGTCATTTCCCAGCCATTTTCTCCAATTTTCTACCCCATGGGGGATGAACCGTTGGCTGGACTAGCGCATGACTAGCCGGAGCCATCCCGCAAAACCGGAATTAACCAGACGAGGGCCACTATGCGGGCAGAGAGGCATGGGCTGGGTTTATATATACGCATGGCGCCAACTTGGGTAATCGGCCTGGCACACCTTTGAGGAACAATTCTTTGTGCTTTCCTGATACAGGCGGCCTATCTTTGCCAAGAACTCAGAAATCATCATGGCAGGACCCGGTGGTGCTTCTCCAATGGGAGATGTTGCAATCTCGTATGGACAGGCCGGTACGTTTGGTCAGATGCGGCTTTTGACAAGAGTGCTCACATTTGGTAGGATACAAGGGCCTCATTCGTGAGCCGTACATTTTCTTCCTTGCTTGTTTTGCCAGCATCGGAGGATTCCTTTTCGGGTGAGATAGCCAAGAGCCTGCATGAAGATCTCGTGAACTAATAGGATTAGCTATGACCAAGGTGTAATCAGTGGTGTGCTGGTTATGAACAATTTCGTGCGTTGGCCTGTTTTTCCAATGTTCCAACCCTATTTTCTGACCCCATCTAGGCGAAACAATTCCCTCTGTTGGCGAACGACTCTACCCTGCAGGGATGGATGGTTGCCGTTCTCACTCTGGGTGCCATGTTTGGTGCCCTTGCCAACGGCCCCATCGCCGACCGACTGTCTAGGCGCTGGTCTCTGCTCGTCGCGAATATTGTGTTCAACATCGGTTCCATCATTCAAGCTGCTGCCGTCAACATTCCCATGATCTTTGTCGGTCGATTTATCGCTGGTCTTTCTATTGGTCAACTGTCTATGGTTGTGCCTCTCTATCTGTCTGAGTTGGCCCCTCCCAACCTTCGCGGCAGTCTTGTTGCCATGCAGCAGCTTGGAATCACTGTTGGTATCATGGTTGCATTCTGGCTCGACTATGGTACACAACACATTGGTGGAACTGGCGATGGTCAATCTCCAGCAGCATGGCGTTTCCCGCTTGCCTTCCAGTGCGTTCCGTCCGTAATCTTGGGTGTCGGAACCTTCTTTTTGCCATTTACTCCCAGATGGCTCATTATGCAAGGTAAAAGTGTTGTGGCCTGGAATCTTCTAACCAAATACTGACACTATCTCAGACCGCGAGGAAGAGGCCCGTCAAACCCTTGTCCGCATCCGCCGTGTTCCCGAGACCGATGAGCGTATCAGACTTGAAATGCTGGAGATTAAAGCCGCTGCAATGTTTGATAAGCAGTCCACCTCCGCCATGTATCCCGGAATTGTCGGTTTCCGGCTTACCTTTGAGAGATACAAGTCGCTTTTCACGGTCCGCCACCTTGCTCGCCGCATGGTTATCGCGTGCTTGCTGCAGATCATCCAGCAGTTCACTGGTACGTGGGAGACCCCGTAGTATAGGAACGATTCTAATTCGAAACAGGTATCAATGCAATCATCTACTACGCTCCCCAGATTTTCCGAAAGATCGGTTTGTCAGGGAACTCGGTCGACCTTCTCGCCACGGGAGTCGTCGGTGTCATCAACTTCTTCTCAACAATCCCCGCAATCATGTATATGGACCGCTGGGGCCGCAAAAAGGTTCTCCTTATTGGAGCTATCGGAATGGGTGTTGCCCAGCTGATTGTCGGTACAATTTACGCCGTCTACGGGGATTCGTTGGCGAACCATCCCAAGGCTGGCTGGGCTTCTGCCGTATTTATCTGGATTTACATCTCCAACTTTGCTTTTAGCATTGGATGTGTCAACTGGATCATGCCGTCCGAGATTTTCCCTCCTGGAGTCCGATCGCAGGCAGTGGGTTTTGCCATTGGAACCAACTGGCTCAGCAACGTAAGGGGATTCCGCTGTGGCATTTTGCATGATTGGATGCTGACAGAAAACAGTTCATTGTCGCCCTCATCACACCGAGAATGCTGAATGCGATTAAGTTTGGAACATTTTACTTCTTCTTTGGTAAGTTTTGTGGGACCCTCCATAAAACACGTCGCTAACAATATAGCCTTCTGTCTTTTCCTGGGAGTGTGGGTCTTCTTTTTCGTGCCAGAAACGAAGGGCGTCAGAATTGAGGAAATGGACAAGCTCTTTGGCGGAAACCAGGGCGAGGAAGATACGCAGAGGATGGCTGATATCCGGGCTCAGCTTGACATCATGAGTGGTGACATTATTAAGGACAAGGCCGGGCACGAAGTGTCGACTGACCAAGTGGAGTCTGTCTAAATTTGTCTTTAGGTTGGGGGGTTGTGCTGGTAGTACTTGGAGGTTTATGATCGAAATTTTCAAGTGGTAGCAATAGCAAACAAAACGTGTATTAAAAAGCCTTTTAAGCGTGACCATGCAATTTTAATTTTGAAATGACTGAATAATATGCCTGGTTATTGAATCTCCTTGTGGTCGCTGACATGCATGCCAGGACGAGGTTGATTATGTCAGTTGAACTTCACCCAGACAACCTCGCCCCACAGGGATGAGAGAATAATTCAACAGAACCTCCTCGGGAAATGGCGGATCAATTTTCGTAATGTCCCAATGTCTCCGATACGCGCTGGACCGAAACATGGCCACCTCGCCCCAGAATCCATATTGCCGTAGTGCACCACAAATGATGCTTAGTGCGAACTTCCCCGCAATCGTTGACCCCATATGATGCGCATCGGCCCTCTGTGCTCCGACGCGTCTCCACCGGGAATCAACTCCACCATGAAGCCCAGCTCGCGGATGGCCTCACGTGCAACGGCTGGGGATTCTGCTGCGAGGAAGAGGCGAGCGTCGATATCTGCAGGTACCTGTGAGTGAGATGCCAGTCTCAGACACTGGCCCTTTGAGAATGGGTCCCTCCAGGCGATCCCGGTCCCCTATCCAGCCCCGCGCCTGTCTCAACTGCCAGAAGCGCAAGAGCCGATGCCTGCTAAACAACGCTGGCGGGGGCCCTTGCTCGTACTGCTCTCGCACCGGGAAAACGTGTAGTTTCGCTAACCCCCCTGACCGCACGCCGCTGACCCGGAAGAATCTTGATGCCGCCGAGCTGAGATGTGCGAGGCTGGAGTCTCTTCTGCGCTCGCTGCATCCCGATCTCGACATTGAAGCAGCTATTGCGAATCTGGACGCAGATGGGCGGGCTAACATTCCAGCCACTGCTTTCACCGATGCCCGCCCCCAAACCACGGACAATGCCGACAGCGACCAGCCGACGCATGAATTTGAGTGGCACGAAACGTCGCCGCCGGACTCTGAGTCTCCTATTGGCGAACTAAGGATTCAAGATGGAATGGCGACGCTATCGACACTTGATGCTGGATACCTTGGTAAGTATACTGACCCCCCATTTATGATGAATCATTCTAGGCTAGTACTGAGACACGAACTAGGTAGCAGTTCTGGATCCAATCTCCTTCAAGAGATTGCCTCCATGCTGCCAGAATTGGCCGCCACCAACATCGCCGGCGACCATCACAACAACTCGCCTAGTGCACGACAGTCGCAGCCCTACGCCGCACCCGAGAATCTTCTCGACCCACCACAGCTTGCATCTGCCGCCATCACTGGTCATTTAATTGATGCTTACTTTTTGTTTTACAATGTATCTTATCCAATTTTACACGAGAGGACTTTTCGAGAACGGGTCGCCGCCCGACAGCACCGCAAATCCAAATCCACCTGGAACGTCATCTACTTCATGGTTCTGGCCTTTGGACACTGGATATCCACCACAGATGCCCACCACGCGCAGTCAAAATATTATGCTGCCGCCAGGTCGTACCTGTCTATACAGATGCTTGAATCAGGTACACTGGAAACGGTGCAAGCGTTTTTGCTCATGGGCAACTATCTCCAAAAGATTGATCGCCCAAACACTGGATATAATTTTATAGGCATCGCATATAAAATGGCGATTGGGCTTGGGCTGCATCGGGAAGCGCCAGGCATTGAAGACAATATTGGCCACGAGCGTCGGCGACAGCTATTTTGGGTGGTGTACTGTTTTGACAGTGGCTTCAATATTACAACGGGGCGACCGCCAAATGTGTCTGAGGGGGTGATAGACACGCAAATCCCAAGAAATATCGAAGACAAGGTAGCCATCACGTCCTTTCATAATCTGA
The DNA here is from genome assembly GCA_013403855.1 of Calonectria honghensis. Classification (NCBI taxonomy): domain Eukaryota; kingdom Fungi; phylum Ascomycota; class Sordariomycetes; order Hypocreales; family Nectriaceae; genus Calonectria; species Calonectria honghensis. The sequence goes on from VTGB01000001.1 coordinate 523,072, forward strand.
GAGAATCCTCTAATTTATGTGCAGGAAACTGACCTTCGTTCAATTATCCCCCCCGAGGTGAATTGCCCAACCAACATATCAGCCATTATTGCACAAGCCAAACTTGGGAGGCTTGCAAATGGCCTCTATCATGAATTCTTGCTGGCCAAGACGTCTAACGCAAAGTTAGAATATCAGGTTGCAGAGTCTATTGAACGCGACCTGAACTCTTGGAGACAAGCCCTGCCGACTTATTTTACATCCCATGATGTTCCATCCTGGTTTCTGGGCCCGCGATCCGTGGTCCTATGGAAGGAGCAGAACCTGCGCATAATTCTGTGGCGAGGTAGCAAGCGACACCATGCTTTCCTCCCCAGCAAAATGGATGCGGAAAAGCGCTGCCTCGAGGTATCGATGCAAACGATTCACGACATCGCCGCGTTTTGCAGCACATACGAGGGTATTTTGCATTTAGGAATTGCCTGGTATGCGACGTATTTCCTTTTCCAAGCCGCTCTCGTCCTCGAAGCGAGCTATTTGGACCAGAAGAACCAGCAAAGATCTGATGATGAGACTACCATGTGGCAAGTAGTTGTCTCCAAAGCCCGCGATTCTTTAGTCATGCTTGCGCAAAAAAGCAAATCGGCAAGCCGATGCCTGGAGGTCCTAGATCTAATTCATCAGCGGAGCAACAGCCGGAATCCCATGGAATCGCAGCCCGCGGTAACCCAGTCCAACGACATGCTGGGAGACTACTCCGGACAAGTGGCTGTTGGTGGGCCGGACGCTATCGCGCCGATGGCCAATGCTCCTATGAATGATTATTCTAACATTGCTGTGAATGAATTTGGTCTGTATCAAGACGCCTCTGATCCTACGTTGAGGATGATCCTAGACCAGACACCATGGGGATATCTAGACAATACTCCGATGGACGCGTTTTTTAATGAATGGATATATCCTCAGTTTGATATGCAAAATAATAGTTAGTGAATGAAAGTGTCAATGGCCATATGCGCTTGAGCTCAATCTGGGCGTGTTAATGTTGCATATGTTCAAGCTCAGATGCGGGGCAGAACGCTACCAAATTCCAAGGAGAGGGGAGAACAAAGGTGAAAATGAGATTAGAAAAAGTCCGAGATGACATTTTGATGATGCTTCTATTATTCTATGATGAGTCGTAATCGTTATCTAGCTATTAAGGCAGAACGTAGCCGCCGTCAATCAATACATCGCTTCCTGTCATGTAGGTGGATGCATCACTGGCCAGGTACAGGTAGAGTCCCTTGATCTCCTTGACATGGCCCTGTCGTCCCAGGACGGCCATTCGGTACGCCTCGTTGAGGGCGGAGGGGCTGGCGCCCATCTTGGTGTCGAAGAAGCCGGGGGACACAATGTTGACGCGGGCAAACTCCCTCCACTCGCGGGCCAGCGACTTTCCGAACTGGGTGACGAAGGCCTTGGTGCCGTTGTAGATGGGCTGGTCGGTAGGGACGTTGACAATGTGGGCGCTCATGCTGGATGTGATGATGAGGTTTCCAGAGCCCTGGCGCTTGAAGACCTCGCCGGCGTACTTGGCGCAGTAGACGATTCCATTCACTGCAACAAGTTAGCGACTGCCCGTGGCTTTAGTGAGAGGGGGGGAGGCGTGCCGTTGACGGACATCTGCTTGTCGAATTCGGGCAGGGTCTGTTCCAAGATGGGCTTGGAAATGGCCATGCCAGCGTTGGCGACAAAAACGTCCAGCCTTCCAAAATCCTCGACAACCTTGGCAATGGTGGTCTGCACCGCTACAGGGTCAGACACTGAGGGGGGAGAGATCAGCATGCGGCCCAGAAATGAGGGGTATCGTCATGACCTACCGTCAACCTTGTAAGAGGCAGTCTTGACGCCGTGCAGCTTGGCCACGGCCTCGGCCTTGGCAATGGCGGCATCATTTCTAGGACAAAATGTTAGAAGAGAGAAAACAAAAATGTCTGCTCATGCTTGACTTACGAGTTGTACCAGAAGGCGACGTGAGCATTGGCTTCGGCCATGGCCTCGGCGACAGCGTAGCCAAGACCGTCAGCAGCGCCGTTGACAACGACAACCTTGCCCGTCATCTTGAACTGCTCCAGGACATTGCTAGGCGTGTCGGGGAAGGGCCGGGGGAAGCCGTCCCGGATCACGGCGCAGTTCTCAAAGTTCATGGACATTTTGGCTGCTGTTTTCTTGGTAGAATGTATTGATACTGAATATTTCTTGTATTTTCGAGAGTGCAGCACCGTCTTTTATACCGGGCTTTGGGCTCATGGCACTCGGCGCACTCTCACAGACACAGGTTCCATTTGTGGAAAATACTCCACTGTCGGAGCGCTGTGCCCCGAGCCAACCGTTGCTAATGGCGCAGGGAGTGAGGGGAAGATTAGGGCGCACAGCAGACCGATCACAAGACCAAATTAACTGGGTAGGAACGAATGGGTTGAAGCAAATGGGAAAAAGACCCAATGAGTCGTGATTCAATGAATTGGATTCTGTGCGCGGTCCTCTGGCAATGGCGCGCCAGGGATGGGTCCCCACTGCTGCAGTCCGCGATAACGCCTAAAGTTTTTTATCCGCGCCTATCATGAAGCGGAGAGCACGACTGTCTTGCTTTGCAGAAATCACTTGCGATTGCCTCAAAATATTTCCAAGTATTGGGACTTTATGGCTCATATTTTTCTATTCATTGTATATTAAGATGCTAAATTGCAGCCTCTTTTCTCATCAAATGCTCCATGAGCGTGGCGCACCCTTCTAAATCAGCTCGTGGAAGATGCTCTCGAACCCACTCCACCTCTGAATCAATGGCAAAAGTGAGAATGCGCCAAAATAGAGCCCTGACAAGTAATTGCATCCGTGTTTCATCGATAGCAAAAATTTCGACGAGCTCATTGCCTTGATTCCACCATAGCATGCCATCAGCCACGATTATAGCCTCTGCGTAGAGTGCTGGGCGCCAATAGAACGTCAGGTCAATGATGGCGGGTGGCGTTGCGGGGTCTGGATCGAACAAGAAATTCCCCGTCAAGTCCCCATGAATAAGCTGAGAGTCTAGAATTATGTTGAATGGCTTTTTGAGGGCCTGGATTCGGTCGAGATGCAGCTGTATCAAGGCAAATATCTCGTGGTTTACCGTCTCAGTGTCTTCCAGACGTCGTTCACCCCAGGTTACAAGATCGGCTTTCGTCCACCGGTTCTGCACCTTGCTCAGAATAGAAGGTTTATTGGAACAAACTGCGGCAAGATCCTTGTGAAACTGACGACTGGCCAATAGCATCTTCGTAAAGTTGGCGGCTGGGTTGGTCTCTCCCGTCAACCGGGACCAAGCTGTCCAACCCTTGTAAACGAATGACCCCGGATGGTCCTGTACCTGCATTGGACTCGATAGCCGGTAACCCGTGTTCCGATTTCCAGCTAGTGAGTTTGACACCTCGGCAATGAATTCCGACTCCTCGTCGTAATCCGATGGCTTCAAGACCACGTCACCCGCCAGGTAACATAAGCCTCTTCCCTCAGTCAGCTTGGTAAGATTTCCCTGCATCCCAAAGGCATCTAAAACATCACACATAGGTTCTTGCATTATTGTTGTTGAGAAGCCCTTGCTTTGATTGGGCGATGGAATTGTGCAGGAGGTGGCTCCCGGCAGTCGATCCAGGAGCACATCGACCCGACGGCGCGGGGTAGACCGACGCGGCGCGCAATGGACCACCCCGAAGCCACGTGAAAGCAGATACATAGCAATCAAGACCTTTTTACGCGAATTCAGTTGACTGGTGCCACGTTGGGAGTAGACTCGCCTATTTTTAGCTAAATTAGGCCACTTTCTCCACTACCAATTGGGAAGTTTCGAACAGGTCACGCCTATAGTAAGCCTTTCTTTCACCGCTATTAATTCAATTATTGTCTAAATTAAAAATCACGCTATGAAGTTAATTTCATCATCTTTTTTTAAACCTTGATGTCTGACGCCCGCTCATCATGCAGTACCTCAATGAACCTGTCCACCTCATTCTCATCCGTTGCCCAGCTCGTCAGCAATCTCACCACCGAAAGCCCATCTCCGCAGTCTTCCCATACGTAAAACAAGTACAGCGACTGCAACTTGTTGATTAGCGACGTGGGGAGCACCGCGAACACTTGGTTCGTTTCCGTGGCGGCGTACACCGAGTATCCGGCGCTAGAGATACCGTGCGACAGCTTCTCGGCGCAGGCGTTTGCCCACAGCGCGAGGTCATAGTAGAGGTTCTCGCGAAAGAATTCTGCAAACTGGGCACCCATCATGCGACTCTTGGCTAGCAAAGACCCGTGCTGTTTTACGTAAAACTCAAACTCGCTTGCGAGATGCGCATCTTTGACAATGACGGCCTCTCCCATCAGAGCACCGTTCTTGGTGCCTCCAATCCAGAAAATATCCGTCAGCTCCAGAATATCCTTCATCGTCATGTTGTTCTTCGTTGACACCATGGCTGAACCGATGCGGGCACCATCCATAAACAGCAGTAGGTGATTCTGGTCACAGATATCTCTGATGGCTTGGAGTTCGGATAGAGTATAGACAGTTCCAATCTCTGTTGCGTTTGAAATGTAAACAAGCCGTGGCTTTGCCATGTGTGGGAAATGCCAGTTCTCAGCCAGGGCTTTGTTGAGGGCATGAGGAGTGATCTTTCCATTCTGTGGTCGAACATTGATGATTTTGTGTCCGGTTGCCTCAATGGCACCTGTTTCCCTTTGCACAATGTGTCCGCTGCTTGTAGCAATCACTGCCTCGTGTGGTCGTAGGCAAGCTGCTATTGAAATGGCATTCGCTGAGGTCCCACTTGGGACAAAGAAGACGCCGATATCATCACGGCCAAGGTGAGATCGGATTCGCTGTCTTGCTAGTTCGCAATAAGAGTCTCTTCCATATCCGGCCTCTTGTGAACTGTTGCCAGAGATGATGGCTTTGAGCAGCGACGGGTGGGCTCCCTCGCTGTAATCGTCGAGGAAGCTGTATCGGCTCTTGTGCTCTGTAGACTCCGGCATTTTGTATCCTTGTTGAAAAGAAGAAAAGATTGCTGCAAGAAAGAATTTCCACAAGAACCAGCGCTTCTTTTGCTTTTACGTCGTCTCATATTGAATATTCTTCAGCATTCTGCGAAGCTTCGCCGAGGCAGAGACTCCACTGATACGGACCCACGTCCCTGCATTTTGTGGATCGTGACAATCTTCAAGTTAGTCACCTGCGGGTTACTAACTTGCTGGCAGTGGGGCGTCAGTCCCATCCGTACCATCCGCCGGGGGGGCGTTACTCACCTGGGAGTGACTCAACCTTCACGCGGCTCTCCCGATGCGACCCACTGGCTGCAACCTTGACTGATTACCAAGAACGCGGGGCAAGTTTGTTGGGGTTTTTTTTTCTCTCATAATCCGCCGCTGGGAACGTCATGGTCGTCAGCAGCCGCCTCACGAGATGACTGAGATGCTGTTCGCGGCGTCGAGCGAAAAGTGAATGAAGCTCCGGTACGTCTCCACCGTCGACCCATCCAGCGGTTTCGGATACGTGAGCACTATCTGGACGTCGGGTTTCAGCGGTATTCCCGTGGCCGTAAACCGACTCGAAGCGTCGTACAGCTCTGGGTATTTGCCGTAAAATGCCGGGTCGATTTTGTAGAAGGACGCGCCTCGATCCATATTGAGATATTTGAATGCCGCTGCCGCGTACTCCGGCACGGTGAACAGAGCAGAAGCACTCGGCGCAGGCAGCGAGTATCTCTCCCAGGAGGCGCCACGTGGTAACTGCGCCAAGGCCGTAGACAAGTCCGTTACACGTATATAGACCTTCAGAGGGGGCGCACCAAGAATTAGTTCAGACATGAGAGCTTCAACCACGTAGCCGGTGACCGCATCGCAGAAAATCTGATCAATATGCGGATTTGCCGCGTGCAGCTGTATAAGCTTATCTCGAATTGAGGGAAAGGGGATCCAGTCAATCACTCGAGGATGCTGGTGGCTAAGTTGCATCTCCGTGGGCCGATATCGTTCGTGCAGTTTACCAAATGTGCGCATCGATGGATACAGTTGCCATGCCGTGAGTTCAATGATGTGATAGAACCGTGTTCGTGCGTACCACGACATCACATCGGGTCTTGTCAAACTGTTGAACAACGAAAGGACCATGGATACGGGATGGTACACGCTTCCCACACAATATTAGCATGATGACTTCAAGAAGGAACTTTCATGTCTGCGCCATACCTTCTGGAAAAGTCGGGATGTTCTGAGGAAATCCCCATCATATCAAACTTTTCCTTTAGCAGACATTGGAGGACATAAATATGGTCCGAAAAGGGCGAGTTTGTGTCTATCCAGTCCTTTCCGCTGATAATATTCGATTCTTGGGTCGCTGTAATTGCATTCATGTACGGTTGCAGGCCCATCTGATACTCAAAGCTCCAGATATTAGGAATTTGCTGATATCTGGGGTTGGGTACGGTAACGCTTGTCTCGGATGGCAAAAATAGATCATCTAAGGTTGACACCTATGTCAGAAATGGTCGTTTGAGGCAATGAATTACTTACGATCGATTGCATCTTGCGGCAGTGAGGCATCATCGGACATCGTTGCGGGCACTATCGGACCTAGGGTCGCTAGTTCCGGGACCGTTATATTGGACCGAGCTTCATTTGCAAAGTTTTTCTCAATGGGTTCAGGTTGTTCTTCACTTTGGATCTCTACAACCTCTTCATCAATGTCACCGCTAGTTCCATCGAGGGTTTTTGACACGTCAGTTGCCAGGAGCTGAACTGAAGCCACCAGCCGTGATAGTTTGGTTTGGACCTCAACCAGCTGGGCTCGCAGCTGGCTGTTCTCTTGCTGCAGCGCAACCAGACGTTCCTCATTCGGCCTGTGGTCGGCATTGACGCGGCTGCGCAGGTCACGAATGCATTCTGCCTGTCTCCTGCGGAACGCTCTCTGCGATAGTCGATTCCGCATTTTCCTACATGCGAGGGTAAGACAAGAATGGCGGTCGGAGCACCCAAATCGCAACACTTACTTCTTCTCGTGATCAGTCATAGACGATGACTGTCCGCCGTCGCATGATGCCGCATTTTGATCCATTCTTGGCTCCAGGGGGGTCGAGCTTAATTGATGCCCTGCAAGATAGCTGAGGAGTTTTTGGATGACAAAATATTTTGGTCAGTAATCTGTCGTACGTTGGCCTCCCCACCAACTTTAGCGCCGAGATAGGGCCCTCTGGTGTCGCCTGCGCAATTGCATAAAGGGAATAACGCAGACCCACTACAGAGGAACCCAAAACGTAAATCCCATGTAAACTTTCTAGAAGGTGGCCAAGTAATTTTTAAGTCCATGAGAGGACATTAATATGTGAACTTAGCTCTGCTAATCATTCTGTTTCACTTGAAGGGCAAAAACATACTTGTGTTATGACACAGTGGATACACTATACAATCGCATGCGGTCAAGGGTTTTTACCAAGCACACATCACCTCTGTCAACCTGTATCAAATCACGCCTCCAAAATGTTCGATGACGCTCAATGAAAGTGTGGGTATGCTCTGTGGTATTGTTATTTGTAAACTTATGGAGTAGACCTAGTCGACCCAACACTCTTAAACCTTATACTGCTGCTTCTTTGTAAGTGTACCAAGCATCACCTGCAGATGAACCGTTCCAAATTCTCCCTCCTCCAACTCATCTACAGTGCCCCACTTATCCTTAAGCGCAGCAATAGCGTCAAACATGCGGTACCGGTAGAAGAAATTGTACACGGCCGTGTACGCGCTGTTGAGAGCTCCCACGATCCAAGCATGGTGGACGCTGGACGCTTCGCCCACGATGTGGAATTTGCTGTCTGCAGCGGGTCGCTTTAGGTACGGATAGAGGTGGCGGAACTGCCCTGGCCCAAATAGGGCGAAAGCACCGGAAGTGAACGGATCGTGGGACCATGAGTGTGCGTGATGAACGCCCTTGTAGGCCTCCTTGATCTTTTCATAGGAAATTGTTTGCGCATGCAACCTAGCAAGATCGCGCAGAATGAGTTCAACAAGCTCATCTTCGTTAGTGCCATTGATAAGCGAGCCCATGCGGGTGGCATCCTGGGCCCATGTATAAGATGCTAGAAGCACGGCTTCTTTGTCAGGGCCATCGTGGAGATTATATGATGGGTAGACGCAAGTGCGCAGGGGGATGTCAGTGCTTGCAACGCCCCCCTTAGTAATACCGCAGTCAACAATCCACCAAGGATACGAAAACTTGAGGGCGACCTTGGCAGAGTCATCATAGTGTAAGCTGCGAATAGCGTCCTTTTGGGAAGGGTGCAGGTCAAGGTCGCGAAGATCCATGCGGCCCAAACAGCCCAGAGTTGTGGTGTTGAAGACTGTAGCATAGCCAGTCCTGGGGTCTTCCTCATCCACACACTTTACTGACATATTCCCTTCCACCTGTAACTGTCGACTAATGGAGATCTTTTCAACTCTCTTCTTAGTTTGGATCTGGGTTGAAAGCATGTTTCTTATCCTCTCGCTGAGATCACTGGTGCCTCCCAGGATGCACTTCCACTCGGTATCGGGCTTGGGGTTGTCAAAGTCGAAAGAATCGATGACGCTTTCGGAAAATGCTTGGTCGAAGAGGTTTGTTGACGTGTCTTGGGTTTCCATCCATTGAATGGCAGGGAAATCATAGCGTGTCCGCTTACCATCGGGACCACCTCTTCGAAGGTACTCGCGGGTGCTGAAGTCGTCGACTTTTAGTAATTCCTTGAAGCCATTGTTGAAATTATCGGCCAACAATCGCTTGTACGGACTGAAGGCTTCGTTAAGAATATCATCCATTTTCTTCTTGATGACCTCATCAGGAACAGAGCCACCATTGCTGACACTGACATGGTATGGGTCAAAGCCATCGCCACCAAAACGGTCATTAAACATGCTAGGCGTATTCTTTCCACTAAGATAGTACGGAATCAATTTTACTCCGGTGAGTTCAAAGAGGTCAAATGTGCGCTTCATGGTATCGATCTTAGGATATCGCATAGCACCAATATCGTAGTAGTCATGTGGCCTTTCGCTAAAGTAGTGGGTATAGAGGCGACCGCCCACCCTGGAATTGGCCTCAAGAATATCATAGCTGACGTTGAACTCCTTGAGGCTGTCCAAAATCATGGCAATGTAAAGACCTGCGACCCCCGCGCCCACAATGCACACCTTACGCTGCGGGTGTTCGCCAATGTGTGCAGCTAGTTTGCCATTTTCGTAGTTAGGGTCGCGAGGCAAATTGTCGTGGGTGAAGTTTTCAGAATCTCCAAGAAATTCCACTGGGGTGGTGGCGCCGAGGTGTTTCTTGAGAACAGTAAGTTCATCACGAAGCTTCTCCCGGAGCACTCGACGGGCCCACTTGTTCTTGATGCTGCAATGATCTTTGCCAGTGCTCATGATGAAAACAGTGAGTTAGTGTGCTTAAAGGAAAAATTTGGATACAAAACGAAAGTTGCCTTTTACTTTCATCCTAACACAAATAAAAAGGTCTTGTGCTAGATATATATATATATATTTACATGTGCATGCATGCGGCGAACAAGTTCCCTCCTCATTCCATGTTGCCGCATGCTCGGGCGATTGCACAAACTGGTTTGCGAGCAAAGAGCTGAATGTAAGCACAAGAGCGGGGTTAATATTTACCAATTGGTACCCATGCAGTTCAGCTGGAGATGCCGATGCAAAGGAAAGTCACTATTGGCATGCGTGGTCAGCTAGCTCTCGCCGTGATTGGTTCCGCAACAAAGTAACTGTATTTCAGCCAGCCACGGTGTGGCCTAGCGCGACCGACTATTGAGTTGCTTACACACATTAATTCTAGATTCATGCCGTAGATAGGTTTTGTCTCAATTTCTTCCCCGCCTTCGCTTATTCAAAGCATCCTACTGGGCGTGGGTTGCTAGCTAGGAAAAGTGGCTGGGGTGGGCGGTTACCTAAGCACTAAAGAGCGACACATTGGCGTGAACATTATTATCAAGTGAAATCACATAAAAGAATCCCCTTCTACATTTTCCATCCTATTCATATCGTGTATGAAGAATTCTGCGAACCAAAATGAGTACTGAGGTATTTGATGTCATCGTCGTTGGAGGTGGCCCTGTCGGGCTTGCAGCCACCTACCAAGTGGCCAAGGCAGGCAAAAAAGCCTTGGTCCTTGAGCAGAACAACTTTTTCAATCAAGCAGGAAGCTCTGGTGACCTTGCTCGCATGTTCAGAACCATGTGGGTATCATTTCCAGTTTAGGTTGTACTGGCTGACCACCCCTCCACAGGTACACGGAGGATTTCATGGCCGAGATGGCTAAGACATCCATGGACTTTTGGGATGACCTTGAGAAGGATTCCAGCACATCCCTCCGGTTGATGAGCGGCCTTCTCAACTTTGGAGACAAGACCGTTGGTGGCGACTCGCCAGAAGGTATGCCTTGTTTCGCTAAAACAATTGAGACATGGTTTAACAAGGTCTTATTAGGAACTTTGGAGGGCCCTATCCCCAACCTTGAAAAGCTAGAAATGCCTTATAAGAATTGTAAGTGAGATTGAAATAGATGACGCCATAAGCGCTGGCATGGGCAAACATTGACTGGGCCGGCTTTAGGGAAAACGGTTGAAGAAATCGAGAAGCGTTATCCTTTTAAGAACTTGAACAAGGATTGGATTGGCCTATCTGCTCCTGACAACGGAATTATCAATGTTCAACTTCTCGCCAGGACCTTGATGAGTCTGGCCAAGGATTATGGCGCCCAAGCCAAACAACATACTGAAGTGAAAAGCATTCGCCTCTCTGAGGCTGACAAGAACATCTGGGAGGTGCACACAGTTCGCCATGGCACAGATGTGGTTGTTTTCAAGACTAAGAAAGTCGTTATCGCGTCTGGTGCATATGTAAACCATGTGCTCAAACCCAGTTTTGGCTTGTCCCTCGATCTAGATATTTGGGAGATGACGGCTTGTTACTGGAACTGCAACGCAGGCCCCGAGGGGACCATTTTCCCCAGTAAGCATTCTCTACCCACTGTATATTCTGATGAAGATCACTGACAGAACACGCTTCAGGCATGTGGTTTCAATTCGCCCCCGATAAGGTGATATCCGAAAAACCATGCCCCGATAAGCCGGATTGCAAGGAGCCATGCAAAAGATCGCAGCTCTTTTATGGGTTCCCTACCTTGCCATGGGGACCACCGAACGTTGTCCGGATTTCCGTCGATGCAGCCACTCGTCGAATTCGTGATCCAGATGAGCGACAGACCAATGTCATAAACCCTGATGACATTCGTGACACGCAAGAATTTGTCAAGAACCATGTCGTAGGCGTTGATTCAACAGTACCTGCATTTACGTTGAGTTGCTTGCAGACAAACGTCTTTGGTACGTATCCCGTATCGCTTCTCAATTGAGCATGTGCTAATCAGATGTATTGTAGACAACATGTTCGTTTTGGATTATGTTCCCGAGAAATACCTCCATGGTGGTCCAAAGGACAGCATTGTAGTCTTTACTGCTGGTTGGGCAATGAAGTTTGTTCCCTTGCTTGGTAAGGCTCTGGCCGATATGGCCCTTCTAGGTAAATCTGAATTTGCATTAAAAGAGTTCTCTATTACTCGCATGAATCCCAAAAAGCCAGGGGAGGGCATCATCCTTGATGATAAGAAGCGGAAAGATGAGAAGAAATGCTGCTGTACATGTAGAGAGCAAGCATCGGGATCATGTCTCAGTGGATATCAGAATAATGAACAGTAAATATCGCGAGTGAAAATAGCTATCTTATTCTTATCATATAAATGAAATAATATCGAGCAGAAGTGTGTTAGAAATTGAAGGTGCCAATTTAGTTGCAATTAAAACTCCAAGCCAACCCAGAATTTTCTGGGATGGCATCATTCATAATGACAACGTAACTAGAGAAATTTCATCGCGCGAGTTTTGATATTTCTCATCTGGTCTTGATCATAAATCCACCACCTCAGGAGAGCCGCTCCCCTTATGAAAAACGACACAGTAAGTGAAATAGGTGGCAAGGAGAGTCTTATTTTACGAGCAATCCTTCATTCCCTCTTCTCAACTTCAGCACGTTAGCGAGTAGGTTGATTAGTCAATTCATCATTCTTCTGTTTGGTGCGAGACGTCACATCAAAATCATAGCCAACTTTGGAGACTTTAGCGAGTGGAATGTTTGCCGTCCAGTCTACCTATATCACCGGTCTTACAAAAGAAGATTGACGCTCCTTTCAATAGCCACAACATTGTCAGATTTTCCATGTTGCATTAGAATTTTATTGGGGAAATTCTAGGTTCTTTCCTGGCTCATGGCGTTCCAAAGGCTCACATCTATGTGTTAGGAAAGTGTCCTAGAAATAGAAAACTCTAAGGAGCTTTTTGGCGCGAAATCCAAGATCTCCCTTTCACTGTCATTTCCTCACAGCTTAATCTCTTTTCTAATTAATGATTGGTAATCAGACTACCAATTGTAATTCACGTTTACACCCTAACGACCGCTTTGCCGACGTGGCTGCACGATAAACGTACGATAGGGTCGCCAACATGGGAAGATCCTGGAGGATTACAAAATTGTGTGGTAAGGGGCTCTACTTATAACCCCATCTTCTCTACTTTGTTTATTAATACTTTGTTTATTAATCAGCCACGTGCTAGGCAGACTTTTACTGCCTAGCCACCGGCCTAGTATTTCACCAGCATTCATTCGTTGACGTAAGCTTGCGCAAAGTGCGTCATCTAATCAGACTTAGATTCGTGAATGAATCCGATCGGGAGACTCGCAAAACTTGGCTCAGAAAGGAAATTATTGCCATGTGGCGCAATTCGTCCAGTTGTACCCGTTTCATGTTATCGGTTATCGCATGTCCACCGCAATTCCCCGCACCAGTCCTGCACCAAATCACGACTGTCCAATCAAACCAACTGCAATTCATATCATAACTGAGGGGGGGCCGTTCGGGCGCGTCGACTTAACACTGAAAAGGACTAGATCAATCAACTATTTCGACAGTCCGCTAGTCATTCTCGGTTCATTGCTTGTACCTGGCTATCGTCAACATTTCCAGAGTTACATCGTTATCTTGGGTCAGATGATAGACAAAACTAGCGCTAACCACCATCATCCAATGAGATATCTCATGAATTATAGACTAGAAAAGGCCGCCCGTGTACAAATACAGCATCAGCACCGGACCAGACCAAGCCTCTGTAGAGGATGAGGCGGATAAACCAGCCAGAATTTCCCGTTTCTATTAACATTACAAATTTGCTCCAACTTTAGTATGGGTCGCTTCAACCTCGAATATCCCAAGGATGCCACCAATACGGTGAAGCGGTACAATGCCCATGCTGTCTACGCTCTCGAAACCATCCACACCATTGTCAACAGCTGTCAGATATTGCATGTCTCATTTAACACGCCTGCCCAACCATTTCCAGTTACTCTGCCAATGATTGGGCAGATGGGCTCCTTTGACCGGCCTAGTGCAAGTCTTGGAGACCCGCTTGAGCTTTATCTGCACGGTTACATCTCATCTAGATTGATGAATAGTGGCAGGGAGGGTGGATCGAAGGAAGGGGAGGATGGTGAAAAGTTGGGCTTGCCTGTCTGCATAGCCGCATCCCATGTTGATGGCCTGGTCTTGACTCTTGCATCATATTCTCATAACTACAACTATCGCTCGACTGTCCTCTTCGGCTATGCCACGCTTGTGGATAACGAAGAAGAAAAGCTTTATGCCATGGAACTAATTACGAACAGTGTGGTGCCAGACCGTTGGCGACACACAAGATTGCCACCTACAAAGGCAGAAGTTCAAAGCACCGGCATCCTCAAAGTCCGCATCGCTTCAGGAAGCGCCAAGATCAGCGCTGGGCAGGCGACTGACGACAAGACGGACATGAGCAACGAGGCGATGCTTAAGTCGACGTGGACCGGCGTCCTACCTATTTATGCCACCATGGGAGAACCGAAGCCTAGCTCGTATAACCGAGTAGACACGTTGCCAGAATACATTGCGGAATTTTCCAGCGAATTTAACTCTGAAAGAAAAGACTTGTCGCTCAAGGCAGCAGAAGGAGAGCGGGGGGCTCTGTAGATTTGAAAAGGGCGATGTGTTGATTTCGTGATACGCGTGGCAAGACTAGATCCGTGATACTAAGGTGGCATTTCGGAATTCAGGCATTCCTTTGTCAATTTAGCCTAAGATTCGCCATGTTGGCACTGGTTAGGACAATCATGCCGCGTTATCCACAAAACGAGTAGTGTACCTCCTAATGTTTTGTCTTTCGAGATAACCTGACTCAAATTGCAACGCGATATAATTTACATTTGATGAAAATGCCGACGTATTTAGCTTCACAATTTCATGTTTGATGAAAAAAGGGTTGACACAATGCGAAATCGACATGAGTACGTATGCAACCGATGATGGTGGAGATTTCTGCTGCCAGCCGAATGCAATCATGTGTGTGCAGCCACCGAGGTACTCCTAGCCCCCTGTTCCCTCTTCATTTGTCTGCCAAGGCAGCCTTCGGAAGCAGCCGTAGTTGTCTAGATCCACCTCCTACCTACACCAATCCTATCATCACCCTTTGCATCGAGGTCTTTCCTCCCTTTCAAATCCGAGACATCATAGCGTATTTAAACGGCGGGCCGTCGGGTGACGGTAAAGTCCAGATCTAGCCGCAAAGGTGCGTGATAGCCCGTGCTTCGAGACAAGTTTAATGCGAGACCCCAATGCATTCCTTCTTGGCGAGGGATATCGCTCATCATTTTTCCCCAGCCGCTGAAGCTATGCGTCCGAGTCGGACCGCGCCGAGCACGGCCTGCTGTTGCCATCGGCTGTGGGCATTCCGAAAACGCCACGGCAACTCTCGCAGTCACTAGGTCAATCTCGCGACTCATGCCGGGCGCTAGCGCACGGTCGTGTCTAGAACCTATGCGATGCTAAGCAGATCGTGACCGTTCGATGCACAAGCGCTATTGCGAGTTGACCTAATCGCCAGCGGCGGAGGCTCCGCCCTTGCCTGGCACTATTTCTGGAAGACCGGCGCTAGGCCGCGGACATAATCAGGATATACAAGACGTGATGCATTTATTTGCAAACAAAATGGAGCTCCTGGCAACGTTACCCTAGATCAAATGAACCTAACTGGCAATAAAGGATCGTACTCGTAGGCTTCGGCAGCATCCGATGCATTGGGCAGGAGATTTTGTGAGTCGTGCTCCCGCATTCAGAGCAAAGGTCTGACTGAGAAGGGCCGCGTCAAGGGTGGAGGGGGTCCATACTAGAGTCAACTTGACGTACGTAGGTGTATGCAGTTTCGATGACGACTCAAAGGCATTCGGCATTGTCATCTTGGTCGAGCGGAATGTTTCTAATTCACCCGAATCTAGCATTAGGTTTGGGGGATCTTGCACAGCAATAAACTCTCTCAGATGGCGCCAATCGAAAAGGCAGATGCGAATAGGGTCGCTGCGCTGAAATTATCGCATGCATCCACCCACGAACCTTATATTGTGTCTCGATTTAGCTAAAGCTCGATGAGCGATTCCCTCCCGTCTTGGAACTTGCCCCACTGTGAACCAAGGGAAAGGTTTAGGTAGCTTGGCAAGCTTAGCAGACTTAGCGACCTTGTGTAGCTGCGTGGCCTTACTGCCATGGCGGCAAAGCACGGCGTGGTTGTCTCGTTGCTAACGCGCACTCCTCCCTTGGAAGCACGTTGCATGCACGAGCCAGCGCCATGACATGATGCGAGGCTTTTTTTCTGCGAGGCTCGCTGTCTTAGACGGCTGGCTTGATGTCTCAGGTGTGTTACGCCTCGTCGGCTCCATGAGGCAAAGCGCCGACATCAACAAGCATGGCGTGCTGGAATGTGCTTCGTCGTTGGCGTAAACTCTTCCAGCCGCGACAACGCCCGCCGCGACCAGTCCGGAAGCGGACATGAAGGGGAGAGTCTTGATACCAAAATACCGACTTACATGGATCATATGTGAGAAAACTGCGACCTGGATGGATATATAAAGAGGCCTACGACCTCCTCCAATGCTGACTATCTCATCCCATCAACAGTCTTCTCATCAACAGTCTCCTCATCTACACCTCCAATACACTACATTCTCATCTCAAAACCTCAACTACTCCACAATGAAGTTCTCCAGAGTCCTCTTCTTCGCTACCGCCGTCACGGCCTTGCCCGCCATGAGCGAGAAGGTTGCTGAGCGGGATCTTATTGAGCGACAGACGCAGAGCAGTGCCATCGGAACCTTGGGCCAGCTCGTTAGCAATCTTGGCACTTCTACTTCCACCACCATCGGTGCCGTCAGTAAGTTTTCACTTGATTGTCACCACGAGACAGGATTCTGACACATCATCCAGACAGCGCTTTGAATGGAATCAAGAGCAATGCTGGAGCTGCCATCGCCGTCCAGGTCCAGGCCACTCTCAAAGCCAACCTCCAGCTTATTGCACAAGCTCTCCAGGCCTCTGTTGGCAACATCGTCACCGCCTACACAAACCTGACTACCAACCTTGCTGGCAACCTTGCCACTGTATCCGCCAATGACATCAACGCCCTTGTCACCGCCGTCAAGAGCACTCTTGGTCTTCTAGGCCAGATCACCTCGCTGCTTGTGTCGATATCTACAACCCTTCCCTCAGACGTCAAGACCCTCGTTAGCGACGAGACCACCGCCATCCAGAACTCCGTTGTCCAGCTCATCGGTCCCGTCACCAACTTCGTCAACAGCGCCACAGGCAGCCTCACCTTCAGCTCCAACGCCCCTGCCTTCCTGGCCAGCATCATCCAGATTGTTACTCAGCTCCTCAGCGGTCTTGGCGTCTCCGCTGGAGCTCTCAACATCAACTCCCTCCCTCTTGGCCCTTCTTAAGGGTCTGAGACAATTCTTACCAACTCGAACGACCTGAGCCATCGACGAAAAGGTATCATCAACAAAAGGCTATAGGCCAATCTACCTCCATTTGAAATGGAGGCCCTACAGGGGACGTAGGAGGACGTGAATTGCTTACTCATTCCTTAATAATAATACTAGTACTAGTCAGTGCGGACTGATCATCCGACTAATAAACTCTCGTTACTCAAACCTCTCTATTACATCTGCTTCTATTGTGATGATTGATTGTTTAATACAACATGTTACATTTGCATCTCAAAAACGGCTACACCTTCCGGCCAAAGCACCCACCACCAAGAACCCACACCCTCATCAAAGACTTTCTCAACAATTTACAAATGCACAAATGCATGTTTCTGGCGATGAGTTACCCCCAATACACAAGCAAATATGACCCGGTAATTATACTAGTTAGAAACCGACTATTTGTTTGCTTAGCATGCATGTCTGGACTGTTGTGCTCTTGGAATAAAACATGCCCATTAAGTGCTAGTGGACTTGCCTTACGTAAAAGAGAGGAAGTACATGACACCAAGTTCTAATCTGGGACTATTCTTCGCCCGTCTCAGCCAATGCTAGTACTTGCCACCTTGTTTGTCCTGCAAGCCAAAGACATGGACGATGTCATGGTCAGCCACCAAAACGATTTTGATTTCATAGTCTATAGCATCATGCGACTATAATTTTCAGCTTTCGAGGAATGACGAATAACAATTCCTCTTATCTAAGCTATTTCCAGAACCGGCGATAAGATCAACTTGTTTCCACGTCGTGGCTCGTTTCCACAATTCTCTATTGCAGATCCAAAAACTAAGATGGGAACCAAGCCAACCCACTCCTCAGAATCCCAAACTCAACTGATGTCGATCAACTTGTTTTTGGAAGATGGTAAGGTTTCTAGTGAAGCCTCTGGTCCGCTGAGTCGGGAAACGACCGTTGCTGTTAGTTATTTCAAAATTCCAGAGCCAAAGTCAATTTCACGAATACGTCATGGAGGCTGGACAAATCCCGCAAAATTAACACCGAGCGTTGGAAAATGCGGTGGATCATCACATGTGCTAAATCTGTCGAAAAGGGCATGGATCATCAGGTCCCGAAACAAAAGACGCTTTGCGGGATAAACGTGCCGAACACATGCCGTCGTGCAACCGTGGTCGTGATGCTAAATGGCCACTTCTGGAACTGACCTATAGTTAGCGTAAATTTCGACGAAGTCTTCTATCGTCTTTGGGATGGATGCTCGAACATTAATCACCCATGCACCTGAAGTAATGGCCTAGAATCTTTGACGAGAACCTATCAGCATGTGATGCAGCATGAAACAAGATGGTCTGCGCCCACGTGGCTTAAGTTTAACAAACAGGTCACTCAAGAGGCAGATACAAGCTCCAACCATGCGCGAAATCTTATAATCTATACATAAAATTGTTCCAGCATAAACCATGTTATTCAAGCTGATTTCGCTTCCGTGGTTTTACTCAGGCCTCCCATCTTGGAGGCTTTTGCATCGTCCAAATCCCACTTGACCTCACTTTCACGGATAATTTGCACGTCACCAAATATTTCATCAATTTCTTCCAGGGATTTTCCTAAGTAGATGAGATTAATGTCTAAAATATTGAAGGTTGAGGCAGTGCTCAAAATAGATCTAGGACAAGACATACCTCTCGTTTCAGGGTAGGCGACTGCGAAAATAATAGCACAGAGTGCATTGGTGAGGACAAAAAGTATCTTGGCCCAATTAGCGCATATTCCCCATATTTTGAAGATCCAGCTTACATAGTATTTCCATCCCACTTCCGCTAGCGCAATTGGAGAGCATTGTGTGATGATCAGGCTGATGGAGTAGTGAATAACCTGAACTATCGCGTTTGCCTTGGCACGCAACTCGGTGGTGAAAACCTCTGGCCTGGTGCACTAGTTAGAAAACCACCGCAAGCCTCGTCAAGCCACTTACGGGATGATCCATGTCATTGGACCGAGTAGGGCCGAATAATTGGCAGATACGGCAAAAATGCAAGCTATCAACCCACGTTGAGCCGCAGCATTCGTCGGTAAGCCGGGCCGTGCCGGGAACAGTGCAGCAATTATCGTGATAATCATGTAGCAGACCGAAAGCAGTGATGAGCTCAAAATCAGAATCTTCTTGCGGCCAATCCGGTCGACGAAGAACAAGGAAATAAGGCACGCCACCGGCCCCACGGATCCATAGAGCCCACTTACAAGAAGCTGCCGGTTCTGGTCGAATTGAAGTGTTGCATAAATCGCCGTCTGGTAATACTGTACAAATGAGATACCAGAGAGCATGGCTGCCGCCCACACAAATGAGCCAACAAAAAGACGCTTGCGAAAGGCCGCAATTTTCAACAGGTCCGACCACGGCAGCTGGCTTTGGGCTTGCAACTCCTCCTCAATGTTTACACGAATTAGATCGAATTCGGCATCGCACCAGTCCCCATTATGCCCATCATAATGATAGCCAAGGAAGGCTTGTTTAGCCTCTTCGGGTCGGCCCTTTAGCAGCAGCCATCTGGGTGACTCGCTGATAAACATGACTCCGAGGCCAAGTGCCAGAGCTGGTATACTTTGAATGGCAAAGCCAAGTCTCCACTGGTTTGGGTTATCCCAACGCCCTTCCCCGACGCCAGTCCACAGAGCTACGAAGAAGCCCCATGCGACCACTTGATTCCTTAGCGCTCGCAGTAATAGCCGAGAAGATCCACTTACTCATCTGGTTGACCGCGGTTATCTTGGCTCGTTGTTGCGTCTGAAGCTTGTCAGTGCACGTCATTTGCTAGAGATGGCGATGGTACCTTTGCGATTTCAGCACCAAAAACTGGAGCCACTCCGGTGATTGTTCCAACGGCAAATCCGATTAAGAGACGGCCGATAATAACTAGGAACGAGTTAATGAATGAACTAGTAAATTTGTTCTTGTCCCGCGGCTCACGCATCGCCACGTGCGCACCACCAGCCATAAGCGCACCGCCTACAACTCCCCAAATGCATCCAAATGCAATGGCTTTGCGTCGGCCAAGCCTATCACTAGTTATTCCGACGGATGCGCTTCCAATCCAAGCTATAGTCTTGTCAGTTAGCTTCACAAAATAATTCTAAACAATAACTGTCTTGCCTCCTGCTTGGTAAATGGACACGATTGCGCCTCGGAGGGCGGCATCGGGATTTCCAAAATGACTCAAAAATGACTCCAAAGCTAGACTTGGTGTGATGATTCCAGAATCACTATTATTCGTCAGCACTTATTTTGGCCAAGAAAATCATTCGGCTTTGTCTCACTATCCATATAAAAACCCGCCCAGTCCAAGGAACAAGGCCGTAAGAAACGGCTTGTCAAGCCAGGTGGAAGTCTTCATCTCTGCTCGGTGGCCGTTTAGACCTCAATCGCACAACTCGCAGTTCAAAACAACATTTCCCGACAAAATTCCGTATTTTCGGATTCATATCTTGGTGAAAGGGTAATATTACCCGTCTCGCCTAGACATCCTGAGCTTAGCGGCATGCACATCCCCGCTGAAAACATTTTCGATAGGATCACTCATAGCTGACAAAATGCGGGGTAAGATTCAGGACAAATTGTTATGCTTAGTTTTGCACTGCCGACGGTTGGTTGCATGGCCGAGGATCAACATGAAGGGCTTTTTCGCGGGGTGGTGGATTTTCGTTGCCAGCAGCCGTAATTGAAATACAGGGGTTGTCACCAACAGGACTCACGTCCACTTGAGCCACACAACCACGCAACCACACAAGCGTTGTTTCTACTTCCAATCAATCCATTTTGTTAGCTCACGCCAAGGTTAGACGCTTTGGCCATCCGCGTATCCAAATGTTTGGCACTGCAATTCTTGTCTTCAGTGCACTCGTAGGAATTGTATACTTGGTGTCGTCCTTCCCACGAGTATGCATTCTGTCCACTTCACTCAATCGTCATCCAGTGTTTTAACATTCATCAGTTGCATCAAAATTGGAAACTCCGCGCCCATCGTTCAGAGCTCCCCCCAGGACCCAAGACCCTCAGGGTCGGTATCAAAAAGCCGTGGCTGTGGTTCCAGGAGTTGAGTAGGGAGTATGGAGATGTAGTTTATCTTCAGTTAGGGCCAACACCAACCATCGTCCTTGGGTCTGCGCAAGCAGCATGGGATCTTCTCGAGAAAAGAGGTGCTGTCTATTCTTCAAGACCGCGCTTCATCATGGGAGGCGAACTCTTGTCTGGCGGTATGAGAGGGCTGATGGCACCATACTCTTCCTTTTGGCGCCGCTGGAGAAAGCTATTGCACAGCGGGTTCATGCAGCGTCAAAGCGAGACGTATCGACCGACCCAATGCCTTGAGTCCAAAGTGCTGATGCACGACCTACTGATGACCCCACACAACTTTCGGAAACACCTTGAGCGATATGCAGCATCAGTAATTGTCACAGTCACATATGGTCGGAGAGTTGAAGATGTAGCCACCGACATTGTGGTTCGACGGAACGCCGAGTCAATGGAGCGGCTAACATTAGTAAAGTATGTCATTCTTCAACCCTGCCGCGGGCGAATTCTTACAAAGAAAAAAGCATCCCTGGCAAATTTGCTGTAGAACGTTATCCTATCCTGAAATATGTTCCCAGTATTTTTGCACCATGGAAAGCTGAAGTGCTTCAGCAGCGGGCTAAAGATGTACAGCTTTACACACAGCTCATGGACGAAGTTCGTGAAAAGGTAGCGAATGGCACTGCTCAGCCTTGCTTTGCCACACACTTGCTGCAAGAACAACAAAGTTTGGGCATGGGCGACCTTGAACTTGCGTATGCTGCAGGATCACCATTTGGTGCCGGGGTAGAGACGGTGAGTCTTGTGATAAATGCAAGCCAACAGGATATGATCTAATTCACTGCAGTCCGCTGGTTCTCTGGCAAGCTTTCTCCTCGCGTGTGTAAAGTTTGGGTCGCAATTTATACCACGAGCACAAGAAGAGCTGGATAGAGTTGTCGGACCCGATCGCCTCCCAACTTTCGATGATCTACCCAAGCTTGACTATGTGAGAGCCATTGTGTCGGAAACACTACGCTGGAGACCTGTAGCTGTATTGGGAGGGACTCCCCACGCGAGCACCGCGGATCATGTCTACAAGGGAATGTTTATTCCCAAGGGGAGCACCATAATCGCCCCATTGTGGACCAGTGAGTGACGTCTCATTTTCGACAAATTCGGCTAACGACTTGAACAGTTCATCTCAATGAGGCCGACTTTCCTGAGCCTCATCAGTTCCGACCAGAGCGCTTTCTGGAGCAGAGGGAGTACCCAGGGACCTTTGGACATAGTGCTTTCGGCTGGGGCCGACGCATCTGTCCAGGAATGCACCTCGGCTCCGCCTCGATATCTATCAACGTGGCGCGCATCCTATGGGCCTTCAACGTGGCTCCAGAAAAAGGTCCTGATGGCAAGGGAGTCGATGTTGATATGTGCGCAATATTTCGAACTCGAGCTGGCTAAC
Source organism: Calonectria honghensis (assembly GCA_013403855.1). Lineage (NCBI taxonomy): Eukaryota > Fungi > Ascomycota > Sordariomycetes > Hypocreales > Nectriaceae > Calonectria > Calonectria honghensis. The sequence goes on from VTGB01000001.1 coordinate 545,517, forward strand.
GCTGACATCGTCCCAGTTTTGCTTACTCGGAGGGCTTCAATTCGATACCTCTACCGTTTCCCTGCTCGATCACAGCACGATCACAACCCCATGCTGATGTCATCGAAAAAGAGTTTGGAGGCGCCATGGAGAAGCTAAGCGCATACACTACCGTCGCAAACAAGGTATCCTGAAAATGTTGCCAGCTGCCCATTGCCAAGCAAAGACAGAAGAAACAAGCCAGGGGTTCTAGATCGTGGAGTTTGTTAGCAACAGTCCGAGCGAAATTTCCGAATAGCATAAACAAACCTAAAATACTAATCTCCGTCGTGTGGGGGGGATTGGTATCCGCTGGACCGGGCATTTCTCCAACATCGCCAAGCCGCTGATTGGTCCTTGGCTCGGGTATTAGAGTTGAGGACCCAGAAAACTAGTCCGTTAAAATAATGTTTCGTGGGTGCGGTTCCTTAACGTGATCCCGTTAGATCTCGATTCATCGTAATCATGACTCGCTTTTGGTCTTATTTTGTCAGCTTGCACCAGTTTGCATAACAGTCACGATCCACTAGTAGGCGAAGACGTAATACGCTTTAGGGGCAGTAACTTTTTATTCTATTTAGACAAGAAACTTTCTAATCCCCCAAATGTGGCAGGCCAATGTAGTGTTACAAGAAGTAGAAAAAATGACTCAGAGGCTATTGTGACAATCCCACGAGAGACGGTCCCAGTCTCCACGATTATATACGATTGATCTCCTTTTTAGTTGAGGGCACGGGCGTGTCGGCGGGAAACGCTGCTGGAGGAGCCAGCGGCGCTCTTCAACCAGGTGATGAAGGTGTCGAGAGTGAAGGTCTCGGGAAGAGAGCTGGAGCTACCACTGCTGCCGCTGCTGCTGCCGCTTCCAGACTCGGAGCTTCCGCTGCCGGTGGAGGCGGCGGTCTCGGCAGCCTGGGTAGCAGAGCTAATCTTGTTGGCGAGAACAGAGGTGGCAGATCGGGTGGGAGTGAAGACGGAGGTGGCGAAGCTAGTAGGGGCCTGGGTGGCGACCTGGGTGGCAGCTGGGGTGGTGGCTTCACCGGCGGCGGGAGTAGTGGCGCTAGGAGTAGAGCTTCCGGAGCCAGATCCGGAACCAGAGTCCGAGCCGGAGCCGTACAGGGCGGGGCCGGGGATCTCGTAGCTGGTCAGGGTGGTGTAGGGGTTGAACAGGATGCCGGCGTCGGTGGACTTGTACAGCTCGGTTCCCAGGGTACCCTCGGGGTTGTCGCTACCACCACCAGTGATCTCAATGTTGAAGCACTGGGGGTAGTTCTGGGCGCCGTTCTCAGAGCCAGCACCGTGCATGGCAATGATCTCGTGGCGGAAGACGTAGTTGCCAGAGGCAAGACCAGAGGGGACGGTGGTGGTCCAGGTGTTGTTGTTGGCAATCAGCTTGGTGGCGGCCCAGGTCTGGGTGTCCAGGTCAATGCCGCTCTCGTCGATCTTAACCCACTTGAGGGTGGTCTTGTCGGCGTCGCTGCAGCTGGCATCGCACTTGGCGACGTAGGTCAGGACGGGGCCGATGTGAGACTCGGGCCAGGCAGACCAGTTGAACTCGACAGTGCCGCCAGCCTTGACGGAGGCGGTGGTGGCACCAGGAGCAGAGTTCTTGTGGCAGTTGATATCAGAGGTGGCGTAAGCATCGGGGGCGATGAATCCGTTGTCAAGGTTCTCAGCAGACCAAGCGGGGATTTCAGGGACGGTCTGGCCGTTCTGCTTGGCGTAGTAGTACTCGAGCAGGTAGGCGCTCTGGGCGGTGCCGTCAGTCTTGAAGCTGGTGACAGTGCCGTGGGCAAGGGCAGAGGCGGCGAAAGCGCCAACAAGAGCAATGGTGGACTTGAAAGACATCTTGGTTGATTTTGTTTTCGGTAAAGAAAGTCGTTTGTGTGAGATGGCGAGGAAGAAAGGATTGTCGTTGAGTTGATAGAGCGAATGAGTCAAGTGAAAGAACGTGTACCAGCTTCACACAGTGAAGAAACGAAGAGAATGATATTGAAGAAGAAAACGAATCGAGCCTGCAATGTTGAGAAGAAAAAAAGAAGCCATTCTGACATCTCATGCCGTCCTCTTTATATCGTCAAAAAAAGTCCCCTCTTCCTCCTGAGCTGTCATGCCATGCCATGTTACCTAGTCATTGTCAAGGGTTTGGAACACAGTTCTTGGCTTTTCAGGATGCCCTGCCAGCATCGCACTCGGAGTGGTGGAATTAGTGCCCAGTCTCAGTGTCGTGGAGCCGTTATCTGCATTGAGAGATAGCTCCGGCCGGCGGAGCAGGGGTTGGCGTTTCAGCCGCGACTGCGGTCGCATAGATTCGACGGGCGGCAAAAAAAAGACCAGATGAACGCAGATTAGCTCTGATTCGTCTGCGGAAGCCATCCGAGTTTCAGGTGGTCCGAGCAGGCGTTTGAAGAAAGAAGAAAGCGAGAGCGGTCAACCCATCCCGCGATGATGGCATCGCCAGTAGCATTCGACTGTGACGCTACCTCGTTTTTTTCATTTATTTCATCGGCCGATAAATTAATATTGCTTTTTTTATCCGAACATCTCTCAGCCTCTAAGAACAATTTATCAAGTGAACTATTCACGGCACAATCAAAGTGCCGTTGAGGATGCACGAAGGAACGCGCCCCACCACCTATAACAAGCGCCGATAATGCATCCAGGGGCTGCAGCGTTATGGTTATGCCGTTACCCTCAATAAGCTCGCTTAAGCTTACTTGGTTGGCTCCAGAGAGCCGGGTTCGAAAAGCAGCACTGCCAGCGGCTCTCGGAATGTCAAATCAGACCACCCTGGCGCCTAGGGCCAAGGAATCTTCCCGAGCCACCAAACGGAGCGACTGCCAAAGAAAGAATTCGTGCGGGTTAGATTTCCCCTGAGAAAAGGGATGGCAGATGTGTGAGACAGGTGGTTGAATTGGCAGCTAATGCCGGGCTAGTCCCTGGAATGCTCCCCCTGCCCGCCAGAAAAAGAGATCCCGCCCGTAATCCTCTGTCGATCTGTTCTTCATACCTCTGCAGTCTCAGGGGCAGATCACCCGACCTCGAAACTGTTGGGTTCGTGAGCGATTTTGAGCTGAGATGAAAAACAGATGAGTGCAAAACGTCATGCGGCTTGACGCTCAAAGTGTTTCGGAGCCAACCCTCCATCGGTCCAAGTAATTGAAACTGACCCCGCAACCTTCTCCCATGCCAAGTATGGCCATATGATTAAGCTACCGAGCTGCAAGGTCAAACTCCGCGTACTCGAGTCGCCTTCCGATATACTTTGTTGGCGCCAAACAAGTCTCTTGGTGGATTTCGGAAAAAATGCGCAAAATCCTCCGGTAAGAGAGACGGGGCAATTTTCGCGTCTAGGCTCGCACGCGCCCATATCCATTCGCCAATGAGCTTCCATCGTAACCCGACCGAAGCAGGGTTGTTAGCCTTGGCACGGCCATAACAGGGAATGGCCTAGGGATTCGTAGCCCTCTAATCTTTGTGAAACAATGCTTACCCAGCCTGCACGTCATGGGATATGAGAGGTCCAAAGATTTTGAAGCCGCCCAAGGAATAAGCTATTGGCAAAATCAGATATGAGGTCAGGATTTCTCTTCAGTTAAATACAAGTGACATCCAGACTCGGCGCACAAATGTACCTGGGAATTTTGTTTTCATCATGCACACCCCTAGCCACAATTCACAAGAATCATGAAGTAAATAATCGCTTTACTTCTATGAAGAAAAAGAAGAGCTGCTATAGCCGCCGGTTCTGCTTTTCATTAGCCAAATTTAGTAGCGAAGCCCGGCGCAGCTGATCAGCAGGGCTGTAGGCACGGCTTCTGGGACTACTCGCCCAGTGTTTACATCGAATGTTCGATGAGTAGTCAGCCCGAAAATATAGCCTCTAATTGACGCTTCTATATGGCTGTTAGTTGGTTTCTATGGTATCTTGAAGACGGCGCGTTGCCTGGGCCATTCCTTGGCCGTTTGTGAAGTCATGTCTGTGATTGACTGGCTACACCACGAACACAGATTATGCCGCGTTTCTACATTTCACCAATAAAAAAAAGCAAAGAAACGACACGTCATCGTCTCCAGCTAATTGAAATGGTCATAACGAACCACAGCAAATTAATACGGCGTCTAATCGTGGCCCTGGTCATCATTCTTCGCAGTTCCAGATTTTTACTGACCACCACTTTAGACCGAGTCCTTCGTGGCCAACAAGTCACCAATTACAGACGGCTTCCTTCTACTTCATCAGCATCACGCTGAAAAAGAGCTGATATCTGGGCCTTTGTTAACGAATTTTATCTAACTGGGGGGAAGGGGGTGTAGGTGATAAATAAATGTTTTGTGTACCTGACATTGCTAGATTAGCAGATCTCCATCTGTCCATATCGCCTACGATCGGATGCCGATATTTACACAATACGAACTTGAGCTGAAGAATGATTTACCAGTAGGTACGCAGTGTTTTTGGAGCTGCAGGACGAGGTTCTATATTTTCTGACGATACGCTAAATAATTGAAAACGGCATTTTCGTTGTAGTGATGGGGGTAGTGGCGATTATACTTTTCAAGAACTTGAGTATAAAGACAAGGAATGCCTTATATCTTGATCTATTCTTTTTAGTCTCACTTTAGTCCCCCTTCTAGCAGTCTCGTCGATGCAGCGACAAATGTGGTATAGCCTTGCAAAATCCTAGAATGCCACGTCTAATCAAGAACATACATACGGTGTTCATAGAATTAGTGAGGGAGATGCTGCATCCCCATATTTCAGGATGCTTTATCCAGTTACACACGCATGCTTTTCGCGATGTATGGTTCTCCATGGTGTTCATATGCTGGTGTACCATAGGGCACATTAGACTGTTCCGTCGCTGTTGTCAGCAATTTCATTTTTGTGTGCTGAATATTGCATTTGACCTAATGAGGTTGAATGGCAGGCTTGGAGTCCAATGCAATTGACGATATACAATAGCATGCATCAGAGAATTTATCAGCATTGCATTTTAAGAATCGTTATACTGAGAATTCTAGAAGGAAATGAGAACCTGCGATCCCCCTAGCCAAGCCAAAGAACAAACGGAACAGACACTTGTCAACACAGGACAATGTGCATGCTTGTTATCATGTCAAGATTCAAAGGCAATTTTTATCAACTAGTGGCTTCAACCATGTCTGGATACATGATCAACAGATAAGTGCGAAGTGTGTAATGTTGTAGCAGTTGTCAAAAAATAGTCTTGCAACATTTTAGGCTTCATCTAAAACTTCGAGTAGCCGATGAGACCGTCATGCGCTTGTTGAGCTAGCAACGTATCATAATTCTTTGATCAGATAGCTTTTAAAAAAATAAGATCCACATGAGCTCTGTAAAACCCGACTTCTCCTTCACAATGCCAGGGCAATACTAAACTAGGCTTTCAACTCTTGTCCATATCTGCGCGAATTACTATAGGGTAGGGAAGCTGGTTCGGTTTCGGTTTCGGCTTCGGGATTACTAATATCCGATCTTATCTATGCCACTGGGTGGCTGGAGCCAATTTCTCTTATCTGGTATTGGATATAAGCGTATCGATAAGGTAAAATCGAACTGTGCTGCTCCTTATTGAGCGTTCACAAGCGCATCATTCTCTGAGCCTCACCCGTCATTTTCGCAAGGGGGTGCAAGTTTACAATCTTTGACTGGATATGCCCAACTCTTGGCGCATTGTGTCAACTTGCCATTATATACAACCTGACCTACCTTCTCATGATGAATTTCATTCCAACATGGGCAAAAATTCAACTTCACAATTCGTGATGCCAATGAAGGGTCGAGCTCCTTTGTCAGAAATGACAACTCAATCGATCAGATAACCATGCGGGTTTCTCCGCTGTGGATATTTCATTATCCCTCGGGGAGTCCCGGGGGCTTTGGCTTTTCGCCAAATCCTGAAACACGTTGCGCTCTCCCCCATAACTGCACTGAGCAGCCCAGTATCAACCCACTTTGCTGCATCAGTCAATCTAATTCAAGGCTTTTTCTCTCAAGTCTTTTTGAATTTAGAGTTTTGTTGTCTAATTGCCAGCCACATCCCGTGGTTGCGACCGGGCATACCCGTGCTCTGCTTGACAGGTTGTAAGGCGACCCATGGCAAATGCTACGTTATCCCCCTTGGCCGAAATTCGATGGAACCCTGTCTGCTTATTATTTTATGGGCTCACGGGTAGTCGGATCGCGGATATCCACTGGGATCAATGGTCGGCCGCAATCGGGGTCAAACCCAGGCACGGAAAGTCGGCTGGTGCCTGGTTAATATGGAGAAGAGAACAAGGTGGACCTCATTGCCAAGCCCAAGAACCAATAAAGATAAAAAAAACGAGAAAGCGAAAAATTAAACGAGAATTCAGTTAGTCTCATCCGTATAGACCTTTGTTGAATACGTAATAGATAATTCTAGAGCAAGCACATATGAACGGGCGATCAATGACAGTTGTGATTTGTCCATAAAAAAATTGGATTGATCTTGAAGCTATATATGTACACCAAAAATATGTTTTCAAAACTAATAATGTGCTTAAATAAAGTCCAGCATCATCGCGGCTGTTAGAATATGTGCAAAACTCCCATCTATAACCACACCATCTTTATTTAAATGTCATCCTCAAGGGGGCTGAGACCCTGGGCAGTGCCAATCTTGGACTCGAAGTAGAGCTTGAGGCGCTCGAGGTTGGCGCGGTCAGCCATGAAGCGGGCAAACTCGGTAGGGTTGGTGGCAGTCTCGTTCCACAGGTTGGGGAGGCCGGTAGGGGTGGGGATGTCACGGCGGACAGACCACATGCCCTGGCCCTGGTACTCCTCGCTGAGGATCCAGTTGTGCAGGAGCTTGGCTCCCTCGGGGTGAGGGGCGTCCTTGAGGATGGCAGCGGTCTGGGCCCACGAAACGTACTTGCCCTTGGTGGGAACAGAGTAGCTCATGTTGCCGCTGGAGCCCCAGCCGCCGCCGGCAGCGAAGTAGGCGGCGCGGGTGCTGTTGGCAGAAGCAACGAGGGTGCCGGGGGTGGCGGTGCCGCGGACCCATTCGACGTTCTGCTCGAGCAGGGAGTCGAACCAGGACTCGCCGTACTGCTGCATGCTATTCGGAACGTGTTAGTCTGTGCTGGACCCAGATCGGTTGATATTGAAAACTTACACGAGGTGGAAGGCGAAGAGGACGGCATCGTCGTCGTTGGGGTAGGTGATGACGAGCTTGTTCTTGAACTCGGGCTTCAGCCAGTCGTCCCACTCAACGGGGGCAGAGATGTTGCCCAGCTTGCCGGTGTTCCAGGCACCGGCCCAGTTGAAAACGTAGACGCCGTACCAGGCGGCGGTGTCGTCCTTGAAGGCGTGCTCAATCTCCTCGAAGCCGGCGGGGGCGTAGTTGAGGAGAGCACCCTCGGCGGCCCATCGGGGGTAGTCGTGGAGGGTCTGGAGGATGACACTGTCGACATAGACAGCGTCGCTGCCAGCAGCCAGCTGCTGATCAACGCGGACGTCGTGGTACTTGGACAAGTCGACGGTCAGGTTGAGGGTGAGGCCGGGGAATCGAGTCTCAAAAGCGGACTTGAGAGCATCCTGCTGGTTCTTCTCATCACCACCGTGCCAGAGGGTGATGACGCCTCCTTCCTTCTTGGCGGCGGCGTAGATCTCATCTAGGGATCGGGTCTCGTACTCGGGCGCAGCCTTGAAGCCGAGGAGCTGATCGTAGGCCAAGACGGTGCTGGCCCAAAGGCCTGTGGTGAGGACGTTGCGAAGCATTGTGGAGAAGAAACCGGATGACTAGAAGAGGCGAGGAAGAAGAGGATTGAGCTGGATGGTGATGGTGTTATCATAAAGGCGGCAACTCTGGATTTAATATATAGCCATCTGCTTGTTTGAGACTTGTGGGGGAATAGAACATGGAAAAAGAAAATCCCATGATATTGCCTGATTGAGATATTGATTACGGCTTGACGGTTTCCATTGGGCAGACGAAGCCGTCCATGGACCTGGCTTGGCTGTAAGCAGGTTGCTTGAAGTGGTCCATGCGGTCTCGACTAAACGTGTATCGGTGGAGCGTAGCGTGCAAACGCCTCCCTCATAGGTCGGCGCCACCGACCGTTTGGTGTTAAGCTCTCCAGGTGCGTCATGAGCATGAGGCGTGGGTGGCGAGGTGGGCCTTCATCTCGGCACTCGCTGGGGGGTCAGTGGGGGATGCCGCGCGGGTATGATGAATCCAGCCTTGGAGGCTCCGATTGCGAACAAGATCGGTGAACCGGAGTGCGGAGCAATCCGCCAAGATGCCGAGCGGGAGCACTACTGCGGTCGGCCAAACCTCACTCAGGTGGCCGGCCGGCTGGCCTGTCAGAATTAGCATTTGGGAGGCCATGCATCTCAATCAAGCTTACAGTCAAATTTGCCTTTTTGTGTTCTCTTGGCCGGCCACTTCTTTCTTGTCATAGACCCAATGGCTTGGGATTGCGCACTCGGAAACGGGTTCCGAAGCATCAGCCATGACAAGACCTGATCGCCCATCTCGTTCTTTTTTTCTTGGCGTCCATCACTCTCTATCCCACCCAGGCCTCCGACGGCTTGACAAATCCAGCCAGCCAGTTGCCCAACTTGTTCGCACGCCGCACGATTGGAAATTCAGGAACAAGCCTTGAAAAACCGGGGCTACGGTGTGATCAACACCCTGCCTCGCCTGCATCCTGCTCGGCACAGGCTACCGAGCGACCCATTCCCGGAATGTGGGAGGCAGCGCGCTGGCTTCAATCTCCAACAACCTTGAAACATCATCCAACCCCCATCGCCAACCCCAACCCGCTTAGATTGCCGGCCATCCGGAACCAAGGCCTCCGTGCGATTTCGTCCCATCTTTTCCCCCCAGTGATCAGGAGATTTTTTGTCGTGCATGTAGTGGCATCACCAACAGGGGATGGAGGCTTTCTGCCAAGCATGACAGGGATTTGGTTGTGTCGCTTTCGGCCTCTTCGGCCCATTGAGATCTGCGCCTCTATGGATCGGATGGGGCTTTGTCAGCGCTTAGGCTGTGGTCTAGCCCGCAGCCTGGCTTGGCCACCCCCTTGTCCTGGAGAGTTAAAATGAGGTAAAATCTGGATGATTGGCGGAGCGATGAAATGTGCTACGAAATTATGCATGTATTTTGCTTCGTAGAGCCATCTTAGTCAAATGTCCCAGAACTATTGACGCGCGCGCTAGAATCGCATCAATAGTTATCAGATGCAAAAGAAAATCATCAATGCCGAGGTCGTTGTGCGACAAAAGGCTTGGCGAAAAGCGCACAACGCAAGAAGAGAGGTCAACGGCCGATGCGCGCTAATCAACCCAGGCCCATGAATGAATATGGTGGTATTGGACAGTAACTGGAAATCACGCAATGCGCTCATTAAACGCACCTCGAACCTCTCCTGGTAGCCATCACGTCAAAATTCGGGTTCCTTGTGAACCGACATATACTTCAAATATTTCCCATTGCGACTCTGGCTGATTTTCCCACCAACCGGGGTGACCGACAGCTGTCTATTTGGCTCCCTCTCCCCTTTATCAGGTGGACTTTTTAGAAAGCGACATGGCCTCTACGCATGGTTAACCCTTGAATCTGATCGGGAATTTTGTTTCACGTGACATGTCAGTTCCCATCTCACATGGCTTTGCGTTCATTTCGATCTCTCTGCTCACTAGTGGGCCGCCACGCTTTCCGCCATTCCATCATGTCTGCCCTTTGATGTCGAGCCAATTGCGTCAGGTATTTCGGAAAACAGACCCATGCGGAAATTAGACACATATTTGCATCATTGCTCCCATGTCTTAGATGGTCCATGGCTGTCCGTGCGGCCGTCTCTCCACGATCCAGTCACTATCCAGTTGTCAGAAAAGTCTCACTGTTCCAACCAGGCCCAGACCAAACTTTCTTTTACTGTGCCATTTGATATTTACATCTTATTTTGCTTGAGGAATTATAGAGAAAATTCCATATTCAGCCACCTTGAGTTTGAGAACGTGCCGGCTTCCTTGGTGTTCGGTAGTCTAGATGCAACCCACAAACCGAGACATATTTGGCCCCGCGTATCTGCCCCAGCCACCTCATGTTATTATATTCGTATTGACATCAATTGCCATGCGCCAACGTTACCTGACGCCAACCAGAGCAACATCCGCAGCTTTGCAACGTTGCTATCATTCCAAGGACCATAGCATTTTAATGCCAGCTTCAACTAATCCCAGACACGATGCGCAGCAGTAGTCCTATTCAGTAGTGGCCTCACCGGCTTTGTAGACGAGTTGATGAGCTTCATCCACTAAACTCGAACGGCCTCAGGAGCGGCGGATCAAACAAGTGATAGTTCAGTGTCGGCACCAGCGTTGAATAATACCACCCTGAAAGGTTGACCTAGCTAGGATCTATACCTTTGCTGTTTTGCTAAATCGTTTGGGTGCCAATTCGCATGCTCGATTCATCCATTGAGTTGTTCCCTAACACATTTTTTATTCGCGAATATATCGGAATTCGAACTTTGCTCTTCAGCCTACTTCTCTACCCCTATTCTCGCGGTTCATTCTTGGCGTACGTAAGAACGTTTCTTGGAGTGCTCAGTTGCCCTGTTTTGGCGCAGGAGGATTCGAGTGGTGAGGGAAAAGGTCGCACATTCCAGACCCAAATCTCAGACGTCCCGTATCCTCGAATGGCTAGGCAACCTCACGTTGTGTACCACACCGGGCCGATTTTGGAGATTCTGCGTAGATTAGTTGGGCAAAAACAACTCAACATTGAGTATTGTCCAACATGATGTAGACTGGCTGCAGTTATATAAAGCTCTGTGGTTCGACCCTGGTGAACAACATCATCATCATCACAATCACTGATTCCAACTCACACACAGCACATCCTCCATCACACCCTTCTCACTCTTACACCATGCAGTTCACCAAGATCTTCAGCCTTGTGGCCTCCATGGCCGCTGTGGCCTCAGCCCTCCCCATGGAGGCTGCCGTCACCCGTCCCACTCTCACTGTGTACCAGGGTTACAACTTCCAGGGCCCCTCTATTGCTTTGTTCCCTACGCTCATGCAGTGCCGTACGTTTTCTATACTGCTTTAGAGGACGCTTCTGCGTCAGCTTCGCGGGAGTATCGATCGCTGACAATCATATATAGAGAACTTGTCTGATGTGCAAGACCCCGAGGTCGCACTCCGCAGGTGGTACAACAGCATCTCATCTATCCGCCTGACCCTCGGAGTTGGTTTCTGCGTCTTCTTCGCGTAAGCAGCAATTCAAATACCGCACACTGTCTCTGTGCTGACACAATTAGCGACCCCGGGTGCACCGGCAAGGCCCTGGCCGGCCCATCTGCCGGTTTTGAGAACCTCCGCGACGCTTTCAACGGCGCCATGAACGACAACATCGAGTCCTACATCTGCTTCGGCACAGGACCCAACGCCACCGTCGAGGCTGGCATCCTGGCCGGCAAGATCATCAAGGACCACGACGACGCCATCAACCCCATCGCGGCTGAGGAGCAGGCTGTCGACAAGGCCACCGGCGCTGTCCCCAACGCCCTGGCCAACACCCCTGTCAAGGCTGGCAGAAACTAAACCAGCCCTGCGTGTGATGGTGACCAGGGTTCGTTTCTCTCAACTTGGCTCACGGGAATGCCCAAAAGCGGACACGATACGAAGAAACGCAATATTCGATTCTACTGCTGGCTTCGCTAGTATAATTATTTGATACCATTATTTTAGATATAGACTTCAATACGATTTTCATCTTAGCCAAAAAAGGGAAAAAAGTCCAGTGCAGGTCATAATTTCCCCACTACGCATGACACCTCCCTCGGTTGGCGGCCTTTCGGCTATATGAGTGTATAGCCTCCCAAAGTGGTCAAAAGCAAAAGTTTGTCGTAAATTATGCGTGCACCTTATCGTAACCGTCATCCTCTCCCCTCTTTATATCCGCTTTTCTCGTATCCGCGAAGCGGTATCCGAGACCCATAAACTCGCCATCCAGCGGTGGAACCTGCACCTCTTTGACAAGCTTCTGGATGCGTTCTGCGCTCTCCAAGAAGCCTTGGCGCACCTGCCCGTACCTCTCGGCCGTAAGCTTTCCGTCCCTCTTTACGAATTCGCCATTCACCGTGACATGCAGCACGTCGCCCACGCTGGCGTGCAGCATGATGGCCGCGATGGGGTCCGCCCAGCCAAGCAGAGCGGGCGAGTCGCGTGCGTTCCACACAACGAGGTCGGCCTTGGCGCCCACTTGGATGACGCCAAGATCCGGCCGGCGGAGCGCGAGGGCTCCGGACCGAGTAGCGAGCGCAAAGGCCTGCACAACGCTCATGGGGTTGTTCCGCGGGACATGCCATTGAGATAGCAGCTGGTCGTAGAATCGGTAGCGCACCGTCTGGAGCCATATGCGCGCCTGGGTGAGTATGTCGGTGGAAAAGGTGAAGTGTGTGTCGACGCCCAAAGCTGCCTGGTCCTGGATCAGATGCGAGTGTGGGTTCGTGTGGCCGTAGTGCATTTCCGACTCTGGGGTGATGGACATGTACTGGTTGTGAAGGCGGAGGAGGTTAGCGCCGCGGGCCGACATGAACGCCCCGTGGGAGAAGATGACGGCGATGGATCCACCAAGGATGTCCAGGTCGATCAGGTCCTCGGGCATATTGGTTACTCCCCAGGGGCCGCCAAGAGTGTGGGTGGTCACGGCGGCCACGTTGAATTCCTTTGCCAAGTCTACAATTAATTTGGCATCCTCAGGCTGGCCAAGACACCAGCCATCGTAAGCAATGGCTAATTCCGTATTTGTTCCTTCAAGCATAGATCCTGTTGCAATCTCCCGGAAGTTCGGAACCTGTTGCGCAATGGTATAACCAATAGATGGAATATTGTGGAATGTGTATCCCCAAAATACGCGGGCGCGGCTCTCGATCGAGGCTTTTAACCCTGCATACGCAGTTTCGTTTGACCAGGTATGGTGCGCATGGTCCAATGTCGTTGTGACACCAGCATTGAGAGCCTCGTATAGGCCAGCCAGCTGGCCGAAATAAACATCCTCGGCCCGAAAGTTTGTGGCTGCCGCGTATTCTCCATATTTGAATAGGTAGTCCCCCAGTGTAGTATTGGATCCCAACGTCTTAAAAGCCGTTTGCCACCCGTGTCTATGTGTGTCAATGAAGCCGGGCGTAATAATCTGGCCCGTAACGTCAATCTCTTCCACGCCTTCGGGGAGACCCGGAATTGTCGGTTCAACGCCAATATATTCTATCTTATCATCGACGACAAGCAACGAGCCACCGCGAATGATATGAGGGGAGTCGCTATCACTGTCCCAGGCGACAATCGTACCACCAGCGAATAGTTTCCCTGTGGAGTTAGAGTTGACATTCCCAGGCCAAACAGTGGCCATCAGAGCCATAATGTTGACGGTGTAATGAAACATGTTTTTCATCCTGCCCAAGTTTGCACTTAGGCCTGGAGTGACCGCAGAGGAACTTGCAAGTTCATGCAGGGAGTGCATTCGAGCCAAGACTGATGCCTCTCTTAAATAGTGCTACAAATGTCAATCTCACGTCATTCAAGCTTAAATATAGCCGGAAATAACTTGGGTGCTGGAAAATTCTCTAAAACTTCGGTCGTGAATGACGTCGTCGTAAGCAAGAGTACATCGATGCAACCCAATTTGTGTATTTGCGATAAGCCGACTCGCTGAACAAAATAGAAACATGCCAGGCCAAGACAGCCTATTACCCTCAGTCGGCATCCTCCGGCGCCGTCTTTATTGATGACTTATCACCTCAAGCATGACACCTAAAAGGAAAATAAAAAACTATCGGGGCTGCCTTTCAATCGACCGGCCTTGTGGGAAATGAATCGCCCACTCAAGATCTAAAACAGTGAGCGAAAATAACTGTTTGACTAAGTTATTTTTACTAATGGCGGCCACCACTCATCTGAAGTCCTTGAAATAAGGTGGGATCATATATATAAACGAAAAATATTCGCGAATGTTAGGATTTTTCTTACCATGAACAATTGATTACTCATCCATGCTTCCACTTCCCCAACTTTGAGCGTCTTGATTCAACCAAGTCATGCAGCCAAACCGCGTCCTCCACCCCAGCCCTAAAAAAGCAAATCATCTCTGAATATCCCCCAACTTTCACAGTATATTACTAGGAAAGACATGAAATCCACTCTTGGACGTTACGCTAAACCCCACCTTCTAGATATCAAGCCTCTCTCCACCGCCACCTCTCCGTTGTGGGTCCCCCACTTCTGAGTCTCAAGATGAATGATTTAAATCGGAGAATGAGGATCGCAGATTCGGATCAAGTATCAATCAATGCAACTTGTATTTTGAAACAAAGAAGTCTCAGTATTTGTTACAACGCGCCAGGAAACTAATCATCTTGCCACAAGTGAGCTACCTTTTTACTTATTTTACAGGCATGTGAGGCTAACCAATGTGATTAGTGTCATCAACCGAAGCTGAAGCAATTACCTCTGTCCTGCACGCCTATGGCGCAGCACTAAAGAGCCGCAACGTAGAGGAGGCCGTTGCCCTTTACACAGACGATGGAGTCATTCTGCCTCCGCACTTTACCGCAAGTGCAGGCACCGAGGCACTGCGCGAGTCGTATACACGAATCTTTTCTTCAATTCAGCTAGTCATTACATTTGACATTTTGGAAATTGTGGAGATGTCGCCAGAGTGGGCCTTTGCCAGAACGACGGCCGAAGGAACCAAGACGATGCTGGCAACCCAGGAATCCGAGCCGCATGCAAACCAAGAACTTTTTATCATGAAAAAGGCGGATGGAAAGTGGAAGATTGCTCGATATGCATTCTCGACAATGAAGCCGCTGGTGCAAAACGGAATCCGAAGAAGCTAAGTTATGCCCTGGACATTCAGGAGGTAAAATAGTTGGGCCCTGCATAAATGAAATAAAATCAAAAGGATTTTGGGAGAAAAGACTAAGCCCACATGGTATACATCTGTGTCTTTTTTGTGTGATGTTTTTGCTGGTGAAGTCATACATGCATTCTTACAGAAATTTGCCATGTCGTTAAACTACACGGAAACTGTTTCAAAACCACAAAAGATAAAAGCAAAGGTAAATTGGACCAACCTATGAAGACTAAAGTGACGCGAACCAAAAGCCTACACGTCATTCGCTGTCTCTTTAGGACTCACCGCAATTCTACCCAATCCAACTCAATTCTGCCTTACCCTGGAGTCACATGTCAACCTTGCCAGAGGCAGCAAGCGAACCAGAATGCGAATCAGAATTTGGGCAAATGGTCAACGAGAAGCGGCTTACGCGTTAAACGTTAAAGGGGAAAAAAGATGCGCCACGTATGCTCGGTAGCTTAGTTCGCATGCCAAAGTACCTACACGCAGGACACGAGTACACGCAACAGTGCTGACCTAAGCCGATCAATCAGGCTGCCAGTTTGGTCACGATTGCTGCCTGCGATGGACAATGGCTCACCACGGCAGCGGTGATCTCCTTCAATTCCACCCTCAAATACTGGGCGAACATCAGAGCATCCATCGCTTCACGCGCGCACAGTGACCATGGCCGACCACCATCGCGACTCTCGCATTTCGGATGACTGGAGCGAGATCGACGATGCAGCATCGGTGCTATCGCTGTCGTCGTCGGACGACTTTGCCGTATCGCAACCAACGTCTCCCCTGCTCAAGCCGTTGCGCTCCCCCGATCCGGAAGTCCCGTTGCTTCCCCAGGAGCCCGAACGGGCTGATTCCCCATCCCCACTGGTGAAACAGCTGCCGGAGTCCCTCGACGCCAGCAGCAACGCCCACAAACAGCCTGATTTGGTCGACGCACCAACAAGCTCGTTCCCCAGCAAGGACGTCGATGATGCGCTAACCCCGCCTCCGCCCTCCACTTCCGTCGCCATCGCTGTCGACGCTGACGGCCCGAGACCCTGGCCCATCGACCGGGAAGACATCCGAAACCCTCATTACTACCACAAGACGCTGTGCGAGGCCATCGAATCAATTGAATCCACCGCTACAACGGCTCTCGAGCTCGGCGCCTCCCGCATCTCCACGCTTTCATTCCTCAAATCCACTTGCGATGAGCTGGCCAAGCATGCGAGGGAGCTAGAGCCCATCCTCGGAGGCTACGCTCAGCGCTGGAAAGAAACGGGCCCCCACGCTGACCCACAGGACATTCCTCTCAATCCGAACCTGCTGGAGTGGATATCCCATCTCAGAATGCAGTTGGACAGCTCCCAAATCGAGATGGCCAGGATACACCCTCAGCCCGACAGCAGTGATCAGTACCCACGAACGCTCAAGGCCGATTCCATCCCTTTGCACGTCAATGTGGCCTTGGCAGGGTGCGCTGAGGCGCTCGAGGACGCCCTCACTACCATCGAGGACTTTATGCCCATTTTCAAAACGTAGGCCATTCCAATTGCTGCATCCACTTTATTTTTTGAGTGCTGACAGACCCCAGCGACTTTGACGAGGCCCTGACGCGGGGGATGAATATCCCTTCCAAGGAGATTGGGCAAGCCAATACCACCCCTCGCCGTGAGCCACCGCACCCAGATGTCGCACGCCTGCGGCGAGAATTGTACTCCCTCAAGGACCAGCTTCGACAAATCAATGCGCTTCTTAGCCTGCTCTGCACTCCCAAGGCTCCAGATGCTCTCCCTGAGGGCCCGCACATCATCAGATGCTTGGAGCGCATCGTCGAATCTGTGTCGACCATCCTGACCAACCATGCTTCAGAGTGGTTGGAGTCTGGTCTGAACCAGTCGTCGGCCAAGACCATCTCGTACCAGGAGTTCTTGGCCTTGGAGCCCGAGCTGCTGCATGATCTCAGCGGCCGTCTGCAGCAAATCCACGAGGATTTGGTCATCGATGAGAATGAATGGGAATCGAGCTACACGGCTGAAATTATTCGAAATCACCAAATTGTCCTCCTTGCAGAGGGTGGGCTGCTGAAAGAAATAGTGTCAACAGCCGAGCTACTAGAATCGCTTGTATTCCCAGAGAACTAGCTCTAGTAAAAGAGTTGACAGGGGCATCGGTCAAGGTAAAAGTGGGGGTGTGGTTGGTAACACAAAGATTGGCACGGAAAATGGCGGCTTTATGGATGTAAGATTTTTTTTTGGTGCTTCGGCAAGGATTGTTTTTACTGATACCAGACATGGGGGCGTTTTGATCATGAAATGTCCAGCGTCATGTCGCCATTCAAGGTGTGGAGGAACTGTGGAGGGGCATCGCTAGATGTGGCTTAGCCGGTGTGGCTGGGCAAACGCGTAGACGCGTCCTAGAAGGTTGTCATTCATTTATGCTCCATCACCCATTGACATAACTATTCCTGGCCAAAATTCGTCAAGATGCCGCCCCGAAAGAGAAGTGCACCAGCCGCAGATGCTGAGGAGAATTTGCCCAAGAGACGCTCACTTCGTTCCGCTGCCCGGAGCAGCGAGACGAAAGCTGAGGCTGAACCAGTTGCGGAGCCCAGCGCAAAGCCCAAGAAAGGAGGAAAAAAGGAAACCAAAGCCAAGGAGGTAGTCGAGCCCAAAGCAAAGGCCAAAGCCCCAAAGAAGGAGAAGGAAACGCCCAAGAAGACCAAAAAGGCAACAAAAGATGCTTCTCCCAAGGTTGAGAGCAAATCCGATGCTCCGAAATCATCAAAGTCCAAGGCGGCCTCTGAGGAACCAGACGTCGATTCAATCCCAACGCACAACCCTGATGCGCCAAAGCACGATGGCGAATGGTACTGGTTGATGAAGGCAGAACCGGAAACCCGCATGGAGAATGGCATCGACGTTAGGTTTTCAATTGACGATTTGCGGGCCAAAACAAAGCCCGAGGGCTGGGACGGTGAGTGACCTGCAAGTCACCATGTTGATTTGTTGCTGACTTTTACATAGGCATTAGGGCATATGCAGGTAATTGTTGCTTGAGCAGCAAGCTATTCTTTCGCTAACTCTCACTAGCTCGCAATAACATGCGCAACATGAATGCAGGCGACAAGGCCTTTTTCTACCACTCCAACTGCAAGGAGCCCGGCATCGTCGGCATCATGGAGATTGTAAAGGAGTTTTCCGAAGACAGTACGCAGCCATATTCATGCCGTCCCCGTGAATGCCACTAACATATTTTTCTTTAGCCACGGCACGCCAGCCAGGTACTCCGTACTACGACCCGACGTCGACAAAGGAGAAGCCCAAGTGGGACCTTGTCCACGTCGAGTTCCGCAAGAAGTTTGCCGTGCAGATCGGCCTCAAGGAGCTGCGGGAGCTCGGAAAGCCCGGCGGTCCGCTGGAGAATATGCAGATGCTCAAGCAGTCGAGGCTGAGCGTGAGCAAGGTCAGCAAGTCCGAGTTCGAGGCCTTGTGTGAGATTGCCGACAAGAAGGCCAAGGAGGCTGGTTCGGAGCACGAGGTTTGATGACCCCCGCCCCGCATGTGTACAATATATGATTCGCAAATGTTCTCGTCTTGGTATTCATTTCAATAAAGACTTTTTAATTGTGCACTAGTCAAAAGCATTGTTTAGAATGTGTTTGAAAAAAAAACCTCCAAATATATAACATTATCTATCAAACAAGATATATGTGCCCGCTAAATCTTTTTATGTCATCACTACTATATACATCTATCATGTCATCGTTTTCCCTTTTTTTTACTTCTTCTTTTTTTTCTTTCATCTTTAATTTTCCAGCTTTCCAGCCTCGTCCGTCTCATCTCGAGACTGCTTCAGGAAAGGAAGCAGGGTAGTACCTCCGGTACCCGTGAGCTCCTTGGCGTCCTGCTGCGACGAGGTGCTGGCGAGGTTCTGGGGGCCGGCGTTGGAGGCCTTCTTGGAGGGCAGGATGATGTAGCGGGTGACGAGGGTGATGTGCTTGTTGCGGAAGAGGGTAAGGGCGTCGGCGGCGGCCGTGTAGGCGGTGCGCAGACGCTGCTGCTCCTCAGTGACAGCGGGCAGCATGGCCAGCTCGCGGATGCTGCCGGCGCGGGCAATGTGCGTGAGGAAGCGGCTGTGGGGGCCGGGCATGTAGTCGCGGATCAGCTCGTGGTAGCTGCGGTCCATGCGGGCCTCGGGCTTAGACTTGCCCTCGGGCGAGTGCTGCACACTGAGGACGATGTCGAAGAACTGGATTAGGGAGCTCTGGCCGTTGCTTCCACCACGGAGCTGCATCCACTCGCCTTTGCCCTCGCCCTCGTCGTAGAAGACACCTCGGGGGAGACCAGAGGCCTCCATGTTCTTGCTGCCGGCCAGGAAGGGACGGATGTGGTAGTAGAACTCCATGGGGTCGCAGCGCTCGTACATCCTCTCGAGAAGGACGCCGACGCCGTCGATGCACACCTTGAGGCCCTCGAGGGCGGTGATGATGGTCTCGTAGTCGCGGGTCTTGACACCGTTGAGGGCCTCCATCATGGGGGCCACGATGGCGCCGGCCTTGGACTCCATGGCGACGCTGATGAGGAGGAACCAGGCCTCGGATTGGCCGCCGGTGAAGGAGACCAGCTGGTACAGGTCGTCCATGTTGCTGAGGTCCTCGCTCTTGCAGCCAAAGTTCCACAGGTTGGCGGCGGCATAGGTCAGGACGGGAGGGAGCTCAAGGTGCTTCGACACCTGGAGGAAGGGGACTGAGATTTGAGGAGGGAGGATCTATAGTCTTGTTAGAAAAAATTCAAGTTTCTGAAAAGTTATCGAGTTGAACATGCCTCCTCTGGCTTCTCTCCACCCCAGACATAGGCGTGGGTGAGGAAAGCGAGAATCACATAGGCTCTTCGCCACTCGGGCTCCGTGCGCAGGCGGTCGGTGGAGAGGACGGGGAGTTTCTGGATGGCCTCCCGGATGACATGGTTCTTGATGAGGCCGGAAAGGTGCTGGGAAACAATCTCCCAGGGCTCGTAGTAGGAGTCTGGGAGAAGCTGGAGAGGGCTGTGCTCAGGGAGGAAGGCGTTGGAGGTGACTGAGAACTTGGCCAGCTCTTCTCTCGTCTTGGCCTGGGTGCCCTGGAGGACGGCGTGTGGAGACATTGCGAAAAAAACGGTTTTTGTGTGATGAAAAGGGCAAAGATGGGTATAGGCAAAACTCAAAATTGTAAAATCGTCGCTGTGGCTGGCTCTTGAGGTTGGTTTGAAGGTGAGGTTGGTTGGGATGATGAGACTGAGAAGCCGGGAAAAGAAGGTCTAAAGAGTCTAAACAAATATAGTTGGAAACACTCCAACACCGCCCGTTGATTTCCAGACTAGGCAATGACGCCTTGTTTACTTCCGACGACTCAACACAGCCGCTTTCCGCGCGGCGCTCGGCGCCGGTGTTAGCGGCGGTTCATGTGACGGTCGTCGCCTGCTATCAAAGCGGCAACGCCAGCCTCCCGGATCCGGGGCTTTATCGAGATGCAGCCAATCACAGCGCGCGCGATGGTGTAAAATGGGTAATGCCAGGGTCCCCTAGCGCCCGAATGATCCTTTTGGTGGGCTTCGGATGGCGGAAGTTCGGATCTTGGAGGCGCTTCAGCGTCCATCCGACGATCCGCGCCAGCTCCACACGGCGCCGGCAACTCAATGACGATGCGAGGAATGGAACATAAAGTGGTTTCACGAGCCCGGCAAGTCGTACGATTCGAAGACCATCCATCAGCATTGTTTCCCATCTAGTCGACTTACACTAGAGACTACTATCTTTTTTTTTTCCCTGCTACACTATATTCTTCATTGAGAGAGCCTTGCACACAATGGATTTGACCGCCTATGTCGACCGGCTCCGAAACGGGGAAGCGGCCAAGTTCCCTCACGACGCCAACACCCTTGCCTTTGCTCAGAACCTCGACTCCCAGGACAAGTTGAGCCACCTGCGCGACGAGTTCATCCTGCCCACCAAGGCATCCATCAAGAAGAAGTCCCTTGACGGCACCATCCCTGGTAAGTGACAATTGAGCGTCGCAATTGCTCCAATCCTTTCTGACACCGAGCCAGGCTCCACCAAGGCCGTCAACGGCAGCAGCAACGGCACTTCCAACGGGCAGCAGACTCCCCCCGAGGAGCAGGGCATCTACTTTGTGGGCAACTCGCTGGGTGCCCAGCCCAAGGCCGTCCGCCAGTACATTGAGGCTCAGCTCGAGACGTGGGCTTCCATCGGCGTCAATGGGCACTTTTCCCAGCTGGGCAACTCGCCCATCAAGCCCTGGCAGGACATGGCCGAGGACTGCGCCATCAAGTCGGCCGACATTGTGGGAGCGTCGCCCAGCGAGATTGTCATCATGAACACGCTAACGGCCAACCTGCACATGCTCATGGCCAGCTTCTACAAGCCCACGGAGAAGCGCCACAAGATCATCCTGGAGTGGAAGCCCTTCCCCAGCGACCACTACGCCATCGAGAGCCAGATTGTGTGGCACGGGCTGGTGCCCGAGCAGAGCATGGTCAAGATCGAGCCCGACGAGAACTCGCTCATCCCCACTGAGCGAATTCTGGCCACCATCGACGAGCACGCCGAGGAGACGGCGCTGATCCTGCTCCCCGGCATCCAGTACTACAGCGGCCAGCTGTTCGACATCCCCAGGATCACGGCGCACGCGCAGGCCAAGGGCATCGTCGTTGGCTGGGACCTGGCGCACGCGGCCGGCAACGTGGAGCTCAAGCTGCACGACTGGAACGTCGACTTTGCCTGCTGGTGCACGTACAAGTACATCAACGCGGGAGCGGGATCCATCGCGGGAGCCTACGTGCACGAGCGGCACGGAAAGGTTGAGTTTGACGCCGAGACGGGCAAGCCCATCTACCGCCCCCGCCTCATGGGCTGGTACGGCGGCGACAAGAGCGTGCGCTTCAACATGGACAACAAGTTCCTCCCCACGGTCGGAGCTGGCGGCTACCAGGTGTCCAACCCCTCGGCCATTGACCTGGCCAGCTTGTCCGGCGCGCTCTCCGTCTTCAACAAGACGTGCATGAAGGACCTGCGCAGCAAGGCGCTCGTGCTGACGGCCTACGCCGAGCTCCTCCTCGACCAGATCATCGCCGACGACAAGTCGGGCAGCGCGGAGCCCCTGTTCCAGATCCTGACCCCCCGCGACCCCGCCCAGCGCGGCACCCAGCTCAGCGTCATGCTCCGCGAGGGCCTCCTCGACGACGTCAGCGCCGCCCTCGAGGACAACGGCGTGCTCTGCGACAAGCGGAAGCCCGGCGTCATCAGGGTCGCCCCCGTGCCCCTATACACCCGCTTCGAGGACGTGTGGAGGTTCATGCAGGTGCTCCGCGGTGCGCTAAAGATCTAAAAAAGGGACCCTGAGGTTAAAAAATACAAAAAAGTGGACAATATAAAAAAAAATGGAGAGAAAATGGAGAGAAAATGGAGAGAAAATGGAGAGAAAATGGAGAGTTATGGAACGAATGGAACGAATGGGGAATGAATGGGGAAATTGTATATCCATTGACTTGTTAGCGACCAATAATGTAACAAATATTATGATTTTTTTCACACATGCCGTTACGTCACTTGCGTGATTACACAGATCTAGGTTCCAGATCCCATGCGCGGAGCAGTTCAGTTCGCATCGACAACGGACCCTGATTCGCCAACAGCCGGCGCGGCTTCGCGATTCAGAATCCTCCCGCGATGGAAATGCTCCGGAGACCCGTTCGCCGGTGGCCGAAGCTGGGAGGCGCGCACTAGAAGGCCGCACCAGAAGGGTATCCCGAAACTCTAGGATCTCCATCCTGGAACCGACTACAACACTGAAGGTTTCTCACGCACATAGTAAAGCCGAGATCAATTGAGGCGCAGTGGAAAATGTGAATAATGATGAATATCAATTTGTAATTCACGGACAAAAGGAATCACAAAAAATGAAGAATGAAAATGGACATGGACATGAAAGAGATGCAAGGCAAACTGCGGTTTAGTCGGAGCGCGGATGCTGCATCCCTTGTGTATCCGAAGTTCCGTACCCACCGAGCTGTGGAGTCGCTGCATACGCCCGTCATCAATATCACGCATTGTTGACAGGTTGAAAGACCCAGTTTCTTACAGACTTGGGTTTTACGTGTTCAATTGAACATTGACCGGTCCGGTCTTGATCCTCAAGTTTTGTTGAGCCTATGGGAACAAGAGCGACCGCACGTTGACGAGGATTGCTGACAACGTTTACCCGAAGGCGTCAGCAATTGAGTTGTTGCATCACATCCGAGTTGCACGGGGTGAATGACTAAACCCAGATGCAATGAGTAATGATAACTACACTTGCAAACACCGAAACAGGAAAGTTGTAGTCTTCAAGATAAAATTGATTGTGATGCCGAGCATCTGCGGAGATGCATTGCCAATGTACAAGTCCATACCTTCTGATACCATTTTTCATAACCAAGCAACCATAGATAAGCCGCCCACTCCTTTTTTCCTTTTTCCAAAAAGTCCACCCGCAGCAAAAAACCGGCAAGTAACCTACCCTATTCCCAGGATGACGCTCAAAGGTGGTGTGCGAGATCAATTCCGCCACCCGCGTCCAGCAACGTAAACAGGTTGAGGGCTGACCCCGAGTCTCCATCCATCCCGACGTTTCCGGTCCAATACGAGGGATCCGGCGCCTGCAAAATGGAATCGGTTATGCCAAAAAAGGCAGAATCCAAGTCCCCGAAACGAGGAGACGCTGTCGACTGCAGGCCGTTGTGCTGCAGGAAAGATCGCTCCAGCGATTCGCGCGGCTTCATGTTGCTCGCGGGGCTGGGCGTGTGCGCAATGTCGTTGGACGACGTGGGCGACCTCGACATGAAGCCGGCGTCGCCGGGGATCAGCCCAAACAGCTGGCTGGAGCTCTCGGTGCGACGCAGGCGCTCCTGGAGCTCGCGCTTCTCCAGAGACTCCAACGCGGCGTCCAGCAGCGATTGCGCAATGAGGGAATATTGCTTCGCGTGGGTGTCGTGCTTGGAGCAGTGGTCAAGGGCGTGTATGGACAGGCGGGTGTACTTTTCAAGGATTCTGCCGAATCCCCCCAGCAGACCAATGCCGAGAACCAGGGAACTGGCAAACAGCCATGACCTGGTCCGGGGTCAGCACACTATAGATAAACAAGGCAGATGCGGGCGGACTTACACCAAGATAGGGACGCGGCCGACCAGGGCTCCCCGCTGAATGAGATCGATTATCGGATCTACCATCAGGCTTGCAGCGTCAATGCACGCGTCGGCCAATCTGAGCTTCCCAGATGTCAGAGCCGACCGACCGCCGGATGGTTGCGATCCGTCGGATAACCGCTGGCACAGCTCGTACATGAGAAAGGGGCGCGATACCAGCATGACGGCGTAGTAGTAGGTTGACAGAATCTGACATGCGCCGCCGACCAAGGCCTGGTCTCTCGCTTCGGGGTCGGCGAGGATATCTTTGAGCGACTTGAGCCATCTGGAGGACCAATCGCGCAGCTGCAGCGAGATGCCCTCGGTTAGCTGAAGTGAGATTTTCCTCCTCGAGTAGATTTCCGTCACAACACCCTCGAGGATGAGGAATATTTGCACCGACGCGTTGAGCAGATCGGGTATCTCGCTGTTGCCGTCCTCTGGAGAATGATACGGAACAGTGCAGTCGACGTCGGACGTCGCCGGTGGCCGGCCCATGGAAGAGCTGAGGAACAGGTCGACAACTCGCAGACTTTTCCAGAGGCGGTCCCGCTGGCGACGGACGTCGGTCCCAAACCTGGCATTGACTTCTGTCCTGTGAATGCCAATGGAATACGCTGCGCGGACGGCAATGCCAAAGAATAAAAAGGCGCCGTTGATCTGGCAAGAGCACAGCATGTAGAGCGTGATGAGGGTAAAGGCCTGGACGCTGGTGACGCTGAGGTTGCCGCTCAGGTTCGCAAAAGCCTTGTCGCGCGCGTACTCAAAGTAGTCCTGGGCGCGCTCCTCGTCGTCCATCTGGCGGCCGATGGCCAGGACGAGAAAATTGACAATCGAGGCTGCATCGTCGGGCTTCTGGGGGAGATTGGCCCAGAGGACGAGGTCCTGGAGGAGGTTGTCCTCGAACAGGTCAACCAGGCCCGTCGACGTCGACAGGTAGGTGGACACGGCGAGGGGGATCTGCTCCGGGAAGACGACGGGCACGCTAGCGTCTCCCGGCGTGCGCTGCGACTGATGGGCGGGAGCGTTTTCCAGGACCGAGTAGCGGCTGGACTGAGGCGCAAAGGCGTTGTGGCCGACCTTTGCCGTGACGAGCTGGCGCACCGACTGGAAGAAGGAGAGCGGCGCGCAGTCGCCGACAAAGATCAGCTTGCCCTGGGCGTCGCACACGAGGCGGGCCTCGCGGGGCACCTCGGTGTCGTCGTCGGGCGAGACATCGGCCTCCAGGCCCTCGTGCTGCTGACGGCCGCCGCTGAGCTGCGACACCACGCCGGCGGGCGTCGCGGGCGTGCTGTGTCTGGTGGAATGGGCCGGCCTCGACTCCCGATCCGAGTGCGGCGGTGATGTCGGCTGCTGGGCCGTGTTTCGTCGGCGGCGCTGGGGCGAATAGTGGCACGCGTGCGGGCGCTGGCGGCGCGCGCAGTAGCTGCAAGGGAGCTTGCCGTCGCACTTGACCTTGCGCGCCTTGCAGCCGTCGCAGGCATTGGCGATGCGACTGCGGATGTATGGCTCCGACATTTGGTGGTGACGGATGAGTGGGAGAAGTTGCCGTGTCTTAGCGCCCCGGTGCACCGCTGCTGGATCCGACGGAAGGCGAGATTGCCCGCTGTTCCGAGCCTGCGAAATCATAGGGAGATATGGAGATATGGAGACGGGGGGCAGCAGGCCATGGCGCGCTGAGGGGCCGTCGCTGCCTCGTCGGATGACGAGGTGGGCCAGGCGAACCCATTAAATAATGGGCATGCCGCATCTAGACTGCTTTTAGAGAAGTTGCTGCCTCTGCCGATGCCAGCCTTGCACCCTGGATGATGGCTGCATCGTGTGCAGCGCTGCACCACCTGTAAGCTGCAAGATGGATGTGACCCTCCGGCGCCCGCTAGCCCCTGTAGCTGCAGCCCCTCCGCCTGTAGCTGCCGCTGCTTTGCGACAACCCCGCTGCGGAATTGGCCAATTGCCGACACCAAGCTGGCGGTTCCGCTCCGTTGCTTGCGTATTCGTAAACCTCTTGCTTTGAAGGTAGTTGAGAGAGACAGATAGGCCGTCAGTGTGTAAATCCGTGAATCAATTCGCCGAGAATGGCCTGTGATATAGTTGGATGGCACCAATTGATACGTGTTGCCGTTGCGTCGCCTGGGACCGGCTTTGAAGCTAAGGAACCCGTCCTCGATCAGCACAAAGTCATAAGACCTTTGCCGGCAATCTCCGCCATGCTATTGGTGCCTTTGTCAAGCCAGCTTTTAGTCTCCGCAGTGGTCTGGCGCTGTGATTAGTTTGCAGCGACCTGTAATATTGGTGATGGTTGCATTCACTAGTGAACCATTTCTGAAATGTCTTTCATCGGAGTGATGTAACCGCATGTAATCCATCTGATACATGCACTTTTGTGGTTGGAGAGTTACCTCGATCAAAAGGTTTCTGATCGGTCAAAATCGCCGCCCTGCCGTCTATTCATGTCCTGTTGTGTGTTTCTTGCCATGCCATAGGATCGTTTCGGCTGAGATGATTCACATCATTCACACTCTAGTAGGCTCGGTTTACCGAAAACAGAAGACGGGATTCTTCATACATATTTTCAACCCAAATCACGCCCGTGGTGGGCCTCAGCCTTGCTTCGAATTGTGCACCCAACCTAGTTTACACAGCCATCCTCGCGTACGTGGCTCGCCAGTCTCTGCTCTTTAACCAGAGCGTCATCATTCGATAGCCGGATAAAACCATCGGATTTCAATCCGATTCACCTGGTGAATTAATATCTGTGGCACAAGCTGCCTAAACTGTGTATTTGTAAGCCAATAGGACTCAGTTGGTGCCCGAGCCCACACTTTGAACATGTCGTTCAACCACAATTTCCTATTAGAGCCTTCTCTGCCAAGAAATAGGACAAAGGTTCTTGTTATTTGAGGAGACTAGCATGCATTGCGATATTTTTTGGTTGAATCAGGCGTTAGATTGGACGCCAAATGTTGTTAATGGGTGGCCTCAGGGCTGGGGTTGGGCGCAGCACATCTTATTTGCATGGAAATGCTGACGGCGTCTGGGGTATTTAGTTGGAAAGCTCCCCGCTGGTGTGGGCTAGCAGAGCAGATAGTCTTTGAACGATTGAGCCACCTGAAAATGTTACGACACATACTCAAGGCGTCGAAATATTGCCTTTAGTTTCTCGTTGAGCAAGCACATTTCGATTTTTGTGACACAATTATAAGCCAAAGCTATAAAAACACTCCGCAAACGATCATATTATGGGCCTCTCCGCGAAGTGGCGTGTTGATAGCCGCACCAAGGTCGTAGTGGCTTCAGAGCAGTATCCACCTCGCACGGATATTGCAAAGGGTGCATTGATAGTTGTAAAAGAGAAACGGATAAGGAGGAGGGGAAGAGAGACAAAGAAATCGCAAATGCAACGCCAGAAGCGTGAGTTGAAACAAAGCCCGACTGCCTTGGTCGAACCAACCCGCATCAACTGGAATTACTTGTACGCCTGCTGGGAAACGGAAGACAGACCATATCTCGCCCCAGGAATGAACGTTGGAGAACTAGGAGAGAGTATAGTCGAGCTTTTCATGACAGATGTGAACATGCCAGAACATGTGAGTGTCAAAGTCAAATCGGTTGAATCTTTTTGTCCAAGGAACACGTTCAAAGAGCTTCAATCCTGCAGTCCAATCATGGGGGCAGAACGCATTGCCCTTCTGGATGATCGTTCAAACGACGGGAAAATTTCTGTTGCCAGAGATCACTGTGGTCCGCTCAATGTTCAGTGTCTTTATCAAGAGCTGTTAAAAAAGGTCAGTTTGATTGGGCGCTGTTTACGCAATCGCTGCATCTAATATTACTTAGCGCTTTCCATCTACCGAAGACGAATTCTGGGAAATACAAAGTGGAAGAAAAGTCCAAAAGAACTGCAGCTTAGTTCAGCCAAACGCCGATCGCCGTTTGATGTAAGAATTTCTTCTCTTGGATGTGATTATGAGCCAACCTTAGCTGGCTAGATTCATCACGAACTTGAACCGGTGGGCCTTGATGGCCCTTATTCTTACAGCATCAGACTTCCAAGCTTGGGCATTGAGGGATAGTCTTTACAGACATGTCGAGTTCAAAGCATTCATCGGTTGCAACGTTGCTGTAAGACTATTGCCAGGCTCTCTGAACGACCTAACAATGTCTTAGCCCCAGGGATTTCAAGTCTCGCAACTGGCATTTGACATCCCGTTCTTTGCTTTGAGAACGGCGAGCCCAGAAGAAAAGCCGCACGACACCAGAATACTAGGAGCCCGGCCGCTCAGGTCTGTACACGACTTGTCATTTCTTTCTCCTAACCCAGCAGACGTGAAGGGCTCGACCGAATTGGATTATTTGTGCCAAGCACATGTGTCTCTTCTTATTGTTGCTATTGATAATGAGAGATGGGTAGCATATTGCTTTGCAGACACATATTTTGAGCAAGAGGCTCTGAGAGAAAGTGCTGATCGTTATCATGCACTCATGTGCAATGGGAATGGCTCACATCCAGACCCAATCTCGGGCGGCCTAATCAATTCAGACCCTCCAATTTTGAACCCTGAACAATACTTTTTGGCTATTTTGGACTCTAGACTAAAAAGAGTCAAGGATGAATGGCATGGGTTGGTAGTGTGGGCCGGGACTCAAATCAAAAGACACGTATGTAAACCCACGAGATTTCAGACGCTCTTCAACCGGCTGACTAACAATCAGATTGAGACCTCTATCAAGACGGAACTGGCAGTATTGAAACATAAGATTCGCAGAGATATGCCATATCATGGGGATTGCCGGCAATGGGCAGCCCAGTCACTGGCGCTGTTGTCCAAGTTGTCAGCGGTTCTCAAGGCCACAATATCAAATTGGCAATCAGTAGAGGCAAGTGGGAAACTTAAACCGCCTACTGCACCCTATTCTAGGCACTTGGCTTCTATTCAAGTCACTGTCAAGGATCTCGAAGGATACTTGCAAGATCTTGACAACCTGCACCAAGTTTGCGAGCGGCATAACGCTATGGTATGGAGCCCTTTGATCTCCCGAATTTCACTAACTGGTTGGTAGATATCTCTTCATCTTAGTCAGGAAAGTACTAGAGACGCAAAAGTGCAAGCACGTGCATCCCGATCTGGATTCATAATGACCCTTGTCATGATTTGTGTTGGTAATTCACCCGTCAGCAACTATTGGCTCTAACCAGGACTAGCTTTTTTCTCCCACTGCCCTTGCTGCTAGCATACTATCCATGGAGCCGAGCGCTATACCTTCGCCACTGAGATCAAACAGCGCATCCTTTTTTGCTCTGGCCACCACTCTTACCCTGAGCGTTTGGATAGCAGTGGCAGCAATGCTTAATTGGGAGCGAATCAAGCCAAGAAGAATATTTCGATACGCACGGCGGGAAGAAGATGTGGAGAGACAGTAAAGAATAATACAATACTATGTGTGGAAAGAATTTAAGACTAGCCATGAATACATCCATCATATCACTGGTTCCATCGTATCATCATAAAGCTCTGACTCTAAGAAGCGGCTGTCACAATCTCAACTTGTATTCATTGAACCATGACCCAGTGACCTAAATTAGCTGGTGAACGCATCAACGATGAATTCGGCAGAAGGCGACATCCACTCCGTGAAGGTGTAGGAGATGTGGGCGTATGTGCAAGCGGCGCCAGACGAATCGCAAACCTTTAAAGACGTGTTAGAATATGACATCGGATGTGAGTATTAAAATTTGGCACGCGAGGGGAAGACTAACCTGGTCGCCGTAGGCACAGTTGGCAAGGACATTGTCGTTCAAGCTACCAGGGAACGACTGGGCGATGTAGGGGTCTCCAAAGGTGACAATCGACTTGATCTTGGCGAACGAGCTCTCGGGGATCAGCTCGGCAGCGCGGTGCATGACCATGGCTCCCTGGGAGTATCCCACGAGCGAGAAGGTCTGCTCGGGGCAAAGGGCAATCTGCTCTGCGATGCGAGCGGCAACATCGGCGGCGCCCGCCTCCATGCTGTTGGTGAAGTCGCCGCTTGCGGGGTACTGGAGCAAACCGTTAGCTTCGGGGAACTAATTCTCATCTTCTCCTCAAATGTGGGAACACACCTGGACGGGGTAGCCACGAGACCCAGCGAGCAGCTCGGTAACATTGCCGATGAGTGGGTCACCAACACGGTAGCCGAAGGTTCCAGGCTCCGAGGTTCCTCGAGCTGTGAGGCGCGTCAGTTGAAACGGTCTTGCGATACGGTCGAGCGATCTCGGTTTACCTTCAAGAACCTCATAGGCAGAGCATCCGCTGGGGACGTCATCTGGGTTCTGAGGAATGGCCGCTCCAAAGGGAGGGTCGTCGGACCTGGATCCAGAGTCTGCTGGGCACTCCTGGCCAACGGCGAGGAGCGCAAACATGAGCACACTACCGACTGTGAGGCGGACCATTTTTGCTTGCCAAGATGTCACTTGTGTTGGTTTCTTGTACTGGATTTATGAGTTGGTACAGAGGATGTTGTCATTCGAGGGCTGTTAAAGCATTATATATTGCTCATGCGGCTGATGGACGTCATATTGAATCGACAGATTCGGCCCTACTATTCGCCCAATAGAGGATTTCGTCTCTGCAAAACGACTTCAACTTCCTTTTTCAGATGCCAACAAAAGACTCCGCTCCCTAACGAGAGAGTTGGGCCGCCTGAATCGGTCCATTCATGCGCAGTTTAGTCATCTGGGACGGCTCTCGCAGCAGCGGTTAACATGACCCGCGTGTGTGCTCCCGCAGTTCACCCGAGCCTCGGAAGACAAACTTGGCGCATGACGGCGGGCAAACTCTGTCTGCTATCATCTTAAGCTTAAACTATTGCCCTGCGGCACCGGGGAATTGTCCCAAGTGGCTGCGCCAAGTGGTGTCTGGTTTGAAAAGTGCGGAGATTGGCACGACGGATGACAGGCGGGGAACCTGGTGCCTGTCACCCCACATCCGAAGAAGGGCCGTATAAATCGGGCATTGCCTGCTTTCTGCTTAGCTACTGGCGGATTCTTTTTTCTTCGATAGAGTCCGACCTGACCGACCGGAGCTGAAACCCACAACCATGTGGGTGAGCTTCTGCATAGGGCGCACTCCTCCGCACGCTGACCAGTAAGCTGCCATTGCCCCTGACCATCAACTGCATTATTATTTCCTGCCCTATATCTGGAAAAGAACCGGTAATACGAATAATGTTCAAGTTGAGAGACTTGATTGGGGTGAACTTTTGCATACACGTGCCCGCATATCAAGAATCTCACTACACGAGATGTCATCGACATGGAGAAAGAACCGAGGGAAAAGTCGGTATTGTACGTCGGCAGGCAAATCAGAACTTTTGAGAATTCTAGCCGAAGTCGGAGTTGAAACCCCAGATTTTCTCCCCGTTTGTGCCGCTGAGTGCCACATTCTTGGTTGGGCTAGCTCATATCCCACTTGTATCCCACGTGGACCACATAATCATAAATCAATTGTCGAATATCGTTCCACTGTCATCCTCGCATGATGAGACATTGCCTTCTCCATTACTCTCATTGACGCTTTGCATCGGAATCTATTGTCAAGATTGATAGAAATCATCAACTCGGACATCCTTGTATGCGACAGAACGTTGTGTTACAGTCAAACCCTTGAACTATTGTGATGGAGGCACTTCTCCACTGTGGCCACTAAATAAGAGTAATTTTAGCGAAAACTACAGTAATATCCAATCAGACATTAATCCTAAAGCCCCAACAAATTATCTTTAGATGCACATGTTTCTCTATTGGTTTTTGTTAAAAATACTTGGATTTATCATCGTTTTGTATGGCTATCGTGCAGGAAAGTGTCAACCCAACAATCATTCAAGGGTTGCATTCAATTTTGGCATAGTGGGGGTATAGGGCATTTAAGGGGCATCCAGCAATGCCGTACGTAATTACATGGCGACTATTTTGGTGACATCCCTGTTGACACAAAACTCAATTCGCGTCAAGAGCCCGTGCTCTTGGCCTGAAATAAATGCATAATGATTTTTCAGCTCAATTCAACCGGATTTAATTTTAACTCGCGGATACCAACAATATCTCTTTGAAATGGCGGAGAATTACTTTGCACCGCAAAGTCCATCCGCTGCTGACCACCCATTATGTTGAAGGCATCATCTCCGATCTTCACCAGAAGAGCGCGATGAATTAGATGCCAAGTTTCATCATTTATTAATTTGGAAGTTTCACTTGGAGCTTTGGTAGCTCTCAATGAGACCCGCAATCGAACTAGATATGTTGACCTCAGGACAAGACCCGGGCATCAACTTGGACCCGAGCACCTGGAACGTCTCGTGATCCCACGACTCCGCGTCCGGGATATATCCAGACGCCGCCCGTCCATTGGCCATCGTGACAATCATGGTTTTGTTCATGGGTGACTCCTTTTCGATTCTCCACCCGATGCGCGTGAAAATCTCAGCGCCAACAGTGGCAATCGCAACATCGCCTAGGGCGAGCACTCCAGTGAGTATGTCCACGTCAGGGCCTGTTGTATAGGTGCCCGGGACGCCCTCGCGTGCGCTGTCGATTCGAGTCCTCCCTGGACATGTGGCATTTTTCTGTCCGCTCCAAATCGTAGGGTCATCATCCCACTCGGAGGTGGTTGACATGATTCGAATAACCTCCTCACCAATCATCGTACCAGTGCTAGTCAGCTCATCGAACAATCTCCGGATCACGACAGGATCAGGCCTGTTGGAGAGACTGATGGGGATTATTTGATCTCTTATCGGCTCTTCGATGGGCTCTTGCGGCACTGTGAGACCTGTGATAGGCACGTGTCCCATTGATGCCAGGTTGTTGGTTCCCGTCCTGCGGTAGAGCGGATTGACGTCACCGGATGGCCACTGAGAGTTGAGGGCTACGAATTCGCCATCCCCAAAGTTCTTTTCGATCCAACGTGCCATGGCACCAGGCCAGTCGGCGCTGGTATAGGCGCCCAAGTACGATTGCACCGGATGCATCGAGTAAGAGGTGTAGACGGCAATTGGTGTGTTGTTCGTGGCTGCAAAAGTCAAAACCTGCACCTCTCGATTGACCGGACCGGCTAAGTTCCCATCTTGTGTCCAGCGCCCCGTAAGAGGGTTCAGGTAGTCTCTGTTCACATTCACGTATGCATTACCGGTCGAATAGCCCACTTTTGCCGAAACCATGCGAGGGAGGGCTTGGCTCACAGCAGCAGCGGCGGCATCAGCAAGGCTGGCGTATTGATAGAGATTTCCATTACCCCAGTGTGGTGCTGCTAGTACCCCGGTGCCACATTGGGCAGCACCATGTGTGTGCGTGTAGGAAATAATGATGTTGGACTTGGTTGTGTTGAGTAAGCTCGCAACCTTGTTTTGTGCAGCCTGGAATACCTGCTCCTCAATGTCGACGACCTCCACGCTTATGAGGGCTCCAAACTCGGCATTATTTGAAAAGACAATGGCCCGGACATGGAGTCTTTCGAGCTCATACTCATTCAGAGCAGGCCAATTGGGGTTGGGCGGAGGGGTAATATCTACCTTTCCGGTTCCGACCATGAAGCTATCTGTGCTGCTGCTCAGAACTTCGGTACAAAAGGCCGTCAGCACGATCAGTATCGAATGGATAATGGAATTGATAGCCATCTGATGCGGATGCCTTGCCAAGGGCAGGTCACCTGTTGGTTTTTCTTGGTCTTGGGTTAAGATGGAGGTGACTTTCAATGAGCATTGAAAAGGAAAGAACTTTGGTCCTTTAAAGGCAACTGGCCATAACTAGGTTTTCGGAAGCTTTTCCGTCAAATATTTATCATTATCTGTAGCTTTAATGGCTCACGCAAGACCAAAAAACCTCCCTATCTTTGCTTACAAATTTGGTACCAGTCTCTCCGGCGACCTCGGCCATCTTGACCTAGATATTCGGCCCGTTTGAGAGCCTAACAGGCTAAATCACGAGAAAGCCAACAGAAGAATCTGAAGGTATCCCACTAAAGAGCCGTGATGTGTGGACTGATGTAGTTGGCCTGGCCAATCCGAAATTTCGCGGGGTTGACGGCTAACTCTGAGCCTATAGGGTGGAACAAGGGTAACATGATCGATCGACATGGGGTTTGCGGGGTCAACGACTGACGACATGACATTATCGGCCTGTCGCATCCGAGACCCGACAATTAGTCAGTTAAAAGAACCTCTAGAGACGTGTCATTGGTGGTTCCCTAGTCCTCACTATGGAGTTCTTCGGTTAGAGACAAGGGATATTATCCTTCTCACATCCGTCATCGGATATGTATCGCGGGGTTATTCTTTTGTTTGCTTACTCAATGCGCGTAAATTCGGACCGATTGAAATCTTGTTGGAGTTTATGAGGCAATATGAGAGGGGAAAATTGTAATGCTGCCGCTTGCCGATGAGGTGAGGTGGAATTGGATACCTGTCATTCGGGTTTGCCTTAAATGTAAGCGTGCATCAGAAATTAGTTTATCATTTACAAAGTCAAATTATCCTTCATTTTGATTTCACTATTTGTGTTGCCGACTCATCAGCATTGGGTCAAGTTCGTTTAATGATCTTACCAGGGCAAGCCCTTTGCAACACAAGAGTGTTCGAGCATAGGCATCGCGAATACTTGAAGTAGATCCGCCCTCAAAACGGAATATGCAACTAAGCAGACTTTTTGCGGCCTCCTCAATGGTGGTGGCGGGAGAGGCCATCCGGTTCACCAACCTCAACTTTAACAATATCACAGTTGGGAAGCCTTTCAATGTGACATGGTCAGATGCGGATGGCCCTGTCACATTGGAATTGCTCAAGGGCGGAACCCCGTCTTGGTTTGTTTCACTGGGCCCGATCGCTAGTAGGTTATCCCAAGAGATGCGCATGTCACGGCAACTAATTTTCCTGCCCCCAGCCGGCTTATCGGATGACTTTTACGTCTGGACACCGAGCAATACTTTACTGTCCGATACATATGACATAAAATTCAGCGATGACTCCAGTTATTGTCACAGCTTTCAGTTTGACTTGTTGGGAGCGGATTTGACTTAAACAACCACCACATCATCAACCGCAACGGCATCTTCAACTTATGCCACGACTTGGATCTGGCCGACTAGTTGAAAGAATGAATATCCGATGGAACCTTGTATTTCTCTGAACTTCCTTTCATTTCTTGTCGACCTCTGGCAACTAGGACGCTTCAAATGCACTTGAAAATGTTATTTTGCAGTCGTTGAGAGGTCAATGCATCCGGCGTCAGACGAGTTTGGTGCTATAGCTTGGACAGCCATGTAGGGTTTCTTGTGGTTGGGATTAATGCCATATAGTGGCTACGGGTAAAGAAGCATCTCCATTACAATCATTCAAATAAATGCATTACTCTTATCAATATTATTGCCCTCGTTATCTAGGGTAAATACTATGTTCTAGTGTTTTGGATGAGAAAATAATAATGTGAAAATACAAGGGTTTACCCTTCTGACTCGTACAGCGCAAAGGGTATTTGGGCCATAAACCTTTTTTTATCTGCTAGCTGTACAGGCTGGAGCGATTTGTATACAGAAACTGGGCTAACCCGGGCTTTGGTGGCTTTGAAGCTGCCAATTAAACCTAGTTGTCGTGCGTGAATGTGACTTGAGAGATTTTTGTCTGCGCTGAACTTCACGCAATGACGTCCATTGTCGTTCCCGCGCACCGAATGCGGTTAATGCTAGTCAGGTCCACAATCTATCAATTCGCGCTCACGCATTGGTCAACTCTAATCCGTCCCATCTCACGTAAGCAGCCACATTGAGAACTTGCCTGAATCAAGTCGCATGCTTTTGTCACAATTTCATGATCCCGAGAACTTGTACTGATCTTTGCTCTCGCCATGTATAAACCAGCTCCGCCACGGCCCAAAAAGACCAACATTGTTCGATCCCGCACGGGATGTAAAACCTGCCGGGCACGTCGAAAAAAGGTCATTTTGCGCGTTCTGTGACTAGTGGTGTTCTTTGTCTAACGAGTAACAGTGTGATGAGAAGAAACCTGCTTGTAGCACATGTAAACGGCTTGGGAAGCGCTGCGAAACCTTCGAGCCCAAGTTCGAGTTTAAGGAAATCAATGTCCTTGGCACATCGCCTCCATCCCATGATGGACAACCCAATGTAGAGCGCATCCTACCAACAGAAACTCTGGTGGATAAGCTTGACTACCATGACGGATCCACTCTCGATATCGATCTTCATCAATCAACCTTACACTTTGCTCCAGCTGTTGACACACTTACCTTGAATCTATCCGATGACGCAATTGCCAAGTCATTCGTCAAGTTCAATGTTGGATCAACCCCCAATTTACAATCGGAGGCTAATGCCCCGCTTTTGGCAATCGATGGTTATCAAAGCAATCATGAGCTTGATATTGCATTCGACTTCTCGAGTAATGAACCACATCCATGTTTCTTGGGGGAAACATTTGATCAGACAACTTTCGCCATTGGTAACCGGGATCCGGAATCGGAAGCGGAAGCCTGGCAAGACACAGAAGACTGTGGGCCTCAAGATTCCATGACGAACCAAGCTTACTTGGCCTGTGCTAAAACAAGGTCTCCTTCACACGAATTATTCTCATTCATGGATGCGTCTTGGATTCCGGAATGGATCCCAATTCCGAACAATGAGATATGCTACATGAATCTTTGGGACACTCAATGTCTTCCAATCCTTCACCCAGCGTTTCGGAGATTCAACATATTGCAAACTCTGTCACAACTCGAAATTGATGCCATTGTTGGCCTCTCAGCTTGTCGACTTAGCCGGGCTCTACCTCAGAAGAAATCATTCAGCAGCTCTGATATCCCTGGCATGGCTTTTAGGCCGGACAAGAATCACCAGGCACTTAGCCAGCATCATTATCGTTCAGCAATGCGCAGGGTAGCATCGTGGGTTGAGAGCGAGGCAAAGTCAAGAATAGGCGCCACCATGGCAGTCCTGGTGCTATTTTGCTATTTCGAATCCTCCATGGGAAACTTTTCGGAATTCGCATTGCACTCGAACGGGATTGATATCATGATGAAGCTTCTAGCTGGTAAGGGAGATGATGGCGGTGGATTCGAACCTGAAATTCGAGGCGCTTGGCTTCAGGCTCGGATGCAAAATTGGTGGCGAAGGTTTCATTTCAGTACTCCTTCGTTTCAAAGCGAGCCACTCCCAGACCTTGTTCAACCAGAGCCGGAAGCCACTTTACACGGCGCAGAGAATAGGAGAGCCCTGATTCTTTCTATACTCTG
This sequence comes from Calonectria honghensis, assembly GCA_013403855.1. Lineage (NCBI taxonomy): Eukaryota > Fungi > Ascomycota > Sordariomycetes > Hypocreales > Nectriaceae > Calonectria > Calonectria honghensis. The sequence continues at coordinate 582,926 of VTGB01000001.1, forward strand.
CAAGTCTTTAAATATTTCAACAATGGCTCTTGTGCGAGCTTGGGATCTTCCCAAAGCCACGGAGCCGCAATCCACCTCTGATGGTGCAGGTGCAGGTGAGCGCCCAGATTCGAGGGGTAGCCTGGACAGTGAGGGTCCGGATTGGCAGTCATCTTACAAAACGTTGCTTGATGTTGAATCAAAAAGTCTAAGGGATTGGAATTCCCGACTACCACTGTCCGAACTCCCCATCGAATCATTTACGAGCCCAAGACGGTCATTGGACACTAGTGAGATCTTGGATGTTCAGGCCCTTTATTTCAACACCCATGAATCTGCCATGAATTACGCATATTACATTACAGCCCTTGTGATCCAAAAAAGCGCCACAGAACTTGTTTCTGCCGACGAGCCCGCAGAGGACACCGAATTCTGGATCTCAATAATGCTTCGCATAGCAGCTGGGATTAAGTGGGAAGAGTGTGTTCAGTTCAATGTCTATACGATTGGGTTTTCGGGCCTGTTGCTTGCATGCGCAGTGCGGTCAACAAACATCAATATTGGGCTCTGGATACAGGACTGGCTGGAGGAGCGGCAACGAATCAGCGGGTTTGAAGAAGGAAGTTTCCCAGTCTTGCAAATCCTTCAAGTCCTGCGCGTCGTGAACAAAGAGCGAAATAATGGCTACGATGTGTTGGGCATCTTTCAACCAACCGATGATGGGGGTGGAATAGGAAAGTTTGATTCGTACCACAGCCAGCGCATCAACTCCATACTGGTCTACAAAAGGTGCAGAGAGACGGGCCAACTATTATCTAACGACATCCCACTTTACTAGGCCTAGTCAACGACAGCATGGGGGAATTACGACCCGTTCACTATTTATGAGTTTAAATGTCATACTAGAGAAGAAAGGGCTTCATCCAGCAGAGGAGATCGAATGAATCCTATTATTGCATGTGCCTGCCATCACTAACCCACTACCTACCCTGGCAGATAAGCTTTTACCACCCGCTAGCCCTGACCCAAACATCCGTAATTTGAGATCCACCTGATTCATCGCTCGAGTCAACAACTAGGTACCACCCGTACATAGCACCCGTAATACAGGCATGGTTGGGATATATTTCCACAGTGTCTCCAACTTTGAGGGGTATCGGAGGAACAGTCTCAGACGGGCTGTGTTTTTCCCAGGCGACTATGGAGTGTTCTTGACTTACTCTGTCCACGATTAGGCGCAGTTCAGATCCGGATGAGCTCGAGGATTGAGATTGGCGAACGACTCCCCAACCCTTGTATGATGGGCAAGGTTCTCTTCCGAGCCCCAACACTCCCACCCCAAGGAGAGCCTCCGGCTGGGCGCGCTCGCCGTCGTTGTAAAGGCTGCAAACTTCTGCCAGTACGGATACAGCGATTTCATCATCGTAGCGACCGAGAGAGGCCCGTGAATTGGTAGAAATTTGCTGTAGGTCGAGAAGGGAGTAAACGCCAGCGTGCAGTTCAAGCTTGGTCTTGAAGCCGCTTGGCGATTCGCTCGTGACCGCTTTGAGGCTGTCGCGAAGCGAATGGGCTTGGTCCGACTCTAGGCCATGACCGTTGGTCAGATTCTCGATGGAGGTAACTTGCGGCGATGCCCCGACGCTGATGACGAGTTCCTTTCCTTCTGGAAGGAGGTGCGAGTTAATTTTCAACGCGTCCAAGCACCCTTGAATCTCTTCCTGGAGAGCAGTCATGGCTTGACTAGGTGTTGTGTTTTGGTAGCTTAGGCTGCTGTGCGCATACAGACCGTGTAAACGAACTTCTCCCTTGAGCTCAAGCTGCATGATGAGATCCAATAGCCCATCTCTGTTGGCCTTAGAAGGAGGAACTCCAGCCCGATGGTATCCAGTGTCAATTTTGACGAAAACGCTGATTGGAATCTCCGTCAGCTTGAAGAGTTTGTTCAAAGCTGTGAGTTGTGATGAATGATCAACCAATACGGAGATGCTGCCATGTCCCAACTGTCGACCGACATCTGCTAGCCTTGATACTTGTGAGTGGGGAAGAGGAATTCCATAGAGGACGTTGACGCGACGCTCATTATTTTGGTACTCTTTTAGCAACGGCATCAAATGCTCAATCTCGGCAATTGTTGAAACTACCATGTTGACCTCTCGAGATTCGTCACCAATCTGGAGCCGCGCTCCTTCTATGGTCTTCAAGCCAATTAGACACAGCCGCCGGGGGCGATTGATGAGCATTGAGTGCACTTTACCTTGTGAGTTTTCACGTGGGGCCGAAAGCCTACACCGAGAGCCTGCGCAGCCTCCAACATTGATTGGCAGTGTCGCTTCATTTTCTGACGATCCAATATCACAGAAGGCTTGGGCACTTCAGAGACATGTTTTCCGACATAAAACTGCTCGAGTTCCTCCTGGCGAGGTACAGTCCTTTGGGGCACAGGCATTGTGGTGGGTTTGCAGGGCGCAATTTCCTCAAGGGTTTCTTGGTCAGGGAATCGGGAGGATGCTGGGTAAGCAGTGAAAAGAGCAATCCAGCCTTTTCGGTCTTATATATACTTCACGAGTTATTTCCCGCCCAATAACTGCGCTTGTCCATACCTTTTCCAAACAAATGGGTGCTCTGGGCGCACTTGACGACATTGAAGGCGCTATACTGCATTTGGGTAACAAGAACGACGGGTGGGGCCGCACATTTCCGCATCTCTCATGTCACGAGCCGTGGTATGATGGGGATCAGATATTATCATCGGCTGGGTGGCGATTGCTACCGCATCTTTTGCCATCTTGCACACGGAACAAGCTTTTTTAAATGCCATATCCTCTATACCCACTCTCAGTGGGAAAAGCAAAGAGTAGGCTCAGCAGAATGATCCTGGAAGGCCACAACGGTGGCACACAAATGGTTGACAATAGATTTGGCTGTGTGAATTTTTGCCTCGCGACAGAAAGAAGAATCACTTGAGGTGGCACATTCTCTAGAAAAGCTGAGTACGGGGCCATAGAAGGGATGAGTGAAGAAATATTTGGGGCTTTCCGCAATAAATTCCTATCTTTCCATTGTCCATATTTTCAGCGTCCCTCAGAGGCAAGGAGAACGCTCGCCATCACCCCATGATTGGCCGAACCCGACAGCTCGAACACCGCGGCACACCGCAATTTCTGCAACAGTCTATTGACATGGAGTTCCGAGTGGTGGGGCAGTTGCAGCAATCCCAGACCACGCTATTCCCCCTTCCCCAAGCGGCCTGATAGTAAAGTTAGTTTTGTCATGGGTGAGTGGCGCATGTGTCCTAGCGTACCAATTCATGAAAACCGAGTTCAGACGGCTGGATTGCTGCTATTCCGCCAATCTCAAGGTCAACTGAAGCATTCTACAGCAAGTTAGCCAGGGGTCTCTTCATGTCATTGGTGCTTTTTGTGTTTGTCTAGACTTGAAGAGTGCTGGGGCGTCATAACTTGCCTTGTCTGGTTCCATTTTAGTCTGGTGAGGATGTAGTAGTTGATTAGGCAGTCTGATGTTTTAATGGAATTGTTGATGAGAAGGAAGCTATCTTCCTGGCCCAAGACGGCTTTTTCATGAGCCTTTATAGAAACTGCTGCGGGGGCATATTCACGATCTCAGCGCGATGTCGGCACGAGAGAGTCAGATCAAGACGCCTCATACTGTGACAGTGTCTCGGAGCAACTCATTTAAGCCGCATCAATGGCGTGAAAAGACAGATTTTTTTATTCTTTGGCGTCATTTCAAATGGAACGGCCAGTGCGAGTGATACCATTGTGTCGCATCGGGCTTAGCGATAGGCAGCAACTCTGATTTGCTTTTGCCCGGAACATCGTGAATGGAAACCACCCAACCATGTCTCGGAGCTGTACGTGGGAACAATTCCCACGTCTCCGAAATGGGGTTTGTCTTTATGATCAATGCCAATATGCGTCAGCCTCAGTCTCTTGTTATATTGACAAATTTGATGGGGTTGGGCGATTGTGCAACCCTGGCATTGGCTTTACATTGTGCACTGACCTGTCATTCATGCATGCTTTAGTGTACCTATTATAGAAAGTTGATCTGTATCTTGCGATGCAAGAGCGGCTGGTGTGAATATACCATTCGCAAGGGCAACCGTATGCGCAGTGAAGGCGTCAAATCAGAGGGGCATGGAAGCGCGTGTCTCTAGGTCAGCTTACTCATAGCAATACATGCAACATCTCTTTATCTCTATATGGGACAGTCAACTCGTGTCCGAACTGGGTGTCTTGGAATACGAGGATTGCGTATCCTGTTCGATTTAACTCCATTGTGGTACGTTGTGTCAACCGACATATTTGCCGCGTCAAGTTGAAAAGTTGAAAAGTCCCATTATTGGATGCTAGAGAGGATAAGACACAAATCGTAAAAAGAGGCTATGGCATGGGACAATGCAGGAGATCTTTTGGAGCATATCCGGATCTGGAAAAGAGTACCTTATTTGTCACATGTGCCTGGAAGCATGCCCTGCAACCAAGGCAACCAAGACATTTCAAGCCACACTCACGGGATGCAACGGTCTTTTTTTTTGTAATTATTAACGAGAATTGATTTCATTCATTCGTGCGAATTAGACGCTTAGTTTTACGTTTTTTTACACTTTGACAAGATAAAAAGAAACTGCCCCCGCGGCGCATCTATCGGGTGGTGTAACCGCCGTCGATGACGATATCGGCACCGGTGGTGTAGGTGCTGGCGTCGCTGACGAGGTAGACGTAGGCGCCCTTGAGCTCCTTGGCGTCTCCGTTGCGGCCCATGGGGATCATGCTCCTCCACAGCTCCTGGGTCTCGGCGTCGATGAAGTCGGACAGGCCGGTGTCAATGTATCCGGGGGAGATGCTGTTGACGCGGGCAAAGTCCCTCCACTCGTTGGCGAGCGACTTGGCCATGTGGATGCAGCCAGCCTTTGCGACGTTGTACGACGTCTGCTCCTGGGGGAAGTTGGCGACGTGGCCCGACATGGAGGCCGTGATGACGAAGGAGCCGCGGCCCTGCTTCTTGAAGTGGGCGCCGACAGCCTTGGCGCAGTAGGCGGTGCCGTTGAGGTCGACCTGGATGACATGGTCCCAATCGGCGGCCGAGCCGTCGACGACTCCGGCGTTGGCGGTGGCTCCGGCGCTGTTGTGGTGAAGTATTGTTAGTCTCAATGGAGGCGATGGGGGCGGAATGGCGGGGTAAAAAGTCAATTGATTGACCAAGACAAAACTTACTTGGCAATGAAGGCGTCAATCTTGCCAAAGTCGCCAACGACGGTCTCGACAAACTTTTCGACTTCGTTGTAGTCGGCAGTGTTCAGCTTGTACGCCTTGACCTTGACGCCGTAGTCCTTGACGAGCTCCTCGACGTTCTTCTCGGCGCCCTCCTTGCGGCTGGCGTAGGTGATGGCGATGTCGGCACCCATCTCGGCGCAGCCTCGGGCGGCCTCAATGCCCATGCCACGGGGGCCAGAGGCACCGGTGACAACGACGACCTTGCCCTTCAGGCTGAAGAGGTCAGTGAGGCGGGAAGCTGTGGGAATGGGCTGAGGCATGGTGGCGGTATTGGAAGTAGGACGAGGTTTGGCAACGGAGAGAGGCTTGGTGGTTGGGCAAAAAAGGACAATTGGAAAGCTATGAGGTACACAGAGCTTCTCGAGCAGAGGGGAGGAGACGAGCTGTATTAGTAGTCAGAGTAGCACGCTCTGACAGCATGGCCGAGCAGCAAGCTACACCTGGTGGGCTGTGACCGTGTCTCGGCTCGAGCGGGGACGGGCATGGCCACCGTCGCAGAAACAATCCATGTACCTTGGACGGTACAGTACACAGGAGCTACAACGCCAACGGGGATGTTGAAGCTCGATATGGGGCACGGTGATGTCATGGATCAAGCTTGGGAGGGAAAAAAGACGCCAAACAGTGAGGCAGAGGGCGAGTTGCACAGCACTACTCAGCCAAGGGGAACCTTGACGCCCCCCCTCATCACGCATCTGGTTGCCGTGGGCATCTCACCTGGTTGGCTGCGGCACCACGCTCGCGCGCCGCGGTACTGTACAAGGCCAACAGCGTTCAGGTCCCTCTCGGTGAAGCTGCTGTGAAATGGAAATGGTCAAGGGCGCTGCCAATGTCACGCTTCTCGGCGACGGTCGCTTTCGCGCATGAACCACCGTCCAAAGAGGGGCCGCGCTGTGGGCAGAGGAGGGGTCGAAAAAGAGGGGCACGCAATCATGACGGCCACCCAAAGGGAGCAATTGGAGGGCAGACGCCCAATCAACAGAGGGAGGCGACAAGGGAGAGGGGGGAAGCCACTCATGATGGCACCCCAGCAGAGCGCGCGTATTTCCTTTTTTTGCTCTTGTTGGGGATAGCTCAGCGCTGTCATTGCCCAAGGTGAGTTGAAAAAAAAGGGCCTCTGGCGTGGTGGAGGTCCGCAGCATGTGAGAAGCTGCACGTCCCGTTCTGCTGAGCTCCCACAAGACTCCGACAAGCTCCTCCCACAAAGCTCCAAAAAGCTCTCCCATGTGCTAAGCAGCTGCGCACCTGCCTCCTGAAACCACCCCTGCTCCCCCAAAAACCCCATGCAGAGCTCGCGTGTCTGAAAACTGGGCTTCGCCGAGAGCCTCCGAGCTCCCGCGTCTCCCGTGGCGATACGTAATCTGGTGGCACTCTTTGTCATGTCTCCCAAATGCCATGATTCACCATGATAAAGACCTTGATAAGCAACATGATAAAGGTCTTGATAAGCAATGGCTGGCTGACCTGGAGATAGGTGAGCAGCGACCTCTTGGCTTCCCCCTCCAGAGCTCTCCCCGCGTCTTCCCCCGCTTCTCGCCCCGGAACTAAGCAAGCCATTTTGTTTACTGTACAGTGAGTAAGTGTGATTCCTGGCCAGATGCATCATGCATGCTTCCAAATCTCGGAGAAATAATGCCGAGCTGCAAACACGTTTGGGATGGATACATGGAGCTGCAGCAACAGACAGGCATTTGCGATTTATTACGCGCTCCATCAAGGTCAACAGGCAGGCTTCTCAACGAAGTCGGTGACGTCACCCCCGTCGTCTTCCCCCACCATGACATTCTGCACTCGTTGATCAGCTCATGACTTGTGCGCCGTGTCGTATTCTCGTCTTCTGCTGCGCCATATAATATTTTGCCAGCGCGAATAAAAAACGGGCTTATGGTTTCCCTACCCCCTCCCCCCCTGAGCCTCATTGATTACCGTTGCACTCGTCCAAGGTACCATCGTCATTTGATTGCCGCGTCTCGCCTCTTTTGGCTGCTGGCCTGAGAAGGTTTGTTTACTTTATTTTGGCCAACGTTGCATGGGCGATGCCCGCTGTAACGCAAGGCGGCTCGGCTCAGCCCAGCAGCCCATTGCCAAGCAGCCCCAACTCAAAACCGCTCAGGCCAAATGTGTTTTTTTTTGTGTTTGCTCACCACCCAACTGTCGGCCCGAGGCCAATGCGCGTGTGCCCGAGCCACCATGAAACGGGCCGCAACCATGACACTCTTCAATCCAGGTCAATTTGCCCCCCTGCTTACTCCTGCTCGGCGACGTCGCCGCTTAATCCTGGATGTGGGCGGGAAAATGTATCTTTTGTCATGTTCAGAAATATGCGCTCGCGGGTATCGCGGGAGGCAAACCCATCCTCGCATCCAATGAGGCTATTCCCATATACGGCGGGGTTCATTGTTCTAGAAACCATTCCTGCATTGTTGCATAAACATTCCCGCACATTCAATCAGTCTCACGCTTGCTTGACCCATCTTCGCGCTCGATCCTAAGAATTCCTCTACTCCAAACATTGTTCCAGGTCAACCAGCAATATCTTCAACTCAATTACCTGCGCCTCTACCCCTACCCATGCCCCTCCCCATGCCAACCCCGCCTCTACCCGGGCCTTGGCCTCGAACTCTACCCCGACCTCGACCTCCCCCGGCCCTTGCTTCGCGCTCGCCTCGCAGACGGGCTCGCTTCACTTCGCGGAGGTGTCGCGGTGATTCGCCAGCTGCGTTTACCTGATCCATGAGCTGCTCCCCTCCAGCCTCCACCAGGACCTGCATCATCTTATCCTGCGCTGTCATCAGATCATCCAGCGTAGCCTGTGGTGAGAATATCCTGCCATTGCTTGCCTCGTGCAAAGGTGTATCTCCCTTGCCATTTTTGGTCCACACTTGAGCCCCGCGATCAACCAGGAGTTTCGCCGCCTCAGTGTGTACCCAATGTGCTGCAGCGTGATGCAGTGGTGTATTTCCATCCTCGTCCACATCGCTCACTGCCGAGCCGTGTGCTAAAAGGAGAGCCACGGCCTTTCCGTCAATTGCCTTGCCGCCTGAAACCCGACGAACCAATCTATGCAGCGGCGATTGTCCCCTCTTGTTTTGTAAGCTTGCATCTGCCCCGTTTTCGCACAAGAGCTTTATGATGCCGGTGCACTCTTGACCTCCCAGCTGGCCATAGCACCCCGCAGCATAGTGCAATGCTGTGTTTCCTTCTTCATCCTGTATATTAACCGTGTTTGGATCCAGAGACAGTAGCAACTTCATGGTAGCCACGACCTTCTCAGCATGCTGCTGTCTCTTTACCGGAGACATATCGCGTCCGTCTCTGAAGAGTGGGTGAGCGGCTGCCCAATGAAGAGGTAAACGTCCTGAGCTATCCGCATGTGAAACTGTATCCGTAATTTCCACGCTACCATCCGAAAGGGCAAGCAAGGCTTCAATTCCATCAGTATTCGAGTACAGGCTAGCGATGGAAAGCAACGTAATATTCCATGTGAGACTGTCCTCCTGGGATCCAAAAATGTCCCTATTGGCTTGTTGCATTATTTTTGCCGACATGCCAGCCCCTTTGCTAGCCAGTTTCTGAACCAGATCGTGGCCAGCCCACGGCATCACCAGACTTAGGATGGTGTCGTGTGACTGTTCTGGTGCCTGCTCTCGCCCCATCGCCCACGGCGAACAAGCACGCAAGTCTCCAGCGCTCGCACCATGATCCAGCAAGACCATCATTGTGTTGATGCGGGCCTGCATCATATTCTCTGTAAAGTCTTTCTCGCTCAGTTCGACACAGCTAGGTCCTGCAGCCAGGATAAGAGGCGTGCGGTCCCACATTTTTGCATGAATATTTGCATATGCCGGTTGGTTGTCGAGCAACCATCGCACCATGTTGACCCTAGCGGAAGCACACGCCAAATTCAACAATAGAAACCCTCGCTCTTCGATAGGCTTTAGTGGGACTGGTGAGTTGGCATGCCGCTCTAGGAGAATTTGAAGGACATCAATGCTTCCGTGGTCAGCGGCAACGTAAAACACGTCCCAGTGGAATGGTACCATGGGCCACAGGGCGTACCGGCTCTGTGGGAGATACTTGTTGAGGAGAAGGACATCGTTGCACTCGATTATTTTCCGTAGCAGCCCCCCGAACTGGTCTTCCACTAGAATGGCACCATCTCGATCAACAATGGTCAGGGGTTGATGGTTGTCTTCATCATCTTGTTGAACTTCGAGGCGTTTCCGAAATATGCTGTATGGCGAGTCCGCGAGTGGCGCAGGTTCTGTTGTCATGATGGTGGAAATAGAGATGCTACCGATTTTGCACCTCAATCTTGTGAATAGTCGGTTTGGTGATTTTAATCGATTGGCTTGGAATCTCATCCCTGTCACAAACGGTGAGAGGAGTCATGCGGTGAGATGAAGAGTGGATCATCAAAATCGGACAATATTGACAAAGTGGAGAAGGCGGCTCAAAATAAGCCCAAGAAATCACACTTACCAAGACGGGAATTGTGTCTAAGTGTTTCTTCATTCTAGACAGTTGAGTTGATGCGTGATATTATCGTATAAAAATCATTCTACCATATAGGCCAATGCGAAGGTAATAAAAAATGTCCACCACAGGCTGCTGGGCTTGGTCGTCGTCTGTATGCGTCGTGCCTCGCACTCATTTCACAGACAACGCTGGTTGTGGAAATCGAATAGACGCATCAATTTCATGGCCCATCTACACGCCGGTTCGCTCAGCATGTGCTGACGCTTTGTTTCCCCTATTCCTCTCATACCATGACTCATCATCTTCCACGCCCTGCTCATGGGTAATCGCATATGTTGTGCGAACCATCACAGAGTTTGGAAATCCAGACTTTCCGACAATCGACTCCTGACTGCTGTGCACCCTGTTTGAATCGGCCGCTCCATCATTTATGCTCGTTGTAAGCTCGTACGGCCCTGTGATATCAGCCGACTTACCCCCCAAGGTAGTGGTTCTAAGGGTAGTGCTGTGCGTAGGAGGTCCACCAGTCCAGAAAGACTTCTTGAATATCGGCCTTATGACGGGGATATTGACGGTGAGAATGCCAACAATGGTCTCTCGAACACCCCAGCTGTTAATAGTCAGAGCGTTTGGTGCCCCAGATAGTGTCAAGACAACGCGGATGATGGCAGCTGAGATTACAAAGAGGCCAGAGGAAAGCAGAAGGCCGATAACGATTTTCCTACAGACGTCAGTGTGTCCTCTCCATATCCCAGTGGCTTGCAAGACTTACTTTCTAGGAGGAACTTGCAGTTTCCAAAGGAGCGGTAGGGGGATACAAAAGATAAGAGCATCGGTACTGCCAACGATTAGTGTCGATAATATTATATCAACCAACAGACGAACATGATGTTAAAAACGGTAGTAACAATGAGATTCTGCATCCTGAAAGTACATTGCGCTATCATCAGATGTGAGCACTATCCACTAGCTGCTGAAGTATTAAGGGAAAGCCAACCTCCGGGACTAGGAACAACCCTGTGCAATCGATCAGCAACATGACTCTATGGAATCAATGGATGTTTACCTACTGCCAGTTTCTGTGGATTGGAAAGCAGCCGAACGTGATCTATTAGTCTTCGTTAGTTTGCCCAACCCCAGTTGAAGTCTTCAATGTCATTACCGTCAGGAAGACAGCCAAATACCCAAGCGCACAAATCACTGAGGCCGCCTTGACAAACATGTTGTGCCAAGTGCCAATGGTCATTCGAGAAAAGAAGCAGAGCATGGTTCCTTTCAAGCACCAAATGAGCGCGGTATATGAATACCAGGCAGTCAATTCGAGCTTTGAACCTTTGGTGAAATCCACAATGTCATGTGCTGATAGTGCTATGAAGAGTGAGGACGTGGTCAACAACTGGGTGATAGAATCAGAGACACACTGCTGGTTTTCATTATGACAGATGCTTCCATATTTGTCCCCCAATGATCTAATCCATGTCAGTGCACGCTTCAACGGGTGTAATTTCACCACAAACATATCAGATGAACAGTCATGGCATCAATGGCGTAAAACATGATGACGAGTGCGGCGAAGAAGTCGTCGCCTTGGAACCCCCTGAACCCAACAGTCCTGATACGGACTGAAAAGCGTAGGAATAGAATCGCGGTTCCTATGCCGTACAGAGCCCATGCTTCCACGAGGAACTGCCTTAGGGTTAGTATGCACGATAGTACTTATCTCACTGGGTCCTAGTTGATCTTACCGATGGCCTGTACTCGGTAATAGGCATGACTTTGGTATTAAAATATCGCCAGGTCGGAAATAATACGGCATGTCATTACATTCGCACGGTTTTTGCAACGAGTGAAGGAAATGGGCCAGGGAGCCTAATTGAATTTTATAAAACACAAGTGCAACCGCTGCAGAGGACACAAGTCTTGGACTTGGACGTCTGAGCCGCAAGAAGACGGCTCCGCTGCTCATTGCGCTCAGGAACCCAGTTCCTGATCTGACCGCGACTAGCTTGCTCTAGCTTCCGGAAGATCACAAACCAGACCACGGTCCCTGAAAAGTCTAAAAGCGCACACTCCTTTTCTACGAAGGAGCAGAACGGGTACGCCATCGGTGGGCAAAGCACAACCAGCCCTACATCTTCACCTCAGCCCATTCCAAACGACAGGTAAAGAAGTACGACTAGATAGAATGTTATCAAAGAAACATGACGCCATGTGGCTTCGGTAGATAACAGCACGGTCGAATTCTGGGCCGGACACGAAGACGTTTCGCTTCCGCAATCGTTTGCCCAGAGTTCGGCTGAAAGGATCACCGCCTTGTGGGCAGGGGTTCCCACGTGCGGCTAGTGCCAGCCTCAGCGCTGAATAGTGCCACGGTTTGGCGACGCCACGTGTGACAGAGCCTCGTTGATGGCCACAGTCGTCAAAGGCAGCGGCATTTCACTCGGTAGCGTCACTTTGAAGAGACATGAAGATATTTCGGCAATTCACCGAGCCATGACATGCCGTAACGATTTTGGACATCTCAATAATCACGGCAAAACCTCAAGTGCCTGGTTTTGAAGTGACAGCCCTGTTGGTCCTCTGGTGTAACGAATTCGGAGCGCCATGAAGCGCCCTGTCTGCCTTATCACAGGTATCAAGTTGGCAGTGATTTAGATGGATCAGTGAAACAATCCCAGATGCGAACAGTTCCAGAAATCTTCGCGCCCAGGGGGAATTTCCAGCCCGGAGAATTGGTCCTGCAGCCAAATCATACGACGTTTTGCGCCACCAGTGTGTCGCGGCCCTGTAGACCCGAAGCTAATACGCACTAGGCTTAGGCCTAGTCTGAGATGCTCCTGGCCGCAGCGGTAATCAATGGATAACATCACCATCAACCCTAATCAGGACATGGATTTCAGATACTGATTGGTTTGACAGACACAGTCCAGATCGACGCTACTCACGCGACAGCTCACTCGTACCTGCGTGAGCTTTCCCAACGACCCGGAGCCGTAGCTACCAATATTAAAGTCAGGTCATCGGCAAGACTATCCACGATAGCCGCACCGGAAAGACACGTAATCAGGTCATATCGATTTGATCTAATAACCTGTTTGTTAACCATTCTGATCCTGACTTTGGCTAATTATTGTCACCAGAACCTGCGCTAAGTGACTTTGTGAAGCAGATTGGTAGAGTAGCCACTCCATTGAAATAGGCTGTTCGCTTCGGCGGATGTCTAGTTCAGACATCAAATCCGGGCGGCTTTGAGATCTGCTGTGGGTTTGGGGGGGGGGATTATAGGGTAAGAGAAAAGTCAGGGTTGGTTGCAGTGACAAAACCTGATACTAAGTACACGTCTCCCTAGGGAGATCAGAATTGAGAAGCGGATAAAAGACCTAGAAACATGCATGGTGCATTTTAACCGAAATGCTGTTTATTTACATTATCCAACGAATTAGAAAAATCAGACGGCGATTCTATGGTGTCTAATCCTGAAACTCAAGGTATTTCTGAAGTACAGTATTTTGAAATGCAACTGCTTGTGATTGTGCATTCGTTACAGTTGCCAGCGCATTTTGGACGTCGGTCAACATGTCGGCTGTAAAGGTGCCGGCCGCACCGACTGCTCTGTCGGCATTGGTATCGGCATCGGCGGCTGACTGGGATGCCAGCACATCTGCGGCAGCTGACTGGGCATTCGTTAGTGCATCCGAAGCAGCCGCCTCATTCAGTGTCATCAAGCCATATGCCATTGCTGCTGTCTCGGAAGCTGCCCCCGCCCCTTCCGCTGCAGAGGACAGTGACTCCTTCAGATCTTCATTGTCTGTGAGACCGCTCACATATTGGGCCATGGAGTTCGCGCTTTGATACAAAGCGCGCGCTGATGATGCAAGTTGACTTGCCTGCCTAAATAGATCCACTACTCGCTGGGCTCCTTGGACTGCTGTACCTGACTTGATGACAGCAGGCACTATCGCTGCTGCGAGGGCTGCCTTTGCTGCAGCCGCCTGTCCGGCCGTGGCCGCCGCCTGAGCGTTCGTTACCGCTGAGAGGATATCTAGCACCGCCGTCACCACGGCACTGAGGGCCGTCACTGCTGCTTCAGCGCTTGAAAAGGCGACTGCTGCCGTGTCTGCATTCGTTGCGGCGCTGACCCGAGTTCGCAAGTCACTTGCAGATTCAGAGGCTACAGCCGCCTGTTCCGATACTGTCGTCACCATGTTGGTCGCTGTTGTTACGGCCGCCTGTGCATCTGCCAGCGCTTGGTTTGCCATGTCTGTCGCTGGCGATGCCAGGGGATTCCCTGCTGCTGCTGTTACTGCCGCCTGTAACTGGTTGTCTGCCTGCGCGACTGCCGAGTCTGCGGCATCTTTGGCTGCTGCTGCGTCGCCGGGTGCCGTGTTTATCAGCGACATGAAGTAGTCAGATGTGAGTTGAACCGCTGCGGCTGCTTTCTCGGCCGCTGTTTTCTCTGACGCTGCCGTGTCCGTTGCCGCTTGAGATGTAAGATCCAATATCTGTTGAACAATGATTCGGCCTGCTGCATCTTTTTCTTGTGCTACCGACAGCTGCGCCGGCACCTGCGATGCTGCGGCCGCAGCTGAATCCGCTGCCGTGTTCACATCGTCCGCCCTGGCATTTGCGTCTGCAGCTGTGGTTGCTGTTGCTGCGGCTGCGGCGGCTGTATCTGCCATAGCCTTCGCTTCAATGGCCTGCTGTAATAGCGCTTGCGCTAACGAGTTTGCGTTTGCTATCGCCACTCCTAGCGGATTGGTCTGATCGATTAAGCTCGAAAGGTCATCTTCCATATCTCGGGCTGTTGTAGCTGCTGCTATGTCAGCTGTGCGTGCTTGATCTAGCATCGCGTTTATTGCATCTTGCGCCGATGTTGTTGAGATTCCTTGTGCAGATGCCAGGTTGAACACTTCCTCTATTATACTCGATGCATCTGTGACTATTTTCTCTGATGCCTGAACCGCCGATAGTACACTTCCCAAGGAACTGTCTAAAGTTGGAGAGATTGTCCCAACGAATGCTTGAAGCTGGTCGAGGATAGTTTGTATTGTCATCGAGTCAGATGTCACCTGAGTCACTGCTATCCGTGCTCTTTCTACGCCCGCTGCGGCTCTTTCATTCGCTGCTGCTATCTCCGGGTCCAATGTCGGCGTGGTGGTCGAAGTGGTTGAACTAGTCCCCGAGATGGTGGCAGACGTGGTGGCAGTCAATGGATTGTTTGGGACATCGGCGCGGGCTGTATAGCATTGACCCAATCCCTCAACACCAATGGCGCTGAATAGCAGCAGTGCTAAGCCAGTACATTTCAAGTGGTGCATTGCGGTGGGCGGCATACTGCCAAGCGGTGGTTGCGAAACAATTGTACCATCCCCAACGAGCCTTCACAACTTCGTTGGTTTATATTTTCGTCCCCGATCCTCCCTTCTCCATCCAGGAATCCACCCGCCGTTGACATATGCAAAAACGTGCGTGTTAAATTACTGTGGAGATGATGTCCTCTCTGGCACACACCAAATCGCATGCCTCGCCTTTCTAGTTCCAAGCCATGTTTTGGGCAATGAGTACCGTAAAACTGAGCCCAACATTCGGTAGGGCGTGGCTTCTAATACTAACATAATGTCGGGAGATCTGGTACCATCCATTCTCCATAAAAACTCAAAACTCTTATTTAATCTGTCATTCCCGCACTGGGGCCTCGCAGGCATGGATGAAATCATCAAGATTTTGTGGCGCTCCTACCAACTTAAGGGTTACTAGAAGTGGGCAATAAGGTCTACCGCGCTCCTCCGTACAACAAAACACTCGAACAATTATTACGGAGGTGCTTCTTCAGGGTGGCTAGTGCACGATGGCAAGCTGAATAATTGTAATGTCTTAACTAAAGAATAACACTAAAAAGAAACTAAGAAATTATCTTTAAATAAATATAATTATTTAGGATTATTTAGTTTACTTATTTTAGCTCAAAAAAACGCCAAGACCGATGTCCTCTCTGTGAGTGCCTCGTGTACCAAGCGTCTACCTGACTCAGAATCGTTCAAGGGTTGTATTTTCCAGAGGTGCTGGCTATACTTCATACTATAACTATTGAAGTCATGGCAATATACGAGCATTGGCCCTTTCCTACATACGTCACTTGTTACTGCCAGATAATTAATTTGCATTGGCCTTTGTTGACATCTTTTATGGTGTTATTTTTCATCCCACCTATGCTTCGTCTGCCGTCTCTAGAATAAAGCGCAAAGCATCACGTGTCGCGTTCCCGGTCAGCTTGGCCCATTTGTTTGTGACCCTAGACTAATACAGAGTTGAAGAATGCACATAGCAAAGGGATTGCGGCACTCTATTGATGGGAAGCAATGTTGTGGACAAAGATACCTCATTTTAACTAGTTCATTTCTTTGGTATTCGAACTACCTTGACAAGTGCACTGAGTTTGACCTCCAAAAGAGACACAAAAGTACCTTGAATACGCAAACGTTTGTGGATTGCTTGTACTATAAGGAGGCTGCTAATGTATGGCGCCATCTGAGGATGAAATCGAGACTCTGGTTCGCTTTCACCTATCGTGCACAAATTGCCCATCTCTAGTTGTAGGAAAACATCGCCATTTGTGAACTACATTCTGATGCGCATTAAAATTCCGCGAATGCAGCTTGCCATAAAAGAAAATTCTCTATCAAACTCGTTTATACATGTATTTTGTTAGATTACAGTCTTTGAAACGACATCTTGCCAAAGTCTAAATGACGAATCTATTTTGAAATCCGGCGTTGAAGTGATTTGTGTTGGGCAAGAAAAATGTGCAATATGGATTTCAATATAAATCTTCATCCTCCTCTAGCAAAAAGGTCATTGGTTTCGTTTCTGAAGTGAACATCGCCATCGGCTTGTTTCTGAATATCTGTACTTGCGGTGAAGCTTCGTCATCTGCAAACCAATCACTGGGCGTGTCACTTTGCCCGCAGCTATGCCGTCTATTGTGTTGATTGGTGATTGAAATGACTCTTCTGAGACTAACATTGGCTGTAGATGGACGAGAACCAATTATAACTGAATCCTTATGGTTGTTCGTACAGATCTTCGAATTTGTATTCGATGGAGTTGATATTTGAAGATCTCTTTTTCGAGGAGGTGGTGAAAGTATAGTAGGTAGAGAAGGTGACGCTGGCCGTATATCTGTGGAAGGTTGTCTTGTAAGGACTGATGGTATGGACTGATATGATAAATTTTCATCGATGTTGCAAGTAGGTTCGTGTGTAAATTCCGGTCGTTTTCGAGGGAAGTGGAATGACAACGGAGAAAAGTATTTTGGATGTTCCGGTGGTTGAAATCGAGGCGTTGAAATGTTTGGGCGCTGTTCTAAGTTTACTGGTGATGATGGCAATGGCCGATTTATTGAAGCTTTGTTTGAAATGTTGGTCGACGAGGCTGGATAACCACTTCCAGATTCTCCGTTATTATCTTCTGGGTTAAAAACCAATATATGAGACTCGGGAGAATCGTTCGAGACTGAATGTGTCTGATGATCCAATGTATTGTTCCAAAAAGGGGAAGACTCGAAAGACTCTAGCAATTGAAGCTGAGCTGGAGGAAGAATTGGCCCCGCAGGAGAGGGTGGTGGCGAAGATCTAGTTTTATATGATTCGAACAACATCGGTGCAAAAGGTGTTAGACCGGCCGATGCAGGTCGATTATGATGAAACCTGTCACCAATGCAAATATTTCTTTCCATTGCAAATGGCGAGGTCGCAGGACGAGGATGTTGCGGTCGGTTCTTGATCGTATTGGTTTGATAAGTAAACTCGGTGTCTACCTTGATTGACAACTGGTTGGCAGTCACTTGTTTAATGGTTCCCTTTTCAAATTTGTTACTAGTAGAAACAGTAACTAAGGGGAATTGACCGCAAGATTCGTCGTCATCCACTGGGCATATTGGAATACAACAAAGTGAGAGCCAAACCCGTTTCAGGCAGCGGGGTTTATCAGTTGGCATAATGAAAGAAATGATGAAAATAGGGGATAAGGCCTGCTAAGAAACTGATAATTAAGAAGCCGAGAACAATGTCAAACTGCCATTAAATAGCTCAGCCAGCAATATGGTCATGAACTAATTAATATGTGATTGGACTGGGATAATTGATTCATGGGGAAGATAATTGGTCTTAGGGGAAGTTATCAGAACGAGAATGAAGGCCGTCTTAAAAAGAGCGATATCAAAATGGCAAAGTAAAGTTTACAAAACACGGGTTTGACTGCTTTCGGTAGAATCCCCGTGCTAGCATTCGGTATTAACGATAGCCGTGCATTAGACTAAGGTAGGAGGTTTAGAGTTTTACCGCAGCACTATCAAGGACCGGGGCGGTAATAGATCGGGAGGTGGGCGTCTGAAGAACATAGTCGACTGTACATCAGTTAGGCTCGTGAAAAAACTGCTACATCCCACCAGAGACCATTTTGGTACTGCTCAGATATATCACTGACCGAATAACGCGTTGAAACTTCATTGTCTTCCGGACTACTTCAGTTGAGCACTTTTGAGATGAACATATAATTGCTGGCTCTCAATGCGTAAATACCAGAAATAAGCGGAATGTGGGATAGTTAAACCAAGAGGCATGACGCAACGAGCCGCGTGCGCCTAGTGCATGGCGGCATGTGTTCGCAGGGATCCTCTTTTTGACTAGATGATACCTAAGCTTGCATTTCCTACACTCTGCGATAAACTATGCGCATCATAGCGGCCACTGATCAATACTTGCTGACGACAGGGCTTGAGCGCCAGCCATGCACCCACCAAGGAGATCTAAAAATTACCAAGAAAAAATTTCATTATATATTTTCTTTGCTTTGCGGAATTCTCTTTAAATTTATAAAGACTTTTTAGGTCGAGACGGATTGAAGGGCCGCACGGAACTTGTCATAAATGCTGAATTGAATCAACTCGGACACAACACCACCTTGTCATTACTAGTTAGCAGACAGATGTAACTAGGCTAATCCTAGTCTAGCGCAGGTGATCAACACTAGAGGCCACATCATAAGGTATCGATCCTTAATTGACTAGTCCCTCAGCTTCAGGTTGTGGGCGCTAGGGTTTATGCAATGTTGTACAGAATCAACGGCTTCTCGTCTCAATTAAATATATGAATTTGCGATGGTTCATCATACACGTCCTCAACTTGTTCGTTTGACCCGACGCAAGTATTTTATTACAATGCATTCTATCTTGAACAATTCAAAGAACAGCTTCAATAATGTTACAAAACCTGCTCCTCAATTTCAGCCTTGTTGAGATCCTGTTCCAACCAGCGGAACGGCCTCTGAACATAGCTTCTAAATAATGTTACAAAAGTGTTTCATAAAATTATCTTCAATATATTTTAGAATTATATTCGGAAAAAACTTCGAGCAAGATGCCCAGTACATAACGTACTGGTTATCTTATAACCATCGCATTTTCAACATTAGCCTCTTGCTCTTATACCCACGTGAGAAAGCGACGCAGCAGCCTCTCATCCGTTCATATTAACAACCCGCCATTCATTCCAGCTCAGAAAGAAAAAGGTCACTTACCTGCTTGAAGCCGATTCGAAATACCGCAATCGTGAACCTCGGAATAGCAGTACATCATACCAACAGTCGAGGTTGGTGCTTTGGCGCCAGACCTGCTTAGAGGTCCACATTGGGCTGACCCTGAAACAGAAAAACGGAAAGTCCGAAGTGAACTTGATGGTATTGAAATCAGAACATTCTTACAGCTCCTGGAAATGGACGATACAGATGATGAGAGGTTTAGTTTTGCAATTCTTTTTTTGAGCAGCAAGGACTTTTCAGGAAATGGGGCAGTCATTCTAAGTGATCATGTGCACCATTCAAACTGGATTATCATTCGCAACTTGGTCTAGTCTTGGTTGAGGTAATCTTGTCTTCGTCCCACTCATAATTCATGCGGACTGATGACTCATGAATTGAAGATCGTGCAGGGGTAAAGAAGACCTCTTCATTCTTTTTCAACTCTCCTCTCAAATGAGAGGAGCCACGGCAACTGTTGGTTTGGTGCGTCTCCGTGAAATTTTGGAAAATATGCAAAATTACATTAAACAAATGGATAGGGAAGCAAACGAACTGGCTAAAGACGTCAGTTTGGCCCAAATTCGAGACCATTGGTAGCGCCAAGGCGGATTTCGCCGAGGCGGAAAAGGCTCCGGATACCCACTACGATGGCTGTAGTAAACAAAAGAGCTGGATAACAGCAATAGGATCAATAAATTACTGATATCTCTCGTCTCTTGTTGATTGCGGTTCCATGACACAGACAGAATAAGAGTGAAAGTCTTGCTTCTGTGGATGAGGCGCCACCGACCCGATATGCTCAGACAGGGCGCTTTGAACGCCCCTTTCTAGAATTTCGATACCTTCTAGTGCGAACTAACGGGTGGAGACCATACGCGTATCGAGTAATGACCTAGGCAGCAGAGCTCGGAGATTCCGGGTCGGATGATGTGCGCCACCATTCTGGACTCGAGGTCTGTGAGCCTGCGAGCATATTGGCACAAAAATTGCACTGTGAGTAAATCAGCCTTTCAAGGGGCGCTATTGCTGTTGTCTGGGCGCAAGCTCAGACGAGCCAGTCCGCTAAGTGGGCCACAACCGAGGGTTCCCTTGGACCTTGATTAATTGGATTCAAAGATTTGTGTCAAGTTGTCAAGAGCGTGCATCCCTTTCGTCCCTCAATTTAGCCCGAATGCATGGGACGAAATATTTTCTCCCTCCGCACCAATGGCGGCTTTGAGCCTACCCTCTTGATGAATTGATTGTGTGAACTGCATTTTGATCAAAGTGAGAAATTTCCACCTAGCTATAATGAGAAAAACCCTGATTGGTGGCATAATTATATGAGGTTACGTTGACGATGACGAATTTGTAGGAAAATGCAACCTCCAGGAGAGTCTTGTCAGGACAGGACGTCATTTTTTGGTGGTGAGTTTGTCAATCAATAATGCAGGCTGGGATCCGCGGGATCCGCGGGACACGACTTCGAGGATTAAGAAGCTAAGCAGAAACTGGAAAAAAGCCACCAGTTTCAGGTTTTAGTATAGGGCTGTCTGTCGTCCGCACGATCAACTTTAAGACGTAAGCTTGGATATTACTACTAATGCATGCCCAAGATGCGAATAAACCAAGTCTATTGTCGGACGTGATACTCCCCCAAAGCTCCCTAGTTGTTCTACTCCTGTAGATAGGAAATGGCAGCCCGATACACCACATCTATTTCGCACGCTTCAGAAACTCTGCTGATTGCTCGCGTTGAACTTTGATACTGACAACTGTTACAGTTCGCTGGTATTGATGGCGTCCTAAATCCTGGTCAAAACAACCGTTACACCACGGGACCCTCTTGTTGCAGAGATAAGTGCCTATGTTCACGGCTATTACTTTGAGAAAGATGGCAATCTGGAGGGTCTTTGCGGTCTGGGCGCTGTCCGCAGACACGACTGGGAGCATGTTGTTGTTTGGGTCCAAAATGACGCTACAAAGTACGTTGCTGTCTTTGCTCACGGAAGTACGAGGTTCGACCCTTTGCGGATGTGATTCTGGACGGAGAGATGAATCCGAAAGTTATTTGCCACCGAGGTGGCATCGCAACACACTCATTCCTCTTTGCTGTTACCCTAGATGACGATATTGTAGAGAACCATAAGGGTGTTTGGTTCCATGGTGATCTCATTAGCTATCCGGGGCTCCCTTCAACCACACTCCGAGACACTATCCTTGTTCACAATTTGGGTACTGTGGCTATTTACTTCAAGGATGAACGAATTCCAGGGGCGCTCAACAAATCCAAAGGAAAGTATGATATCCCTTTGGATATAAGAATTTGTCAGCATCAAGTGTCACCAAACTTGAGCTTTGGTGAATTTGTGAATATCTCTGATTACACAATTCACCATGAGCCGCATTTGGCTCTATGGTTGGCAGGACGGGAAGCGTTCAAATGGAGAGGCGCTGAATACCAATCCTTTTGTCCCCTTTGTGCGTGTGACTTCTCCATCAAGGCTCGGTATAGGGAAATGACCTTATAAGTCTGGCAAGATTTGGGACCAGAATGCTCGCCATCAAGTCTGTCCTGGAAAATCAATGTACCCATGCCGCCCGACGATGAGATCATTTTAGCTCAAAAAGCCCCGGGAGCGTTCGAAGAAGATACGAGAATGAGTAAGTCAGTGTTGATGTGGCTTTGTTCGAGCACCTAATATGCTGCTAGTGTTGCAAGGTGAAATCCCAAGACGCTGCATCAGGTGTGATACACCACGCCTCGAAAAGAGAAAGGACATCACAAACGTTTGCAACACAATCTCTTAGCTGAACCCTACGAACACGGCACCAATGGCAATTTTCGACGGCCGCCTCGAGTAGCTGGCTGTAGCTGTAGTCATAGAACTACCATCCCTTCTTTCAACGAGACAAGAGATTTTTTAGACAACTAGAATTATCACAATGTGATACCACACAAATTATTTGCATAAGGCTCTAATCAAGGTGCTTTCAAACTCCTAGGTTCATCTACAACCAAAGATTCGACGTCTTCAAATATATGTAGCCATTACGTAGTGTTAAATATCCTTCTAAAGGCACAATATTATCAGTCATATCATCGTCTTTTACTTGCTGCTACTTTTATCAGACCAACCCGGCGAGCGTATCCTTGAAGACACCATTCGGATCGAATTGTCGCTTGAGCTGTTTCAGTTCCCCCAGTCTATCTCCAAATACAGCCTCCAAATCCAAGCACTCTGGCGATGTAACGCCGATATACGTCCTCTTCTCAGCAACATCCAGTGCCATCATCTCGTTACGTGCAGTCATGGCCCATTCCGCCGCCTCCTTGGCAGCTTCATCATCGGGGCCAACACCAAGAAGCTCAAATATGACATGAGGCTCCCGGTAAGGGCTGATAGATCCCGGGAATTTGTCCGAGCATGAGGGGCAATTGGAGCGCATCGTGTGCACGTTAATGCCGCCGTTGCTGGTGCTTGGGATCGCGGCCACTAGCTTCGCGAGGCTTGTGATGGCCTCGGGCGAAAAGTGTGAAATGGTGGCAGATTGCGTCCGCCCATTTGTTTGTGTGGGTAGCATGGATGTAAGATGCGCGCAGAAGTCTACGGCCTTTGTTGTGGCAATGGTGGCACGTGGCTCTGGCATTCCGGGCATCAGCGGCGCTAATCCAGCCACGCGATCGATCCAGGATCGCGACTCGTCTGTCGCGACGCCGTTCCAGATAACACCACAACACACCGTCATTCCCAGTCCTGGAACGGCAAAGACGAATGGCATCACGTAGAGCTGGGCTGGTACTGTCTCTTCGCCTTCAAATTCCTTCGCATAATTGGTAAAAAAGGTGGTAACAGCTTCTTTGAGATTGGACGACTCGAACATGATTAAACCGGCTTGAATCTGAGAGAACGGTTAGCTACGTCTTTTTTGTGTCGAAATTTGTTGATTAATGTAGAGCTCAGGAGCTCCGAGCCATCAATAAACTCAATACTTGCTTCTTGTAGAGGATACGCCTTGACGGTGAGCTCAACCACAACACCCACACCAACACCACCACCTCGCAAGCCTTTCAGCATATCTTCATCAGCTTCAACGAGCTTCCCCTGCGCGTTGACGACTTTTGCGCCGACTATTTGGTCCGCACCCAACCCGTACGAGTGAATGTACGGGCCCAATCCGCCAACAACACACCAGCCCACGTAGCCGACACCGCCACAGGACCCGACGGGTACTTGGAGCCCGTGTGGTACCAAACCCTGCAGAACCTGGTGATGGGTTGCGCCGCCTCCAATTCGTGCGTTCTTTCCATTCTCAGTAGCTGTGACGGAGTTTAGTTTACGAAGATCTACAGTGACAGCGCCAGCGATGGTCGAACGGCCAAAGAGATCATGACCACCGCCACGAGCTACCACTTGCACGTTGGCCGCCGCACATGCAGCCACAATAGTCTCGACGTGAGAATGACTCTCAGGGACGGTGATGATGCCAGGTTTGCCATCCAGGTGGTTCCCTGTATAGTTGGATAACAGTTCGTTGAAGTTGGCTGACTCTGGGATGCTATAAGGGACGCTGGCTTGGTCAAGCTTCTCCCTGACGGCGGCAAGAGATGCTTCCATGTTTAAATGTAAAAAATAGACAATGCTAGTTGTTGTGATTGCAATCTCTGGATCAGCAACATTAACGGAACCATCGGTCTTTTATAGCAGTTTATTAAGGCTTTGTCAACTGTGGCGTGTCCTCCATTGAGATCATTCAGCTAGCGCTGACGCATTACTCCCCTTCAGACCTCACTTTGCTCATTGGCGTCGTAGCTCGTCAATCTGTCCGCATCCGGTTTAGAGGCACTTGGCGGGTCCCGCTACGATACTTATCAACGGAGACTTACCCTACACAGTGTTTTCAATCATCCTTCATCATACGATCGTATCTTAATGCTCAATTAGGAATTGTGGGTCTTGAAAAACGATACATTGTGTGATTTTTACAGAACGGTGTAAGTTGGAGAGTCAAGACATTACGAGTAACAGTCAGGACAAGATGTGTGAATCCCACTTTCAATGAATGTATAGACATAGTGCACCAGAAATCAGCATGATGCAAAGGGGACTTTAGGCAAGAAAAAAGTACAAGGCTCGCTTGCCTATAAATTCAGCTGCACAGGCGGGATGCACCTTTTTTTCTACCCCGCTATAGATGACAAGGGCCCATCTTGACCAGCGCCACTCAGCGACGGACATGCGGTCAGGTAAGATTTTAGTGACATGCCGTGTGTTGATTGGGGGGTGAACTGGTTCTGATCCACGAGTATATTTAGAAGCGGGCTTTTGCCGTCAGCAATTTCCAGTTCGGTCGGGCCCCAACATGCCCATGTGCCAACCTAGCTTGGTGCGATCGGACATCGCTACTAGACGGGGCGATTGGTGATGAGAAGGACTTATATCCTAGTTACATGTGGGATGGAAAGACCTCAAGTGCAAGGTTAAATCCTTGAGGGAGCTACTATCGAAATGACTACATTATTTACTATGGCGGTATTACGACGCCGGGGCATGAGGTAGGTTCGCGGTCGAGATAGTAAAAGAACCTGGTATGATGCTTACGCGCTAGACCATTGAGGCAAAACCGGACCCCCGCGGCTTATATTCGAATCCAAATTCGTAAGCAGCATCGCGTCGACATAATGACAATAAAAATTGCGACGTAGTGTATTCGTACTAAGAGAGAGTGCCCATGAAGTAAAAGAGGCATTGTGTAAAATTACTAGTATACATGATGTCAGGTGCAAGGAGATACATGAATCATGGTTTTCCTGAATTTCTGCCGCTCCACCGCCTTAAATGTCATATCGCCTATATCTTGAATGCCTTGATGCGTCGTAGAAGCTTTGCGGACATACCCTTTGCAAAGAATGCTCCCTCATATCTCAAGACATCAATGTTTGCCCATGGATCCAAGGCTGAAGTCCTTGGGAAGGTGACACGTCCCTGCCCCACCCAAACTTCATCAGTTTTCATGTCCATGACAAAAGGGACGAACTCTTGAACGGTAGCCTTCTCTCCAGGGAACGGTGAAGGAATGTGACGAAGACTCAGCATCCACTTATCGTTGGGTGGGAGACCTCCGAGAAGCGACTCCGGAATGAACTCAAACTCGACGACGTTGCGACCAGCTGGTCGTTGCGCGTTGCCGATGACTAGTCGCCCGTCTGCTTTTTTCTCGATGTGTACTTTGCCGAAGACCTTGGGGAAGCCGTGAAGCTCGCGACCCGCAAATGTGGAAGACTCGTTGTCGAGAAGTAGGGCGATGTTGTAGTCGAACTTTTCACCTTGGTAGGTGACTTCCACTTGGTGAACATACTCAGTGTAAGAGACGACATTGCTCATTTCGTAGTCTAGAAACAAGGATTTCATGACTGGTTCGTCTTCCAGCTCGAGGACGCCAGGCACGAGGTGGGCAATTTGAGCTGCGGAAACCCGATACTGTATTCCAACAATGGAAGTGTTTGTGAAACAGCCATCGTAGTTTGGGTAGGGAGGTGAAAAGACCGGAACGGATTGGTTGCTGAGGTCGGGGGTTCCGAAAGGCATGATGGCGAATAGAAATGAAAGTGGGTGTTTTGTAATAGGATAGCGCTGATTTGCATACTCTCAGGCATCGCACAAATCGGCACACAATCTTGACTCCTCAAAGTCCTTCTATGATGAAGCATTTCGATTTGGTGGTCCAGGGACAAGCCTAGAGCTTGTAGACCTGCCTATCCTAGAACCAGCAGAAGGCCAATTGCTCATTTCCGTCGGGGCGGCTGGCCTTTGCCACTCGGATGTGCACATATTGAAGGGTCACCACATTCCGCCCATGGTTCCAGTCACCCTCAGCCATGAAGTATCAGGAACCGTTGTTAAGCTTGGGCCAGGACCATCTCTATTCAAAATCGGGGACCGTGTCGCGATTGCTCTCGTTTCTCAGCCACCCGAGCTCGGCAACTGGGCCACCGCAGTTGGACTCGGATATGATGGCGGAATTGCTGAGTACGCTCTGGCACATCACGAGCACTTGGTAAAGATTCCCGACGGCGTCACATTTCCTCGGGCAGCTGTTGCGACGGATTCTATCGCAACGGCATACCACGCCGTATTGTCGAAGGCCGGTGTTGTTGAGGGCATGACAGTCGGCATCACTGGCCTCGGTGGTCTTGGTCTGAATGGTGTGGCAGTGGCTGCCCTGCAAGGTGCCAAAGTCTATGGGGTCGATATCGACGAGTTCAAATACGAAGCCGCTAAACAATTCGGGGCAATTGAATGCGCTGGTAGCTATCAAGACTTCGCCGGCGTTGTGTTTGACACCATAGTCGACTTTGCCGGTCTGATAAAGATTGTCGCGGCGGATTGTGATGCCGTCAAACTTGGTAGCACTGTGGTGCTTGTTGGAGGAGCCGATGTGAATTTCCAACTAGTATTTGAGTCATTCATAAAACGCAATATCACGCTCAAGGGGTCTTTGGGAGCTTCAAAGGAGGATCTGGAACATATTTTGGGTCTGATAGAAATAGGTAAACTTGATCCAAAGGTAACAGAGATACCTTTCGAACAAATCACCAAATGATTGCAAGATCTGGAGACACATAAGGTCGAGGAGCGGCTATTCGCCCGACCTAATCTCGATTAAGGTACCGAAACTAGCATCTGTACATAGCCAGCCCCCGGCCACGCGTCCGGCATCCTAATATCGTCCTGAATAAATTATGTTAGATCAGCATACCTCCTAACCTCGCTATTGGGCTGTCGGTACTTACTAATTTCCCCACTTCTGTAGGCTGTATTAGTTGCAGTTTCGATCCCTTCAATGCCGCCAGATCTCACAAACAGTAGCCAGAGCTGAGTGGCTTGTGGAGTTTGAACCAGCGGATCAATGGGCCTATCTACGCGTGATTGGCTGAAAATAGATTTGATGTGGCGGCCAGCGAATATTGCTTGGAAAATTCTGAGCAACTTTGCTTTTGGGAATTGGCCCCACCAACAGCAGAAGGAAGCGTCGGGAAGGAAAATATGGGCGCGATCACGTCTCAGCAGTAAATAATAACAGAGCAGCCAGGTCAATAATAAAGGTTCGCATAGTAGTCGTATTAGGTGCATCTTCTAGTGATCCCAATCCGATGACTACATGTATGTCGCACATATCTAGTGATGGCGAGTGAGGCCGGTCGCCCGGGCCATTGGAAGTTCTCGTCAGAAGCGGCAATTATGGGCCCGCCTGCTCGGGCTAAAGCGGGTAGATTGCACCAACCATCAACCGCCAACTAAGCGTTGTACCCATATAAAGAAACAAAGTCCCCGAAACAACAAATCGTACATAAAAGAAAGAAGGAATATCCCAAAAGCAATTCGTCCCATGGTTTCCAAGTACTTTGTCGCATCATTGATCCCAGCATGGGTAGAAAAGGGCACATTTTGGGAAAAGAATTCAAACGACGTCGGGACTTGGCGAGAAGGTGTCGACAAGAGGGGATATTTGGTTAACAAAGCATGAGCTGATAATATATGCCTCAAGCAAAGGATAAATTGAGAGTAATGCGTAAATCATTATATTCAGATCGTAGTATATGAGTCATTTTGAGCGGCATTGAGCTGAGATTGCCTGCGGCTAACTGAAGCCACAGCTCCATGAACGCCACTTGCTCTGTTTGAAACATTGTTGCGTCGGCACTTGATGCATGCAATGACACATCTCATTGCTAGATGTGTGAATTGCTCTGGCTTCGTGTTCGATGTGAGCGGGCCGCGCCATGTCATAATGCATACACTGGCAATGCGGAATCACCGAGATTGAGTAATAAAGCTGAACCTACCTGTGGCGACTGTTGTCTTGGGATAGCTAGGTGCCGGAGAGGGCACTTTTAGCTGAAACCACACAAGTCTCTCGCTCGATTCTGTCAACAATAGCCCAAAAGAAAGATGGCTGGCAAAAGTTCACGCAAAAAGCCATGGCGATGCATTCCATGTCTAATTTGCCTACCGATTCGTTTCAGGTCCAAGAAGGAGAAGCAAAGCCCTGCGTCAAATGGAATCAACAGCAGCAGAGCCATTCCAGCGCCAGGTAAGTTGGACATGGCCAAATACTCTGTCTGTACTTGTTAACAAATCCAAGCGAGGATAGCACCAATAAATCGACAGATCGACCCCGTTAGCCCAAATCCCTTGCGCAAAGATTCACAGAAAGAAAGATCCGAAGCCCAAATCGTCCATCCGAGCCCCTTGTGCGAAAATCTGGATTCAGAAAAGACAGATGATCAGCTGGTCCAACCAAGCCCCTTGCGCGAAAGCCTCGATTTAGAAAAGACCGATGATGGACCCGTTGAAGATGCTAAGCCAGGCTCCTTGGGTATCGACCCGGAAAAATCGACAACTAAAGATCAACTTGTCGACGATTCGAAATCATCTTCAACGTCTATCAACTCGGAATACAATTATGAAATCCTCAAAGAAATCTGGGATGCGGCCCTCAAGGAGCTCAAAGACAAAAGTAAAAACCCGATGATTGCGGATGTTATTTGCGAGATTCACTCAAAGACCTCTGAGGAGCATGGAGCCGTCCAAACTCCCGTGTTGGTACAAGATCTGGTCATAGGCCTGAGGGATATAATGGAAAAGGAGACGAAGGGCCGTGATGACGACAACAACAATTACCATCCTTTGCAAAGCATAATATCGACGCTGAGCGACGTTAGTATAACAAGTGATATCGCGGTCGGCGTTGATCCAATACACGCTGCCCTTCCGTGGGTTGCAATTCAATTTGTGTTCTTGGTGCGCAAACTCATTTTTTATTACTCTCGGCAACCATGCTCAATATAGAGTATCGCTTACTTTAACTAGGCAATTACCGCCGAAGGTAACTTGAGAAGCCTGCTTCTAGAAGGCATCGCAATAGTTACCACACTGTTTCTCCAATGCTCCAAGTATCAAAGAGTCTACATCATCAACAGTTCCACTATTAAGTCTGGACCTGATCACATTGCCGATAACCTAAAAGCCGCCATCATTGAAACATATGTTGGATCACTTCAATTCCTCGGTCACGTACTTTGCTGGCAACGCGAGGTGGAAACCCCCGCAAAGCCCGCGTTTCAACTAGGAGATGCGAGGCCCCATTTGCAAAATATGAGAGATGTTGGAATCCGACTGGCTCATACTGGAGATGAGTCCGAAAAGCATTGCGAGTTCTGGGATCGTAAGACGATTCAGATCCTCCTGGACCAGATCAGCCGATTGCACCAGACTTTTCAAGAATCCTGGTATGTACCAGATCATGCTTCGGCAGAACTATGTGTTGATTTTAAAATCTAGGGAAATGGTCGGGACCTTATACGAAGACGACCTGCTTTCTAAACTTCCTTTGGCATCGGGCGCCTCTTGGAGCCATATCGATAACGAGTCTCATGACTTCTGTCACCCCGAAACACGACTTACTGTTCAGGATGAAATATACGACTGGGCGAATAATTCTAACGGTCCAAGGACATTCTGGTTGAAGGGTATAGCCGGTACTGGCAAATCCACCGTCTCTCGGACCATTGCTCGCAAGCTGGAGACATCTGTGCTTTCAGCAAATTTCTTCTTTAAGAGAGGAGAGGGCGACCGCGGCCAGGGAAAGCGCTTCTTTACTACGCTGGCAGACCAATTGGCTCGCCAATCACCCACACTTAATTGGCATATCTGCGAGGCCATCAAGGATAATCCCAAAGTGGTCCATGGATCTCCCGAGGCCCAGTTTGAGAAGTTAATTTTAGGTCCATTACAACATTTCAAACCCAACAAAATTGGATCCCTTCCTCTTTTGATTGTTGATGCTTTCGACGAGTGCGAGGATGGAGAGTACAAAGATTCCATACTGCGCCTGCTAACGACTGGAAATTACAGGCCATTCAAAGTCTTCATTGCAAGCAGACCTGAGTATAACACGCAGAAGCACTTCAACATTTTGAAAAAGATTAATCACGACTTTGTGCTTCATGATGTGAATCAAGACAGTATAAAGAAGGATCTTCGCGCTATCCTGAATTCCGATTTATCAGATTTCCGAGGATGCCACAGTGCTCATCAGATTGAATCTTTCACTCTACCGAATGAATGGCCTGGTACTGAAATGACCCACAGCCTTATCCGCGAATGCACTCTGTTCATCTCGGTCACTACATTTTCTCGAACTCTCCGCCACGAGAATGGGCCTATAACTCCCAATGATAGGGTCAGACACTTCCTAGACAATTCCGTCAACGGTGCATCTGATTACTGGAAACTTTATTATCCCATCCTGAGTCAAATAACCCGCGATACCCCAGTCAAATCCAGGAACAAGGCCATTCAAGAGTTTGAACGAATCGTGGGATCTATTGTACTTCTTGCTGCCTCGCTATCAGCAAGGTCGCTAGCAAGACTGCTCGACATTCATGAGTCCACGATTAACATTCACCTCAACCATCTTCAAGCTGTTTTCGACATACCAAAGCATAACGGTGTAATTCGACTATTTCATGCGTCTTTCAGAGACTTCTTGGTACATGATGAGAAAGCCCAGGAGTTTCATATTCGCAAAGAAAGAGTTCACAAGGAATTAGGCCTTCGATGTCTGGATATTATGCAAAAAAGCCTCAGAACTGACATTTGCGAGATGAATGTGCCGGGGAAAGGGCGCGCCGAACTGGAGCGAGGAGTAATTGCAAGGTCCCTCTCACCAGAGGTTCAGTATGCATGTCGATTCTGGTTGCATCACATGAACGCAAGTAAGCAAAAGTTCAAGGACGGAAGCCCAGTGCATGAATTCCTCTTGGAGCATTTTCTTCATTGGTTAGAAGCTTCCAGTCTGATGGGCAGGATATCTGACGCGGTTGCGATGGTCCATGAGCTGCATCATATTATTAGTGTAGGCCACATGCTCCGGTTGATGATCTTCCTTGAAAGCTAACAGCACAATTGTAGACAACTGGAAGCCCTCAGCTCTCAGCGTTTGCCCACGATGCAAGACGATTCACTTTGGCCTTTTGCGATATAATCGATGAGTCACCGCTGCAAGCATACAGTTCCGCACTCATCTTTGCCCCGACCGAAAGTATGATCCGAAAGAATTTCCAAGGAGATATCCCCCAATGGATAACGCAGCTGCCTTTGGTGGAGTCTAACTGGCCTCCGCGCATGCAAGTGCTGCCAGGAGGGGGTGGTCGACCGGGAAGTGTTTCCTACTTGCCAAATGGCTGGCTTGTGCTGGATGCATTTTACGATATCCCGCTTTGGGATCTAACTTCGGGCGTTTGCATTCGCAGGCTTACCCACGAGTCCGACTATGGGGTATATTCGGTGACCGTGTCCAGAGATGGGAGAGTTGCATCATGCCACGACGACGGCAGCATTGGAATATGGGACCCTAAGAGTGGCATATGCTTTGCGACGTTCCTAAACGTTACAAGATGGGAATCCGTATATGTTTTGATGACATTTCTCAGCGATGGAAATCATCTCTCTCTGATCGAACGGGGTGGTGAAGCTCGTACACTCGATCTAAATACAGGCCAGTGTGTGCGAACTCTCGTCATACCAGAGTATGTCGGCGTTGGAGCATTTTCACCCAATGGTCACTGGCTTGCTGTACAAGGGTCAAGGGCTCTGAAACTATTTCGCTGGGGCGAAGACCCGGATCCAGTGCCGCGAGAGCTTGTCGAAAACCAGAATGCTTCGGTGGTGGCTTTCTCAACAAATAACAAATTTCTCGCCTCGGCGTCGTCTTCTCACGTCGTGGTCTGGGAAGTAGCAACTGGCCAATTCTTACATAGATTGGAGTTTCCAGAGCAAACTGTTCGTTCATTGACTCTCTCGAGGCAGCGGGTTGTGCTAGGCTCAGACGAGGGCGAAATAACAATCTTGGATTTGAACGACAACCCGACGCCCCGAAAGCTAGACGCAGATTGCGCTCGGGTCGACTCGCTTGCTTTCTCGCCGGACGATACGACCCTTGCCTCCCTGGGACATGACGAATTGATCAAGGTCTGGGACTTGAACGCAACAACAATGATGCGCGCCACTGAAATCCACAAATCGATGGCCCACTCAGTATGTTTCGTCAAGAATTACACCGTTTTGCTATCTGCGGACGATCATGAAATCAAATTCTGGGATGTATCAACGGGTGCTTTCAAAAATACGCTCGCTCTCTCGCGTCGCATTGATGTGATCGTTGGTGCAGAGAAGGCATCCATATTTGCAGTGGAGATGAACAATGAGATCCAAATCATGGATGCTGACTCACTTTCGTGCCTACGAACAATAAAGGCGAAATTCCACCATGTATGGTCTTTGGCTATATCTGCCAACGGGAAACGTCTCGCAGTAGCTTCGGAAGAAAGGTTCGGACACTTGGAAAGCCCAACTATAAACTGTCAGCTTGAGATATGGGATACCGAGTGGGATGATTGTGTGTATTCACACAATTTTGATCGCACAATCGATGCCCTGGCCTTGTCCCCTGATGGAAACCAAGTGGCATTCTCAAGTTACCACAGCGAAGTCGGAATTCGGAATCTCCAGACTGGAAATTGCTGGATGCATGAATTCCGCAATGCTGCTTCCATTGCATTCTCACCCAACGGCCAGCAAGTCATCGCCATCAACAGAGACTGGTCAACCGCAGTGTGGGACACAGGGTCAGGAAAGTGTATGCAGCGGCAGCCCAAGAGCTTGCACATTTCTAAACGCGATTCCAAACGCTCTCCATTATTTGAGTTCATACCGATGGAAGTCGTTGCACGGCCCCACAAGCACAAAGATGCGGTAGGGGAGTATATGATTAGTTCCGATGGATCGTGGATTCTAAGAGGTGGAAAGAGGCTCCTTTGGCTGCCTCCTGACTATGTAGCATGCGATGCTGTGATTGCAGGGTCGAGAATCGCGATTGGGTCCGACCAAGGTCGAGTGATAACAATCAATCTGGAATAGGTAGCAACAATGCACATGTCATGATTTCTCCCCGGGACTTCCGACTATACGCAATGAAGAAATTTCCCACACATAACTTTGGGCACTGCTGATTCTCTTCACAAACGTTGGACAAAAGGTCTTGTGCCAAATCCAATTTAGTGTCAGTGAAAGCCGCCACAAGCCTGAGGCACTGGCGACTTATTGGCCGAGCCACCGCAAAGCCACCAAGGACATTTGGTCTACTTCTCATCAGTGATTCAACTGGTGGCGCAGCTGTTCCATACCATGACTGAGTCAAAGCTCTCACACTGTGCAATCACAACCATTGTACCTACTAACCCTCACATCATATCTAACATATATATATATATATCGAGATATAATCTCAGGCTAGTCTTGAAATAGCAGTGATAGATCCCCAGCAAGTACATTTCATCCTATTTAAGCCCCACCAGTCACCACCATTCCTATCCGCCCGCCTGGGTGGGATCTGTTCCAGTCGGGCACATTCCTAAGCGCGATAAACGAATGGGCCCTGTCTCGCTGGTTTCCAAGAATGAGGTGTATACTTAGAAGGATATCCGATCGGCGGGGACTAATAATACTATAATTGATCCTTAAGGCATAGAATTTGAGTTGGGCATGGCGATAACGCTGGGCTTAGGCCCTAATAACATTTAAAAATGATAAAGTTCCGGTTTACAGTGGGCCTACCAGTTCGGAAAAAACAACGGTGGCCGAAGTTCCCGTGGCAAGGTTCACATGACGTTGATCCACCACGCCAAGATCTCACACCTCACGAACGCTTTACTGCAGATACCTAGGGCTGCTGCACACACCGAGCTCGAACTCGGTGAGGAGATTCCCTATCAGATCATGCTGACAACACCGAACGGGGCGTTCCACTGTAGCAGGTTCATCTCGAAGGCTGCCCTGCCCTAAATTGGAGCAAGGATGCCCATCCACCGAATGCTTTGGGCGAGACATGCGCAATTAAACGTCCACCGTACGAATAGTGAAACTATCGTCGACGTCACATTGCGGAGCCCAGCCCCTTGTTCGGTTCATCGCTTAAGCAGTTTGAAGAAAAGCTCCACCCAGACTGCTGCTTAGCTCGCACTCCTCGACACACCAAGCTGGGCAAGCTAAGAAGGAAAGGCACATCACGCTCGTGGCGCCACCAACACGCATGAGCGAAATCGGCTAACACAGTGGCAGGGCAGCGCTCAGCTTGGCTGCTCTAGCCTAGCTCCAAAATGAGGGGGGGCTACTGACACAGACCACGTTGCATCCCATCGCGACAAGGGTTGCAGTCAAGGTGGATAAGTATATATATGTACAAATGACACCCCGCCAAGAGCGCACCATGCCATGATCAAGATCTCTTCCACTTCTGTGTAAAAAATGGCTTCCAATTCTGAAGAGATCATCCAAGTCCTCGATGGCGTCAGCCATGGCTCGTTCACTGATGAGGTAGAACGCCTCCGTGTTCGTGCGGCAGCCCGCCGTCTGCTTGCCAGAGTCGAGACACCATATGAACGGGCCTGGGGCTTTTGCTTCGAGCACCCTGTCGTCTTCGCTGCGATCCAGACCTGCATTGACCTTGGCTTGTGGAAGAAGTGGAATGCTGCTGAAGGTGGCGAAAAGACCATCGAAGAGTTGGTCAAATTGACAACCCACGAGGTGGAGCCAAATTTGCTGCGTACGACCACACATCTCCCAGATATAGAATATTTTGGCCGTAATCTCCATGCTCTGAGACTCACATTTAGTATATAGGCCGACTATTCCGTCTTCTGGCTGCCTTCAATGTCGTCGAAGAGACGGCCGAGGACACCTTCAAGCCCACTCCATTCTCGGAGGCCATTGGTGACGAGAGTACCAAGGTTCGCGCCTCACTTGAAATGGCGTAGGAACTTCCCTCTTCATCTATTACGAGACCTAGTGAACTGACGCATTATGCCCACCAGTTCCCACCAGTATATTGCGGCTGGCCACAACCTGCCCAAGTACCTGGCTCAGATAGGATACAAAGAGCCCACGGCAGCTGATAACAACAACCACTCGGGAAGTGACCCAGACGGTCTAAACTTTTTTGGCCGGCTGCAGAAGAGCCCAGAATGCTACCAGGCCTTCACGGGCCACATGGAGGCCTGGACAATGTGGAAGACGCCGTGGACCAAGATTTACGATCCCAGCAAGCTGATTGATGGGGCAAATCTCGCTGATGGCTCACCACTTGTCGTCGACATGGGTGGTAACACTGGAATTGACGTTTCACATGTCCTCAAGGCGCGACCCGACCTGCCCGCTGGATCACTGGTCCTGCAGGATCTTCCCGAGATTATTGCCCGTGCCGACGTCAATAGCGCTATCAATACCATGGTCCATGACTTTTTCAACCCACAGCCTATCAAAGGTAAGAATCTCTTTCACAAATACGTAGAAAACAAAGCGGTGGTTGACGTTCAATCTACAGGAAGCAGAGCCTACTTTATGCACGCCGTTCTTCATGACTGGCCTGATGACAAGGCCAACCTAATCCTGCGGCACACCCGAGACGCGATGATCAAGGGCTATTCCAAGCTCTTCGTGTATGATATTGTACTGCCGCCCACAGGCGCAAGCATCAGCCAAACCACCATGGACGTGGAGATGATGTCGCTCCTGTCGGCCTCTGAGCGTACGAAAGCCCAATGGGAGAAATTGCTGACAGATGCTGGTTTCAAGATTGTCAACTTTTGGCCTGACCCTCAACAGTATGAGATGCTAATCGAAGCGGAGATTGCTTAAATGCTGGATGATATAATATTTGTATGAAATTTATTCTTCTTTCAAATTTACAATACTTATAACTAGTTGAAGTGGCCGCTACTTACGTTGAAGCCGTTATTCAGGAAAAGTAAATCCAGGTCTCTTCTTCATTTTTCCCCTGCCGTACAACCACACTCGGGTAATGAACACAATTCTCATGCAGCCACAGGCAAACAAGCCTAACGCACGCTTTTACCGAGCTAAATCTGCAGCTTGTGGTTGTAGCTTAGGCTCCGGTGGCCATGTGATGCTGGTCAGCACGATAACCGCGTCTAGCGATACTTCTGCCTGCTCACACAAATGAATTCATTGGATAACTCCCCAAGTTAGCAAGCAGCCGTTCGTATCTGAAGTGGTGTGGAGTCCGGCATGGAACTGTAGACTTGCGCCCGTCAGCGTAGGCGTTCGCGCTAGTCAGCTCGGGCTGAACCCGGCTACCGTGACGATCATGATCTACGAATCGCTACTGTCACCATCGGATTCTAGTTCAGTGTGTTGGTTGCAAGCGCCCTCACAGTGGGAAAGATCGCCCAGACTATTGCCTCATTCGTATAGTGTTTTGAGACGTATTGCGTCTCGGTCAATCGTACCGCTGCCGTTGTTGTGGTACCGGCCACACCGGGTATCTGTATTTGGTCTCCGTAACTTGCTAGCGTCATCGATCTCGACCAGGCTCTAGTGGCTTCATCGCCGGAGCCAGCCTTCCGATGTTTTCCGTTATAGACGGTGATGGTAACGGAAACGGTTGGATTGGCTTGGTACCCACTTTTACAATAATCCAGGCTACACCAAGCAGGCCAAACCAACACTTGGCATTCACTTGTATTCAAGCTGGGGACTCATGTTCTCCGATAGTGAAAATGTTTAGTTTTTGTTCAACGAAATCAACAATTACATCGATTGTTCAATCTACTTCAGCGCCTTGGTTCAAACTCACAGTAGTCAACGTTGCCATTGTTGCTCAAACTGCGGTCTGGGTAGAGGTCTTCGGGCGGGAGACGCAATCTACAGAATCCAGAGTTTGCCCCACCAGCGGCCCACCAATGTCTTGTCAATTGCACCCTACTACAAGATAAATGACTAAGGCGCGCCGATAACGAGCTCTTGACAAGCTTTTAACCAGTTGTAGAGCAGTCATTCGCGGGTGTGATTTCAGGTTGGGCGCCGCAAAGCTGACATCATGTCCACAGCCCGGCTGCGGTGCTTATATGTAAGCCAATGGCAACTTGACCATAAGGAGCACATGACAATTGATGAGCAAAAGTGCGTGACGTAGCGGAGATGACAGACAAGAATGTCTCACAAGCTGGAGGGAAATGTATATAAACCGCATGTCGTCTAGAAATTCGTTTGTATCACGCATTTCTTCGCAAAAAATAATCACAGCCTACTACTTTGTGCGGTTGCAGCCACCCTCGACCATGGCGTTGACTACCACCATATCCTGTTCGGATTTCATCTCCAGAGAGTCCAACACGATTCAATCGAAGAAACGCATAACTCAACAGGCAAATGGCGCAAAGCCTTTGGCAAAGCGGTGGGATCACCGTTACAGTGACGAGAGTCTTTGCATGACCGTATCGCCTCTCAAAGAAACAGCCAATGCCCTTGACATTACCAAAACAACACCGCTAGGGGCAGCACGTCCATACAGAGAGTATTACCCATGGCAAAGCATCACAGTTTCTGCCACCGAAGAGGCAGCGGCTGGAGTCGTCGAGCCTATGACATGTTCCAAGGGCGCTGCTCCGTTTGATCTCTCAGATGCGCTCAACTATGGATTTACAGCCGGACCAACTGAGCTCCTGGACTTCTTTACCTCCCACGTTGAAAAAGTCCATTCCCCGCGATACAAAGACTGGAAGACTTGTTTGACATGTGGGACCACAGCAGGAATTGATCTCACCTTCCGAATGTTGTGCAACCGGGGGGACTGGATTCTTGCGGAAGAATTCACTTACTCGGGTACCCTCCTTGCTGCAAAGTCCCACGGAATCAATGTCGCTAGCATAAAAATGGATCAGATGGGTCTCGACCCTGAAGACCTTGATCAAACACTCATCAACTGGGACTCGACCAGGGGCAAGAAGCCATTTGTCTTGTACACCATTCCATCCGGGCAAAATCCCACTGGCATTACACAACCAAACGAGAGACGGAGGAGAATCTACGAGATTGCACAAAAGCACGATCTGTACATCATGGAAGACGACCCTTACTATTATCTGCAACTGCCTGACAGCGGAGTAACCTTTGCCGACTCAGAAGAGTATATCAAATCTTTGCCTGATTCGTATCTGTCCCTCGACACTTCTGGCCGCGTCCTTCGATTGGACAGTGTATCAAAGATCTTGGCACCCGGCATGCGTGCTGGATGGGTGACTGGCAGTGCTCAAATCATCGAGTTGTATGTTGCATTCGCTGATCTCAGCACGCTCTGTCCAAGCGGACCCACTCAAGTCATGCTCTACCAACTCTTTCGGGAAACATGGGGGCAGGACGGCTTCATCAAATGGCTGATACACCTTTCTTCCCAATATCAAAACCGGCGAGATGTCGCGCTTCGGGCTTGCGACCAGTACTTGCCTCGGGCTGTGTGTGCGTGGAACTCTCCCAAGATTGGCATGTTCATCTACGTCCGGGTCAACTTGAAGCAGCACCCGCTGTGGGAGGAGCAGAAATCTACATGTGGCGGTTCCAAGTTTCATACAATGGTCGAGGACAGGATTTCCGATGCTGCTGAAGCCAAGAACGTTTTGGTGGCCAAAGGCAGCTGGTTTGCAGTTGAGAATCACCAGGAAACGCTATTCTTCAGGTTGACATTTGCCGCAGCACCGCAGGAGAACCTTGAGCAAGCATTTCGGAAGTTTGGTGACGTAATTGCATGCGAGTTTCGAATTACGTCATGAGATAGAAATGATTTTGCAGTCTTACCAGGTTCGGTTTCCAGATAGAAGAATTCGGGGCCGCAGTACATGCACAAAAGGTAGTGAGGGAAATGTTTCAAAAATACGTCACGAATATTAGTTTTGTCAAGTAGAATTCGTTTAATTCGCTCCATTCGGCCATGTGTCTGTGACATGGTTGTGACATGACCCACGCTAATATGAAAGAGCCGAGATAACCAAAACGGCAATGGCCGATTGGGCCCACACGCCGGCAGATGCAGCTCCATAGAGTTCAAAATGAATTTAGGTTATGAGGGCAGTTTTAATTCATGGCTAGATTGCGGTGAACATTTTGTACAACAACCAGTATCCAGTTGCTATGACTGGAGAATCTCAGTGTAAGCCCCCACCACGTGGACACTTGACGATGCGGCTAGTTCAGCTAGCGAGTATATCGGCATCTCGGCACCCAAATTTCCCGTTACTCCATCAACGAGGTGCTCAATAGCGCCGCGATCGCAGCTTGCCACGGTCCAGTCCATGTTTTCAATCCTCTGATTTAGTCACGTGTGTCTTCGTTTCGTGATGCCCCCGCAGCCCCAGTTTCCGAGATAGGGCTGAATGTCATTGTTGGCCGCAGTGTCTGCGCCACGCATCCACCTCTGCACGTCTTGATCTTGGCATACCTCGTGGCTGGACACCCTTGGCAAAGACTTTGATGGCGGGACCGGCCTCGTTGTTTGGAAACGCGACGGCGAATGCGACCGTCTCGTGGCAGCCCGAGCCAAAGTTCCGCGGGACCTGGAGCATCTTATCGGCATGTCTCGCGACGCTACTGCTTTGCACCTGGACGGCTGTGCACCTCAACATTCCAGCCCCTGGCAAGCCGCAAAGGCAAGAATGGAGGAAGTTCGGCTGGATGGTTGTTGGTTTGTTAGCGCCCGAAATGGTATGCATAATGACAACCTTGCTCATTTGATTTCGTGATGGACTAACGACTCGCCCAGGTCGTCTTCACAGCGTGGACTCAACTTAGATCTTCTAACATTTTGCATGCTTGCCTAACTAAAGTTCTACGCCAGCCCAGTCCACCAACGGCATGGCAGAGAACAAGAGCCTGGCCAGCCAAGTCCTGGGCATCCATTTACAGGGCCCCAGATTCCGTGGCTCGTTGGTTCTCCAAGACCATAAAATCCCTTTCAAGCCCTTCCACTCCTTCTCCCTGGCCAATAGGAATTAGCCCTCATGGGGATGAAGGAAAGTCATTAGTCGAGGTAGCGTCCCTTCCCCTCGGAACTTGGCGGCCAAACTAATTGAATAACAGATGTTCAACCTCAACCAGATGGAGGACCTGAAAACAGAAACGCGGGACACTGCCCCTGAAGCTGCAAAGAACGAGAGACAAACCACTTGGACTAAAACCCATAGTTGGTACACCGTCATGGGTGGCTTTGCTATTGATATGCGCCATCTCCCTCGGGGGTTTGTGCCTGGCTCGCCTAGCTTTCAAACCCTGTCTGTTGACGGATTTTTGCTGCTTGCCCGGTGTAGGCCGGAGCTTATCCCAGACATTTCTGAAGACGAAATCCTCGACAAGAGCAAAACAGACGGGTTCAAGAAGTTCATGATCTGCGTTCAAGCCACGTGGTTTCTGGTATCGACCATTTTCCGCCTGGCTAATGATTATCCCATTGCTTTGCTGGAGCTCAATACGTTTGCTCATGCCTTGTGCGCCCTCTTAGTCTATTTCATCTGGTGGTCGAAGCCTTTGGATGTGGCTGGGTCGACTATTATAGACGGTCGGCAATGCGAAGACCTCGTGGCCACCCTGGCTATGTTCAGCAACTACACTGACCGTCGAGAATTGGAACTGTTTCGATTTCAACCAGACGATGCGTCTAATCCTCGAGTTCGATTTGACCCAACGTCCTCCGGCTGCCCCCCATCTTCCAAGATAGAAGATGAAGGCGATGGACCATTGCAAGCTATTCCTCTCGAAGACAATGCCGACCTTGAAAATATCTGCACGCTGCCAGATTCTTGCGTGATTCTCCAGATGGGGCAGAGCTTGCACGGGTTCTGCTTTGAGCCTCGCAACGCGGTGCCTGTGCCGTCATCATCAAGCCCCGCCCAGCAGCCGCCATGCATCGTTCTCAACGCTGGGGATGTTCTTCGATGGCAGCGTGCCTCGGAATTTGTCAACCTCTTTCTCAAATACGAAGAAGATGGCGAGTCATACATCAATTTTCGAGGCGAGAGCAGCAGCCCCGAGCTCAACCCAGACCACGTCTCCAGCTCTCTGGTTGAAAGGGTGCAAAATTGGCCAACCAATATCCTCAGTTTCACTAGGTTCCAGGCACACCATATATCAACCCATATTGCCTTCACACTTGCCGGTACTTTTTACGGCGGCCTGCACCTTGTTGCACTAAATGCTCCTTTCCACAACGAAACAGAGTACACTCTGTGGATGCTCTCCTCAGTCGGCCTATGCGCAAGCGGACCTGGCGCCCTCATGGCGCTGTACGCTAATTTTTTCCGTGGCTGGGTAAACCGCACCCAGCGGGGTGGCAAATTGAACAAGATCTGGATGCAGATTTTGCGACTCAGCTTATTTCTTCCACATGCTCACTTTTTCTATTTCTATCTGCCAACACTTATAATATTCCTCTTATTTTCGAGAGTATTTCTAATTGTGGAGTGTTTTATGAACCTAGCACGTTTAGATCCTAACGTGTTCGCAATCCCGTCGTGGACAGAGTACTTTCCGCATGTCAATTAAATTTTAAAGTAGGCAAATGAACAAATATACCCAACTGTTAGACAACAGAATATAATCGCCTGCGGGCTAAAATGATCGTTTTGTCTCTAAGCAGACAGGTAACATGAACATCGGCACAAGGGGTTTCTCCAGCCATGTTTACTTTCTCGGAAATCTCATCCCGATATTTTGACAGCGGGCAATGCCGTGATTTTTGTTGCAGCGAACTTTGAACAGCTCGTATTGTAGCAAGACACACTTCAATGAAACGAAACCCCATTTCTTCTACCAACCCTGCAGTATTTCTACTACATTGAATGCGTCGTGTGCCAACGTGTGGTATCCTCAGTGTTTTTTATGCGTGTCAAGATCCAGGGTAGCTAGCCTCTGAACGTTCGGAAGATTGGCACTAGCGAAACCCAATTTTAAACACCAGATCGTGTTTCCGGGCCGAGACAAAATCCGCTCTGATCCCT
The DNA here is from genome assembly GCA_013403855.1 of Calonectria honghensis. Taxonomy (NCBI): domain Eukaryota; kingdom Fungi; phylum Ascomycota; class Sordariomycetes; order Hypocreales; family Nectriaceae; genus Calonectria; species Calonectria honghensis. Next base: position 625,142 of record VTGB01000001.1, read on the forward strand.
TCGGCGCCCACTCTCCATCCCTTATCACATATCATATACCGTGGCCACCCTTGGAGAACACAAATTAGACTTGTTACCTGATTTTGAATTGTTACCCAATCTTGCCCAACATCATAGTACCTTACGTTGTCGAAAGAATCACCAAAGATGCAGGAACCAGCCGTGAGTTGGCAAAAGCCTGGGAGGCATTCATTGAGCTTTGGACTTGATTGACGAGTGATCCCATGTTTAGGTAACAGAATTCATCGCCAATGGCCAAGGTCCAATGCAACTGATCAGGATGATCGGCGGATGGGGAATCACAAAGTATGAATGAACAAGAAACATTGCCTTTTCTATGATCAGTTGCTGACCTCTCCCCTCAGCGGACCCGGCTTATTGTAAGAGTATGCGATGATCAAACCACCTTCACCTATTAACGGTTCCTTTTAGTATGTTGCGATGTATGATTTCCGGCACCTGCACCGCCGCTGCCGTTGGCGTGTCCGCATCAATCCTCGCAGGTGCCTTGACCAGCTCTGCGGCCATTCCGTTCCTCGTGGGCTCTACAGTTGGATTCGCCATTGGCAGTATCAGATGGTACGTTAGCGCCACCAAGGAATCACTCAACCATCTTGCGGCCCACCCCTCACTCCTTCGTCTGCACCTGACGATGAATTACCCATGGATATCAGATCTGCAGAACAGGGGCTTAGATTGGTACACGGTGGAACGATTCAGCTCCTCGCAGTCCTTAAAGGGGATGCTGGTGGTGGCTTGGTTGACAGCGCAGCCAGCCTTGGATGAGATGCGTCGACTTGAAGAGGCGGATATCTTGGCGGCAGCGCTCTCGGAGAAGCGTACGAGTGAGGAGGATCGCACGAAGAATGAAGAGTAGATGAGAGGGTGTCCGTCCTTGCGGATCACCCAATAGCGATAGAATGAGGATCGGAACTTTATTCATTACGTCTCTATATACAATTCAAACTTCTATCATCTAGAAGCTTACATCTTGGAGCCACAAGCAATCGGGGTGAAGGAGCCCGATGCGCGGAAATCCCTGCTGGAGAAGCCAACCTGGGCCTCGATGGCTCCGCAGGAAATGACCCACTGCTGCTGGGCAACATCCCAGGAGCTGATATCCCTTCGGGTCAAGTCGAACGTCACAGTGGCGGACGCGCCGGCCTTGAGGAAGATCTTGTCGAATCCTCGGAGAACGTGCTTGGGTGTAGGAGTGGCGTTGGATCCTTGGGGCAGGCTGAGGTAGAGCTGGGGCACCGCGTCGCCAGAAATGGAGCCCGTGTTTTCAACCGTGGCGGTGATTTGGTAGACAACCTCCCAAAGGTTGGGGTTTCCTCCCTGCTCGGTCTTGGCAGAGGCGGGCAGGCTTGCAAGAGTGCCGACGTAGGTGGAGTTGATTTGAATGTCGCTGGCCAATGAGAAGGTGGTGTATGATAGTCCGTAGCCGAATTCGTACAGAACGCTCTGGTTGTAGTAGTCAAAGTGACCTAGAAACGAGTTAGAAGTATTCATGCAATTAAAGATGTGGCACTTACGGTAGTCAACTAAGAGTCCTTCCTCGAAGTCGGCTTGCCAAGCACCGCGCTCGACTGTGTTGAGCAGCTCGGTGGAGTTGGTGATGGGGGCAAAGTCATAGTCGGACTGGCTCTTTGCAATAGTGTAGGGCAAGCGACCGGACGGGTTGATGTCTCCCCAAAGCACATCAACGATGCTGTTTCCAGCCTCTTGGCCCGGGAGATGAGCAGCGAGAATGGCCGTGACATTGGGGTGGTCAGCCCAAGGCATGGTGTTGATGCCTCCAGAGTGTGTAATGACAACTGTGTTTGAGCAGTTTGCGGCGACATTTTGAACAACCTTGTCACCATCCCAATCAACCTCGAGACTGGTGCGGTCTTCGCCCTCAGTCGACCAGGTCTTGAGGAAGACCAGGCACACATCCGGTGGGTAAGGCTGAAGCGCGGCGATGCTATACAAATGTTAGCTGCTTATTGACTAGCGGCTGAAGCCGACATAACCTACTTTGCATTGCCTTCGATGGCAAGAGCAGTGTTGTTCAGAACGTATTGAACAAGAGTCTGCTTGCGGAACCCGACCTTCTGCTTGATCGCCTCAAGAGGGCTCACAATGTACGTGAACAGTCCTGAGCCGGAGCCGCCACCGGTAGCCTGCACACCGTATTCGTACTTGGAAATTCCGTTGAAGTACCAGACTGACATGCCGTTGGTAACATCGCCGGCGTCGTTTCCAAAGACGGCAATGTGCTTGGGAGACTTGAGCGGGAGCGTGTTGTTTTCGTTCTTGAGGAGAACGGTGCCTGCGGCAGCTGCCTTGCGGATTTCATCGCCGTGGTTGTCACGGACATCAACGTTCCTTTCGGTTCCGAAAGTGAAGTTGTATTTGTACTGATCAGCTACAAACCGGTTAGCTATGTTTCGTGGGGGAGATGGAGTTTGGCTTACGAGTGGAAAACATGACCGCGTTCAGGTCCTTCTCGCTGGGGTCGATGGCCGGGAAGCCCTCATCCTGCTTAAGGTGGAAGTAAGGTGTCATGACGCGGCGGCACATGTCATCCAGGCGGTCGACAGATACGCTGCCGTTGTTGATTGACTTGATCAAGTTGTCGTGGAAGAAGACAGTGCCGAAGGAGGCTGTTCCCGGCATGTCCATGTCTTCGCCAGCATTGACAGCATAGGCACTGCTGTGGGTGGCACCCCAGTCAGACATGACGTAGCCCTGGAATCCAAGCTCTTCCTTGAGCAATCCGTTGAGGGCCTTGCTGTTTTGGCAGGCGTACGTCTGGTTGAGTCGGTTGTAGCTGCACATGACCTATACTTCCTCATTAGCGACTTGATTTGACAAAATTCCATACGTTACGTACGGTTGCGACTCCGGCCTTGATAGCCTTCTGGAATGGCCAGAGGTAGAGCTCATGCATGGTTCGATCGTCGATGTTAGAGGAGACGGCCTCAATTGTCATGTTGTTAGCATCCGTGGTTGGGTTTCTTTGCGTCTCTTGCTCGTTTCCGATGAAGTGCTTGGCGCAAGCCTGGACGCCCTGGTCCTGGATACCGACAATGGTCTCGGAAAAGAGCTCTCCGGTGAGATACGGGTCCGGAGAGAAACCCTCCCAGTTTCTTCCAGCATGAGCAGATCGGCCAAGCGGGCCCGCTACAGGACCAAGGGCAATTTGGGTACCCTTTCCGCGGAACTCCTCTCCCATGTGAGCACCACGCTTGTAAGCAATGTCTCGATCCCATGTTGCCGCGATGGTCAGTCCAGCAGAAAATACCGAGCTGTATGTTCCCTGTTCCTGGCCCAATGGGCCGTTTTGAAGGCATAGACCGGTAAAGTTCAGGCGGTAGATGGGCGCAATGTTACCAACGCATGGTCCTTCAGTACCAGATACCAACAGCACCTTCTCTTCCAAAGTTAGTTGGGAAACGAAGTCCTCAGCCTTCTTGAAGGCATCTTCCCAATTGGCTCCGCTTGCAATAGCTAGAACCGGTTAGAATGCTTTGTTCATGTCCTCTGATCGTGCCCACTCACGATTGGGAATTTGCTCTGGCGACGGGCTGGACAAATAATCGTCATGGTTCCAGGTTGCTCCCACGAGGCCAGTGAAAGGCAGCAGGGCCAGGATATTCCTGAGTTTGAGAGCCATGTTGCCTTGCTCAGCGGCCAGTAAACCTCTTGATTTTTGGCAGTTTGAGAGAGCTTGGAACAGCGCTAGTGGCCTTGAGCCCCATGGTCTGGGTGTTCCCCGAATTTTATAACTAGACAATCTCCCAAATGTTCGGCACACGTGGGATGTGACCAGGTTCAGAAAAACATATCCCTTGTGAACCCCGCATTCAATGGTCTTGAACTACATGGTTGTGGAGCCCAACGAGCACTGGGATAAATGAGAGAGTGGGTTGTCACGTTCGCGATCGCCATACGGACCTCCGTCTTAATCAGATATTCGTAAGACGTTCGGGCCACAAAGAGGGGCAGTTTTGCAGCGGAATATATCGCGGAATAAATCACGAGAAAAGCCCCATTGAACCAATTGGGGTGCCACAAAGCCCTTCCTCAAGGAGAATAATCCATGCAGCGTAGGTCCGATAGCACTGTCAACTCGCGTCGTGCGCTGATCACGAGCGGAGGAGGGTGGACCATGCCATCGGGTAACTTTGGTCCTGCACTTTGGGATTGGGCGAAACCATGTGAATTGCTGCACCCGGCATCCTGGTCAACCAATCCATCATCCTGTCAGTCTGATCGACTTGACCCGAGGCACTTGGCTGCATGTCGGCCCATGCCCAATTGCCAACTACATGCAAAAAAACATCAGCCATCAACTTGACAGGTCCCCAACAAACCACCATACCTTTCTCGCCAGATCTGACCACCCAACATGGTTCAGTGTCTCCAAATCTCCAGATGTGGTGGTGATTCCCGCTAATTCCCCACATCCCAGGTCCCTGAGACGGTTAGACCCCATGGGCCTCCAGGTTCGAATTGCCACGGCAAAACGCTCCCCACAATGTCCCCGTGCTTTTGTGGCGCTCGGGCGATGTTTCCTGAAACCTTGTTTGCGAGGCAAAAGGCTTGAGGGATTTGCGTAGCCCAGTGAATCGGTCCGTTTACCGTAACATTTCCCAATCTTTGCATAACCTGTGATGGACATGGGCCTAAAAACCCCGATGTTTTCCCGCCTACAAGTGAAATGGGGGCTGAGTGACACTGAGATTTCCTCGCTGGGCCGGACATGAACGCTAGCTGCGAGAATCAATGCAGCTAATTAGAGGCTTAAGGCTTCACGCTTACTGTTTTCCTTCGCCAAGCCCAGATCTTGAATTATATCGTGCCAAGAGCACGACCCGATTGAAGTCCCACGGGGCAACTCAGCGAATTTATTGTCCGCACACCGCTTAAGCCAATCACGGCATCCCCTGTCATGATTTCTCCAAACCCCTGCTGACCCCAACTCGTCACACCCGCTGTAAATCCGAAGAATCCCCTCAATTGAGGATGGGAACTATGTGCTTTTCCTACATCGGCATTTTCGGCAATTATTCCGGGAGCTGCAGGATGATGCGAGGGAATTCCAATGATAGTTTATCGACGAGTGGCGAACCATATCTGGATCATTATTGTAAAAATGTCTCTCAATTCGATAGCGTGTTTTCTATTGCATTCGTTGAGAACTCCCATAAAGCAGGCTGGGTGATGTCTCCCTCCAGCGAGGAGGTTTAATTTTTTTTGGAGAAGAAGCCTATCAGTGATAATATTCCCACTTGAAATATTAAATGGAATTTTTCTTCTTCCAAAGCTAAATCATAAACCTGAAGTGACTACCGCCCGCATTAGCTGAAAGGTAGAGTTGAATAGTATAATCCAAATAAGAGCTTTCGGAAAAGAAAATGGTTGTCTGATATATGTCTTCTCGAACAAAAAGTCTTGAAAGCACCAAGCTCAGCGCTGGAGGCACCCAGAACTGAATTAGTGAACGAGGGCCGGATCAAGTGTGAGACTACAGTATCGATATGCCTATAATTTAGCAATGCCGAACCCATCTACTCGAGCTCTTCCGAGCATGGACCGAGTGATTTCCCCCAAGGAGGCCACCCCCATCAAAGCCATTGTACGAGCAAGCTCTCTTTCAAGAATGTGCAAAACGTCCTCGACTCCCTTTTGGCCGTTGTATGCAAGACCCCAGAGAGCCGTTCGGCCGATGAGGCACAGGTTCGCGCCAAGTGCCAGTGCTTTGAAGACGTCGCTACCCCTACTGATACCTCCATCAAATATCACCGGCATCTTGCCACCAATGGCATCGACAACTTCTGGAAGGGCCTCTAGCGTTGAGGAAACGCCGTCCAATTGTCGTCCTCCATGGTTGGATACAATGATGGCGTCCACACCAGCTTCCACCGCTCGGATGGCGTCCTCTTCCGTCATGATGCCTTTCAAAATTATCTTCATCTTGGTATGCGATCGAAGCCAAGGGATGACTTCATCCCAGGTGAGGCTTGCATCGATGAGCGAATCTCCGTGCTCCCTGACAACCTGCCTTGCTTGGTCTGCTGTTCTCGCTTCCAAAAGAAGCCGCGCCTTGTTCAGCCCACCTGCAGCCCTTGACTTTACATTTTCCATCTTGAGTCCTGGTGGGAGCTTCATGGGGTTCTTCCTCGGCTGCACCCGATTGCCAAGAACCACAGTGTCAACGGTCAGCACCAAGGCTTCATAGCCTGCGACCTCTGCCCTGTGGATTAGATCTGCAGTGAGTTTGCGCGAGCCCAAAAAGTAGAGCTGGAACCAGGGCCGAGGATATTTGTCCTCGCGAGGCGGAAGTGCTTTCATGACATCCTCGAGGCTGGTCGTTGCGTTGGTCGAAAGTGTGATGTTTGTGCCGACCGCGCAGCTAGCACGCGCGACGTCGATCTCGCCCCCAGAGCTGACGACTTTCTGATAGGCACTTGGGGCGATAGCTATGGGTATATCGTAGTGCTTTCCAAGTATGGATGTGCTCGTGTCAATACTGGTCACATTTCGAAGTACCCGCGGCCTCAGAAATAGCCTAGCAAGGAAAGGTTAGTAAATCAGAAGGGTGGCGGTCGCTTAAATTTCACACACTTGGAATATATATCCTCATTACGCTTTGTTGTATGCTCATCATCAGCTCCTGTGGTGTAATAATCCCACACGGCCTTGTCGAGTCGCTTCCGTGCGATTTCCTTGAAATCAGCTACTGTGATGGGTGGGGAATCCGGGTCAGCCATTTGATTGAGTGTTGAGGTAGAGATGAGTTCTTGGTCGAGGTTGAAAATGACGAAAAAATGTGTCTCGGCAGATTAAATAATCACTTGTTGCCGGACCATGCCCGACGCCTTAGCTTTCGTAGCCGGGGGATAGCCGAGTGAATGCCCGGAAAAGCAATGGCGTCTGAGTCAGATGCGGATGATCAGGTAGGGAGATTGTGTTCTACTGAAGGGTCAAAACCAAAAGATCGGGCTTTATAAATAAAAGAGCTAATTATTGATTTCTGAGCATAATTAAAAAGTTGAGCTTGTTGATTGAGGGTGTCCATAAATTCCTGACATTAATCCTCGTCGGGCTGTGTCCGAAAATGTGGCGGAGCTCCACCGATAGCGGTTTTGGAAATCATTCCGCGATCGCGCTCGTCGGAAAAGACGACGACAACTCCATAAAAAGGGCAAAGCGATTTGAATTGAGAATAAGATTCGATGGAAACCCGATTAGAAAGTGCCATTCGTTTGGGCTACAGAAAGGCTGGTAATGTAGCATTGTACTTGAGGCCTATCACTTCAAACACATCAGATTTCCCAGTGCCAAATTGAACCTGTGGGTTCAGTATACCTGCTCAGTCAAGAATAGGTAACATCAAGTAATGGCAGACATGTCATATGTTTGTGGGAGCTGTCGCCATCCAGAGGTCCAGGTCATACACAGACTCCAAAACGTTTGTGGAGTCACTGCTGGATGGATCATCCATAAAGGTTTCGTCGCAGAGAAGCCACTGGAGATCATCGAATCCAGCATTTGCGGTCTCTGATAAATTGGCCTCGGATGAAGTCCCTTGTGAAGAATCATCGTGCTGTGGTAATGTAATCGTGGTAATCTCACACTCGTGCCTCAGAAGTTCTTTCGCGTATTCAGCAAACTCCAAACCGGCAGTTGCAGGTTCATCAGCACTTGTGCGTAGTTTAGAACGATCCGAATATCGGGCAGCGACCGAATATACGGCCCAGAGAAGCAAGGGTGTGCAAAATTCCGTAGCAAGGCCATTGTGAAAGTCCCTCATAAACACGGCTTTGTCGATGATGTATACCCACGGATTTTGCCAGCGAAAGTAGAGATCAAGAAGATGCTCCTGGAGTTCTCGAGGCAGTGGGACAGCTTCTCTCAGACGAACATCTTCGTTTGGTGGTGCTTTGCTTGAAGCTCCGGGCTCATGGACCGATTCGGCCGTATGTCTGTGGAGCAAGTTGAAGTTGCTTTGCGAACTAAAGAACCTGAGCGCACCATCTTCGTCGAGGGAAAGGGTGCCGCATTTTTCTGTAATGTCACTAAGGAAACCCGCTTCTACAATTTCCGTATCGGTTGAATGTACGTCTAGCATGGTGGTAGATATATGAGGATCCTCAGTTATAGCTGAGATGCCAGTGGGAATGGGTTGGCCAAGCGCAATTAGTCGCCCCTGCCGGTACTGGCGCTGTAGTGAATGTCGCCGCATTCACCGAGTCCGCTGCGCTCGTTGGAGCGGGTGGGTGCTGCTGGTTTGATGAGAGCTTGCTTTGGACATACGCACAAGTTTGTGACAAGGGAAAAGCATGGCGGATCACTTCCCACTATCCAATACCAGTCTGTTGGCGATCTTTTGATCAGCATGAAGATGCGCGAGGAATCTACGCGTTACCTCACCTGGAAATCATGCCATTACCTCGAGACCACTGGGGAAGTAGAAATGGCATACCAAGCTAAGGTATTTGGCTCTGAAAACGCCGTCCAATGTGTTCTCGAGGGAATGCAAGCCGTGAGGGTGACTGCATATGACTGTGCTCAACCATACGGGTTGATGATGGGCGATGCGCTCTGCTTACCCCTCTTTGAAGGATCTAATGTGGGCATGAGACGCCGCTAGATCCAAAATATCTTCGCTCAGCCCGGTTATGATCCTGAGTCCTGTGCAAGTAGCAAGCCGTGGAGCCGGGTGACAGCTACTCACCCTGAGGATGCTCCTAAAGTATATGTATAGCATAGCACGAGTGTTGATGAGACTCTCAGGAGCAGCCAAGAAACTCAAGGCGCATCTGCAATGCAGTCGGCGATCACCAATCGTCTCTTAGAGCTTAACACGGTTATAGATACAATCCGATTAATTTGGCCCATTCCCTGACCGGTGGCAGCAATGACTGCCTTGTAAACCCATCGACTTTATTCCCTGACATCATACCCGAAAGGGAACGAGAACGAAGCCCTGAATTAGCGCTAGCGCAAACCCTGGAACCAAAACCAAGCTTCCTACCCACCCTTCTGCACCCACCAGCTCAGCCGCTAAATCCTTTGTGGGCCATGAGGTCATATCAAAGGCTTCAGCTGTGCCTCCTACGCCCAATCGATGCAGCAGCGACCCAATGATTGCAGGTAATATCGTTTCGCACCAGTCCTTTGGCCAGCTCCCCGCTATTTCAAGGCCTGCTAAAACCAAAGTGTCAGCGTAATCGGCAAAATCGGCATCTGCGCAGATCAACCTAATAAGAGCTCAATCGCCATTGCCGTTGGCATGATTACTTTACCCATGTGGCCAGATCCTAGCATCAACACTCAGCCCTACCACAGACTGTCGCTCCCTCGGTAATCGCAATGGGCAGAATCGTCAAGCTCATCGGCTCAGGCATTGGCCTCGCGTCCGAGGCCATCCACCACCATCGCAACCGCTCCCAGTCCGGCCGATCGCCGTCTCCAAACCCGGGCCAGAGCTCCTCGTCGACGGTCCGCGCCATCCCCGATGCGCCTCCGGAATACGTCGAGGCCGATGAATCCTACGCACAGGAGCTGATTCGCTCCGGCCAAGCTGTTGAGTTCGGGCAATCCCCCGAGGGCACCGGCTCCGAAAAGGACAAGAACTCCAAGGCCCGTGAGGCGGGCTACGCCGACGAGAAGGACGACGATTCCTCCTCAGAAGACGAGCTCGCAGATGACGAGGCAGCTTGGGAGCTCGACGAAATGGCTGAGCGCGTGGCGCCTCCATCATATGAGTCCTCGGAGGAGGCTGCGATGCCAACCAGCGATGACTCTGAGGAAGTGAAGATGAAGAAGGAGGAGAAGTTGGTTCAATCACTGGTGCAGATGGCTGGACCACCGCCAGTGCCCACCCAGCGACTTCCTTGCCCAGTCATCATTCCACAAAGGCGACCGAGGAACAAGGCTCGCGGGTTCGTGAGGGCTTATGCACCATCGCTGCACGATTGCGGAATCAGTCAGGACGTGTTTTTGAAGTTCATGTCCGATTGGGATGGTGCAAGCAAGGTAAGACGACAGGCTTTCGTCTCCAGAGGCGACGAGAGATAAGCTAACACGCTACAGGCTGATCCTTGGATCGAGGTTGTCATGGTGGCAGCCAATGTCGTAGGCTTCGTGCCCGAAGTCGCAGCTCAGGTGGTTAGCGCTGTCGTAAACGTCGCCGCCGGCACGGCCAAAGAACTGCAATCTCGCCATCGCCGAAACAGCTTCCTTGACCGCGTCAATCAGGACCTGCTCATGCCCCGCGGCCTGTTTGCCATGGTCATGACATTCAAGGACGAGCTCCCCAACCAGCAGCAGAGCGGCCCATTGAGTCGGTTGTCCGGCACCCTTGGTGCCGCATTTTTCCAGTCTGAAAGGCTCGACATTAATCAGACGGCCGCCAAGTACAGCAATCTCGACCCGGAGATATCAAAGATGAAGAAAGGCCTCCAGAGTATCAGGTTGTCCAGCGGAAAGACTTACACTCAGCTCGAGTTGCCCGAGGCCGCAGCTCTAGTGTACCCAGACCTCGACAAGGCCGCCCAGAGGGATGCAGACGACAGCGGCGAGGGCAGCGGCAAGGAGCTAGCCAAGCCCGGCATGAAGGACAAGTGGAAGAGTGCTGGCAACTTCGTCCAAGACTACTTTGATCGCAAGGCCCAAGCCTCCTACGAAGCCGAGCACCAGGGCTCCACGCTGGCCGTTCCCGCGTCGGGGCGCCAGGAGTTCCACTCACGCTTCTCGGACCCCAACCATCCCGCCAACAGCGGGTCACTCATCTCGCTTCTCACCGGCGGTGCGGTCAACCCCGCCGAGAGGAGGTCCAAGAGGAGGCAGGCAAGGTGGGAGCGCAAAAACGTGAGAAGGGTGGCCATGGGCAGAGCCCCGAGGACTTCCAGGCGAGATAGGCGTGGCAAGAGGCAGGGTGTCATTAAGAAGCTCCTGAGGCAGGATGTGCTGTATTTTATTGTCGTGAACTTGCCTTCGGAAGCAGAGGTGCAGCAGTCGGTGAACCAGATAGAGGAGGTCATGGCTAGACAGGGGCTCACCGCTTGAAAGGTACGTACGAGTAGAGTTGGGAGCTGGCAATAGCATGAAGATTTTCAATTGGGATTATTGCATGAAAACACATAACAAATAAAGGAATATCCGGAAGCAACAGAAACTTGCTTCGAACCCTCGCAAATCAACATTTTGGAACTTTTACTGGGTGACTGTTCGTGTGACTAAATAGACCGCCAAATATGCCGTGTCCCGCATATTCTCGATTCTTGCCAAACAAAGTTTTATTGATCAGTCAAGAAGGGACCGAGAGGCCCGAAACAGGGATGCGAAATCTTTCAGTTTTATAATTATGGCAACTCGTCCACGGTTTAATATTGCCCAATTATGGATCAGGTCTTGCTGTACGTGTCCCCTACCCCCTTTTTCTCTGTCCACAACTATCAAATTAGGGGATAACAGGTGGCATCCTTAGTCCAACATCTGCTCCGAGTTTTACAGTATTCTATTTTACATCCTATCCGAAGAGAACTTCATAATTAAGCGGTGCCCAGTGTCTGAACAAATCGCCAGGGTTGTTCCCATCACCGTCCATATACTTGGTCGATAGTGGCCAGGTAGCCATACAAGTCTAACTCCATCCTTGACTATCCAGGAATTTCTATCCCGTTTCTCCTCGTCTGTCGTATTCCAATCCTCAAAAAGCGTGGGTATTTCGTAACCAGTTGAAGGGAGATGCCATTCATGAACTTTGGTCGTCCGCATCCCCTCAATGGGGAGGAGATCCAGGCATATAATTCCCACGTTAGTCACTAATCGGTCGGATGATGCCGCATCAAAACAAAGAACCCTAAATTCCCGTGTCATTTTCAGCTTCCGGATGCGCCGTCCTTTTGGTATGTCCCAAACCTCGATCCCATGATAATTCGAGCTCAAACCAAAATACCGACTGAAATGAGAAAGCGAGCTAAAATCAGGGTCCCAACTCAACACTATTCGTCTCCCATCACTTGAGAATGCGATTGATTTGGCAGCACCATCATTTTTAAATGTTCGAATACACTCGCGTTTGGTTATATCCCATACCCGAGTAGACTTATTCTTCGAGGCCGAGGCCATCCGTGCACCATCTGTTGAAAAAGCAACGGATCCCGACGAGTCACCATGACCCTCAACTGAAAGTATGGACTGGGAACTTTTCATATCCCAAACATTGACCTTACTCCAAGAGCCAGATGCAATTAGTTGCGCATCCATGGAGATAGCTATAGAGCTGACACGGTCGCTATGGCATTTGAGGTTTTGTAGACATTGCGATGTTAAGATGTCCCAGACCTCGATATTTCCCTCACTAGTACCGCATGCCATATGCCGGCCATCGACTGATAGCGCTATCGCGGAAACAGGGCTGGGGAGATTATGGTCTTCGGAAGAATTGACACACTGATTTGTAAGTGAACCCCATATCTTGACGGTATGGTCGTATGAGCCTGAGATAATATGCTGGCCATCTGGAGAGAAGGCAATAGCCGCAATACTATTGCTATGGCCTGTAAAGCTCCTTAAACACTGACCAGTAGATATATCCCAGACCTTCAGAATCGATTTTTGGCCCGAAGCTATCCTTTGGCCATCTGATGAAAAGGCAATAGCAATATCCTCTTGGTGATCAAATATCTCAGAAAAGGCAATATCAATATCTATCTTGATCTCTTGCACACACTTGCCTGTTTCAAGATCCCAAATTTTGATAGCATCGGATGACCTTATGCCAATCCTCCGACCATCAGGTGCCAGGCCCAAAGAAGGCGACACGCAACTACCGGTTTGGAGCGTCTGAACACATGTACCTGTGTTTAGCTGCCAGACCTTGACTGTATCATCGCGTGAAATCGAGATAACTTGTTGGTTATCTATTAAAAACTTTACAGCCCTGACACATTCTGTATGGCCTTTGAGAATCTGTACACACTCGCCTGTGACTGTGTCCCAGACCTTGATGGTTTTGTCATAAGAACCTGAAGCTACTTTCTGGCCATCGGCAGATATATCAACAGATATGACGATATCTTTATGGCCTTTCAAGGTCTGTAAACATTGACCTGTATTAAAATCCCAGATTTTGATCGTCCGACTCCAGGAGCGGGAGACTATTGTCTGACCATCGGCAGAGACAGCCACCGATCCAATCGACGCATGGCCCCCAAATGTTTTCATACATTGACGCGTATTGAAATCCCAGATTTTGATATTGCCGTCAAATGAAGCAGAAACCATCAATCGACCATCCGCAAAGAAGGCCACCGAAACGACACCGCCAAGGTGACCCTCAAGTGTCTGGAGACATTCGTTCCAGTGCGTTTCAGTAGCAGATTTAAAAGCAATATTTTGTGGCATTTCCTTCACAAACAAATCTCTTATAATACTTTCAGTTGGACTGAATAAGAGGGCTGATGCATAGACTTGCAATGGGGCACTTGCAATCAATCTTTTATTAAAATCCAGGAATCGCCGCGCATCTTGCACCAAAAGCATCAAGTTTTCAATTTTGAACTTATCCTGTGAATTGTTAGATATAGTTTCCTGACTTTAATAGAGCTAGAACGCACCACAATGCCTTGCAGTTGGCTCAGTACTGTCTCTCCTGTCGGAAGGCTGCGCTGAAGGCTCAGCGCTTCCAACCAATGAAGGTACTTTGTACATATAAATTTATGAACGCTGGCGTTCTCGCGAATCTCATCAATAGCTTTTGGAGCTCCCATTTCAATTGCATCACGGAGATGATATACCCAATGGATACATGGGTAGGCTATTGGAACAAGCGGGTTGATTTCCGGCGTTTGGATTTCTTCAAAGAGAATTCCTGGGCTTTTGATATTATAAATATCGCGAGTTAGTGTATTGGTTAAGGCTCCGAGCGATTTTTGGAATAACTGGTGGTGTCTAACGGAAATATCATCCTTCAGAAAGTCGCGCGATTCGTTGCTGATAAAAAAGTCTTTGACAGATTGATGGATAAGGTAGATGAAACCGTCTCGAATCGTAAGTAAAGATCCACAATTATCAACCAGTTTTTCGATATATCCAGCGTTGCAAGCCACATGACTGGGCAACCCAGAAAGTAAGCCAATCTCTTTTAGGTGCAAAGGTCGATAAACAACAGATGCTGTTGACAAGATAGCGTAACAGAACCCTGGGCTCTCAGCCTCCAGATTCTGAATCACCGACATCATTTGTTCGTACAAGGGGGTTAGCCCAGCCGGGGTTTGTTGTATAACTTCTCGCATACTCCAGATCTCGACATCTTGCAATCGATGGATTACCAGGGCAACCCATAAGAATGTTCCGTTGGCTTTATCTCGTAACTCATCTCTGATCTGGACTTTTAGGGACTCATTGTCCCTGACAGACACGAGGCGCGTTATTCTATCGTTTATATATGCATCGATGGCCTGTGAAACATGGTGTGGATTCAACTCCAGACTAAGCCGAGTTTTCGCAGCACCGTGACTCAACTCTTGTCCGATTTCATCTAGCTGGCGACTTGATACAAGCCATTTCCCATGCGGGGCTGTTGATATAATTTTGGTGATAAATTTGAGAAGCTTTTGACGGTCTACCTTGCACTCATCCAAAGCATCGATTACCAAATAGCAATCCTTAGCAAGTGGGTCATGAAGCATATCGACAAGGCCGCATGATAGGGCGTAAAATGCGTTTGAACCTTCAAATATTTTTCGGCCTTCAAGATCGTATTTCTTTTGGATATGTGACATAAGACATGGCTTTTGGTACAACAAGATGTACATGAGTCCTCTCAGTACACCGGTTGCATCATTGAGTCGAGAGTCAGTGCCCTGACAGAAAAAGAAACACACGATGCTTGAGCTCTCAGGCGATTGTGAAGGTTCTGGCCCGTATAGGGGCGTCTCGGTGAGCCTAGAAAGCTGACTCGCCTTTGTCGGCGGTATTGACTGTGTTTGACGCAACTCGTTTATGATGCCACATAACAGCATCGTCTTGCCCTTGCCGGCATCACCCTTGATCCACAGAAGCCGGTGTTCGGCATTATTTTTCCATCGCTGAAAGTCCTCGTGATCAATAATCCACTTGTATGAGTCCCTAAGAAGACCACCTTTGGCGTCCTCAATGCGCATTTTTTCCAAGTCGGGGTCGGTCTGTCTGAGGTCCGCGAGGCATTGTTCAGCGTTGCTGGAGTTCGATGCATAATAATTATTCACAATTTCATTGTTCCCCACTTGAATTCTGCTATTTCCATCGGCTCTTATAGGCCCGGTCGAATTTATAGCGTATTTGCTGCTAATTGATTCCATAATAAAATAGCAGATGACGAGGGGAATGGGGTTATTGTTGAAGCGTGTATTTGATTTGAAGAATGCTTGATTGTAACTTTGAGGAGTGGGCGACCCCTTAATATATGCGCATGATATGATCCACATTCCATCCATCCAAAGGGTTGAACCCCCACATGTTGTGATGTTTGGCAGGTATGCATTCACTGCAACCCAGCGCCGCCACCGAAAGTGAGAGTAATTTTTTACACACGAAGGCGGGCGGACATGGCAACATTCCATTCAAGGACAGAAGAGATCACGAGACCAGAAACACATTCACATTAATATTACAAGTCATTTTGAGTACAATATGTTATTGTATCATTATTCTTCTATGTGTAATAGAATAATTCTCTTTATGATTTAGATCTAATATCCCAGATGTAGCCCACAATATAAACCCTTGGTTCAGCTTCTAGCTTCAGGTCTAGCCATCAAAACAGTTACTGTCAACGCTAAATTCACACGCTTGCTTTCTCAAATGCAAATTCCAGCCGGCCCTCTAGTTCTTTTTTACAAACGACTGATGGGCATGTTTTCTTGAGCGCCCTTTCTTCGGTTCCTCTCTCCCGAGAAAGCTTGCCTCCAGTACAGCGCCATTGGGAATGGGCTGTCCGTCTCCCTCCAGAACCCCTCGCCGCTGATCGCACGGCGCTGATAGGCTCTCGACTTCATAGTCCTGATCAAATTGTCAACGTCCCTGTGCTCGGCTGTTCGCTTCTCCCACTTCATCTTGAGCGCATTGAAGTCGTCCCCAATGAGAACCGGCACAATCGCCCTCGAGCTGGCTGACCGCTCAGGCTGGTTTGAAATGGCAGAAAACAGCTGCGTGTAGGCTTCTATTGTGAGGAATGGGCTGTAGACCAGTGTTTGCTCGTCAATCATGTGACCGGCCTCTCCCAGATCGGAAGAAGCAGGGGTCTTGAGCACCTGCACGCCAAGGCTGAGGAGGAATTCTTCATCTGTCTTGTTGAACGTCGGGTCCTGTGCGTATAATGAAACCGGGCCGTTGGCGGTGGATGACAATTTTGATGCGATGGCCATGAAGATGACGAGCTGCTTGATTCGGCGTGGCTGGTCTTTTGTTGCGCCCAAGCTGCCCAGGCCCAAGGAAATGGCTTTTGTGATTTGCGGGCGGTTCTTGGCTGATAGCAGAGCCTCGAAAGAGTTTGCTAATGCTGACTCGTAGAATAAATCCTTGGTTTCATTGTAGAGCGAGTAGAGTTGTTGTAGCTGCTTGGAAGAGTGCCTGGGCTTGGCGCTAGCATTGGTCACTGTAGTGTGCGCTGATCTGTTTCGTGCTTGGTGTCGGGCTCTAGGGTGGGTAGCTTTGAATGGCGCATGTAGTTGATCGTCTAATTCTCCCCGTAAGCTTTTACTCGTGCATCAAGCATTTGAGACCAAAGGGGTGCATACTATTACTAGCCAGGTCGAGAACTGCAGCAGCAGACATCTTGATTGGAGAGGTATTGATCTTAGTTGTGGGTGGAATGTGGGAATACAGTTTAAGCGGCTTGTGTAGATGCCTCTTTATTGGTGTGCACTGTTGGATGGATGGATGGATGGATTGGCTCAAAGTTATTTTGGGTTGAGCAGATTGGTCTACATATACTTGGAATGGATAAAACACTCAAAATTATGCTATGGTGAAATTGCGCTGCGTGATTGTAAGCAGCACTTGGCGAAGCTCAGTCCATGAAGCATTTCTAATCTGCATTCGGTGTTCGGCATCTGACGCACGCCGCGGAACGCACTGGCTACCACACTGAAATGGCCTGTCGGAGCTGATTAATTCGTGGACGTCCGGGAACACCGAGCGAATTACTAATGACGACATGCCGTCACTTTTAATGGCACCAGCACCCACATGGGCCAATCATATGCATGAACCAGGGCCCTAATTATCAATCAGGTCGATTTCGGCCATTTCTTCTCCCGTATTTAGCACACGCGACACCCTAATCTGGGGTTTGAAGACTCTGAAGTCTCGGCGAGCGCTACCCCACAACACCGTCATCGCGCCGTTTCTTCTACAGCGACTTCAAATGGGTGTGCATGCAGACCTCAGCCCAAGTTTACCAAGGTGAGTGGTCGGTTTAAAAATATGCTTATCACTTTCGCCCAAGGCTGTTTTTGAAGGTCGACCATCACCGCCCACTAGAGAGCGGCGCCCCCAGGAAGCAACAGCGTCGGCCCAAAATCCTGTTCCATCTCTGTGTCGCAGTGGATGCCGAATCTTTCACCCTCAACCTCATCATCCGCAGCAAACCTATACGTACGACAGTCTATAATGCGTGAGCCGGGAATCCGCTCGATAATGTTGTATGCTTACTGCAAACTTCAAATCTTTCGCCTTTGACCAAGTAGGCTATGAATCCACGATGAGAGACGACAAAAATATTTTTGTATGAACTAGAGAGACCCTTGAGTCGCTGTCGCACCCTCTCTGCGCGGACTGTTGCATCGGCAGGGCTGTGTGGGGGGTAGTCCCAGTGCTCGCTGCAGGCGGAGAAGTCGAACTGGGGGAACTTGGTGGCGAGCTCTGCCCGCGTCACCCCCTTGTTGCAGATGGCATCGTGGGCTTCGCGCAGGTCGGGCCAAATCTGGACTTGTACTTTTGCGCCATCCGGTCCGAGAAGATGACGGAACGCGATGAGCGTCGTCTGAATGGTGCGGGTCATGGGGGAGACGAGAATGAGGTCGGGGTCCGCCGGGAGCTGAACATCCCTCGCTTGCTGGCTGCCGAGTTCCGTCAATGGAGGGTCGCGATGAGGATATGGCTTCTCGACGCTGCATCAATAGTCAATAATGGCCATTTCGGCGAGATGCGTTTCGCGCGCGCTTACTTGTGCAGAGATTGGCCGTGCCGCAGGATGTGAATTGCGCCGGTTGATTCGACCGCCATGGCTATGCAGATCCAGGACTTGACAAACGGATGGTTGTGCGAGCGTGGACAACAAAATATTACCACAACTAAAGGCCGAATTCAGTCTTTAGTGCAATCTCTGGGCTGTTGATGAAAAGTACTGACACTCGGTGTTGGTGGAAGAACATGACAGGTGGGGTCATTGAGGCCAGCAATGGGGTCTTCGTTGTTGGTTAGCCCGTCCAACCACTATTAAAATATTCGGTCTGGGGCCATCCGATGCCTATGGCTACAACACCTTGACGGAATTTGGTAGATTGCTACCAATATTTCTCGGCAAACTCGAAATTAGAGTTCTATGTACGTGATTTTAGACGTGTAGAACCCCTTTGTGCTCACTTTTTGAGATCGGAGACATCTAGGTTGATGCTTAATAAATGGCAACTATGGAACCATCCACGCACCTTTATGGCCAGGCTCTGATGACATTTTAAAGGGAGCCATCCATTCAATTCTTCACAGCAAAAGTCAAGCTCTCCACTCGTCATTCTTGCATCTGGACCTCAACAAAAGCCGCAAACTTCATCCGCCAGTCAGGTTTAATAATGGCGTTTGACACATTCCATCCATTTTCCCGTCTTCCTTGTGAACTTCGGCACCTCATCTGGAACATTGCTATTCGTCCATATCATGATATTAATACCTTTGCCATGCACAGCATCGCTACAGTCAAAAGCTCACCCAAGAAAAAATGGCCCGTCATCCTGCCGCAGCTACTGAACACCAAACAAATCCATTACATTGTTTCTGCACCAGAATCCAACAATTCTAAAATACCTAACCGGTCTGCATACCTCTGGGACGCGGGCTTGTGGACGGCGTGTTGGGAATCTCGCGAAGTGGTGTCGTCCCAACTGGAAATCAAGTCTGGAGGAGAAATTCGACGCTCGCTACGCTCTGAACGCAACCCAGCCCCATTAAGAGAAAAGCATATGAGAGAAGCGGGATTGCGCCTACATGGAAGTAGACCGACAATTATTCCAGGTCTTTTGTCGCAAGATGAACAAGCGCAACAATCGCTTTACTTGGTACGTCCTCAGCAGGACGCCTTCAAATTAAGCCCCGCCACCTTGCTCGACTGGACGAGGCAGTTCCGAATGCTCCCAAATTGGATGGAAAACTTTTACAACTACCCATCTAGCCCAAAAAGCGGCTTCAGAGCTGTAAGGAATTTGGCTGTTGAATTTGACCGCCGCTGGACCCGTGACTGGCCAGAGAGTCTCGGCGGGCTCCTGCACGAGACATCTCCACGGGGTTGCGTAGCCACAATTTCGGCCGCATCAGACTTCTACGATGTCGACCTCTTCATCTGGCTGATCGATCGGGGCGATTCTGAATTCCAGGAACCATGCGTTCTGAAGCAGAAAGAAGCACAGCCATATGTCTTCTACGACTGTGATGAGGAGTATGTGGAAATCGAGATGCGGCAGAGATCAAGAGCCGAAAGCTATGATCGCGATTCAGCGTTGTACTTTATCAATTCATTGGATTCTCTTGCCTGTAAGGCTTCGGATGGCTGCTACTGGGCTGTGGAAGACTTGGATGAGGGAGGGGGGCCCATGATGTTTGGGAATGTGGGCATCTTGAAGCCAAGGAAGCAGCACAATGCAAAGGATAAGAGTGGTGGGTCGTACGGCAGAAGTACATTTAGTGAATCTTAGAGGCTTTTTCACGATCGAATGCGCCGGATTTGCATATAGCGAATGGGACAGGAAGGATAATGAGAGGGCTCGGAGGCTTCTACTGTACTTAGCTCCATGATACGTGGGTAGAGCTTCTAGAGCAGAGTTTGTTTCGTCAAAGATACTTCATTGTCAGTGTTTCAGACTAATGCATCGGGCACTGTCAGGCAATTCTACGCCTCTAATTATGAGCCATGTCATAGCAGAAAAACTTTAATTCATCACTAGTCACGCTTTCTTTGACTCTTCACTCAGCACTAGCCCAAGGATTATCGAAAACGCCTTTGGTATGCACCACAAACAAGAATACCAAGGGAAATACTGTGCAAAAGTTTGTGACATCCATCCGACGACATGAATATTTGATTCGTGACCAGCATGGACCTTGCTAGCTCGCGCTTGCAGAGTGTCAACGTGGCTTGCATAAATTGGTCGATAAACAACGCGTCAATGCCGAGCGTTATGGCTACTTGAAGATGATGCAGAAGCTGGCTGTTGTTATAAAAATGAACCCCCCCCCCCCCCAATTTACCAACATATCAAGGACAGAGATACTGTCTTGAATTATTAAATGTGTTTGTGCCCAACTATAGCCAGAGTTCATGTTGGGCCGCTGGGCTAGGCTCACGAGAAAATGGTCCAAACCAATCCCAGACAGCTCCGTGCCTCAGAAAATGAAGCGGACTACGGAGCTACCACTGAAATGATAATCACATGAGAATCATAGTACTGCCATTCATCCAATCACTTAGGTAATACGCAGATGCATTGTCCCTTTGCCTTTTGTCAGCCGGTCAACGTAGCAAGCTCGGGTTGGCTGGTGGTGTGATATCATTCTGACGACGCCATGCGCGCGTGGCCAGTAAACAAGTTGTGCAAAAGCCTTTCCCCCTCATTGTGCGACGATATCTCCTCAGCAGCGTATTGAAGTTTCGGGCGGTTCCGCTAATTGAAATAAAAAAGGTTCGCCTAGCCCGCCTAGAGGTACGCAGCCGCTGTTTGCGGCTGCCGAGCCCCTGTAATCTAATCAGCAATCGCGTAGTAAGGCAACCGGCACTTTTGTGCCGCACACAACTACACGCTTGAGAAATTCTTTCAAAAGACAGCACGTCTGTTCATTAGTTTGGATTTTGGTGATTGTCATACTATTGTTTCTTCCTCGAGGCAGTGTGCCAATAAGAATTGCCGCCAGCATTTGTTTCTCCCCATCTCAACGTCGCAATGTGGTTGCTCGATGCAAAGACCCACCAACTGGATTACCACCCTAAGCCTGCCCAAGCCCCCCCGTATGCGGCATTGTCTCACAGCTGGTCCAATCAAGAGATCACCTTAGCGGATGTAAAAGCTTTGCAAAGGGTCCCCTACAACGCCGAAACTTTTTTGCAACGTGCAAGCTCCAGGAAAATACTCAAGGCTTGCGCCGAAGCCCAAACATGGGGTCTTCAAAAGCTTTGGGTTGACTCATTGTGTGTTGACTGGTCATCAAGCCAGGCACTTTCCGAGGACATCAACTCCATGTTCCACATCTACCAGTGTTCCCAGGTATGCTTTGCATATATTGATGCCTCTGATGCTGACGAAAAATCGCTCAACGACCCGGGGGGGTATATTGAGCACAGCAAATGGCGCAACCGGGTTTGGATGCTGCAAGAGCTTATTGCGCCACCCAAAGTCTTGTTTTACAACCAAAGTTGGAAACGAATCGGGACCAAAGATTCTCTAATCGCTACACTCTCTATGATTCTGTGCATTGATGAAGCTGTTCTTCAGAACTCGGCAAATCTCTCTAAATTTACCATTGGGAGGAGAATGTCTTGGGCCGCCCAGCTCTCAGCTCCCCAACCAGAAGATGTAGCATATTCCCTGCTAGGCATATTTAATGTACGAATGCCAATTTTGTATGGGGAAAAAAACGAAGCGTTCCTGAGATTGCAAGAGCAGATACTTAAGGACACGAAAGACGCCACATTATTACTTTGGAGACCAAGGGATCACCAGCAATATCGAGGCTTGCTTGCCCGTTCGCCGGCTGAATTTTCTCATTTCAGCAATCGTAATGATTTTGAACAGCTGCAAATCCGAGGGAATATCATCCCATCCTCCGTTGGACTATTTATTGAAGATCTCTTTCAATCACATAAAACTGGTTCAGAGATGCTCTTGTGTCTGATACATCGAGATGGAAATGTTTTGAGGAACGTGATCGGAATTCCTTTGAGAATGTTGCAGAATATATACGTACGATCGGCTCAACATCTCGTGTTCAACGTGGGGGATATCTCAAATGGAAGTTATATGAGAATTCGCGTCAATCGTGACATCGATGCAAGAATGTCCAGCATCATATCGAGACAATTCATCCCTCCTCTTATCACCAATACAAAGGTTTTGCAGGAGGACAGGACTTCTTTTGATGCGCTTGTTACTAACTCTCACTTACAATATACTAAGGCCGGCAGCAATGGGCGCTGTAAGTTTGAATTAAATTTTGATGTCCGAAGTCGCAAACGCACTTTCGATACCGTTGACACTCCATGGAACGGAGAGGTCGACTCCAAACTTCTTAATTGTCAGCCTCAAACACTAATTCTCAATCATGGTATTATATCAGCAGTAGATATGAGCTTGCTGGTAGAATGCGGTCTTCGAGCTTTCACTGAGTGGTATCCAAAGGGAGCGAACAATCATTTGCAACCAGAAGCAGTTTCATCACGGGCAATGAAGAGATGCAAAACTACCGAGTTTGAAAATCAGATCAAAACCGGTCGCGCCACAGCCAAAAAGGGTATTACAAGGAGCCCAGAAAATATGCTTGCTTGTCCTTTTCAACTTCAAAACCCTCACAAATACGGGCTATGCCTCAAACATGGCGGTTTCTCAAGTCCCCACAGTCTCAAACAACACTTGTTATCGGAACATGAACGGCCATACCATTGTCCAATCTGTCGCAGAATCTTCAATTTGGCCAGCGTCCGTGACGAGCATATTACAGAAAGATGCTGCGTCCCAGATGAATTTCCAGAAGTTGAAGGTTTGAATAGTGCCCAAGTAATGCAGCTTTCTCGTCGCTTCGTTCCATCACAGACAAAAAATGAGCAATGGAATTCAATCTGGCACACCTTGTTTCACAATGCTGAACCACCAGCAACTATTCATCCACCAGCAAGAATCACTCACTATGTACTTTCGATGTCAATATTTTGGTCTAGCAAAGGACTAGAGACTTTGCTCAAAGTGATGGGATCGGAAGACTTTCAGGGCAACATGATCAATATCATCACAGATGACGCTCTGACAGCCCTCAACCAAAAGGTTCTAGATCAAATGGTTAATTATCTCCTGGGGGTATACGTGAAAAATGAGGACTTTTACAACAAACAGGTAGATTTTCTAGTGTGAAATGAACTACAGAGCATAATTAAAGATTTCAGTGAATTTGGGTGAATTTGAATACTTTCAGTATGTACATTGGAACTCCTTTCAGCAAGCCAATCTACCATGCCACATAACACATATTTGAGATCCAAGAGAAGAAATATGGAGGGGGAAAAGCCGGAAACCAAACTGCAATTTTGAAAGGGGGTGGGGTAATCAAGATGAGAGATGGGGGTACACTCAGTTGTTTGGGCCCCAAGGCATGATGAAGGTTCCACCATGGCCAAGTTGGCCATCCCAGCTGAAAGCTTCTGGAACTGTCACTGACTCGGCACTCAGGGCTTCGTCAAATTGAGTGTCTAGCTGCATCCAATCCATATCAAGTGAGCCCGTAGCGTCGCCAAACATTGATTCTAGCGAAGTCAGCCCTGCGACCATGGAGCCTGGTATGGTCGCCATGATTTCAGGGGTTAGTTCGTCGCCCCGAAAAAAGCGGACAAATAAGTTAATGATGTAAACAGAGTCTTGAGGGCCCTCCAATTTCCGTTGGCGGAGGAACTGGCGAAATTGGGTAGCAGAATCCTGCACCATCGACTCGGGCGTGAGGAGCGGCGTACTAGGTCGAGGCGAATTCGGAAAAAGTATGTCCCATGTCTGGAACCAGTTTCGTTCCTTCGACCCGGGTCCTTTGTCACATTTTTTGATCTTCTCTAATTGGTCTTCAGTTATACCTGCAGGGGGCGGAGCATTCTTGAACTTGCAACTCCGTTGCTTGATATGCTCATCGCGCTGCTCCTTGGCTTGCTGGTTATACCCATTGGCTTTCTCGTCATACGTCTTGCCGAAGCCGAATTGCCCTTTGCATATTGGGCAGTGCAGGGGTTGCAGGTGGTACCGCTGAAGATGCCGTCGCATGTCTGTGTTTTCTCTAATCACCGAACCTCCACAAGTTCGGTGCTTTCGGCGGTCGTACTTGTAGTACGGACATGCGATTATCGGTTTGTCCGGCTGATCATGCCCGGACCTCGTCTTGGGAGCTTTGATCGGTGATGACTCTGGCTGATCATTCCCGGACCTCGTCTTCTTGGGAGCTTTTTCAGGTGATGACTCTCCAGCCCGCTTCTTGCTAGTGGGGTTCGCCGTTGGCGCCGTCTCTCCACTGTTTGCCGGTTTTGGCTTGCTTGGTAGAGTAGCATTGGCCCTGGGTGGTGCAGGATGCAGGCCATGCCGACCTGTCGCACTACCGATGTCTCGTATTGAAGCGGTCACGATAGGGCCCCTAGACGCCTTACGCTACCGATGTAGGTCAGCCATATGTATGCAACAGCGTACAAATGATATATCAAATCAAATGTCTGAGACTAATGGGTGAGACTTACGCCATCCTTTGAGCTAGGGTTGACTCCATTATTCCTAGCTGTAGACATGTCTGTGGTTGTTTCACACGATGCACACTTGGCAACACCACAAAGGAAGGAGGGCAGTTGGTGGTCCGTAATTAGTTGGAGATAGCCAATTCAGGAGGCGTAAAGTGTACGGAACACAATGGAAATGGAGAAATGGGATGCTCTCGAGTACCAGAATAGCAAGACCATCAAGCCATTTATGAACATCTCTAGGCAGTTGCGTACCCAGGAACCAGATGACATCCTCTGTCATAACAGCCACACACACCATTCACACAAACCAAGCCCCAAGTGTGTCAATCCCATTGATTCGATAAAAAGAAGTCATAAATCCGCAACTGCGTAGCAAGACCCATTTTCCGTCCGCAGCCGCGTACTCAGGCTCATTTATGTCAGCAATGGGCGCCCTGATATTGGCCAGGTACCAAATGGGATTTACACTTCAGATACCACAGCGCAGCTGCGTAGTTGCTGGATGCAACCATGACAAAAATGGCCCGCCGTATAAGTATTCCAGTCCGCCAAAAATAGCCGAGCTGGAAGGCAGACTTGCAATTTTGCAATCCATTTTAAATTTCACCTGTTCGCCAAGGCATAATGAGTCTCAGTCTGACTTCAGTACTTGCGCGCGATGGCAGGTAAGAATCCGCCCTTCACTTCCGGCAGAGCCTTATCAGGCTGTGCGCTAAAAGTGCAAACGTCAATGCTAACACTGCCTTTTTTTTTTCTGGAAAAGTTCCCCTAAAAGCCTTCAAGATGAACGCCTAAATGCCTGGCTGGAAGATTCTTGCCGGCCAGTCCCGTGGGCGGCCTCTCAACAGCCCGATAGGGCAACCAATCGACAGGACCAGGGGGGGAGAGTTATTACAGATTTTGCAACGAGGTTCTGCGGTCATAATTGAAATACGTATAAAAGACCCCGGACTTCTCGACACTTTGGTGCTTGGGAATGATGGAGGTTGCGTCTTCCTTGTCGAGAAATTGCACGTTTTGCTGCTGGGATTGAAATGTATAGTATTCGGCAAAATTAAATACAAATTGGTAACGGGGGTATGGTTTATAAAAATGAATAAAAGGCCACACATGTCAATTTTCCAACTGCGCAGAAGCTTTCACTCGTGATCTTAGGGCATGCCTTCGGTCTTGCGTGACGCCGCGGTCTCACCCCGCATGGAGAGTCGGCAGCTGCGTACACAGATGATCAGTTGCACTTTTGTGAGGTAGCCTACCATGGTCGGCTAATTGCGCAATTTTCATGTTCCCGTCCGCAGCTGCGTACTTCGTCAGGTTTAACTGACCCAATCACGTCTGATTCCTATGTGAGCCCGCCCACCATGTCGTGGCCTAGTACATCGTGGGAGAAAATGTCACCCAAACATTGCCTTCCATCTATGAATTTCTATTATCTAGAATCGAGATAATTTTGCTTTTCTGCGTTTATTCATGTCGCTGTATCGTCAGACAGCCGACCAGACTCACAACAATGGCAGACGACGTTTTGATCAACCCACGCGCTTCTCAAAGCAATCAAACATCTGTGGCCGACTACTTCGCGGCCTTTTCTAGCATGAGTAACCAGAATTTCGATGCGTTTGGGAACTTCTCTGGCCCAACCCAAGGTATGCACGACCAATCATACACAGACTCTCCAGAGCGTACCAATGGATCGGGTTCGCCCTCCTCGGGCCAATCATCAGAGGCGAATGCAACATGAGATGAAAAACATGCTGTGGCCCAATTACGATCGATGTTAGAACCCTATTAACTATATCCAACAATTAGCAAGCGCGATTCATCCCAAAGAACTCGCGGCATACCAATTGTCTGCCCAACGCCCCAGAACTACGCCTAGCAGACAAAATCAGAATACAGCTTCGTTGTTGCCTCCGAACCACGCGTTCATGCCTGGCGGGCAGTCTAAAGAAAACTATATGCTTCAATATGATGAAAACCTGTGCTTTAATAGTGGCACAATCATGCCTGATTTCGCATTTCCCGACACAGAAGATAAAATCGAGCCTATACCTTCATACGCGGCATCCAGCAGCGATTCGGGTATCGAGCATCCTCCTTATCAAGCGGTATCAAACAATGGCTCTTCGAAGAAACCTTCTTTGTTGGCCTGTCCATTTTATAAACGGGACCCTAGCAAATATCAAGATTGCTTGAAATACGAGCTCCGCCGAGTAAAAGATGTCAAGCAACACATCTATAGAAAACACATGAAAGCAGAAATTTGCCCCTCTTGCCAAAGGGAGATACTCATGAAGGGATCAAGACCTCGTATTGGAGGTAGAGCATGTAAATGTGAACGCAATTCTCGACTCTGCGGTATTACGACTGAGACACGAAGCGAGTTGAGAAGGGACAACCGTCGAGGGCGAACGATAGAAAGGCAATGGAGCAACATGTGGAAGATTCTATTTCCGCATCTAGACACCCCTCAGTCTTGCTACCTCGGTAACTATTTCGAGGAGGTTTTGCCGCAAATCCGTGCATTCTGGCATGAAAGGGGGGACGGAATCTTGAGCAACATCCTCGAAAATAGCCCCAACGGCCACGGAGACTTCGCAACGTTAAGTCAGGCAATGGGTAAAGTTTTTGATCTCTTCGAATCGGAAATGTCAGACAAGCCAGCCAACGGAATTGGAAGGCCAGCAGAGACTTCTGCGAAACCAAGCACACCTGTGCAACTTTCAACAACACAACAGGTCGAAGAGGGATCGCACGTGGGAAATACTACGTTGGAAGACTTTGATCGGGTTCTGCGCCAGCTAAACGAGGATCCATTCGACTTTGATACTTCAGGAATGGAACCCAGTGACTGGATGTAAGATTTGGACCACTAAATAATATGTGGTCCAAATGCATCTTTCGGGATTCTTCAAGGCTGGATCATTTAGAATTAACATTTTTGTCTCTCTTTGCTACATTTCTTTCTTTTTGAAACATTAAACTATATCACGTATGCAATGCTCATCTCTATCAACTATTGTGCAAATTTAGCCCGAGAATAAGCAACGGTTCAAGTTTTCTCAACTAGGACATATAATATATGACACCATTCCAATACCGGAATCGCCAATGAGAAACCATTTTAAGTTTGCATATTCTAGAGCACCTCAATCTTAGACAAAGAAACTGTTCAAATGGAGTGTGTTATTTTATGCAAAACAATAAATCTAAGAGTTGAGAATAATCGCCCCAAGCCCTTGTGGGTTGCTACTAGCAATCAATAATGCTTGAACTTTTATAATTTGCCGGCTTTTCAAAGCCCCAGGCCATAGTTGGCCCACTGAAACTGATGCTTAGCTGCATTGCCAAGACATACCGTGCGAGACCAACTGTAGCCGAGTTTGGCCTGCCTCTCAACAAATAGCTGTCCACATGACCTCGTCATTTCTATTTAAGATTTGTTACTGTTTCTCCTCCCGTTCCGCTTTGGACATTCCTTTCTTTGATTGATTCATATAAGCCGGATGAAATACCTCTCACGGCTGAATACATGCAGACTGAACCGTCATGGTTTGACAATATTCTTCACGAGGCCATCGACGACCGTCCTTTTACCCTGCTCTATCCGGATCGGACACAAGCTCCACACATGGACGGCGGGCTATACTTTGACATGGACTATGACAACGTCTTTTGGGCGCGTTTTGACGTCGAGATGTTTTCCGTAGGACCTAATTGCGTGGATCTTGATCTGGCCCTCGAAAAGACCCTGCAGATGTGGGAACGTGGAAAGTTCTTTTTGAGTGGTCGTCGCAAATCTGGGGCTCATGGGGAAAAGACTGTTTGCCTTTTTGAGGAAGTTTAAGGTCATGCAGCCTAGGTGGGATTTCAATACTCAAATCGCCATCTCGGATCTTCATCCCCCTTCCAATCCTTGACCTCGCCTACATCCTTAATCTCCGGTGCTATTTCAGCCCTCTGCTCATTTTGCTTCTTCAACCTCCAGCCCAAAATGGACACGACAACGATATTCGCAGCCAGATAGGCCAGCGCCATCGAGTGCCCAACAACAAACTTTGGTCCGTCATTGGAACGATACAGCTGTGTCCCCATTACGGCGCCCAAATTACCAATGCTAATCTGCATTGCGTTGGCAATGGCCCGCTTGGTCTGCCCCGACACGTTGATGGCTGGCCAAGACAGCACTAGTGCACAGGCAGGGTAGATGCCAGCTGCGGCAAAGAAGGTTCCAGCATACGAAATGCCAGGTCGACTGGTCGGATCAGGATTAGCCAGTAGGAGGATATATCCGATGATTGCAACGGCGGAAGACCCTGCAATGAAAACAGCTCGCCTGCCCAATCGCTCGGAAGCAATAGCAACGCCAAGGGTCGTGACAAAGGCAACTGCATACGGCGGGATCGTGAGAAGCTGTGCCTTGGCCGCCTTATATCCGAGATCTTTGATGATCGTTGGCTAGTGCCAGTTAGCCGCCGAAGTAAAAAAGACTATCCGTTGCCAAGAAACCTACCAGGAACAAGGACAGGGTATACAACGGCAAACTCATAGTGTGAAATCCCAATCCATAGAGCCAGCAGCTTGGGTCTCGAAAAGCTTGCAAAACGGCGTGCCAGCTGAACTTTTCATCATTTGTGGAGTCGCTATCTGCTGCCAACCTGGTTTGAATGTACTCGCGCTCGGCATCGTTGAGAAACCTCGCGGTGCCGGGATAGTTCTCAATGAACCAATACGCGGCCACAGCCACTACGACCGTAGCAATTCCTTCCTGCAAACGCGTTAGTGTTTAGGTCCGAAAAAGCGTCACTCGCTGGATCATACAAGAATAAAGATCCATCGCCATCCATTTCCCCAGACGACACCAGCCATCTTACCAATGCCCTATGAAACGTCAGCGCACACAGCGATCCGATGCATCCCATTTCCGGACTTACATATGCTAGAATGCCTCCGAAAGCTCCAGCAAGAGAAGCAGCGCTGAAAAACAGAGAAATGCGATACTGGCGCTCTCGCCGCTTGTACCACATGGAAAAGTAAAAGACGACTCCGGGGAAGAGTCCACTCTCGGCAACGCCCAGGAAGAAGCGAGCGATGAAGAATCCAGTCAAATTCTGGACGATGCCCAAAAGCGTCGCCACAATTCCCCAAGCAATCGTGAGCGTAGGCAACCAGAGCCGAGGAGTGGTTCGCTTGAGAATAATATTGCAGGGAATCTGGAGTCTGGTTTAGTACAAGTGACAGGGTTCGGTCTCCAAGAATCTCACCTCGAAGAGGACGTATCCGACGAAATACAGCGTCAATCCTGTCAGATACTGATTTCCGGCTTCACATTTTTCTATCAGTACTAAAATCGGAAGTGTGTGACGAGAAAGCCATACTCATGTGAAGGTCGTCGACCATTCCTTCGATTCGTGCGTTGCCAACTAAATTTTGTCAGTCCGTTTGGCAAATGGAGGTGTCAGCCAATCTCACCATTGCTCCGGTCGAGAAAGGACAAAAGATACAAAATTCCCACTGCCGGGAGCAGTTTTCGGTCGATCTTGCGCAAAAGGCTAGCTTCGTTAATCTCAGTGTCGGAGCCGATTGTGGGAGACTCGTCGCTGAGGACCGGCGTCTCCTCTAGCACCTTGGAATCGGCCATGGTGCCAATATTTGACCTGGGTGGAGATGTCAGGTTTACAGAGCAAAGAGGGTTTTCCCGCCAGGCTCCAAGACAATGGGATCTCGGATGCAAATAAGTATGGCGCCCAGCCTAGATGGACCATTACGCCATCTGTCCCTGGTCCTTTTTACACCCACACTTCCCCAACCTAGAACACTCCTGTACACATTTTCGACCAGTTCCGGTACGGAATTCTGGGTGTCAATGCGCCTGCAACTGCCGGTACCCCATGAAACACGCCCGCAAGGCATCCTGTGAGCGCCAAGCAAGGGGTGCTATAAGTGGATGTTGGGAATGTCGCGATAGCACACTCAGCTTTCGTGCTTCGATGCTACCCAATAAGCATCGGCGGCGTGAGCCAGTTCGTCGATCTTTTGCCGCCTTCGGCTAGTGGCACATCGCACCAACTCTATGACGACCATCCCCCAATGTCACTCTAGGAAGTGGTCAGCCAAAGCATTTCACCATACAAATTGCTTAAATACCCAAAAGGCAAGTAAAAGGCAAATACATGTACATTTTGCAATATGATCCTTGTTATTTTAATGATGGATTCTATCTACTTGCGGGATGCGTGCCACGTGCACACTAATTCGCGTTGCTCGTACCATTTCTAGCCCTGCTAGGCATGATGATATCCTCGTGTCCAAATGTCATAAACGCTCAACACGAACGAAAACTTGCAGGCAGTTCGAACGCTAATCAAGTTCATGATGCCTTTACCGAATCATACATTCATCCAGTTTCTGAACTCTAAACAAGGTATCGGAATCCCTTCTTCATTCGGAGGGCTTCGTCAGGGCTCTCCATGATCTCCACATCGGCGGTCTGCTGGCTCTCGCCAGTCTCAAGCTTCTTGTTGAGGTCAATAAGGATCATGCGGAAGGCGAAGCAGCCAATAAGGGTGACGCCAAACATGGCGAGCACAATTCCGTAGCTCTTGCGGTATCCGTTCTCCTTGAGATCCCAGACGTAGGAACCCGCCACGTTACCCAGCTGACCGAAGCCGTTGATCATGCCAATGGCCACGGCACGCTTGGCAGGTGGTCGAGGGAACGAGGAACTGATCCAGGAGTAAAAGGTGATGTAGCCGGCGTAGGAGCTAGTCTGGAGGAACAAAGCGACATATCGGGCCGCCTTGTTGAGGGTGCACATGCTAATGACGAAGCCGCCCATGCCCACGAAAATGGGGACAACGATGTGCCAAAACTGCAAATCAGATTAGCTTCGTATTCTTTGAAGACTGATTGGGATACACGTACCCGCTCTTGCATACGATCCGCATTCCATGCAACACCCAGGGATACAATGCATGCAAAGACCCATGGTGGGGAACTCATGAGCAAAGTGGGAACGTAACCGAAACCGAGGGTTCCGGTGAGGGTGGGCTGGAAATAGGTTAGCAAAGGAGGCATATTCCCAGCTGATATTGCGACTTACGAAAAAGGCGTTGAAGGAAAGTCCAACAATGTAGGCAATGAAGGTAAAGGTCATGAGGTAAATCTTGGGATCCCTGATGGCCAAGTTCAAACCGTACAAGGGGCCCTCGTCCTCAGAATCCCTATCAGCCTCTCCAACATCCTCAAGCATGCGCAGCTGAGCAACCTGGAGCTCCTCCTCGGTGAAGCCTCGAGAGTTGTGGGGCAGGTCAGGAAGGATGAAGGCGGCCGAGATGGCAATGGTCATGGTAATGGCACCTTCGATCCAGAACAGCCAGCGCCACGCGGCGTGGCCGAGAACGCCCTGCATATTGGACAGGACACCAGCACCGACCAAGGCAGAGAAGGCATTGGAGATGAGGTTACCGCAGAACAGGACGGCGTTTCGCTTGGTCAGCTCCCGGCGGGTGTACCACTTGGAGAGAATCAGCAGCGCACCAGGCAGGAACGCGGCCTCGACGAAACCCAGCATGAATCGGATGACGACCATGCCGGCAAAGTTGTGGACGTTTCCAGACAAGGTGGAAACCAGACCCCAGGCCAGCATAGCGGCCGAGATGTACAGCGAGGGTCGCTGAATTCGGTTGATGAAGATGTTGGACGGAATCTGCATGAGAACTAGGAAAGGAGCTGGTTAGCCTATACGCAGCGAGCTGTTTTCCAGCGATGAGAACTTACTGTATCCAACGTACAGAATACTCAAACACGTCGCATACTGCGTGTTGGTGAGCTTCAAGTCATCCTGCAGACCCTTCAGTCTAGCGGCGGCAATGTTGTTGCGGTCAAGATAGTTCATGATGTAAATCAGAACAAACAGACTGCAACGAGTGTCGAGCTTCTTCTTCATGGACTTCTCAACCGCCCTGCGACGCTCTGGGTCCATGGCAGCGCCGACCCTGGCCGCCAGGTTCTCGGTGGTCTGGGCCTGGCCGTCAAGGCTGTCCTTGGACGCCTGTGAGCCTCCATGGTAGACCTGAGGGTTGGCGTCCGGAGGCGGAGCCTTGGAGATGTCGTCGGACATTGTGGGCAAAGAGACGTGCTTTGAGTTGACAGCGGCACACAGCAAAAGTTTTTCCCTCGCTGCGCAGAATGTCCGATGCAAAAGTCGAGGAGACGAGATGATCGACGGATTGCAGAGACGCGGCGCGCTCAGACACTCAAATAGCCCGATCTATCAATGGCGGCGGCGCTTGACGGTTCGAGGTAGAAACAAAGCTCGAAACTCTGACGGGAGCTAGAGCAAGGCGAGCAACCTTAATAAGAAGGCTCGGGTCACGGACTGTTGAAAGACAACGTTGAGACCCGGCATCTTGAATCGGCTCCCAGGCCGAGGACTGACGAGTCAGGGTTACACTCGTTACATCATGGCGATTCGACAATGACTAGAAAATGGATCCCCCAGAGGCCTGGCCCTGCCGCTTTGGAAGAAAAAAAAAATTAGCGGGGTTGGGGATCTGCCGTGTCCCTGCCAAAGCCTCGCCGCGGAGGGCGTATCCGCCACCCGCTTCTCCTCTCACTGGTGTGCTCTGGTGATCAAAAACGACACAGAGATCGCCGAAACATGCCCAGGAGGGTTCGTACATCAGAAGACATGTCAAGCTCTTTTTTTTTTCGCGGGGAAGCTTGGTCCAATTGGAGATTTGCGAGGAGAATTTGCGGAGTCGCGCGTCGATGCATTCAGAAGCCGGGCCGAATACGAGGCACACCCGCCGGTATTTAAGCGGGGTAAATGCGGAGAAGAAGAGGGAGCCGTTTGGCTCTGCGGCGCACGATAAGAGGGATACAGTGGCTTGCCAAAGGGTGACGTGCTGGGCAAGCCTGTTGTAATTGCACTGTTAGAAATTGCATACGCTTGCGTCCCCGCCGTTCGTCCCTCTGGCTTGGTCTGTTTCTCCGCTTCCCTCTTTTTTTTTTCTCCGCACTTCGCCTATTAATTTGTTGGGGAATTGATGGATCACCAGCTTCGTAGGCGAGGGGAAGAAAATTTCTTCAATACGCGGAGCAAACTCTTGATATGGCGTAGTCCATGATCAATTAGGCTGCGAAATAATGAAGCTTAAATTTGCCAAGTCGAATATTATCAATCAAATCAGCTCACCGTATGTTCAGCTAGTAATTCTCCGCATCATCCCATAGGGCGGGCAGGGCGTAGGAGTCCACTTGCAGGGCGTCGGGAGCACACAACCTGGGCGGTTATTTCGGAAGCAATTTTTCATAGGGATAACTTTAAACGCAACAAAGCCCAACTCGACGCTTAAGTGTTATTCCGCAACTTCCAATAAACTCGTCGACGATGCGGCCTATCCATAAAAATCTCTTTAGGCTGCAAGGGAAGCCCACACATGATGCGGGAGTGTCGTGTACCCTGTAGATGGAGCCCGAAAACGAGAGCGATAACGGAGTCACGGGGTTGGATCGCGTGTGGGTCGAAATATTTGCATCCGGCCTCCTTTTTTACCCCGTCCCCCGTATCTCCCAACTTGCGGGGTGTTGGGGAGGAGCTGGAGTGTGTTGTGTGGAGAGCTCTCTGCGTTGGAACATAAATCCCCCGAAATGCCGTCACGTTGACGGAAATTCGCGACTTCGCATCGCCCCGAGAACTCGTGTTATTTGAAAATGCCTCGAAGTTGCGCCCGTTGAATGAAACTCGATCCACTTGTTGAGAGATTTCATTGCTTGTCAATGAATAATCAAAGGTCAGCCGCCTTGAAAATTTCGCCATTGGCAACTCAAAACGCGAATCGCGAACCGAGGGGCATCAAGGTGTAATCCCCGGTCTGTCAAGACGGGTCACCATCTCTTGGGTATAAAGGATGGCTGGGCCCCTCGAAAAACACAAGAAATCGAAACAAACATCAAATGCAACACGACTTAACCATGGAAACACGATCGATCCTTCCATGCTATATTTAGTCCAACAGCGATGGGAATGCTACAGGAACACGGATGAAATGCCCAACCCCCAGATGCGGATTTCACATGCGACAAGTCGGCCGGCACACTCCAAAAGCCCATGACACCAACATCTGCGCACATCTTCTCTGTTTTCGTAGCATCACGACTCGTGCATCGCAGCCAAGTGCGCCAAGCTTGATTTGTAGTCACACTGAACAGGGCATGTCGCTGCGTGATAGGCCGAGCGGCCGGCGGGACGGGGATGCAACGGATATGACGCTCCGAGACCCAATGAGAAGGCTGCCGTTGCAATATTGCCAAAAAGCAGGGGGGGGTCTGCTATCAACCGTGTGGCAGCCCGCTACTGGAGGGCAGATAACGTGCTTAGCCGAATCTACCTGATTACGTAGTCCAGCCGCACCCAAAAGTGGCAGCTCCCAAACGAGAGGAACCTTTGGAAAGAAACAAGGGCCTGTAGTAGATGGTTGGGATTCTGCTCCCAATGTGAGGGACCTTTGCGAAATCCGGTTATGCTATTGCTGTATTATACGAGGATTGCAGCGCTGGTGAGATTTCAGGGCGGCACATTGCATGACCGCCGTATATGCTACCAAAGACTTGATAATGATTTTTCCATACCTCACGCGAGCATTTCACGGCTACTGCGGGGAACCGTTCCCATTTCTTGGCTGCGTCTGAGGTTTCTTGGATACGCGGAACCATACTAACGCGGGCCGCCAGCCAAGAAAGCCAATAATTCTTGGGATGCATATTCGGACGTCCTGCCATCGTGCTGCTGACAACCAAGTTCTTATCAAACGTTGCAAAGCTTGCCACAAGCAACAAGCCATTCATTCACCGGAGCACAATTCGCAACGCCCGTCGCTATCGATGAAGTTCATGTTTGGGAACACATCTTGCCTAGCGCGGCAATAGGGTGGGTAGCATCACCATGGTTGCGCCGCACGGATTGGCTCGCCACGGGTATGACAAGTAGCCGGAATCACGTATGAGTGCCAAGCATCGATATATCGCAGCGAATGGGCAATTCTGAGAAACCATTGCAAATGATACCACAATTCGTGATGATGCTGTCGGTGAGCTGTTGCGTCCTTCCAACCGAAATTTGGGTGTACGAATTTCAAAACACCATGCCCCGTCTCTCTCAACTTGGCATTAATTATAGTATTAAGCTTTCAACTCTTCTCCATTTGACCCATATGCGACCCAAGACGACGGGAAATCCTAAAAATCCTTGCCCATGCGGCTCATGAACCATCAAGGTGGCAACAAAGATCCAGATCATCGGGTTCCCCGTTCCATCACGACCATAGTCGGATCCGGGGGGGAACCACACACGGAAGCCCGAGTGCCTAACACCCTGACCCCGGGAAGAAGGATCGACCCATGCCCACCCAGAAGGGGCACGCTCGGGGATGTGCTCAAGAAGAACCGCTATATCGGATTCGCCACCATTCCCCGGAGACGACCTCGCTTAGCTCGCGTGCAGAGCAGTTGCTCGGCGCCTTCCGAGAGTAACACTGATCAATCCTGCAAGATGCAAGTCGGGCCACGAGAGATGACTGCATGATTTTTGCTTGTGATTGATTGATACCGGGAGGGTACTTTGGGATGCAAACCCGGCAGGTTTCCTAATCTAGATTGGGTCAGATTTGTGGTGAGATCAAACGGGCAACACGCTTCTAATTATGGTTCTGGCACCACCACCAACCCTCCAAGATAATCTGGGCCTTCTTGGCTGAAGAATTCTAGAACACATTCTGGAGTCGACAAGAGGCAAAAGTGGCGCGCTCAAGCCCGTGCCCAAACGCACAAAATACAGAATTGATTTAGGGCATAGGGAAATTTTTTAAACCTAAACGAATGTCTAAATTATGCATACTGACCCTAGCATCTGAGGAGTTTAAGATAACTACTGTCCGTTGTAAAGCCGACGGTGGGCTCGAGTGGCCCCATGTCTATCCCACATACGATAGATAGAGTGACAGGAAAAAAACAGAAAAACAGGAACCACTGGTGATCACGTTGGTGCGGATTGGCCAGTTGACGATGCGGGCGAGATGGTGTTGCACGGTTCCTCGTCTATCAGCCAGTCAATTGGTGCGCAGACACAACACAGTGTGTCACGCAAGGTGCGTCCAAACCCAACCCAGCAGCGCTCCCCCCCAAGTGGCATGGGCGGCCCTTATCAAAGGTTCCCATGGAGCGTTTCCGCTGGGGGGCGCCAAGGCTTGCAAAGGTTCCCGAGCTGGCGCCGGGGGCCTGTGCTGCTTCGGTGGCCTGACTAGACGAAGACGGCATCTGTGCCCGTCGGCGCATGGACGAATTGGAGCTGCGTGCGACAAAAGAGCCGCCACCAGCCGTATCGCGGCACGCAATTGGACGGCTTTTTCGCTTTCTGCCCTTTTGATCTTTTTTTGATCGAATGCCAGCATACCACAAGGGACAATTGAGTATGGCATTCTGGAGCGGGTAGATTGAGAGTCGTGTCTCAGGGAGGGAGAGGCACAGCGTATTTTTATTTTTTAGCCTTTTGACACCTCGCCGCGATACCCCAGCTTCCCTATCCACGAGTCGACGACAGTCCGCGCGGGCTTTTGCGGCCATTGGTATGGCAGCAGTCGTATTCTCGCTTCCCCGATTGCCTGCGGTGCCACCCGCGTGCCACGTCTTGGCTCTCGTCCGGGGGTGGAGGTGCCCTGCCATGTGGTATGTCTTGCGCGGTCGCGCGTCTAAGGGACACCCAACCCAACCCCAAACCCTGGACCCTTTGGGGGTTCAAGCACAGTCGAGTTACACTTTAGCCAGGGGGGTGGGCGCCGCGTCAACGACCCAATTGCTCGTCGCAGGCGCAAAAAGTCCAGAGACAACAAAGAGGGCGATCGTCTGGGTCACCCTCCTTTGGGAAGCTGGCAAACGCAAACCCTTGCATCCCTTCGCGCCCCGGGCCAGCAGAGGACCTGGCGCCAGATAAGGCAAAAGCCAGTATCGCGACCTTGGGAACTTCTGGGAGCGCCCCCTCCATTTTTCCACAAGATGCAGGCCAGCCCATTGACTGCTGAATGGTTCGCCCCATCACCCTTTCCCGCGAGGTGGTCTGCTCCCGCAATACCATCGCAAAAGGTCCCTCGCCGTCCCCCCCAAAGCGTACCATTGGCAGGGGTGTGGCGATGGCACCTTTGCCTCGGACCAAAGAAGGAAGAAAATAAGGTAGAGCGAAAAAAGAGCAGGAAAAAAAAAAGACCAACGGTTCTTGACCAGGGTTTCACTGCGCGACGCTCCGGGAACTGCATGCGGAATCGAGAAGAGATAAATATCCACGTTGCACCGGCCCCAAGGTTTCACTTTTGAAGAGGAGCCTCAGTCGTTTTCCACGCCTCGGTTTTGCCTGGGAATCTCAATTCTCTCTTCTTGAAACCCTCTCCAGCCATGGCGGACACGCTCAACATAGGCGTCGACCCCAAGGTCGCCGCCGCTGCGGCGCCCACCTTTTACGATGAGAAGAACAACCACGACTATGACCTCAAGGAGGACTCCGAGGAGGAGGAGCAAATCACCGACCTCTTCACCAGCTTCCCCCCGGCAAAGGGTGTTGTTCACGAGGAGAACCCATTGACCATCCGCGCCGTCCTCATCGGCATCATCCTCGGATCTCTGGTCAACGCCTCCAATGTCTACCTCGGTGAGCTTGCAGCCTCCCCCAATTCTGACTAACACCCATATCTAACGCCCAGACAACAGGTCTCAAGACGGGCTTCACATTCCCCGCCACCATGTTTGGCGCCATCTTTGGCTACGGCTTCATCATCATCCTGACCAGGCTGGCCCCCGGCATCCCCTACATCGGCCAGTCGTTCGGCCCGCAGGAGAACTCCATCATCCAGGCCGCCGCCACCGGCGCCGGTGGCATGTCCGGCGTGTTTGTCGCCGGTCTCCCCGCCATGTACCGCCTGGAGCTCCTCTCGGACGACCCCAAGAGCGACTTTGGCCGCATCCTGACCATCACGTTTGTGTGCGCGTGCTTCGGCCTCTTCGCCGCCGTGCCCCTGCGCAAGTTCTTCATCATCAATGTCGCCCGCGAGCTTAACCTGGTCTTCCCCACACCAACGGCCACCGCCATGACCATCCGCTCCATGCACGCCGTCGGCTCGGGTGCCGCCGACGCCATGCGCAAGATCAAGGCCCTCAGCATCGCCTTCGTCGGCGCCTTCCTCCAGATCGTCGTCAGCCAGTATGCCGATGGCATCCTGCACAACTGGCACATCTTCACCTGGTTCTACATCTGGTCCGGCTACAGCAACCCGGGCCTGCTCGGCCCCGAGAACTGGGGCTGGTACATCCAGCTGACCCCGGCCTTCTTCGGCTCCGGCATCTTGGTGGGCTTGAACGCCGCAATTTCCTGGTGGGGAGGCACAGTCTTCGCCTGGGGATTCGCCGGCCCTCTTCTCGTCCACTACGGCGAGTGCATCGGCATCCAGACCGGCGACCCAGGCACCAAGTGGGAGGGTCTCGTCACCTTCAACAACATGAACAATGCCGCCATCGCTGGAACCACACCCTCTCCTCGGTACTGGTTCCTCTGGCCCGGTGTCATGGTCCTCCTCGTCTACAGCCTGATCGAGTTCTTCCTCCACATCAGCGTCGTGTGGAACGGTGCCAAGTACGCGTTCCGCGAGTCGGCTCGCAGCATCAACAACATGCTCCAGGCCCGCGGCAAGAGCAACTCCTTCCTCGAGAAGCAGGCCGCCAAGGCCGACGAGGACACCGGGCTCGTCGAGGATTTTGCCACGGCTGACCAGCAGGTGCCCATCTGGGTCTGGGTCACGGGAACCATCATCTTCGCCGCCGTCGCTTGCATTATTGCCGAGGTCCAGTTCCACATGAACGCCGGCCTCGCCATCCTGGCTTGTATCTTGGGTCTCATCTTTGCCTTCCTGAGCATTTACGGCGGTGCCGTCACCGACTGCGCTCCTCTCACAGCCTCCGCCAAGGCCTCGCAGCTCGTCTTCGGTGGTATCACCAAGGGCCACTACAGCGTCACCTCTGCTCAGCGAATCAACCTGATTGCCGGAAACATTGCCTCTGGAACAGCTGATGTTTCCAACTCTCTCGTCAGCGACTTCCGCGTCGGTTTCCTGCTCAAGACCCCGCCTCACCTCCAGTTCTACGCCCAGGCCATCGGCACCTTTGTTTCCGTCTTCCTCGCCCCCGGCATCTTCGTCCTCTTCATGTCCGCCTACCCTTGCGTCTGGAAGCCCAGCGATGATCCCACGGCCACTTGCCAGTTCTCCGCTCCCTCCGTTGCCGCTTGGAAGGCTGTCGCCGAGGCCGTGACGCTGCCCACTATCAACATCCCCCGAAGCTCCGGCATCTTCGCCATCTGCATGGGTGTCTTCTGCGCCTTCCAGGCCGTCTTCAAGACTTACTACCTTGTCGGATCCCGGGAGAAGTACAGAGAGTGGCTCCCCAACTGGATGAGCATTGGTGTCGCCTGGGTTCTGGGCGCTGACAGCGGCTATGCCAACGCCATCCTGTTTGGCTCCATCACTGCTTGGTGGTGGAGGAAGTGGTTCACAAACCACTTTGAGATGTACGCTTTTGCCGTCGCTGCCGGTTTGATTGCTGGTGAAGGATTGGGAGGTGTCATCAACGCTGCCATTACCCTTGGCAAGGTTGACGGTTCGGTGTATGGCACCAATATTGCCCTCCCAGGCTACTAATAATGAGTTTGAGAAGCGTCAGTAGTTAATACCATTTGAATTTGAATTTCAATAACTGTCCGTGTAAATTTGCATCACTGCTCTTGTTTCCCTATTGTACATGGCCAAGTGTTGTTTACGCAGCGCCGAGCCGCTGTGGCGCATTGATATAGGTTTGATTGGGCCAATGCAGCTGTACCAAGGCCAGAAAAAACGGAACACATGTTCATCTGCCCTTTGGTTGCCTGAGATAAAAATCCCGCTCACCCCTCCTTTCATAGCTGACTTCCCTTTCTGCACCTTGTTCAACTTCGCCATCGCCAGTTTAGTTGTCTATTTAAGATAGAACAAGGTTTCCTCGTTATCCGTCGTCTTTCGAGCGGATCAAGGCAACCAGCGTTTTCGGTCTCGCCCTGCACACCTAACAAACATCAACACCGTCCCCATCAATTCCAAATAACGGAAATTGAATGCAATAGCCGGGATTAAAGGCCCTGGCTTGAAGACTTGTTGTACAAAGATCTCTCTCTGCACTCTTGTGACCGCATGTCACATCATCAGTCCCGTCTCGCAGCTAAGGTTGGATTGTCTACATCTTTGCACTCCTAATTGCGTCCACAAGCAGTCTCTAGTCGTGGTGGAGTCCACCCATCCTGTGCCAGACGAGTGGTATATCCCCAGATACCGTGGAATCTGCAGGCAACTCGTCAGAGGATGGAAGGAATAATTCCTTCAATCACGAGACCAACTCGACAAGCCAAGAGAACATATGGAGGCGAAACTAAAACCGTGGTCAGACCCTTGCAGCCAATTTCTAAGCGAAAACTTGACCATTCGGACTACACCATCGGTTGGATCTGCGCTCTGACTACGGAGCTTGTTGCCGCTCAGGAATTTCTCTGCGAAAAGCACCAGATACTCGATGTGCCCATAAATGATAACAACAATTACACATTAGGCACCATCGGGAGACACAACATTGTCATTGCTGTCTTGCCCGATGGGGAGGGCGGCATTTCCAGCGCAACAGGTGTTGTCAAGGATATGTCACATAGCTTTCCCAACATTAGAATCTGCCTCATGGTTGGTATTGGTGGCGGTGCGCCTAGTCAAAAGCACGATATTCGCCTCGGTGATGTTGTGGTTAGTGCTCCCCGTGATGGGGACGCTGGTGTATTCCAATACGACTTTGGAAAGACAATGCAAAGTAAAGGCTTCTGTCCAACAGGCTTTCTAAACCAACCTCCGGTCTGCCTACGGGCTGCAATCAGTAGCCTCAAGGCTCAGTATGAGAGCGAAGGCCATTTTCTTGGAGAATCCATTGTTCAGGTTCTTGAGCGAAATTCAAGATTACAGAAGAAATACAAGCGACCAGATCCAAGTACTGATAAATTATATCAAAGTAGAGTTACCCACCCCCCAAACAACGATGCGAGTTGTGAAATACTCTGTGGCGATGATCCATCAAAATTAATATTGAGAGATGAGAGGACTGAGTATGAGGATAACCCGAGGATACATTACGGTCTGATTGCCTCAGCAAATCAGGTGATGAAGAATGCTTTTATCCGAGATCAACTCATTGCAGAGAAGGATGTTTTATGTTTCGAAATGGAAGCAGCCGGGTTAATGAACCAAATTCCGTGTTTGATAATTCGCGGCATATGTGATTACTCTGATTCACATAAAAATGAGAATTGGCAAGGTTATGCGGCAATGATTGCCGCCGCATATACAAAAGATCTTCTCTATCAAATGCCTCCAGCAAGGGTTGAAGCTGAAGTGAAGATCAGCTGTGTCATATCTGGTAAGTTTCAGGTTTGATTTCAATTTGTGGATATAATCACATGTTAATATACTTCATAGACCTCTGTCAAGTTGCAGAAGAACACCGTGATATTGCAAAAGAGCATCTCCAGGCTCAGAAAGATCTAGCCCAAGAAATGCTATCCGACAAAGAGCAAAAATGTCACCAGCTGTTCCGTCTCATAACCAGCAATAGTAACGCCACGTATGACTGGTTCAAGAACCAAGTGGAGGAAAGATTGGAAGGCACATGCATGTGGACTCTTGAACATGCCTGCTTTAGGGATTGGTTAAACAAAGCGTCTGGCCCCTTATTGGTATCGGCTGATCCTGGTTGTGGAAAATCAGTACTAGCCAAGTATCTGATTAACCATTACCTACCATGTCTAGGGAATGTCATATGTTATTTTTTCTTCAAAGATCAAGTCCAGAATACCATCCAAGAGGCACTTTGCGCAATACTTCACCAACTCTTCTCCCAAAAGCCATTTCTTATCAAACATGCGATGCAAAAGTTTAAGGAAGAGGGGGAAAAGTTGATTCACTCTATTGAATCACTGTGGGCTATTTTGCACAATGCTATAGAAGACCCTGGCACAGGACCCATTGTCATAGTCCTTGATGCCTTGGACGAATGTGCCGAATCGGATTTTGGAGGCCTCATACGGAATATAACCCACCAATTCCAAAGTAAGCGCCATGGGCGGTTAAAGTATCTTCTAACAAGCCGCCCATATCAGCAAATAGTCTCTGAGTTTCATGGCCTTCTAGATACAGATATTTTCGCAAAGATTCACATACCTGGGGAGGAGCAGTCCCAAACAATCAGTCAAGAGATCAGCCTTGTCATAAAATACCGTGGCAGCCTATTAGCCAAAGAAAAAAGGCTCAAAGATGAACTCAAAACTGTTTTGATAAATGAACTTCTTACTGTTTCAAACCGCACTTACTTATGGGTGTATCTCGTGTTTGATTATTTGAAAGGGAAATCGTTTAAAAAGACAGCGGAGGGGATCAGAACCGCCATCCGGAAACTTCCAAGAACCATCAACGAC
This sequence comes from Calonectria honghensis, assembly GCA_013403855.1. Taxonomy (NCBI): domain Eukaryota; kingdom Fungi; phylum Ascomycota; class Sordariomycetes; order Hypocreales; family Nectriaceae; genus Calonectria; species Calonectria honghensis. The sequence goes on from VTGB01000001.1 coordinate 668,446, forward strand.
GCATATGAGCACATTCTAAGCAAGTCTAAAGAGCCATCATTGGCCCGGAAGGCCTTTTGTATTATTTTGGCAGCGAACAGGCCATTGACTCTCTCGGAGATGAATATTGCTATCAATATAGACACTGATCCAGAAAACATCCCGCAGTCTTTTGACAACCTTGACATTGAAGAAGAAGAAGATTTTAAATTAAGCCTTAGATCATGGTGTGGGTTATTTATAGCAATCCACCAAGGCAACGTTTATCTCCTTCATCAAACTGCTCGGGAGTTTTTACTTGGCAATTTGGCATCGCTTGCTATCCCAGACGTACCAAGCTGGTACCACTCGATCACTATACACCAGGCACACACTCTTCTTATGGAGATCTGTGTGCTTTACCTCAACCTTTTTAGTCCCTCGGACATAGTTACTATGGATGCAGATGTCAATGACTTTTTGTATTACTCAGCCACAGCTTGGAGCGATCACTTTCGCAAGGCTAATGTTACCGATGGCAGTAATATTATACCTTTTGTCTTGAGAATTTGTGATCCAAATTCGAAAACCTACTCAGTATGGATTGAGATATATTTGAGGTCGAGATATGACCTTGCTCTGGATGGTGGTACAGATCTCGTGATAGCATCACACCTAGGCCTTTACGCTATCGTCAAGCTCTTAGTTGACCAAGGAGCCGATTTGGAGGCCAGAGATAAACATGGGCAGACACCACTTTTGTGGGCAGCTAAACTTAGACATGAGGCTATTGTCAAGTTTCTGGTCGAAAAAGGCGCCGATTTCGAGGCCAAAAATAATGATAGGCAGACACCACTTTCATGGGCAGCTTATTATGGGCATGAGGCTGTTGTTAAGTTTCTGGTCGAAAAAGGCGCTACTTTTGAGGCCAAAGATGCATATAGGCAAACACCACTTTTATGGGCAGCTTATTATGGGCATGAGGCTATTGTCAAGTTTCTGGTCGAAAAAGGCGCCAATTTCAAGGCCAAAAATGAAGATGAGGCGACACCACTTTCATGGGCGGTTTGTCGTGGGCACAAGGCTATTGTCAAGTTTCTGGTCGAAAAAGGCGCCGATTTCGAGGACAAAGGTAAAGATGGGCGGACGCTGCTATTTTGGGCAGCTAAAAATGGACATGAGGCTATTGTCAAGTTTCTGGTCGAAAAAGGCGCCGATTTCGAGGCCAAAGGTGAAGATGGGCGGACGCCGCTATTTTGGGTAGCTATAAATGGGCAGAAGACCAATGTTAAGTTTCTGGTCGAAAAGGGGGCTAATTTTGAGGCCAAAGATGTATATGGGCGGACACCACTTTCATGGGCGGCTGTAAATGGGCATAAGGCTATTGTTAAGCTGTTGATCGAACAGGGCGCTGACTTCGAGGCCAAGGATCAAGTTGGACGAAAGCCGCTCTTGCTGGCGGCTTATTATGGGCACGAGGCTGTTACCAAGCTATTGGTGGAAAAAGGCGCCAACATTAATGCCAAGGATCAAAATAAAGATTCAGCACTCTTGGCATCAGCTTTCAATGGGCATAAGTCTATTCTTGAGTTTCTAATTAACGAGGGCGCTGATGTCGAGGCCAAGGATAAAAATGGAGACTCATCGCTCTTGCTAGCAGCTGCTAATGGGCATGAGGATACTGTTATGATATTGGTTGACAAGGGCGCCAATATTGAGGTTAAGAATAAACAGGGACAAACACCACTCTTGCTAGCAGCTGCTAATGGGCATGAGGATATTGTTATGATGTTGGTTGACAAGGGCGCCAATATTAACATTAAGGATAAACAAAGACAAACACCACTCTTGCTAGCAGCTGCTAATGGGCATAAGGATACTGTCAAGATATTGTTTGAGAAGGGCGCCAATATTAACGTTAAGAATAAACAGGGACAAACACCACTCTTGCTAGCAGCTGCTAATGGGCATAAGGATACTGTCAAGATATTGGTTGAGAAGGGCACCGACATTAGACCAACACAGGCACACACCAGTGACAAGCGACAAGTATGACATGAACTGCATGGAAGACGAAAATTGGAGGCCGTTCGCTTGATGTAGTACATCGACCAGCGCAACTAAATGCTCTTACTGTATTTTCACCCGTGGTATTTGACAAGAAACAATTCAAGCCCAAATGCCAATGCAATAGAGATAAGGTCAATGTAAGAGATGTCAGCATGGGTTCAGCCAAAGCAATGCTCCTACGCCCAATTTAGCCTGCCATGAATCCTGTGCAGCTGCAACGAAATAAATGTAACTATGCAATCATGCTTCACTTGCAGAGAGGCAATATTGGGAAAGTAGCCGAACAAATAGACAGGCACTATATCTGCTATAAGGTACTAAATATATCACTGTGGGGTGCATGCAAGTCATCCGGGAACCCGATGTCGCTTCAGCCCTGCGTTTTCGCTCAATTACGCGGCCTCGCTCACACTCAGCATTGCCGGATTCGGAATAACGGCATAAATCCGTTGGGGTACTGGCGGGCGTTAGCCTTTAAATGCCGGGCAACCTCGCATCAATCGAGAAGCAGCACCGCAAATTGATTTGTTCACAAATTTCGCCTCCCGTCAAAATGCAAACTGATCACCAGCCCCCAGGGCAAGACGCCACAAAGCCGCTGTGTCAAATTGTGACACCTGTGGGCATGATCGGATATGGATTCTCTGAAGAACAAACCGAGATGGCGCTCAATGAATTCAGCGCTTTCCAGACCCCCACCGCCATTGTGCTTGACGCCGGTTCTACTGATTCCGGTCCCTCAAAACTCGCGTTGGGGACCACTACATGTCCAAAATCATCCTATGTCCGAGACTTTCGGAAACTGCTTGTCCTCTCTACGCAGTACAGCGTTCCGTTGTTGATTTCATCTGCTGGTGGCGACGGCAGCGATGATCATGTTGACTTTTTCTTGGATATTATCCGTGAGATTTCAGAAGAGCCAGAAAATCGGTAAGAAACCGGCAGTTTAATTTGACAATGCATGTACCTAATGTCCTTCAGCGCGTGGAAGCTAAAAGCATTGGCGATCTACTCTGAGATTCCGAAACAGATGGTCCTGGATCGATTAGAGGCTGGCAAAATCAGAGGATGCGGCCCGTCTGTACCGCTATTGACAGTAAAAACCATCCATGAAACAACGAGAATTGTTGCGCAGATGGGACCTGAGCCGCTGTTAGACGCCATCACTGCCCATCCCGATTTCAATATTCTCATTACAGGGAGGGCCTATGATCCAGCACCTCACATTGCCTTCATGGCCTACCACGCAATAAAGAAAGGAGGGCTCCGCAATTTCGAGGACCTTTCAGCCGAGACTCTGGGTGGCTTCTCCCACATGGGCAAGATTCTCGAGTGCGGCGGCCTGTGTGCAACACCAAAGAGCGCGGGCGCGGCAGGCATCATGAACAGCGATGCGAGCTTCGACATCAAGCCGCTGGATTTGGTTGCTCGGTGCACTCCGCTCAGTCTTGCAGCGCATACGTTGTATGAAAAGACTCGGCCGGACATACTGCATGGTCCAGGGGGGTACATTGACCTTTCGCAGGCCACCTTCACCCAGCTGGAAGACAGCCGATCCGTCCGAGTCCGAGGCTCTGTATTTCACCTTGATCGTGCTACAGGCACTACATACACTGTCAAGCTTGAGGGCGCCAGGATCGCAGGCTACCGCACCTTGACAATGGGTTCTTTCCGCGATCCCATCCTCATTCCCCAGCTCCCCGCATTCCTCCAACGGGGCGAGGACTTTGTCAGGAAGCAGCACAGCCATGTAACCGAGAAATGGGACCTCGGATTCCACATTTACGGTTTTGACGAGAAGCGACCAGAACTCGTTCCAAGCGAAGTATTCATTGTTGCCGAGGCTATTGCTGAATCACAAGAAGTCGCAACGAGCATTGCGTCTGCCATGAGAATTCACTGCATCCATGGGTCCTATCCTCATCAGAAAGCCACTTCAGGCAACTTTGCCATGGGCATCGGCGGTATGCTGGAACTAGAGACAAAGGCCTGCGCTGAGTTTTCCGTCTATCACCTCATGGATCTCACTGCGGAGGAGGAGAGAGCTCGGCCTATTTCGCTTACAAAGGCAGATGTTGACGGCCAGAGAGCACTTTTTCGGTGGAAAGAGCTCGAAATTGGTCTCGGTCTCGAATCCGGTCCTCAATCCAAGCCTGCAGCCACTGCCTCGCCAGCTCCCGCGGTCACGAACGGCACAACAGCAGTAATCCCGCCAACAAAAGTCGTGGTGACAAATCCCACCACCCTCTTTGACATTGCAAAGGTCATTCGGTCAAAGAATTCTGGTCCATTTGAGATCACTCTAGATGTCATGTTCGACGACATGGAAGTGTACAACAATGTCAAGTCGAGCAATATCTTGAATAAGGAGGTCATCGCGAGCCTTTACAAACTCAATCCATCAGAGGTGATCTGGTCCGGATTCTTTGATGCAGCAATGGCTTTCAAGGCTACCGTGCCGAGAAAAAGACGGGGACAGGCGAGCTGCTCGGGTGGGTTCCTCGAGGATGATGTGCATGGCTCGCAGCAGTATATTCCGCTGGCCGAACTCGGCCTGCCAGAAACTTTGATTTCCACCTTCAAAACGGCGTGATAGAAATATATAAAGATAGATGTATGGCCAAGCTAGGATGCTAGAATATGCCAAGTTCAGCACAAGCAGTTATCGCGGAAGTCAGGATTAGCAGAGAAGTCGTCATCATATAATAGGCACGGCTGATGATTAGGACTGTTCAAGCAATAAATTAGTTATACTTGAGATGTGGTATCAACGTAGCTTGAATCCAAGTCAGAAAATATGCCGATTCCCTCCAAAAAATCTGAGCCAACAAATTCAAGGCCAAACTGGAAAACGTCCCTCATCGCCGCAGTAGCAGTGTAATCCGAGGGCTTGACGCGGCGCACGTCGTCGCTGAACCGTTCGCGCGCTCGCCAAATAGAATCCACGGTGATGTTGGCGGCCATGCGAGAAGTCACGGGCTTGAGAGCTGGGTTCCTTGCGTCCGATTCCTTCCTGCTCAAGTATGTGATGATGTCGCGTATCCTGGCCCAGTTGTCATGCTCTTGCTCCGATCTCGAATTTAGTATTCTCCAAGCCTCGTGTATCGACTTCATGGCCATTGCATTGTCCAAGTGATCGGGAAAGTCCAAGAGCCTGAGAAGGGTATGAGATGCATAAAAGACAGAAATTCTGGCGATGGCCGGCCATGACTTTTTGGAGTCGTTGTTGGCGGCAATTTCAACCAGCTTGATGGAATCTAAACCTGCTTGTACAATGTGTTCAGGTATCCTGTATCCTGAGCTCGTACTTTGTAGTCCATCTGTATCCTCGGTAAATGCAAACGAATGCAGCTGCAGCTTGACTCTCAGGAGGGCCATTCGTACATGACCGGAAGGGTCCTGTCCAAACTCGGATTCCAACTGGCGCAGCTCGGTATGAAATATCTTCATCATGGTGGGACGACTGGGAAGCAGGCCAGACGGGGTGGCATCACTGTTTCCAAGGGCGTTGCAGATGTTGTGACTTTGATATGCAATCTTCAAATGCTGCTCCAGCACTCTCGGCAATCTAGGGGACTGGGACTTGACCGCGCCGACAATGGTTGAATCCGGGTTCATTGTTGCAGGGACACCCAACTCGCTGCTTAGCCTGAGTGTCGTTAGCACTTTAATCGCGGAATAGCAACACACAACTATACATTTGATTGACAATAAAGCATCCCACCCATGCTCGCTGGAATGCTGCAATGCCCGCACTGTCTAAGCGATCATTGTAGACAAAATCTGAAAAGTGATGAGGCCTGTGAAGTCCAGCCCTCAGGGCTGCGTGAGTGGCCAAACCACAGTAGCTCCAAGACGGGTCATTACGTGTCGCTTGGAACGGAAACGGCCACCAACACAGGAGCAAAAGGGCCTGGACAGTTCCGAGCGGATGGTCCGCAGCAGCAGTAATGTCGGTGGCGAGGCTTTGTATGTGAGGTTCCAAACTATCATGGTAGTGGCGGTAATGCTCCAGGTTCTTTGCAGAAATGGCTATTATTACCCAGAATAGCAGCGGGCATCGGTTGTAGCCTCTGACGAATGTGGCCAGGTCCGGCAGGATGGGAAAGTCATCATGGAGGTTGGAAAAGAAGCTGGGCATGCTCGTCAGCAATAGGTTCAATGGCGATGACCAACAATAAATTCACAAATTAATAATTTCGGCGATGGCAGCTGAAGAGATGTGGATGTCTCCAATCTGCTGCGGCACAAAAGTTGAGCTGGAGATGTTGGAGCTGTACTCTGGATACGTCGATGTGGAGGGTTGCAAGAGGAGACCAGCATCCTTCAAAGACAGGGGACTTTCATCGGACGGCGGTCTGCTCGTGCTTCCCGGGGAAATGTTTGCGTCAGCCTTCAGGCCTCTGAGCTCTTGCTCCAGCTCAATGACTCGTCTGCAGGTTGTAAGCAAAGGCGCGCATGGCGTAGTGGGGATGAGCCGGCCAACCTCCGCTTGGCAGTCCTCTGGAAGCCGGGATCAATGCGGCAGTCCAGCTTCTGCTTGCTGCATCGGGAGCACGGGGCGGGGAATATTTCTTTTGCGTCGCATTTCACCTTATTGAAGCGGAAAATGTCAGCTCTGGCCCATCTGCGGCTCGCTTCCTCGGGTGCAGCGGGCAGCCCACCTTCATCTGGCGACAATTGGTGCAAGTGACGATTTTGGCCCGGGCAGCCATGTTTTCCAGGTATTACGGGCCCAAATTATCTATCGGATATGACAGAGAACGTGCACGAAAAGCACTAAATCGAGCCGTGTGCGTAGTTTCAGAAGATCGGGAAACCGAGAGGCGTGAAGCCATCATACCGGATGAAGAGACCCACTATCGGCTTTTTGTCCAATTAGAGTTGGTTTCTCCTAGCGACATCGCATCTTTTTGCGATCTCGCTCTTGGTGATGTGGATTTGCATCAAGATGCTATTTGCTTCTCGTAAAAGAAAAACAAGCGGTAAGCTCAACCGGGTGGCCCAAGAACCACAGAGGTGACATGCAAGTAGCTCAACAATGGGTTTCGTCATGAAAATCTTTTCACCCGAACCAAAACAACTTGATCCTAATGAAAATGCAATACTACAATGATGATGGTTTACTCTTTAATCGAATGGAATACCTCGGTATAATTTCAAAATATCGACCAAGAATTCTGCATATGCAATATCATGTTGGGGTTTCTCGCCCAACAATCAGCCCAAAACGATGCAATGCCAAACCGACACAAAACCTTCTCCCCAACCAAATGAGAAAGACGTAAAAGTACGCGAGAACTCAATGAAATCTAAAGATATTCTCTAGCTGGCTTTTTCCCCTTCTGTTTCTTTACATGTTGCAGTTGCTTTGGCATTGATTCAACCCAATCATTGGCCTCATCTTGAGACACCTCTTTCCAGGTCTCCGCAGTCACACCTTGCAGCGTTTCCACATCCCAAAATTGGTAGTTTTCCAGGTACCTCTCTGGTACGCGCCAGGTCTTCTCCAATGGAGATTCGCCAGGAACCTCGGGGCACGCAATAAACTTCCCTGCATCAAACTTTTCGATCCACGACTTTAGGGGACCATCCTTTCCATCGACCTCTTCCAAAGCAAGGGTGTAGTCCTTGTCCAGCAACTTCTTGACGTGAGGCTCCAGTACTTTGTCAATGTAAAGCTGCTGAACTTGCTTCGTGCTGCATTTCTCCGGCATCTCGTACCAAACCAGCGGACACTTTAAATTGTAGCCAAAGGCCGACCAGCAGCGCAGCCGCTTGCGGTCCATCTTTTCTGGGTGCGGGGGGCCTGTTGCCGACGTGTAGATCCAATCTGCCCCTTCGGTTTTGTAGTACAAGTCGAAGTGGGTGGAAAATATGACATCCCGCCAATCTTCTGGGTTGGGCCTCCGAGCGAGCGATTCTTCCGCATAACCAAGGTCGCGCTTGGCTTCTTCCCCTATTCTAGAATTTCTCTCTCGGTCAAGCCGTTCATAAAGGTCCTTTATATCGCTCTTCTTTAGAGTCTTCGGCTCAGGAGAGCCCTGGGCGTCGGTGGCCTCTGCAGCCTTGCGCTTAGAACCACGAGTTTCGGGCACATCGTATTGGCGGCGACGTGTGTTTGGCATGTTGATATCTGTATTGGCTTTGGAGAATTCTGTTTCACACGCAATAGAGGACTGTGTTATTTTATGGGGTTTGGTGTCTCCTCGCGTTGATGATGACGTTATGGTTAGGCCATGACGTCGTAGACATGAGTGATTGGCAGGAGAATTGTCGTCGATCAACCGTGCATAGGTGAGATGCTTGGATGCAAAGTCTATAATGCCTGAATAAGACACTTACCTAACTATGGTTTCTTAGGGTTTTTTGGGTTTTTCTTTCCTCTGGATACTACTATTATTATTTTAGCCAAGATCAATGTTGTGCACCCAGTGTGGTAGAGAAGTGATCAAGGTGCGTCCAGGAGGAAGGAGCACCTTGAGGGAAAGTGTTCTGATATTTTCTGCTCCAGAGTCTGAAAATCACAAACCACACACTTGCACGTTCCAAAACTCGCTCTCACTGCCCGTCGCCCACCATGAAGTTGAAGGTGAAGCCGCTCGGCTTCCTGGGCGGCATGTCTTACCACTCCAGTATCGTCTACTATGCGCGACTCAACTATGAGGTGCAGTCTCGCATGGGCAGCCCTTACTCGGCGCCTCTCTTGATGCGGTCCTTTGACTACTCCAAAATAGGCCACCACCTCCTCAACAGCAACTGGTCCTCCGTCAAGGACGCATTTGTCAACGCAGGCCACGAGATGAAGGCCGGCGGCGCCGAAGCCATAGCCATCGGGAGCTGTCTCGGACACAAGGTCGCCGATGACTTGGAGAAGGCTACAGGCCTCACGCTGATCCACGTCGCCGACGGAACGGCGCGCGAAGTCAAGAGGCACGGGCTCAAGAGGGTGGGCTTGCTGGGGACCAGGGCCGTCATGGAGGAGGACTTCATCAAGGCGCGGCTGATGGTGCGTGCTGGGCTGGAAGGGGTTCTCGTGCCGGACAAGGAAAACTACGACGAGATGGACGACTGGGTGTTTGGGGACCTGGCCGCGGGCACCAAGCCTACAGAGGAGAGGATGGAATGGCTGGACGAGATGATGCGGCAGATGGCGAAGAATGGCGCACAGGGCATCGTGGTGGGATGCACCGACATGCCGCTCGCGGTCCGAAGGAACAAGCACAAGATTCCCATCTTCGACATGGCCTACTATCACGCTATACATATGGCGGCGTGGGCAACAGAAACTATGTGGGAACCGGAGGAAGGGAGTTTGCCCAGGGGCAAGTGTGCTTTGGATCACTTCCTGCACGACTACAAGCGATCTTGTCTTCGCCGTGTGGGAATGTGAATGGTGGGCCGAGACAGTTATTCCATCATGGTTGACATACCGCTGGCCTGGATAGAGGGCTACTCCTCCATAATTCGTCTCTGAACACGGCCAACGGCTGCTCAAGAAAGAAAATTCTTCACTTCCAATCCTCGCTGTCCCAGTTTTAATGCGATGGTTTTAGAATTCTATAGATTAAATTGAGCTCACGCGTATTTTCACATCTTTCTTGCTTGGGTGCGTGCAAGGTTTTGTGTCGGTTTTACATTGCATAGTGAAGATGGGAATGATCCAGAAGAAATATAAACCCAAAGAGTCCCAGAGATTATATTTAGGTATCATAAATATCCATTTTAACTGAAAATACTGAGATAGTTTGTTCCCACCTACAGCAAAGTGTCATACTCGCCATCATTCAATAGTTGCATCGTCCCAGCTTCATAACCCCCTTATTCCTTGTGGGCGGTATCCGCAATGACAGTGTGCCAGTCATCCAGAATCTTGATTGTGTCGGCACACTTTGCCCTGATGCCGCCCTCGCAATCACTTCCCAGCACAATCCGCACGGGCAGCTCCCTTCCCTCGCCGACGCCCGTGTGCGTCAGCATCTCAACAATGACCTCGCACCCCTTAACCACGTCGCCCATCTGCTGCCCGTCCTTCTTCTCCAGCATCTTGCGCGTCATGCCCGACGGCGTCGCCTCGTCCTCGTACGCCGGCAGCCGCTCCTTGGTCGCCACTTTCGCGCCCGGGTTGAGAAACCCGGTGCGGAAGTAGCCCGGCTCGACCACCGCAGCGTCAATGCGGAACGGCGCCAGCTCCTCGCGCAGCGACTCGGCCAGCGACGACGCGCACGCCTTGGTCATGGCGTAGACGCTGTAGTTTGCGCCCCCCGACCAGCTGCCGATGCTGCCAAACGTCACCACCGTCCCGCGCCTGCCGCCCGCGCCCAGGTCCTGCGCCCGCATGCCGCTGAGGAAGGCCCGGACCGTGTTGAAGGTGCCAAAGACGTTGGTGTCGAAGCTCGCCTGCAGCTCCGCCGGCGACGTCTCCTCGACGGCGCCGTCGAGGATAAAGCCCGCCGCGCTGACGAGGTAGTCGACGCGCCCGTGCTGCGCAAAGACGTCGTCGGCCGCGGCCTTGATGTCTGCGTACGGAGATGTCACGTCAAAGGCCCGCGTGTCGGCCCCCGCCTCGGCGAGGTCTTGGATGCTCGATGTCTTGCGCGCCGTGGCAATCACCTTGTGGCCGAGCTTGATGGCCTGGAGGGCGATTTCCCTGCCAAAGCCAGAGGAAGCGGCTGTGATGAACCAGACGGGTGTTGGAGCTGCCATCTTCTTTGTCTGTTCAGTCCGTCTAAGTGCTGTCGTGGTATACGTGCAGGTTGCTTATGATGTGATGTGTGTAAGTGAACAAGATGTGAGATCACTTATATAGTTCAAAGACGAATTGCTTGGTTGATGCAGCAATTCCATTCCAGAGCATACTCACAGCTACCTTTTATACACTTTCCCAGACATACACCAAGCGCAGTATTTAGCTTAGCCGCTTGCAAGTTAACCATCACAAGCCTCCTTTCGCTGCTTCATGCCTTTGTCACACGGACATAATCTATCCCCGAAGCCAAACCGCACCGCTTGCTAGCCGACCGTGACAAGCTTACTACAACCGCACCATCCCATATGCACTTTACGGAGTAAAAGTCATCGGACTTTAGAAGAGCTAGTGATCACCTACAGAGTAGTATCCTGGCTACGATAAAGCCGACCAGCCAATGACGTAGCAGACATGCTACCCCCCAAGTGGGGGGTTTCGGCGTTTACACTTGCTTCAAACAGACCCAGATACGACACGTCCAACCCCCAACGCCACCATTTTCGCATACAAACTTGCCGATTGGCTGCTGATGGCGCCAGCACTTAAGGACTTCAGCAAGCTGCTTACTAGACCACGCGAAGCGTCACCGCCAAGGCTTTATCCCAACTTCATCCCCATGGACAAATACCACCGTCATCATGTCATGTCAGAGTAGTTTCAGAGGTGTGCAATACAATTTCATTGTACAAGTTCATACATCAAACAGTTTGTAATGTCCCTATGCATCCGTACCATATCCGGAACTCCAGGCTCAAAACACGCGCATCACTCATCCAAAGGCCCTCCGCTCATTAACAATTTGTATCCGGCACAATTACACAATGCACCATTATCGATAAGATGTGCTTCCTTGTCTGCGATGACCAGAGCCCGATCCGACACCAATAGTGACGCGTCGGGCCTTGTCGCCAGAGAGGCCACCGCCCTGTCGAGGGCTTCCTCCCGTCTCCATCCTGAGGCTTCCTCCAAGGTTCATGCGGCGAGCCTGACCAGGCGTGAGTGCAGCGTCAATCTTCCAGTCGGACGGCGTGCACGCCAGCGGTGGGCTCCTCCTTCGCTCCGCACTACCGCGACGAAGGCGAGAGATGCCATTGGTGCTGCTAGCCATGGCGGGCAGGCTGGGTCGTGGACCAGTTCGCTCGCCAATCGAACCAATTGATGAGATTCGCCTCGCGCCTGGTGCCGCTCCACCGCTCAACATAAGACTCGCTCTACGCGCCTTGTCCTTCATGGCAGTGTGCAGCGCAGTGCGCAACTTACGAGCATCGATGCTGCTAGCATCCGACTCGGATCCCGACGAGCCAATGCTGTTGTTGAGGGGGCTGTTCTCATCGATGACGGACCGTCTGGATCGAAGAGAGCGGATTGGGATGCTGAGACCCGAGGGCGAGGGTGATTGGTTGCCGGTCTTGGCGACATCCAGGGATCGCAAGGGAGGAGTTCGCGACGTCTCGGGGGAGCTGGAGACATAGCTCAGGTTCATGGATGGGAGTCGAGATGCAGGAGATCCACCACCGACCGAGGGCCGAGCCTTGAGGAAACCAGCCTGGAATCGGCTGGGCTTCGCCGCCACGAGACCGATCGTCCTGGTTGGCTGGGGGCTTATATCCATGCTCATCGTGGTTGTCTCTTCTTGGGGCTCGTGCTGAGGCTCTTCCTCCATTGGCAGGACAGGGAGCTCGAGCTCTTCTGTCACCTCAATGTCGTGCTCCTCTTCCACCTCTTCCTCTACCTGCTCAGGCTCCTCATCGAGATAGGCAGCGACAGGAGGGGCAATCAGGCTCTTGTCAGGAGACGCATTCTGGGGTGAAGGTGTGCCCTTGAACTTCTGGGGTGTCTGAAAGTCTGCCAAAGTTCCATCCTCCGTCTCGTCATCTCGCCATCTTACACCGCCCTTCTTGCCCTTCTTCACTGGTGTAAAGCTCACACCCTTCTTGGTTGGTCCCATCATCACCTTGCGTCGTCGGGGTGAACCCCTCGTAGGGCTGAGAGGGGTCTCAACGGGGGCTGGCGCAAAGGCAGGCTGCGATGTCGGCTTGAAGAGCAAGTTTGTGGCCTTCTTGTGCTTGGGGGTACCGCGTCGGGTGGGGGGGAACGACTCGGCGACCGGAAGCGATCCGTCTGGTTTGATAACATGCGAGGCAGCCGTGTATCCTGTCTGCAAGAGGCGGTGGATAATTCCCTTGGCGTGCGCCACAGCTTCTTCCTCATCCATGCTGATCGTATCGGATAGTGAGGAGAGAATGTCAAACTGAGCAGTCAGAAGTGTCTGCACCATGGCAACATCGCCAACCCTGTCTTGCTCGAGAACCTCGCGGTAGGACTCGCGGTTGAAGTTGGACTTGAGCAGCTCGGCCTCGCGGTACAGGCTGTCCGTCTCGCCATTGTCGGCACCGTCGCTGCCCTCAAGCTGTCGCAGGCTGTGGCTAAGGGCCGTGTCGAGTGCGCGCTCCCAGCTAGACTTTTCCAGCTTCTGGTGAATGTGGTGTCGGCTGTTTTCCAGCTCAAGTAGGATGCCGTGGGCGGTTTTTCGAATGGCAGTGAGGCTAGGAGGCATCGAGTCCTCATCGCCTCGCTGCTCACAGACGGTGTCGAATGCAGCAATCCACCCAGAGACCATGCCAATTCGTCGCTCAATAGCCCTGAGCTTCTTCATGTTGGTGGTGCGGTCCTGGCGCTCTGAGGCCGAGTTTTCGTAGGCAACTCGGAGTCTCTGAATACCTTCACGGGCCGTTGAGTCGCGCTTCTCGCACTGCTTCTGGAACTTGGCAAAGAACATCTTTTCGGCATTCTTCTGCTGAGCCTTGAGCTCGTTGATCAAAACCATCTGCTCGTCAATCTTGACCAAAAAGTCCTTGACGTGTCGGTTGACATTGAAAACGTTGCGTGTGACCTTGGTCTGGATGTTCTTGGCGCGGTTGGCGTACCGGAGTGTGTTTTGGGTCTCGTCAAAGTGGGCGCTCGAGGGCGAAACACAGACAATCATGACGGTCTTGCAGTTTCCGCCCAGTGAGAACTTTAGAAGACGGGTAAGCTTGCTGTTTCTGTAGGGTACGTGGGCCTTCTGGCGACGGTCACAGAGGGCGTTGATGCAGCTTCCAAGAGCGAGCAGAGACTTGTTGATGTTGGCACCCTCGGTAAGGCGCTCGCCCCTGTTCTTGGTGACGGAGGCTCTCTCGGAACCCGCCAAATCGATGATGCTGAGGGTGGCCATTGTGTGAGGCTCGCTGACGTCAGCATTCCTGTCCTTCTGGGCAATGTTGATCTGGAGCACGGCGTGCGATCGGGAAGAGGTGGCGTTGGCCTCGGTAGGTGAAACTGTTCGGTACTCGTTTCCTTGGACAATCATATCCATAACTTCCTGCACATCCTTGGGGCGGTGGCTGGTGAGCCCGGTGACGGTGACGGCCGCGTTGCTGTCCTCGCGCAGCATTAATCCGCCTTTGGGGGCGCTGTTGCCGCCGCCGGGGACCAAGAGATCGCGAATCGTCTCGTTGTAAATCTCCAAGTAGCTGAGGGTAAGCTCGGTAGCCTTCTCCTGGCTGCGCTCCTCAATCTTCTCAAACAACTCCTGCATGGTCATGAAGATGATGCCTGGCTGCTGGGATGTACCGGTGATAGTGTGCGTCTTGCCGCATCCTGTTGCGCCGTAGGCAAAGACTGTCGCGTTGTATCCGTCGAGGACGCTGTCGAGGAGATTTCTTGTCGTACCCTCGTAGATTTCGGCTTGTGTTGTGTTGTCGTCAAAGACTCGGTCAAAGGCAAACACTTGGTCCTTGACCTTTTTAGATGTGGGTAGCACGCTTCTTCCGAATTTGTGGACGGGGCTCTCCTCGGGTGGATCAAAGACTCTGTTGGTTGGTTAGCTGTTGTGCTTGACGCCGATGGAGAGAGCGGACATACAAGCAGCGGTCATCAACGACCTTGATCACGTTGCGTAGGCCGCGCTGGTGAAGCTTGGGAGGGGCTGCGGCAAGGGAGCCATCGCCCAGGAAAATAGTGCCATCGTCAGTCTTGTGTCTACGAAGCGTGTTAGCAGGCGGCGATCGAATAAGCAGCTTGGGAGCTCTTCGTACATTTGCGCAGCTTCTCGGATCGTGAAGGGGCGCACGCGGACTAAGACAATTAGCGACAGCCTAACCAGGCATGGAATGCGCGCGACGTACCGGCGACAGTAATGGATGACTGTCCCGCCGCGGACGTCAGTCCCGAGGTCGCCATGGTGTGTTGATGTTTTCCCAGTCGGTCGATGTTGGTATGAGGTCCTCGGGGAATCAATAGCTAGCTAGTAACGGCGTTGGACGAAAGCGTGAATGCGGAATAACAGAAGCAAACAAAAAAACAGTTGGGTTCGTAACAAATGAAGGACAAGGTCGGATAGTTTCCCAGGGCGGTGGCAGCGCTCCACGGAACGGTGCTTGGGAAAGTCGCAATGGCAGTCGAACCAGGCCCAGATGCTGTGTCGTTAGTAGTTAGTTGTAGAATGGTTGGGCCGTTCATGCCTTCT
Organism: Calonectria honghensis; assembly: GCA_013403855.1. NCBI lineage: Eukaryota > Fungi > Ascomycota > Sordariomycetes > Hypocreales > Nectriaceae > Calonectria > Calonectria honghensis. The sequence continues at coordinate 683,730 of VTGB01000001.1, forward strand.
TGACCTCGAATTTGGATTGCCAAACGCGGCGATTATTATGCGCTAGCGTTGCTCGGCAACGGACTTGCCGCGCAAGGGTACCCAGAAGGCGGGTCCTGTGGCCGAGAGGTCCACTGGTGGGACAAATCACATGAATTTCAGCGGGCTCTGTGCGTCAGTGTTTTGGCGACCCCCTTGGAGCGCTAAGCTGCCGCAGCCGAAGAAGGCGTGTTTGGAGACCAAGTTGGGGGCCATCGCCGATTGGCTTCGCTGCTGTGCGTCCAGCTACAGTGGGAGTATGGACCCATAGGGCAAGGCCGACGAAAGCCAGTGACGCCGCCCCAAGCAGAGCATTACCTGCCAAGTCGAGATCCAAATACTAAAAATTGGGTAATTGTGTCTATCGCCCAAGTCTGATGCTGCACGGCATGCCTAACATCTGTGATTCTCAGAACTCTGTCTTGGGCTGTAAGTTTATAGTACTTGCATCATATCCTATCATTCTCACATGCATGAAGGCTCAGAGTGACGGCAATGCACCTCCATTCTACCTTCCATACCCACCCATATTCCACCAAATCTTGTCGAATTGTTCCACTAGGACATATTCAAGCTGAAAACTTCTCTCGGATTGTTCAACCATGTTCGAGGCCTAGATTCTCGCGGGCAGAAACCAGTTCGGCGAACTACTCGCGCCACCATGTCTTCCAAGCGAGTTCTGCAAGCCGTAAAGATGGCCTAGACGATCGGAATATTCGTGAGTTCTTGTGATATCTGTATTTTCTTGCTTGGAATCTCCAGTTTTGACACAAGGGATGAAAACATCACTGAGTAGGGAGTTGGAGTCGTGAAATACAATAACAACAGCCCCCATTCACTTTGTACCATTGCGTGGGGTCCACTTTGGCCTTGTCTATATCAGAATGGGTTTTATATATTCGCTAATCCCAGCAAAATAATGCGATCACTTTTATTATGAAAAAATAAATACAAATATAAATATAAAATAAATATACCCTTGCACCACCTTATTTTATTTATTGTTCCAACTGCTGTGCGTGGCTAGGCATGCATGGTGCCTACGCCTCAGCTGGGCAGCACCATACCCTATACATGCTGGATGGTTGGAAGATATACTTAGGCAATCCAGCCTGATGGCAATGCTCTTACATCAATTGTGTATAATATTTATAAATATTACTCCTGTATCCTATCTTTCTCACATGCTTTGGCGATTGTCTTCTTGCAATGATTTACATGTGACCAGCTGCATGATGCTTTTAGACAGATGCCTCAGAATAACAAACCCAGCCAATGACGCCGTACCAGCTGCCTTGCAAAACAAACAGAGGCAGCCCTGCCCAAACAAAGGGTGTTTTGAAACTGACCGCCTCACGCCGTCCGCCCAAGAGAACAGATCCATCCAGAGTCACACGTCCGGGCCAATTACGCTCTGACAGGTTGTTTTGTTATTCGCCGCTGGCCCTCCCTCATAGGCCGGGACCCCACTTATTTGCGGAACTCGGTCCCACGACATCCGTTCGCTAGCAGCAATGAAGGGCGGGCGCCTCGTTTCGGCACCCGGATGCTCCCATGGGGGTGGTTTAAATTGGGAATGACACGCTGTGCCTCTTGCATTGAGGAGGGCAGATGAGCTCCTGGGTCCCCTTGGTAATTGACTGGATGAACCATCTGGGGAGGAAACAGCTATCCCAAAACGGACGTCATCCCTGGCTCGTTCTCCCTATTGCTGCTCTGTTGACATGTTCTGGCCTCCTTGCGTACCTAGCTTGCTCTAAACAAACAACAATTCTTCACACGAGGCAAAACCACTGGTCACCGTGATTGAATTAACATCACATTTAGATCCCTATAGTTTACACCCATGACGCCAACCATGCAAATACAAGGCCTTACCCATCGATACATCCCGGCATTTGACTTTGAGTCTTGTCCCGTAAAGTCCATTCTCCCCCTTTTGTCCAAAGCATTCAGACCAAGTGAAGAGCTCAAGCAACTGCCACCTCTGGCGTATACACGTACCGCGGCAGCGCTGCCATCCTCTCCTCTGGGCTGATCTCGGCATCGTCGTACACCATGCGAGTCTTCTTGTCCTTTTCCTTCTTGCCCTTCTTGTCGCCATCGTCTCCAGCGTCCGCCTTTTGCGGTGGCTTGATGCCAGCCTCGGCCATGCGGATCAGCTGGTCGATGTCGTCGCCTTGCGGGGCCGAGACATTGCCCTGGCCAGGTCGCTGAGGAAGTCCCGGTGCCGCTGGTAGGTTTCCTGATGGACGCGCCGGTAGCGAGCTTCCCGAGTATCCGTATGAAACCGCTCCAGGTGGTGCTTGGCTGGGGTAGCTGGGCTGGCTGGCTTGGTCGTGGTTCTGTGTCGCGTTAGTATATGTCACGTCATGAATAGAGCTGAAAAAAGAACGTACGAAAGAAGCAGAATTAGCCACCGTGGGATTGGCAGAGTTTGCGTTTCCGTCCGCTGGAGCATTCTTTCGCTGTGTGCGGAAGTCCTCCAGCCTCTTCTTCAGCTCGTCTGCCGTCTCAACCCTGAGCTTCTTTCGCCCATCCTTCATCGCCTGACCAGGCAAGGGGTTTCCGGTCGCGATTCGCCTGTCCTCTTGCGCCTGGTAAAAGTTCTGGATGATGCGGTTTCGGTGCTGGTCGAGAATCTCCTGGGGGATACCCTCCATACCAAAGATTTCGACCTCGAGGCCCTGTCGGTTTGGGAGCGCATTCTCGACCTGGGAGAGATTCTCCTTGTGGACTTGGTTCATGTGCACAGAGAGACCTAGATGGGGAGGGCCACAAAAGTCAGCTTCTCGTCATTGCTGTCATGGGCGTCGCTGCCTGGAAAGAGACAAACCTCCGGCGGTGTTCAACCGACGACCACATCGGTCGCATTTGAAGTGCTTTGCCTTCTGGTGAGAGATGAGAAGCTTCAGATCTTCGAAATCACGCTCGCCTGCAATGCCAAGTTAGCCTAGAGTCATCCGCGGGGAGGAGGCGCAAAGGTTCGCACAGTAGTAGCACCAGGGACGACCGAGGATCTCCTCGACGTCGGGGTGGCCGCGCTTCTTCTTGCCCATCTTTTCGGTAGTCGCGACGCAATTCTGCGAGTCGCAATGAACTGTAATCTGGCGCGAACCAAGGGTAGAGAGACACTGCCGCGTGGATGATCGCGGGCTGTAGTGCACTTTGGCGTCGAGCTGGTTCAACGCGACGATGAGAAAGTTGGGTGGAGAGCTTGGCCGGGTAAAGCTCGGCTATTGTAGCCTCGGCCGCAACACTGCACCCAGACTTGATAAAATGAGACACCATGAGTAATGATGCAAGGCGACAATTCCTCTCTCCATTTGTAGAAGTGGAAAAAAAAAAATTGAGGGAAAAATGAGGGATTTGATCATCTAATTTAGCTTGAATCCTCTACTATGGTCAACATGTTTCTTGATATTCTCCTTCTAGCTAGTTGCTTTCCTGCCCTATCTATATTCTATTGCTCACTCGAGATAGAGTGCACGAGTGACAACGAATATGATTACAGTTGAAGCTTGGGCACGGTCGATCTGTGTGTACTGAGAATCAACCGTTGCCACAAAAGCACTATATCCTGTTAACCAAATAAAACTGTATGAATGGATACCGATGACTTACGTATCCCCAATGTTCATGTCTCCTAGAGTACGGCAACCTAGATTTTTGAGCGTGTAGATACTGCGCATGTATGTGTCGGTACAGTTCAATATCTTCCTCATCGCCAACATCATCATTTCCTCTAATACCATTGTCGCCTGAGCCATAGAGGATTTTGATGCTACTTCTCGGGGCGTGGTCTTGTTGGAGTGTAACCGATGACCATCGCCCACACCTCCCGCAGTTGCGACCGCCGTTTTCGGTCTCGGAACCTTCTGTGGAAGCTTGGCAGGTCGGATATGGGCAGCTGCCTGATTTTGCAGCGAGCTCATCGACCACCATGGACATTAATAAGTGATCTCCTTGCCGCACGGCATGCTGCCAAGTACTCGCAGCCAATTGCCTGCCTCCGCGAGCATTCATTATCACATACTTGCCCATATCAACACGAGACCTTCCAGGTTTATTGAGAAATACTGCCCCTAAAAGGTATTTGAAGCTATCCCAGTGTTGGCATACCTGATAGGGCAGAGCCATTGTGTCTCCTAGGGCCGTCGTGAACTGCACAATCGGGAGGTAGATGGGTGTAGGGAGGCTACCTTCAATTCGAACAAGTGTATTGCGGACATCAACGAAGAGCGCTAAAAGTTTGGCCATGGCTGATCTCATCTCTGTGGCAAAGCTGGCACAGAGTCGTATCATTTCGTTCAGCTGTTTGGTGATTTGGCGCAGACACATCAGCCCTGAAGTGACGCGGGCGAGTACTTTTGTCATTGTAGTGAGAACCGATGCTGTCTGTTTTTGAGAATGATCAGTGACGGCCTGGATCTCAGACAGCGAAGCTTCTTGGTTCTTGAGCTGTTGACACATTTCTTCCGAGCCCTCTTCCAATTTAGCGAGGATCGATGATTGATTCGATAGCTGAGCTGTGACTTCCTGCTGTCGTTCGACACAAGTTTCAACACATCGATTGGCTTCTCTGAGGAGCTGTGGATGCGCTAATATTTGGCGTTCGAGCTTGGATGCAAACTGATCCCTGTCGCTCTCAGCCGCTGTTATTGAATTCACCGCCTGTGTCATCAAAAGCATATTGATAGTTGCCACATGGCTCGCGAGGGTCGACCTGAGGTGCTCGATGTCCTTATCGAACATGATTTTCCACTGTGCCCTCCGAGGGAAACCCTTCATCTTGCAAGTTGGTGCAGTGAAGGATCCCAGGTGTTTTTCAAACTTTGATATTTTGTCGAGAAAATCCTGGAGCGGCCTCCGGCAGGCGCAAGCCATAGCCCTGATTGACGTGAGTTGACGGAGCTCATTTTTTGCGGGTGTTAGACTCTCAAGTTGGTGCAGAGCTCTCTGAAGAGCCTCGAGCTCAACAACGAGTGATTGGTATTCAGGAGCAGCCTCTCCAGTCTGATTTCAATTAGATAAAAATGCCTCCGGTGGATGCAAAAGACATGACCGAGAACTCAGCCTTGGGATGGGTTTCGCCTGGATGCCTTACCTTGTGCAACTCGACAACGATTTGCCCGATAAGTTTTCCAGTTGCAAGGATGTCGCCGATCGAGAACTTAACGGGTGCCGACATCTCGTTTTTGGTCACTGACAACAGTAGAGCAAGCACATGGGGTGATTTGATTCAGGCTGGTTCTTTGTTTTGTTGGGCGCTGGTGTCGGTGGTGGGCGATCAAGGCTGCCCAGCTCCGCCACAGCCACTTGGCGAGATGATTGGATTGCTTGGCCATCATCATTGACCGATGTCACATGGGCACAGGCTACAGAAAAAAACACAACCGTTGGTTAGAATGTCCGCGAGAATTAAGATCCAAATCCGTCGAGATTTTATATTCCAACACCGTATCCATCTTTGTCGACCGTTAGATGACTGGCTCATTTACAAGCATAAATACATGTAGATGCTGTATGTCTCTCATGATGCATCCATCCAGCTGAAACCGGGGGCTCATGTTCTTCCTAACCCATCCTAACCCATCCTAACCCAAAAAAGAAACCTATTTCCATTTCACCTCTGCGCCCATGTCCCATGCGGATGCTTCACGAGCAGCCAGCCCGAAAAAAAAACGAAAAAACGAACGCCCCTGTATGCTTACACGGCGGCATCTCCTTGCCGTCCCCTACAAAAGAAAATTAAGATCCGTTGTGTGCCACGTTATCAAACAGTGTTAGCGGCCATGACTGCATGCCGTTCATGTCGTTAGTCGTCAATCCAGACGCCGCTTCTGGAAGGCTTGGTGCCACAGCGTCCCGCGGACCGCCCCCAAGCGTCAACAGTGTGGTGGCATTGTATCGGTCCTGGCTGTCGGCAATTGCCGTCGTCCAGTCGTGCCAGGTGTTGCCTCGGCCGGACCACAACATCTCGGCCGTTGGCGGAGCTCCAATGTGCTGCTGCGTGGCCTGCGACGCAAATGCCATGAGAGGGTTTGGCTGCCCAGCCGTTGCTCCCGGAACACTTGTTGCCGCAGCGACGGCTGCTGCCTGAGCCTGAGCCTGAGCCTGGGCTTGAGCCTGGGCCGATGCATTAAAGAATATGGTTGCCTCAGTGTCATACTGAGGCTGAGGTTGCTCGTTGTATGCCAGCGTAGGATACGGAGCCTGGCCGTTCATGGTCGTTTCCTGATAGAATGCTTTGTGCGCAACCTCAGGCTGAGTTACCCCATTGGGCGCCCCCGGGGGGTGAGTTGGAGCATGGGTCGGCGCTTGAACCGGACCTTGAGGTGGCAAAGGGGCGGAAACGGATGGGGGAGCTGAAGCCGGTATTGGCGCGGGACCGGGCTGAACGACCGGCATTGGCGGGATCTCGGCAACTCTGTATGCAGAGGGCTGGGACTGAGGTTCCTGCTTAACCTCTACAGGTGCGCATGGTGGCTGAGACGATTTGCGGTCCTTGTTTTGCATGTCGTGCTCAATCCACGCAATCGTTCTGTCGATAATCTGACCTATCTCAGTACCAATTTGTGGACCGGAACCTTGGAAACGATGTTAGACTTGGCTTGTGCTTTGAGCGACGGCGTTAACTTACCTAGCAGATTTCCTGTCTCCTCGAGGATTCCCATCCAACCATTCATGCTGTTTCGAAGCGCCACAATTGCTTCGGGCGTCGTCTCGAAGCGCCTTTCCCAGTGAGCCACTAGTGTGGTAAAGATGGACGCCGCATATAGCGACATTTGATACCAGGTGGTGTCGAGACATTTTAGCTTCTGGATTTCCAGCTGGCACTCCAACATCTCCTTCGAAACACTCTCGCAGATACGAGCGTTTTCTAGCACCATTTTCCTGTCATCCGTCATTGCCACCGAGGGATGTCGCAGGCAGAGCCGGCACTCGAGCAGGAATGACCTGAGATAGAGAGCGTTCATGTGAGTATTCTCGTTTTGGTCTCGGTGACCCAGTTTCAGAAAGCCTGGCAGCTCGTCATCCCAAGCCTTGAGTTGCGCCTCCAGCGCGTTTACCACGCCAACATAGTTTCCGGCGTCTCGTCTCACACTGTAAATGTTGGACCACATTTCCATCATGATGGGCACAATCTTGAAGCTGCAGATGCCAACTTCGTAGATACAGGGCAGAGTTCGGGACGTGTCAATTCCGTCCTCGCTCAGAAGCTCATCGGCGATTGGCTCGGGGAAGCCGACATCAAACTCTTCAACCGTAATTGGCATGGGAAGACCACGGCGGCCGTTGATGGCAATATAAACCGTCAAGATGACCCACCAGGCCCTCTTGCGTAGCTCGTGCGTTAAGTTTGTGGGTTCGCCTGGACGTTTCGACTCCCGGTGAAGGTTTAGCTCGAGAGCGCGGTGAAAGGCGTGGTTGACCACAACCGATGAGCTGCCGGGCTTCGGAAACGCTCGCGTGTGCAAGGAAATCATGGCCATAGCTTGGACTGCCGCTAGGTCTGGTGAACAGGTGAGGTGGAAGAACTTGCTGAGGGCATAGTGATAATGCTTGTTCGACAGGTCGTTGAGGTGGGCGCGCTGGTCGGCCTTTTGCCAGTTGCGCACGCCGTACTGAAAGAAGATGATGGCAAAGACCATGTGGACCTGGACGAGCTCGGCCACTGTGGGCACAAAGGCAGGCTCATCGTATATTCTTGTAAGCTGCTTTGAGTTAGAAAGTCACCTTTACAGTTCCAAATGAGGGGTCATACCAGTCGCATAAAAGAAGGTTGGTGAAGTAAGGGAAGAAAGGAGGATATTGTCATAAAGTACCATTCCGAGTACATAAAGGCATCCTCTCTGGAAGGAAGGTCAGGTTGAATGACCGGGTTGATGTTCATGGTGGATTGCAGGAGAGCCTGTGTTGACTTGTTGTAGAGGGGCGTCGAGGCTGTGGCGTCGGGGGGAGGCTCGTCCGTGTCGGCCGCCTCAAATGAGGCCATGTCAACTGTCGTGCCCAGGATGGATAATTGAGTACCCTTAATAGAGCTGAGCGGCGCGCTGTCGTCACCTCGTACTCCAATATGGGCATCCCCACGACGCGACTCGAGTAGGGTTCGTCGGAACTTGGCCGCAACGCTGGGCGGCGATACATGGGGCGGGTTCGAGCCGTTCTTGACCCAGAGGGCGCTGGCGACCTGCGACCAAGAGTCGCTCGGTTCGGTCACATGTGTCGTGTTCCCGTTGCTTTCAATCCCGGCGTCGGGTTGGTATTGCGCGTAGAGCGAGTAAGGCTTTACTTCGATGCCCTTGTCGCCTAAGAGCTTTTCCAGGTCGCGGATATGGGACATCATGTCCGACTTCTCCCTCTCGAGCTCCTGCAGGTAGCCTCTGCGTTCGGTTCGGCCAGTTACTCGATCGGTCACGTAGCACTCGAGGTTTTGGTTTGTGCAGTGCGAGCAGCCCTCGGGCAGGGCGTCGCAGCGAATCTTGCGGACCTGGAGAGAGAGTGCGCAGTCAGCATCTAAACGTGGGGGCCGCATGTTGTTGCACCGCGACTGCAACTCACCTTGCATCTGTCGCATGCCTGCCCGGTGCGCGTGTACGACTGCAGGCGATTCTTGACAACACTCGAAAAGTCGTCGGGGCCGCGATCTAGGCGCGGCAGCTTAACCTTGTTGTTGCTGGCAGCGCTGGCTGTGCCGGCACCGGGTGCCTGTTCGTCATCACCGCTGCCGGCCGACCTCTTGACGGGGCGGCCAGGCATCGTGGGGTTGGAGCGCAAGGAGAATTCCCTGGCCGACAAGGAGGATGTGGACGACGCAGACGAGGCCGACGATGGGCTCACGGAGCTGGGTGAGGTCGACGAGGGCGGCGTGATTGTGAGAGGCGCTGGACGCTGGCGCGGACGCCGCCCAGAGGGACGGGACGCGGGCGCAGGCGCTGCTGGGTGCGCTTGGACGGGGCACTGGAAGCGATTATCCGGGGCCCATGCGGAGCGGAGGGGCAATGACGGCCAGGCACAGCTTCGGGTCTCTATATGGGCCTGAGCATGAGCCTGTGTCTGCGGCGGCGACGACGACGGGGAGCTGTGGGATGCAATGGGGAAGCTGAGGCTGCGCTGGTGGGCGGCGATGGCTTCCATGATGGAATCCGCCGAGTCGCAGGGCACACGCATGGGCACGTCCAGCGGCGCCCCGGGGCCTGTAGCCTTGCCGTCCGGGCGCCTCGCGCAGGGGGTCAGCGGGGGGGACGAATACGCTACAGCGGGCTCCGGGCCTGGATTCAGCGGCGCTGGCACTGTATGCGGACAAGGGATGGCCGCGCTGGTGGGAGTAGCGGGGAATGGCGGCAATGGCATGTGCATTAGCGGCTCCAAGCGTGGACTGGCCGTGGCCCCGGCGCTCAGCTCCCGGGATCCCAGTGGCGTGGCCCGTTCCCTGGAGTGGGCACCCTCTAACTCGGGACTCGACCCCAAGTGGACCGGGCGGCACCTGGAGGCCGTGGTGAGAGGCCTGGAACAGCGCCTTTTGGCTGGTCCTGTTTGCTTTTTTGTTTCCAACCCTGGCGAGACGACCGAGGGATGGGGAAGGTCTGGATTGGAAGACACGTGGGTTGTGTCTGCAGTGCAGTGCTAAAAGAAACAAGGAGGTAGCCCAAAAAGTAAAGAGAAACACGAAATATTGATATGCTTGTTTATTGTAGGGTGATTTGTGGGCTGAGTATTTCTTCTCAACCTGCTTTTTGTCCCGATAGGATGAGGAAAGAGAGAATTGATCTATTCCAAAAATAGTGAATTAAGGTAATGTGATAAGCTTGCTTGTGTGTCAAGGACAAGGGCGTGTAAAGCGGCTCACTGTTCCTGGGACCATGCCGTGCGCGTTCCTTGATTGTTATATAGATTTGGTCAACTAGCCGAGTTGGCGATGGATTCACCATCGGCATAAGCACCGACATCCGAGCTTGGTTCGCGTCGAGGTGGCTGAGCGACCACGACGCCAACGGGGATCCAATTCTAGAACTGCCCAAAGTCCATCACGGTGCTGGGTGCTGCGGGGTTGGAGTTTGTCGGCAGAGCCAAATCGCAATCACGGCAAACGCGAGTGCGCAGTGGGTTGCACCGGCGATAGGCGGCTCGGCATGCAAATCTGATGCCCAAAGTATGTTTTCCTTCGTCATCTCCTGCAGGTGATAGTCCAGCCACACCCACAGAACGGAAAACCGTATGCAGGCGCACACTCTGGTGGGTTGAAAGTCGACTGGTGCTTCCGTCTGCCGAACCTAGAAGACGGACATTTGCCTAACAGTAAACCAAGACCTTAATTGCGAGCTGTCACAAAGGCCCGGCGATCGTCATGCTGATGCTGTGCGGCAGCTTAGCTGACAGGCCGTCACTGCTCCGGTAAACCAGCTCCGGACGCCAAGAACCGGCTAGTTCTAGGCCGGGGCGGACGAAAATATTACTAGATGTAGACAAAATGGCCAAGGCAAGGCGAAACGCACAGTATCCCTTGCAGCGTCGGCGGTAAATACTGTGCAGTCTGCTATAGCACAGCCGTGGTTAGGGAAGATGGAGAGGGGGGGTAAGGCCTAGTCTCCATCCTGGGCGCCTTATGCAATGCAGATCGCCGGGTTCGCCATGGCTGTGGCTTCTCCGCCAGATGGTGATCCAATCGTCGGGGCGATAAACCGAGTGTGCATGGTTCTCGCTCCCTGCTTTCCCAAGCACGGCATCGTGATTGGGGACTAGCTTTCTGATTGCCGACCAGGTTGGTTTTATTATCACGCTGCGCTACGGCTGATCTTGCTCGCGTCTGGTGATCGGCTGCGGGCGATTCGTCGATGGACTCAGATAGGGCTCAGCGACGCAGTGATCAGTCACTTTTGAGTCTGCAGTCACAAGCCTCCAGCCTCATACTCAAAATGGCAGGTGTCACGCAATTAATCGGCGCATGTCTCTCGATCGCTCCAGAGGTTGGTGGATAAACCGGTCTCGACTCAGGATATGTGGGCCGTGTCTGAGGAAATGTGATGTGTTTGTGTTGGTGGCAGCTTGGAGGCAAGCGCAGAAGCCAGCCTGGAAGCAGGCTGAGCGAGAGAGGGAGGGAGCTGGGAAATAGGCCAGACTAAGAAGCCAGAGATGGATTTCCCATGTGTAGTTATCTAACTTGGCTCGCTTGCAAGTTTCCCCTGAGCCCTGCGCAAGTGCAAATGCGCGTCGACATGGGGTCGAATGAGGCTTTGGGCAAGCGTCGATCGGGTGCAATTAATCGGGCGACGCTAGGCGTTTGGTCTGCCCCGAGCAATGAATCTGAAATCTGGTACCGCAAGTACGTAACTGTTGGCCGATCCAACGCGAAAAACCCTGGCCTAGCCGACGCGATGGGATGGAAGCTCAGACTCAACTTTACCCCGCCAAAAAAAAAAACCTCCCACGGGATCCGATCTTTACCCCTCCACATCCACACCACACATTCAGACACACTCTCTCACACGGCCACACTCGTGCGACAAAGGACGTGGATCTCGCGGCCACCACAACCACAGACGTCCAACATTATCGCGTGCATCCCGAGTCAGCTTTCAGCTGCCGAGGCGCACTTCCAGAGCTTCTCCTAGTGCCGCCAATAACGTTTACTTCTCGAACAAGCTCCCACCATGGCCCTCGAGACCATCGCCATCGAGCACCTCCCCTCCTCGCACAAGGCCCATCTGGCCCTGTTCCGTGACGTGAAAAACGCCTCGTTTCTGCACCAGCAGCTTCTCGCCCGCAATGCCGACTTTGAATATGCTTTTGTCGATGCCTCTGTCGTATGTTTCCCATGCCCTTGCGTCATGGACGCTGTCGCCGCCTTGACCGTGGTTGGCTGACACCCATGATGCCGCAGGTTGTTTCGCGTGTCCAGCTCCTCTCCGCCGTCTTCAAGGCCACCCTGGCTGCTGTAAACGGCGACCTCAAGACGCCCAATGTCCACTCCGAGATTGTGACTTCTCTAAGCTCCTCGAACAATGTACTTAATGCGCCCCCTTTCCTGCCATAAACCATCCCCCGTGCTGATTGTGGTTGGTGCCTAGATCGCCGACGCATATCGCCGTTTTGGCATCTCGCCTTCTACCAAGGATCTTATCGTTGTCAGAGTTACTTTCCCGGCTGACAATGCCCCGCCGATCCAGCCCGATCAGATCTGGGAGCATCTCAAGGCCAACATCGAGGGCGACGCCCAGGACCTGACAGATGAAAACATTGCTACTGCGACTGACTTGCCTAAGGTGCGTAAGTACTACAAGCTCAACGGTCTCAAGTGGCTCGAGGACATCAAAGACGAAGTGGTGAAGAAGAAGGAATTGGAAACTCTTATCCTAGGCGGCATGGCCCTGCGCGGAGTATAAAAGGCACAAACCATTAAAAAAAAGACAAAAGACACAGCAAAAGGCACAGTAACGAGCTCATGAAATTATTTCTCTTGTTTAACAAAAAAACTGTAAGCCCATATCTTTAATATGCCCGGCTCTACCTCATGATCCTAAAACACACCAGACTCCTAGAATCGCTATCCATGCATGATGCAAAGTCATAATCATCAAATCCCTTTTCTTTTCTCTATTCCCATACTCGCACAGTCTCATGCCAGTCCAACGGCGCTCTTGCATCGTCGCACCAGCTCATTCCACATGGCGTCTCGGCTGTCTCGAGTTCGCTGAACGGCATCCTTGTTCTCCTGAGCTCGGCGGAGCAGGTACTTCATGCACTCGCCAGTGGTTCCCCAGACGAGGTACTTGTAGGCGGGCAGAGTGGGCGCCAAGGCACCCCGCTCCTCGCGAGCAGTCTGGCCAGCCTCGACCAGCTCGCAGCTGACCTCGTCGGCCATGCCCTGAAGCTGGGCAAAGGAGACGGGGGACTTGGCAGAGCCGGCGTCGCAGATGGCGCGAGCTCGCTGGACAGACTCGGCGTTGTGGGAAGCAATCATCAGACTGGCAGCGGGGTAGACACCCTGGCCCTTGACCTCGTCGGACCACTGTCGGGTGAGAACGCTAGCAGAGAGGGCATCGTAGCACTTGTCGGTGTCCTCCTTGGTGTCGTGGAAGAGGTGGCGGGGGTCAGAGCCCAGGTAGGCGCCACGAACCAGCTTGACGCCCAGGGAGAAGCCCTCCTTCTGGGCGAGGGCCAGGTGGTTGGACAGGACCTCAGGGCAGCACTTCTTGTACGCCTGGTAGGTGCCATAGATGACGGGGTCGCTGGTGTTGCTGTTGTACTTGCGTGCAAACTCCAGGGTCCAGTCGTCGATGCCGTCCTGGAGCATGTCCTGCTCAGCGTCGAACAGCAGGCGGACACCGCGCTCCTGGGCGAGCTTGCAGATGTCATCGATGGCCTTGTGGAGTGTGGGTGTGGCGGGTTGACGGGCCTTGAGTTGGCCGAGGGCAATGCTGCCGGCACCGGTGAACCTGTTTCGTCATTGTTAGCACCAAGTCGGGGTAAAAAAGACAATGAAGAAACTCTGTTCATTGAGAGCAACTTACTTGAGAGCAACGTAATCGCCGGGCTGGACCAGTCGAACTGTCTCTAGGGTGCCTTCAGCCCAGGGGAGAATCTCGTTCTTGATGGCGGCCTCGGTCTCATGTGCAGTGTTGCCCAGGGCAGCAGCCTGCTCCTTGGTCAGGACGACCTCCTTGGCGTAGCACAGCAGGACACCGGTGAAACCCATGCCCTTGAGTCCGGCAATGGTCTGGTGCACCTCGGCGGCGTTCTCGCCGGCGCAGAACTGGGCGTAAAAGGTCTTCTTGAGGAAGAGGCGGAGCAGGGGGTTGCGGTCGGGGTTGAGGATGGGGTTGTGCGAGTTGGCCAGGACGTCCATGATGCGCAGCGAGGGGGGCAGCAGCACGGGGGACGACGAGACGATGGTGGTGGCGAGGGAGCGGAGGATCATGGTGAGCGAGAGCACGCTGAGGGGGGCGCGCACCGGAGAGCTCATGTTGGGAGGCATCGGGTCTGGGATGGGGTGCTCGGCGAGCGTGTTGGTGCGCTTCTCAGACGAGTGGATGAGGCGCCGCTGCGTGAGCACCGCCATGGAGGCGGTGGTGTTGAGGCGGGTGTAGTGGGATGGGGATGCCGCCCATCGAAGAGGGCGGCATGTTCCACGGCTGCGAGCCAAGCTCATTGTGCAAGATGTGTTTGTGGGTGTTGTTTGTATGTGTGAATGGGTGTGTGGATGGGTGGTAGAGTGAGGCTATGGGTTACCGAGAGGTGATGATGCCTCTGAATCACGATCGAGTAAGCTGGGTTGAGAAAAGGCGTTGGAATGCCGAGATACAGCAGCTTTGAGGGGAGGGCGATGGGCTAGATATAATAGGAACAATGGCAAGAATAAGCAAGGGTCGGTATCAATGCGACACAAGCCAGTGAGATAACGGCAAGGACAAATGCAGCACAATTGGCAATCAGCTTGGTTGAGATTGGGTGAAAGGGAGGGTGGCTTATATCTGTCGTAATGGAGCGTCTATCAATCAAAGACCGGGGCTTGAACGGAGAAGCAAATGAAGCCCTGGCACCAAATCAAAATTGCAAGGCGAGTGGCGTCATTGGCCTGCCATCTTTGGCCCCCCCTCCTCCAGCTTGCTTCTGCCGCTGTCCCTTAAGCCGTCAGGGCTAGAGTTAATGATTCACCGACGCGCCAAGTGATCCCGTGGTCGTCGTCCACGATGGGTAATGAGCAGGGCCTGGGCATGGAGCTTATCGCCGTCACGTGGCCACCCCGGCAGGGGCAAAAAGCAAGCTGGGGCGTGGGGAATGTAAGAAGGCCGAGTGTAGCCGCCGTGGGGTTTGCCTCGTTTTTGTCTAGGAACACCACCAAGGGCAGAAACGAGCCCCAAGCCCATGGCAGCCCCCGTCCGTGCTGAAGCTAATTGCAGCAAACGGCCGAGGAATGTTCGACATGATTGGCCATTGGCCAATCATTGTGCATGGCTTATTGCATGTTATCTCGTTCCGGTTGCGCAGGTCCCGGCCGCATCTGTCATTCATCTGTCATTGACACCACCACCACCACCTACCGCCGCCAACCACCATCCGCCCTGCCTCCTGGGACACCCCTGGGCTTTTCCATCGAGCACTGGCCATCCATTGCACACGGTTGCATTGGGGCTGGGATCGGGGATATTGTGAGATTGAGATTGAGGGGAAGAGGGTGTGGGGATGGGATTTACAGTACTCGAGGATGCCGCTGCTCGGCATCCCAACCCAACCGACAAGGACAAACAAGTTGCGGCTCTTGGGGAATTTTTTTTTCCACCTAGGGCCAGGTCCGGCCACGAGGCCATGCGAGTTTTGCACCAGGGGCCCGTCTGACTAGCCAGGCAGGGTCCTGTATCCATCTCGACGACTACATCGTAGTGGTGGTAGTAGCACGCCGCCGGCCCGCCGCCGGAGGTTCGAGAGGAACTGGAGGGACAGCAATGTCCGAAGCCCACCACCAGCAGTCACTTGAGCGCGGATGGCATCGGCGCGGGAGAGGCGTGGGACAATACGTCCGGTCTCACCGTCCCCACCCCGGCCGTCGTGTTTCACGCCGCTGGTTGGCTGCTGGCGCCCTCGCTGTGGGACGCAGCCGTCCGACCAGTCCGCCGCTTGATAAAATCGACGTAACCGATCGGTCTGCCTCGGGCTAAGCCCACGAGGTCTTGGATGCCACCATACGCCAACCCAAACATCAGCCCAAGCTTTGCGGTCCTTGCTGCAGCTGTCAAGGAAAGGCGATCTAGACACAGCGCCGATAATCGGCGTGTTAGCCAATTGGTCCACTTTGCAGCAATTATATGCCCGTTGATTTCCATCCTTCTAGTCGCGGGGCGACCCTAGAGACCCTAGAGAGTGCCCTAGAAGGCATCCCAGAAGCAATCCCGAGCAGCACAATAATGCCGAAGCCAGACCAACACCCAAAAGGGGAAAGAGCGCTACTTACGCCATAATGAAAATCCACCGGCAACCGTCAGGGTCGCGATGGTGGTTGAAAACATGTCGCTAGCCCCTCGGCAGCGGTCAACCGTGCTCTCGAGCGACAGGGCGATAAAGCTCCAGAACCCAGTCTTGAATCCCATCTTGAAGCCTTCACGAATGCCGCCCTGCATGGCACGGTAATTCTTGGACTTGTGGTAAAAGTACCACCCCGTAGTCGTATCAGGCATTTTGTGCGCATGCTCCGCGCGAAAGCGCAGCTGCGCCATCTGCCCACCCTGGGTTGCGCCGAGTGAGAAACCCACGCCGACCGACGATAAGGTGCCCAGCATGAGCCGCGTCGGGGTAGAAATGGAGAGGCGGGGGAATGCATCATGCGGGAACGCTCCGGGGGCATCTGCGAGCATCGTGGCAGCGGCCGGGCCGGTCGGGGTTGAGGAAGGGGTAGGGGGAGTGTCGGTTGTTGCGGCCATGGCTGGCGAGCGAGCAGGTGAGCGGCTTAACGAGGGCCAGTTGCTGGGTGGTGGGGGTGGATCGGGGGCGCAGAGACCGGCGGTGGCCTCAGATAGAGAGGTCGCGTGGTCGACGAGGCTCGGACCGAGATTCTGGTGGGCGGGATGTGCTTGGAATTTATTGCTGGTGGGCTGGGAGGTCCATGTCGTGATGGATTGAAAAAGCTGCCGATGCCTCGACCGGCGTGCATATAGTGTGTATACAGGCGCACACTGTAAGTATACACTGTTAGATGCATCAGAGGCTAGTCTAGATAAAAAGCAGCGAGTCTCTTCTCAGCCTGTTTAGAAATTTTCGCTGGCGATTTTATCTCATATCTCATGCTCAAATCTCTATCGCAGGTTCAATATTTTCACTTGCTCTTCCTCACCGTCATCGGCGGTGAGTTAGTAATTAGCTTGGTTCTAAAGGATGAGCCCACGTCCCACAAGATGATCAATGCAATGTTCAAATCATGTGTGCCCTAAACTAGCCCAAGCTAATTTATCTTGATCAGCACATTGTTCTTGATAAGCAAATATAGATACCCAAACCCCAGTTTCCGCTTCCCGCACACCGACGTTGCACATTAACGCGATATCACGTGATCTCGTGAACGGCGCTTTCGCGGGAGTTCAAAGTGCCCCTCCTCTCCGACTGGGGTGCGTGCAGCATTGGTGTTCCTTCACACAATCGGCCCTCGGACCCTGGATTGCCAAGATGGTATGACGCTTCTCGAGATGCTCGGCTTATATCGGTTGTTGCAGCAGCTGACTCGCGCAGGCTGACATCGACGACGCGCACATTTCGGTGCGCTTCAAGCATGGCATTCACACCATCTACCTCTTTGTGGACGCCCTTGCACCCTTCAGCACTGTCACAGCCCAGCTTCTCGAGCTTCTAGAAGAGCGGTACCCGCAGGGACTGACTACGTCAATCGACCCTCCCCGAACAACCGAAGTTCCCTCAGACACGCAAGTTGCTTATGCTGTCCTCACAGTCCCCAATGATCCGTCGCGGGGATGGAAGAAGCTCAACTCGCAAAACGGAGACAGCACGCCGACCAAGATGGGCTTGAAGAACAACAGCCTCGTTGCGTTCGCGTTTGTGGATGATGAGGATGACGAGGTCGAGTTTGAGGTGGAATGGCCACGGGACGATGAGGAAATGTACGAGGCTCAGTAAGGTGGTGGGTCCAGTGTCAGGGAATCAGGGTTCTGATGACGGAGTGCACCATGTTAATAAAGCGCTACTCGCGACTAATGAGAAAGCGCAATGTAATCTATATCGCTGCACCCTCCTCAGGTGAGCTGTCTAGCGGGATTGCTGAGGCAAGTTGGTGGGAGGAACCGAGATTAGATCTGCTTGCCGACAAAGAACCAGATGCCCGTTGAGGCGAAGCATGGCTGTTTGAAACAATAGAAATTAGAACATGTGCCTTCCAATAAAAATCCCCGGAGAATAACGGGGAAATCGGCGTTGCAAGACTTTATGATGGCAGTTGGGTTTAGCTTTTTAAGGTTGAAGCATGGTTCGCTGGCATTTTGTCGCATCACTGTGATGAGTCGTTGACATCACGTTCAACAGTAGAAACCTACAAAAGAATATATATGAAGCAGTGAGATTCCGGGTTTAATTACACGCATTAGAGCATAGATATTCATATTTTCTGCATTCCATTCCAACAAAGTCTACCATCAGAGATGGAGGCATCTCAATTAATCCGACGTTGCATCAAGGAACGTGGCGCTCTGACTAAGCAAGGATGGAACGTCTACTCAGTGTGCAGGTGAACAGCCAAGTGGCGCGAACCCCGGATGCTCGCAGGGATTCCATCTTTTTTTTTTGGTGATTGCTTCAACCCCTTTCTTCTTTTGTCCTGTTCTCTTCGTCGGCCGCCTCCGTGGATCATCCCTCCCTAACGTCCACGGTGTTTTTGTGATCTTTGTTGCCAGGCCATTTTTTTTGCACATGCTGTAGGCTACATGTCCATCGTGGCCTTTCTCCGCCATGGCCTGCGCCTCGTGGTGCCACTGGCGGTAGCCATCACCATCTACCTCTACATGTTCCCCTTCTTCCAGAGCTGCGCATTCCCTTCAGCCTCCGGAACTAGCCAGGATGCCTTCGAATTGACAAAGAAGCTGCACTGGCCAGCTTCAAGGAACGAACTGACACCCGAGGATCGCCAGAAACTGGCCCCTTTTCGACTCTTGGCCCTGGGCGACCCGCAACTAGAAGGCGACACCTCTATCCCCATCAACCACCTTGGTGTCTTCCCCCACCTCCGGGAGGCCTTTAGACATGCCACTTTCCAGACCAGGCATTCGTCGCTTCGTGAGCGGTTTAAGAAAGTCACCCACGAAATTGTCGACATCGCATTCGACGACGTCTTCCACATTCTCGAGTCCTACCGCAAGCGCTTCGACCACTTCGGAAACGACTTTTACCTCGCCCACATCTATCGCACTCTCCACTGGTGGGCGGTGCCGACCCATGTGACGGTTCTCGGAGATTTGCTGGGCAGCCAATGGATCGATGACGAGGAATTCGAGAAGCGAAGCAAGCGGTTCTGGAAGCGAACCTTCAAGGGCGCCCAGCGACTGCCGGATGAGCAGGCACCATACCCTTCGGAAGACTACGAAGTGTCCGGATACCTTGATGGAAGTGAGAAGGAAAAGAGCTGGACAAAATGGTTGCTCAACGTTGCCGGAAACCACGATATTGGATATGCCGGAGACTTGACCGAGGAGCGATTGGAAAGATTTGAGCGTGCTTTTGGCAAGGCCAATTACGATCTTCACTTCCAGCTTCCCATCACAGACGATGAACAGCTCACCCAGATGTACCACCCTACCGAAAACCCAGACTCTGACCGCCTCCGGCCGGAAATCCGAGTCCTCGTCGTCAACGACATGAACCTCGACACACCAGCCAACTCAACGGCCCTCCAGGATGCCACCTACCAGTTTATTAACGACGCCATCTCCGCATCTAGCCCTGTCGAATCCAAGGGCGATTTTACCATCATCCTGACGCACATCCCCATGTACAAGCCCGAGGGCATCTGTGTTGACGCACCCTACTTTAGCTTCCATAGCCAACAGGAAGGAGGAGGTCTGAAGGAGCAGAACCAACTCAGTGCTGATGCCAGCAAGGGCTTTCTAGAGGGAATGTGGGGCATGGCCGCAAGAAGGGGCGCTCCCAATGGTGGAAACGGCCGCCCAGGTCTTATGCTGAATGGACACGACCACGAAGGCTGCGACACGTTCCATTTTATCAACCAGACAAATGGTACTTCAGCCATGGCTAGGTCTTGGGAGGTGGCCAAATGGTCTGATGCGCAGGCCAAGAACATTCCTGGCAGCGACGGCATCCCAGGACGTCGTGAAATTACAGTCCGCAGCATGATGGGTGGTTTCGGCGGAAATGCAGGTTTGCTGAGCCTCTGGTTCGACTATGAAGCCTGGGAGTGGCGGTATGAGTATGCCGAGTGTCCTCTGGGCACGCAGCACTTTTGGTGGCTGGTACATATTGTGGATTTTATTGTATTAGTATGTGTCGTCGTGTACGGGATTTTTGAGGTCCTTGTTAGTAAAGGCGTTGATGTCGACGCCAAGTTCTACCAAGCGGTGTCTTGTGCTTACAACGGGCTTTTGGGTAAAAGCGAGAACTATGACGGGTCAGCCGTAAATGGCAAGACCACATCAGGGACGAAATAATTGGATGCGAGAAATGACCTAAGAAGACCTGTAATATAACTGTTTGAATATGAGCATGATGTCCTTTTTTATCGTAAAAAGCCTACAGGCCTATGACTACAATCCAGCCCTTGAATGGTTGGAACGGAGGTACTGCACAAGTTGGCTGAGCCAACATAACCACAATATCAAACAAAAATAATCCTAAAAAAAAAGGGTAAGCGGTTATCTTTATGGAAATTTTATTTAGTTAGTGTTCATTTTTCCTAAAAATGTCAAGACTTCCGTTCTTTTACTTATGGCTCCATGCAGCACGGTATCGGACTGACAATCATGCAAAAGTTGTATCGTCTGGTGCAAGTTTTTTCAGTCAAACAACGCTACCCTAGAGCGTCGGTCAGGCTTGGTCTGAGAGCACGCAACACCTCAATTTCTATCAAACTTCCAATCGAGCCTAGGTCATTGTTGTAAATAACATATATCATTGTGAAAGAAATGGTTTTGATAAACATTTGAAGATGCCAGCGCGTGTTCCCGTCGGGCCTGGTCTCGGTGCATCGGGGAATCCAACTACGGTCCGGTTTAAATGCAAGCTAAAAGATGGAGAAAAGGAGAAGAACCACGGACCACTTGTTCAGACCCATCTAATGAGCAATCAAAGTGTGGCTTGCAACTATGCTGCTGGATCGACAACATGCAGCTGCTTGACTATTTGTGGTTTAGCAAGGGGAAACTGCAGTAGGTGGGATTGTGTTCCTGAAATCAACTTGGACCAATTTTGCCAAAGCTTCCATGCTAGCAAACGCTAGTACGGCATCTAGACCTGGAAATGCTGTGACCGGACAGCGAATAATCTGCGTCGCTAGCCGCTCGCCGGTTTTAGAGTGGTAGCATCTGGTGGAATTAACCGATCGTGGATAGGTCTGCCAACTACTAACTAGCATCTCGCCGCGTTTGTCCTTGCCCCTTGTTGGGCCCCTATATAACCCCAGTCTTCCTATGTAGATAGGCAGGCACAGGGTAAATTAGGATCGAGAATCAATCACCTACGGTTGCATCATGCGTGCATCCGCTGTTTCAGCTGGCGCATTTGCGCTCGTTGTGGCTGCATTGCCGGAAAACTTTGAGAGGGGTTACCTCTCGGACAAATGCCGCCATGCTGTGCGCAACCCTCTTCAATGCTGTTGCAATTGCTAATCATAGCGGTAGGTGTTGGACCACTATGGTGCTAAACGCGACTGCTTGTCGAATCTGGGAGTAACTGTTACCGCTGCACCGATGTGAGATTTCACTCTAATTGATATTGATCAAGTTGCTCACAAGTGACTAGAACGAAGACTCATACCAAGACTTTGACCAAGTACACCACTGGAACCGTTACTTCAAGCGGCGTGGTGACCATCACGGAATGGAGCACAGAAGCAACGACTACGACCAGCACCACCGTTTTGCATGCACCCACTGTGATCAGCGACCCCGTAATCAGTGTAGAGAAGCGTGCTGTGCCGACAAAGGCCGCCAAGGTCCCAGGGTACGCCCAGTGCTGCAAAGACGGCAAGGAATATGCATCAGCATGTGCTGTTGTTGGAGTCAAACTGCACACCACCACGGTCCCTGGGAAGACTGTGACCAAAACAGCGACGGTGTCGAAAACCATCTCCACGACCCATGTTGTTCTGGCCATGAGCACCACGACCGCGACCGCGACTACGACCGTTGTGGCCACCGCCACAGAGATTGCCATTGACAAGGATGGATGCATCAGACCGGAATACGTCACGCAAAGCACCCTTGATAGGCCCCTGGATTACCAGCTAGCAATGGCTACGTTTTCCGACGGCATCCTGGGAGCGAGGCTTCTGCGAACGGGAGACTACTTTTATCTCACAGAAGCGGACGGCCGGTCTGGCTATCTCGTTGGGCAAAAGAGCTGGGGCACCCAAGTCTACCTTGCATACACACGCACTTCGACGGTGGACCCGAACGTGGACGTTATCGCCTTCGGCATCGACTACTCGCGGACAAACATGACCTGCCGGTTCGGCAGCGGTCGGATCTGGTGCGCATCAACGGCTCAAGCATCGTCTCCCCGCGACAGCCTCTTGCTCTGCCAATGGCCGGGCGAAAGTTTCGCACAGGTAGCTCTTGGCCCCGAGGGTTATGAGTCAGCAGCGTGTAAACCTTTCCGTTTTGGAATTGGATCTTGCACTGAGAGATAGTTGGCTACTAATATTTAGATAATTCAGTCCATTAGTGGGCAACCGACCCATTCATTGATGAACTGATATGTCCAACGGGATAGAGACCACACCTGTGCTGTACATTAGCGGAATGCCACTTCGTTTTTGTCGTAGCCGTCAATGGGATATAATAACATTAGTTGGGTAATTTAGAAGTTAAATTAACTTAATTTGATCGAATTCCCTTCGAAAGATCACCCAGGTTGATAGACCATGTCGTTCATTGACTGCCCAACCAACGAATGCCCAGCCTTTGCGGCAACTGTCCACTCATCACTGTCCAGTGAATCACCCAGTGAAAATTCTGTCTCTTCCCAATCACTTCGTGAACGTGCTCTTTTCTCTTCTTCCAAAGCCTTTTCATCGTGTGTGATTGCAGCAATCTCAACCCAACCACCGGATGGAATTTCTGTTTCTTCCCAAGGTCTAGGTGAAAATGCTCTCTCCTCTTCCTCCAGGGGCCTTTCACTGCGGGCTATTTTGGGCTGCTCACCATGAACACTCCCTGTACATGAGATGGGGTCTGGTACACTCCTATTTTCTATTTTCCCCCAGTCCGCACCACTAAACTGCGAGTGTTGCTTTACTTCGTCCATTCCTCTTTGAGACCCCATTCGCTTGTCCGGGTCACGTACTAGGAGTCGGCCAACGATATCGCGGTTTCTCGATACACACATTCCAGGTTTGATTCAAACCGTTTGAATAATATATTCTGACGCATCATCCATTCGCTTTTGTCGTAGAAAAGCGATTTACTTTCGTTCAGGTTATAGATTAGACATCCTAGCATCCAGTAGTACCCTAAATTAGAATACATGCCTGTCATGATTGTTTCGGGCGGTGTGAGTTCCGTCACTTGATCTGGGAAAAGTTTGCTGATACCAAAGTCTCCAATAATAAGATGACCAGCGCAATCCAGCATAATATTTTCTGGCTTCAAATCCCAGTGTAGGCTTTGCTTTATAAGCATCTCCAATGCCACAATCAGCTCACAGGTCTAAAATTCGGCTTTAGCTGAACTGAATTCGAGAAAATCAACATAGAAGCTATGGTAGTACAACAAGGGACTTCTTATGATAAAATCTCTGAGCACATAATAATGACTGCTGGTCTGAAAAATGTATTTGACTGGGGCGAAGAACGGCTTTGTGATGGTAGGTCTGAATTTCACCTTCCAACGATGTTGTCTTTCGCTAGAAAAGGGAATATCACTTTGGGAAATGACCCTGTCCTTGCTGATGACCTTCAGGGCATATAATCGACCAGTGGACTTTCTTCTTGTTTTGTAGACGACACTAAAATCACCTTTTCCAATGACATGTTCTCTTTCAAATTCGTCCAGATCTGATGGTTGATATCAATAAAAATTGGAAAGCCAACCTCAGTTAACATGGTGACGGAGTCTATGTCTTTGGACTGTCGACTGGGTATCTTGATCTTTTGGGGACCGGTGGTGGTGAGTCGATCGATGGACCCGCTAAAAGCTATCCCATGATCACGGATCCCCAAGAGCGACTTTTTTTGGCCAAAGATTGATACGGCTATGCGGTCTAAATTTCAAGATTCTCGGACTATTTCACTAATGCGTTGTAAATTTGGGCTTCGTTCTAAGATGAGTTGGGAACTTACTTACAATTTCGTTTCAAATAGTACATGGGTTTTATCGCCTTCGCATTTCTTGCAAAGTCGATAACTTGGAAGCTGAACTAAATCCGCTGCCTCTAGGAGAAACCTCCATTGTTGTGTCAAGGCTTGGAATTCATTTCCGTCGACGCTCATTTTGACTGCAAAAGTCGAATCTTGATCTAGTGCCTCCCACGGTAGGTGAATACGAATAGGCACGGCGATTTGCTTTGATGACGTTTGTTGATCGGAAATACCAAAACCAATCCTCCTTTCTCCCCGAGAAGCATCCTCAATAATTGCAGTCATCCCTCAAATACAAAGTTCATGTTGAAAGCTCAGCATATTACTTGCAACTCATTGATGCAATTTAATTGAAATAATATTCTTGATTCTATTTCTCTATGGTTCTATATTCTACTTCAACTCCTGTGTTGCCCGAAAGATTTCTATTTTGAAGTTAACGATCCGTCAGCTAGGCCGCATATGAAATGCCGATGCACGCGTGCCTGTTCTATGACATTCTATGTAATAATACCGTATGATATTATCATAAATGTTTATCGCGCTAGTAAACTCTTAGACATACTCAGCGCAGTTAAGATTACTACCCAAGTCCATAACCTCCCTAATGGTGGCATTAGGGAGGATGCCAACCATCCAAAGGTTATGGTTCAGAGTGGTCTCATTACCTCCGTCTCCAAAGTAGTCAATCTCTGAGGCAGTAGGGTAAGTAAAGTTGTTTTCCGCCAAAAAGCTGTCAAGAGGGATGTTGCGGCCGCCCATGTCAGTGAGACGAGCAGTTAGGTTGACCTGCTGCCACATCCACCAGAGACGATCCAGGTAGGTGTGGTGGAGGTAGAATAGGGGATCTCCAGGGCTAGCAGCGACATCTCGAACCTGGGGAGTTTCAGTCAGCAATGACGCGTAAATTCTGTAAACGGTTTTCTGCTTACAGTACCACCAACACCCAAGTGGACGGCGGTGTGAGGATTGACTTGATAGCAATCCCAGGCGTCCGGGTAGTTGGTCTTGTTGAAGCACTCGTCAACATTGGTCTGTATGCCGGTCCGGAACTCGGTTTCATTGAATGATCGAGATAGGCAGTAGCTGGTGTTTGTCGATGTAGTGCTCATACGGAGCGTCAGGTTGACAAAGGGCCCATCTGTCACACATTTCCCACCCTCCCCGCCAAAGCCAGTGATAGGATCAAACACAACAGATTTGTTAAGAGCACCCATATCAAGCACCTCATTCCAGTAAGGCTGGCCGCCCGTATATCCGCATTCTGATTGCAGAAGATATTCGTGGGTGCGCATAAAGTAGCGATGCCAAGGCAGAAATGCACCCTATTTATTGGTTAGGCTTACTTATCCCAAAGTATTATCGAAACTTGCCGAAAATTTAACGTACCACATTGTGGACAATATTGGATTGGGCAATATGGGCCCAGGTAAGCTCATCCCAGCGGTTTTTGGCACCGGAGATACCGGCCTGAGCAGGACGAGCCATCAAGCAGAGCTCGGCATCAATGTAGGCAGTTTTTTCGGTGGTGGTCATGTTATTCCTAGTGGTTTCGGAGTTAGCATTTGGTTTTCAGACGGCCTTCCATCGTAAACAAACGAACCATGCTTTGCGCTGTGACTTGGTAGTGCAAGTCGTGTTCCATGAAACAGTCGCTGCAACCGTATTGGCGACTGCAAGCAAAGAAACAATAGATGCAAGTATGGGAGCCATGGCTTTCTTTTTTTGCTCAAGAATTGATATAGCACTTTGGAATGAAAATGAATGAATGAAAACCTGGAACTCTGTGGTGTGCTGGATGGCTTTTTCTCATCGACACCGAAAGGCTCTTCTTATAGATCTTAAGGGAAAGCCCCCACAGCTAGCTATCGAAGTAGATTCCACCCACATTCCGTGATGGCTCAAGCGCCCTAAGGTCCGTGGGATGCTACCAGGGAAGCTTGTCGGATCCAGTCAATGATAGCAAGGTGCCCTGGCTTTCACAAAGAATTCTGCTACTTCCTCTCTCACTGGCCACGCTTATGCTATCCCCCCATCAATTCGCCTCAAGGCCCCTCATTCCCCACAGCGGTTACGAATTTGACTAACTCTTACAAACATTAGCCACAATCGGATACTCCGTTTATTGTGCCACCCTAGATCCTAGCCGACCGTATCCGTATCATAGGGTCTCAAAATTTCCATTATGAAGCCAATGTGATACCACTCAAACAGTTTTTGGACAGCCGCGCGTCACAGGAACCCCGGAAATAGCGGCAAACGGTTGGGCTGTGTTACGAGGCGGTGCTCAAGACAGAGCTTGCCTTTTTTCTTAAGCTAGTAGAAGAAAAGTCCCCATATGAACATCTGTGAGGGATTTCTCTTTTTTCTCCTTCGTAGAGCCCCCCATGGGACAGATAAATGCACCTTGGCAAACAATCTTGACGTACGGCTACATAGTGATCTAGATGTATTGCTACGAGGCCAGTGACAACGGTATCCAACTCGAGTTTTACCGTCGAGGCTTTTTTTACAGTCTTTTCCTGTTTTTATTGTTTCCTCTTCATTCCATTCATGAATTTCCATGGCAGCAAGGCATGATACAATAATTTGGTTAGTTAAGTTTGGGGGGCTCGAGCCACGAGCGTTTCCCATTATAGACAAGGTGTTCGCCTCTTCTACGCGGTGGGTACCATGCCAAGCCGGCACGGCTCTGGCCAAACTTGAGAAAACCGTGGATCAATCTCTAGCTATGACCTGTTTTGATTGGTTGGCCCGTGTAAACGGCACAAGGATTGGGTCCTACTTTGCCGCCGAGGGTATTAACAACCTGACCCCCCCTGTGGCTTAGCTGGCCCGACCCCCTTTAACCCTGGTCAAAAGCTAAGCTGACCCGGGTCAGTTTATTGTTCTGACAGGGCTCAGGTAACTATGCTGTTGTCTAGTAGAAAAGCACATAGTAAACTCGGTATTATATAATCTATTATGACCTAGATTAACTTACCTAATATAAGAGATATTGGTTAGGGTGGCTGATGGGAAGGTAGGTTTATATTGGTTGTAAGACTTTAACTTGCTAAGTGCTCTGTGTGCACTTGGCTACTATAGGTATCTAGCTAGTATATATGTCCTAGGCTGAGATTTACATTGTAGAGTTTCTTCAATCATCGTTCTGGAGTCAACATGTTCTGTAGGAAGGATGCAAAATATAAATAAGGTGAAGGCGCGCGTATCAGTCTAACAGTCGACAGCATCGTCACAATAATCGACCGCCTCTCCATCCTACAAAGCGAAAACCATGGTATCCGACTCTCAGAACTTTTACCCCATTACAGATATTCAAGATAGACTTGACCCAGATGTAACCAAGAGCCTCCGTCAAGTACCTGTTCGCATGGAAGTCGACGAATGGTTTCATTCATAGGATATCATCCACGTTAACCAACGGGCTTTGTTCTTCCCTGCATTCCTGAAACTCGCTGAAATGGATCCTAAGGAGAAGTTGTCTTGGTTTCAAATTGCTGGCCAGTACTTCGCGGTTTGAACCTGTGAAATATACCACAGCTAACTCGATGCAGGAATTCATGGAAAGCCCTACACTCCTTGGGATGAAGGTGCTCAAGATGGAAAGACTCCCAATGAAGGCTACTGCACTCACGCAAGCGTTTTGTTTGCCACTTGGCACCGAGCATACATGCTCCTATGGGAGGTATCTATCTCGCTCGTGCAAAATTTCCATTACATTACTCTGACAGGTTTTCTAGCAAGTTATTTATCAGCTCATGCTCAAGGAAATTGACGAGTACAAAGAGGAAGTAGACAGAGAGGAACTCCGAGAAGCTGCGAATGTTTGGCGATTTCCTTACTGGGATTGGGCCTTAAAGAAGCCGAACATGGACCCCGAAAACCCAAATGTCTACGATTACAATGTTCCGGCTGTCATTCAGCATGAATATGTCAGTATCAGAAAGCCTGCACCGGACTTTCAGGGCCCCATCCGAAATGCCTTCTACCAATTTTAGGCGCCCAAGGGTTATTCCACTCTCGGAGACGAGCAACTCGGCCATTGGAAATTTACCGAGAGCAAAGTCGACATCAGCGAGCTTGATGCTAACAACAAGGACAAAAAGAAGATTACCACTATTCCTGTCAGTATTCCTGAACCAGTGTTTGGATGTGGATACAAATGCTAAAATCGGCCAGTACAACTTGTCTGAAAAAACTGTGCGACATCTTCCGCAGGTCATTGTAGCGCAGAAAAATGACAAATCAACCCTTGATGAATGGAGGCGTGGCACACAAGACAACAATGCCATCGCCAAGATGATGCAAGCCTTCAGATACGGCAATACTACGCCACAGTCCAATGAGTACAAGGATTATAACGGGTCCAAGAAGTCCAACGCAGAGAAGGTCAAGAAGGGAAATCTAACTGCCAGCTTGCGTGACGCTTTTTATCGAATCTTAACCATCACGAGCTTTGAGGACTTTGCCAGCAAGCGATTTCCCGATGCCGATAGTCAAGAACAGCAACGAAAAGATTACGCCTATGACTCTTCCGAGAATCTTCACGACGTGATGCATCTGTTCTGTGGTGGATTCCCCCAGACCATTGATGAAGGCAAAAGGGCTGTGATGGGCCACATGTCTCATGTGCCCGTTGCGGCGTTTGATCCCATTTTCTGGCTCCACCATTGGTGAGTTCTGCAATGCGTACGCACTTTAGATCTATCACGGCTAACCCGAGAAAATCAGCAACGTCGATCGCATGTTCGCTATCTGGCAGATTCTGCACGATAACCAGAATGAGCCCTGGTTCACAGGTTCCGATTCCAGGGACAACGACCCCGGCAACTTTGGCATTGCGCGCTGGCACCCCGACAGACCCGAGGACAACCTTCGACCTTTCCACTCCACCGACAAGGGAGACATTGAGAAGTCCTACCACACTTCTTACACTGTTCGCCGCATCTCTGAGCTGGGCTACACTTATCCTGGGCTTGAAAAGTGGAAGCACACCACTGATGGGGAGTACAACGTGGAGAAGCATCGCAGAGCTCTGGCGTCTTCTCTCAATGGAATGTACAATTCAGCTCGAGACTCTACTTACAAGTGGCTATACGAATCCCATTTGGGCGATCTCAAGGGAGAGAACATTTCCCGGAGTGTGCAGGAAATTCAGCTCTTGAGGAAGAAAATGAAACTTAGCCATGCTCTGGATTACACATGGAAGGCCAGAGATTATGTTGTAAACATCGTCTACGAAAGGTCCGTTCGCATGCAACACCACCCAGCATATTTTGCACTAACATTGATCCTATAGAATGGCTCTGGAAGGCAAGATGTTCACTGTCAACATCTATCTTGGCGATGTACCCAAGACATTAGAGGATGGCTGGGAGAAAAGTCCGAATCTCGTTGGCAGAATTTTCAACTTTACAGCTGCCGCCGACATTGGTAACCAGGAGTCCAGCGGTGGCTGCGGCAACTGCAAGAAACAATCTGAAGATAAAACTAGGGCTTCGGGCCGTGTCATCTTGACCAACGCTCTTATTACACGTTGGGCCAACAGCACCGTTGAAGATGCGCCGATTGACCTCCTTCAGAACCCAGCCGAAACTGATAAGAAGGTGACCGATTATCTTGTCAAAAACTTGAATTGGCAGGTGGTTTGCGGTGTAAACAAGATTGTAGATCTCAAAAAGGAGGCCAATCTCTTTCCATCCCTCAAAGTCTCGGCCGCCTTTGGCTATTCAAGACACTATGGCGACTGCCGGAAGATGTCAACTTTTGGTGATTACGAGCCTGTTTATGAAATCACCAAGAATAAGGATGGTGGCGCAACAGCTGAAGATGGTCTCTATGAAGGCGATGAGCTTAGAGTTGTCAAGCCAGCCGAGCCTGCCGCCCTCGCCACCACTGTTCCTACCACTACCACTGCGGCGGGAGAGTAGAGTCATTGATAGTTCCAATTATTTTTACTTCATGGTCGGATCAATTCATGTTTTCTCATTAGAGGTTATAAACTCATTTTCAGTGATGCTAAATACAATTTCCGTTCAGCAGTTTCGAGTTATCCAGTTTCATCAGAAGCTTGTCCCTTTCTTCCTTTAGATAGCACCTCTTTCCCGGGAAGACTGATGACCTTCATTGGTAACGTGCGTCAGTATTATCCGCCCCACTGAGGAGATTTAGTTGACAGAGTTTCATGTTTATTTTTGCGCCATGACGCTGGTATTGGAACGGTTAGACTATGCGATTGCTGTGGTGTAGCTTGGCGAGGGAATCATAGGCTGGTGCAAGTAGTGGCTTAGGGCAGTTCATTGAATTGCCTTGTGTGGCGAGGCACTTTTTGTATTTTTGCAGGGGAGTATATTCAATGTCTGGGCTCAAGACCAACCACCAAAATAGGGTAGGTGGAAATGCGCATAATTAGGCGGAAATCCATCACTCTGAGGTAGTATCGACGGCCTTGAGGCTAAAAGAAAACAAGCGCTAGGCTCAGCCTGGGGATCTAGGAACTATGCTGTAAATATGGTACATGAATAGAATACAATGATATATTTTGCCCGATGTGCCCCCATAATCACTTTTGGGGCCAGTCTTGGACAGCACCTCAAGCGAAATGGATATGCGGCTGCCATATTAAAATATTCTTTTTGGCACATTGTGGCGATGCCCTCTCGTCCTCCAGGCAGTCTAGAGAGAGGAATCACACCCATCTTCATCCCAATGTGGAAGTGCGAGTGTTGTTGGTAAGCTCGGTACTTCAACAGCCCACTCGGGCTCACTCTCTCGTGGCAGCTCCTGGGTCCTCCACTCATCCAGCTGCTCGTTGGTGATGATGGGAGGGGCGTCGCGTGGAAGACCCAAGTTAATTCTCCTGTTGAAGGCTAGTACTAGAAGCGCGGGTATGCAGGCAAGGCAGGCGTATCGCTCAGGATCTGGGTCCTGGGGATCGGGGATATCGCAGACAAGCCATGAAGAGTGATTCCAGAAAGCTTGAACCTCGCCTCGGAGTTCCATGTGCTTGTCCAGCACCAGGTTCTCATAGATTCGATAGAGGGCTGCCTGTGGAGTGTCGGCTTCCCAGTTGGGGCGGCTTCGGGGTGTGTATTCGCGGCGGCGGGCGAGAAGATCTCGGGGCGCAGGGGGCAACGGAACCAGGCCAGGTGCGGCATGTTCATTTCGCGCAGATGATACTTTGGATTTCCACCATAAAATGAAACCAGAAAGTTTTCGGCCCATGCTTGTCAAGATCTGGGGGTTATGACGATGGCAAGTTCTTCTGGCTTGTGTAGAGTCGAGCAAGATGCGCGTGCTAGGCTCTAGCGGAAGTGGCCCCGTTTTTTTTTGGGCAAAAACGACACATTGAAATACTGGTAAGCCGCACTATCCCAATCCAAGAAGGATTATCTTGTGTACTGGTGTACTGGCCCAGTCAATACTTTCCATTGCAACTACTACAAACATCCGCATAAATAATGGGCTCTGATCACGAACTGTTATTTCCATGATAAAATCGGTCAACGTTGGGTGGCGCTCGGCGGATGAGTGGGTCATATTGTATAATACAACCCTTGAAGGCTTGTGGGCTCGACACGTTACTGCATGGGCTCCTGAAAGAAGACCTGGCGTCTTGGTTTTTCAGGCTAAAATAAATGAAAATAATACCTCAATAAATATACTTATCTAAGGATAATCGCTAGGAATTTCTTAGGTTTATTCTTTCTTTGGATATTATAGTTGTGTTGTTTCTGGGCTTGATTGTAGCAAGTGCGGTGGGGAAACACCTCCGTTATAATCGTTCCAGGGCTGGACTGTACAAGACACGAAGTTCAAAAGTGAGGATGGTGATAGGTGCGATTCATGTGAAGAAACTCATTTTTGATGCCTCAACAAATATTTCGTCGATATGGACAAAACCATCCGAAATCGTGAACCTGGACGAGTGCGAGAACTATCTGTCGTACTATCTGTCGTGTTTTCATAAGCGACGACCTCGCTAGTGCCCATGCCAATGATTCTCTTCAACTTTGCAGCTGGTTGAGATCAGTTGAGAGAAAAATATGTCCTTGAAAACATGTTGAAGCAAATAATCGTCATTGACAGATGGTTCTACTGGCTGCTTGGTACAGTATAATTAGCGTTGTAGCCAAAGGTACAATCTTTTATTCTCAATTCTACGTGTGTTGATATTGATGCCCAAAGTAAGCTAGTCTACACACAGTAACCGCCGTGATTATCTCGTTCCGCTGTGCCATGTTGCATTGAAGGATTTGTCGCAACAGAGTGACGTCAGGTGCGAGGTACGTCAGCCCTGTCGCTTAATCGATGGATAAATGGTGATCGTCAGTGGGCGAGCTGGAACTGAGTTTAGTCGAGTTGATGAGTCCTTTCCAATCGCTCAGCAATTTTACTCTTTTCCTTT
This sequence comes from Calonectria honghensis, assembly GCA_013403855.1. Classification (NCBI taxonomy): domain Eukaryota; kingdom Fungi; phylum Ascomycota; class Sordariomycetes; order Hypocreales; family Nectriaceae; genus Calonectria; species Calonectria honghensis. The sequence continues at coordinate 716,180 of VTGB01000001.1, forward strand.
TTTGTCTTATTTTCAGTTTTCGCGACGAGCCTGGTGCTACTTCTGCCATTGTCTACTACCAAACAATAATTTTCCATCAACATGGCCTCGCCAGTGGGCACCTTGCAAATTGAGTTCTCTTGGTTGAGATACAGGGCCAATGTGACTGACCAAGCGAGCCATTCTGAACCAATCTACACCATCGATATTAGGAGTTTCGTGACGCCACAAGTCGTTTTTAAGAACAAAAAATACGATTTAGTATTCGGAACTGCCACTCTTCCGCTATTCTCTATTGATGCTGGCTATGAGTTGCACGGCCAACAACGAACCTTGAATGCCCTCAATCGCCTTCGCACAGAGTACAGCCATGTTTCGTATAACCTCTCGGGAGACCAAGCTCCCATCAAGATGAACTGGAAAAACACAATTGGTGCCAAAACCTGGCATCTGGTTTGTATGGACGAAAACGAAAACATGGTGGCTAGGTTCACAGGGCACCCTTGGGCACTCAACAAGTGGGGGAAACTTGAATTACTGCATCCGGCAGCAAACTCGCAGGCTGCAAGAGAAGAGCTTCTGGTAAACAGCTTCACACTATTCATGTGCTTGCTGTCCCGCACGAGCGGGATGCTCTCCGTTCTCGGCATCAACATTACCAGGTCCGGCTCTTCCAGCCACAAGGCAATTGCGAAAGGCACCACACTATCGACCGATGATGAGGAGGACCGCGTCGAAGCTGATGGAAAACCAGTATCTGAGCTTTTCGGCGAGCCCAAAGAAAGTCCTAGCCATGCACATGAACTACCAGGTGCAACACCACATCACGGACATCCTCAGCGTTCCGAGTTGCCTTGAGCGCACATGTTGGAAAGGATAGAGATAAGAGGAGGTGAATGAGAATTGATATTATTGATCCCATCGTGGATCGGAAGGCTGCGCGCCAATGGAATTCAGGGCATCTCGGAGAATTCTTATAGGCAGACTCAACGTTTTGACAAACAAATCACTTTTGTCCCAGCGTCACTGAAGATGTTTTAATTTTACCAACAGACTTGATCCCTTTCTTCTCACATTTTATCATAATAAATTCTTACGATGCTTTGAGTGTCATGAAAGATTGCGTTGGCCGGATCTCGCATCCGAACCAAGTTTACCTCGACATCGGTTTGATTAAATCCTGTCTTTCCGCCCAGTGAGTCGGGCTGGCCCGAGACATTGAGAGGTGATGATGAGAGGTGGCAGATGATCGGGCTTTACAGCTCGTCCGACTACAGAAGAGAGGGCGGGGAAAGTCGCTCTACAGGCAGGCCTTCAAGTCACTATTCGCCAGGGCCGCGCACCCCAGCAAGGTCCGGGTAAGTCATGGCCAAGCCGCAAAGCACAGTCACGATCAGGTTGTATGAGTCGCTTGGGGTTGTCAACTCTGGTAGATGCACGTTAGGGGTTCTGGCCATCAACGGGGAGCATGTCCCCGAGAATCCACCGGTAGACACGTACAAGATGAGATCCGGGTGCGTGATGGGGTATACCACGATTCGGTCGTGAGCGCTGTCACTTTCACAAGCTTTTGTTTCTTCTTGTTCTTGCTCGTCGTTGATCTAAAACGCCTTCCATCGGGCGACACCTCGGCATAAAAAAGAAGAAACCGGAGCCTCGCCTGCCACACCGCTTTGTATCACGGTTGCCTCGTCATCTCCGGGTGGTACAGGTCCAAAGGGCTTGCTTTCCCCGTCACTTGGGCTATCCGGACCGTTTTTTGGTGGCGTTGCCCCCGATTGTATCTGCCGAGCTCACAATGGCCGCAACCAGAACTCGGCGTGGTAATGGATGCGAAGGGTGGGACTGGTTGCCTGGAGGACTCCATGTTAGAAAGCGGTTGAGCTGTTGCACCGTGGCCGTTTGGAGATGTCGATGACGGCAGCGTCATGGCGCAGGGTGGGATATATAAAGATGGACAAGACATGTTGATGAATGGGCAGTTCGTTTTTAGGCATTGCAATCGCATCAAATCAAGAATTATATCCAAAGTTCCAACATTGTATTTGTCAAAATGCACTGCTACCGCCAGCTCATCCCCCTCATCACCTTTGCGACGCTCTCCCACGCCGTCCCTCCGTTCCCGAACCCACCCATGGGCCCCCAGCATCCCATGAAGAAGAAATGGCTCCTCAGCGACCCCGTCATCACCTCCATGGTCACCGGCCCCAGCCCGCCCGCCGCGACCGACTACCGCACCATGTCGCCGGGCAAGTACACCGTGACTAACTCGGACGGCTCCGTCGTCGTCATCATCGTGGCCACTCCGACCCCGTCGTCGACGCTGACCCTGCCTTCCAGCACGTCCACTTCGTCAACGCCCCTGCCGACGTGCCCCCCTGAGTGCGACTGCTCCGACATTGCAGACAAGCAGAGCGAACAGTGAATACTCAGGGCCCCATGGTGTGGAATCCCATGATGGCTAACCGCGAAATTAGGTATTTCCAGTGCATCACGAATCCAAATTGTCGATTTTGCAAGCCGGTTGATCCCGACTCAGACCGGGTTTGAGACAAATCGTTGACTTTGGGTCCTTGTTTCAGAGAGAGCATGATTGTTAGTTTAGCGCGAGTTTGAGAAATGGCCGTCTTCACTTCGTTGCGCCAAGTGCGATTCATTGATAACATCAGATTGATTCATGACTTTTGGTTTTGTTTTACACCTTCAGGCCATAGTTACACCTAATATACACGCCCTCTTCTCCTACAGCTTTATATGCCAAAAAAAGAAGCCCAGCCCCAAAAAACCCCCGTAACAATGCAGAGTCTATGCGCGGAGCCCTCCTCCCCCAAATTGATCATGACGCCCGTCGTTTGAAGCCTTCTTGGTACAATTACAAAGCATTAATTAGTGGAGATGTCGTTGCCCCATGTCACCAATTCAAGGCTTCTTTTCCGGACCGGCAAAGACGCCAGAGAAGGAGCCCATCATGCTGTTCATGGCTTCCTTCTGCATCTTCTCCATCATTTCTTGCTCTTCCTTGAGCCACTTCTCACCGTTCTCGCGGATCTCCTTCTCTAGGAGCTCGTAGTTGCGCTGGCCGCGCTCTCGGGCAATATCCTGCAACATCTTGCCCTGGGCAAAGGCCTCGCTGGGGGTAGGCTCGCCGTCGGGGGACACCATCATGCTCATGTTGCTGGGCTTGAGACCGAGCAGGCTGCCCAGGGCGCCAACACCAGAGCCGTGCTTAGACTTTTCGGCCAGTCGTCGGGCTTCGAACTCCTTACGGGCGATGGCCTCGCGGCGGGCGAACTCGGAGGGAATGTGCTTGCCCTCAAAGGACTTGAGAACCTTGCGGACGTCCGAGTATTGCATGGTGTGGATGTACTCGAGGAAGGGGATGAGGCCAACAAGCTCCTTATCAGCAGGGTTGCCCTTCCAGGGATCAAGGACAATAGCGTTTTCGGGCTGGTTGCGGACGTGCTTGGCGTTAGTATCGATGATAATGACCTTGGAGAGGTCACGGTTTAGGTAGGAGAGATCCTATTGCGAAATTAGCAATTGCTCAGAGGAAATTGGATATGGATCGCTTACCTTGACAATCTCACCGTCCTGGAACTTGGTCGCCTCTCGGTAGAGGGGCCACATGATAAATCGGAAGGGATCCAGTTTTCGCACCACAGGCTCACCAGTAGCGAATGGCACAGTGGTGAAGAGAACCAGCTCGTAATATTGACTGAGGTAGCGGATAAAGTAGTCAACACCAGGTCGCTTGGCGACTCTCCAACCGTGGTCACGGCTCCACTCGCTGTGGAGGAGAAGGTCGTCCAGGCTCAGGCAGAGAGTATAGGGTCGCTCGAAGCTGGGGTCGGAATCGGGGAGCAGCTTCTCAAAAGAAGGCTCCTGGTAGTAGGATACGCTGTCGGTCCAGCGAGCCTTGGCGCGGTCCCAGAAGCCAATGGGACCAGAACTCTTAGCAGCTTCGGGGTATCGCTCGTTCTCGACGACATCGAAGTTGCGGCCCATGTACAGCAGGCCAGCGGTAGCGCCAGCAGCGGTGGCAATAAGGGTGAATCGGGTCCACCACTTGCGGTTCTGCTCGGTGGTTGAAACGTATTCGGGTCGCTCTCGTCCGCCACGGTCGCCCTTGGATGATGATTCGGCGGCCTCGGCCTCTTCGAGAACCGACTTTTCGTCCTTGCCCTTCAATTCATACTCAATGGTTGAAGGAATACCCTGGGTCAGATCGGGGAGCTTGTCGAAAGCAATCGGTTCGGGTTCCTTATCTGCCTCAGCAGCCTTCTCTTCTGACGGGCGCACATTCTCGGATTCGGAGCTCTTGGGTTTTGATGATTGAGAGGATTCTGAGGGGCCCTTTGCACTGGAATACGATCGGAGCCAGGGAGACAGGGCGATGGGAGCAGGAGCAGGACGGGCTCGAAGAACGGGAGTGGCAACGGGCCGAGCGAGGCGAGAAGCTGTCAAGCCCAGGCGCGCAGCCTGGGCTACGGATCTGGACAGCATTGCGGATGCAGATATTAAAAGTTAACAGAAAAAAAGGAATGGAGCGCAGAGATTGGGTCTGTCAGAGCTGGAGTCGTGTGGTGATGGGGACTCGGCTCAATGGATCAGCTGCTGTGAGCGTTTAGAAAAGTTGTTGGTGGTTTGACCTGATGCTCCGCCATCGCATCGCACCGTAAGTCGTCGAAAAAAATCGAATGGCCAACAACCTTGGGGGGGCGCGAATTCCTTTCCGCCGTCGTTTAGCCGGACAGGCCACTTTCCGAGTGACCCCACCCTTAGCCTCCATATCGGATTTTCTGATTGGCCGATGTCGTCATGACCTGGTTTTCGCTTGCTCTAAGCCCGTGCCACAGTTGCGGGTTGAACGGTGGCGAGCCCGTCATTTGTGGGGTAACGAACTTCACGTGCTTTGACCCAATTCCCCATTCATCTGCATCTGGTGCCCCTCCATCCCGCCGTTACGGCCACAGCGGAAGCCATGATTCCTGCTTATCGCAAGCATAACCACTTGCACTGCTTCCCGAAGTCTTCGGGTATGAAATTGGACCCCGAACCTTCTGGTTAAAACCTTAGTAGCGGCAAAATCGGCAATCTTTGGCACGCGAACTGGTATTTGTCGTTGACTTCCCCTCACTCAGTCATCGTTTCGCCCCATGCCCCGATTGCCTTCCCGGTTTCCTTGACCGATCTCCGGAATATATGGGGATCTGTATCAGTCAGCAACATTCTAGATCTTCTCCCAAACTGTTCTCGCATTCACCTCTGCAACTCGTCTCCACCCAAAACCCGCGCCTGAGTAGAACCATGATGACCACTTGCGCTGCGCTCTAGAGGGTGGTCCTTGTTCGGTTTTATTTATCCTTACTATGGCACCGCCCTCGGTGATAGACCTTGATCCTAGAAGCCGTCTCTTTCGATCTTGACAACCTACCTGAATTATCTTAGCTTGACCTACGATTGCAGACTGCAACAAGACCCGAAGGATCATACCTCGCTCAACAGCAATAGAGATACCGGCCTTTGCGCTTTTTTCCCCTCGAGTATAATCCGGCTTGCGTCGTATTGAGACCCATCTGCGACATGCCGCCTAAACGTCCCGCAAAGAAGGGTACCGGAGTGCCCAAGAGCACCGGCGTCAAGTCCCTGCGCATTGTCATGCCCAGTGCGACTCCGGCGCCACCCAAGACAGCCGCACCCGACGATGCCGCAAAAAAGGCCGCTGCTGAAGAGGATGCCAATCACTTCTCGATCGCCTCTCTAACCCTCGACACGCCTCTCAGACCCTTTGTGCGCCCGCGAAAAGCCCCTACCGCCTCATCCCCGTTTCACTTCCTCTCGCTGCCGTCAGAACTGCGCATGCAAATATACGCCTACTACTTCGACGACGTTGACGGCGTGATTGATCTTGACCCAACCAACTACCGGCGCTATCATAAGAAGCTCGGGCTGTTCCGCGTGTGCAAGCGGGTTCACGAAGAGGCCTGCTACTACTTTTACAGCACCCGACCGTTCCGGCTCTTCTCCACGGCCTACTACAGCAGCAAATACTTCAAGACGAAGAGACCGCTGCTCGCGCGGTTGAAGCAGCACCAGCGCCAGGCCATCACGTCGCTTGAGCTGCGCGTTGGACCGGGATGGAGCGATCCACCCAAGGGGTGGGCAGTCACCCCGGCCATGGGCCTCAAGGAATGCGCCGACGTGCAGAAAATCAAGGTCTACATCCAATGCGACCCGAGCGCCGAATATTTCAATCGCTTCCGCCGCAGCCCGGACTTTTATACAGAATTCTGCCAGAACCTCCTGACAGACGCGCTGAACGATTTGTCTTCCGTGCACACTGTCGAGTTTGATGCGTACCCTGGTATTAAGAAGAGTGGAGGCATGATGCAAGGCCTACTGGAGACCGCGGCGGAGCATCAGTTGGCTATTGAATGGGGGCCTGATAGAGGTTGGACAGATGATATGACCGAGGATGACGAAGATCCCCAGGCCGCGGCCGCAGCACTTCGGGAGGCCCTCCGAATGGCTGGTGGGGACGTCTCGGCCATGGCATAGCGCCGATGCTTGGCGATTTCATTCACTTCAACGATTTATGGTAGACCAGGGAGCATGAGCATGATTGGTTCTCTGTATGGTATATAAAATTATCAACAATTTTGTTTCAATCCTTTCTCAAACAATAAAGGCCCATTCATTGTTGCGCATCACACATGGTATCATCTAGTTGCTGTAAGATGTCAAAAGTTCGCCCCCCTTGCCATTGTTACTGTCAAGCCAGCCATCTCCTCACTGCGCACCCAGATTCGCCAAGGCATTGCGCAACTCCTTAATTGCAGTGGGGACATCGTCAAAGTTCAGCGCAGATATGGCCCACTTGGCATGCTTTTGGGCTTGGTTCATGGACTTTTGATCGGGCTTGAAGTTGCTCACTGGCGCAGGGGCGGCCATGGGGACAGGTGCAGGACTCGGTGCAGGTATAAGATTAGGCGTCGGGAAGCTGGGAGCAGAAGGCTGTGGTATCGCGGGAGGAGGGTTTGACATGGCAGGGTGGGGGATGCTTGGGGTCGTAGACCAGGACGGGGGAGCCGAGGGGTCAAAGGAAGAAGTCCCAGGCACCGGCGTGCTAAACTGAGAGGGAGAGTGGTGTGGAATTTGCGGCGATTGCTGAGGCGGGATCTGTGGCATGGAGAAACCCATCTCCTGCGGGGGAGGGGGAGGAGGAAGACCAGCAGATGGCGCAGGAGTTGAGCTTTGGCTGACTGGTTGAACTGGCGGAGGAGCGATAGGCCCCGATGGAGCAGGGCTCTGGCTGAGAGGCGAGGGCACGAAAGGGTCGGGGGACTTTTGCGCAGGAGGGGGAGGAAAGTATCCCTCACTGGAAGAGGGAGGCTGCGGCGGCTGGTCGATAAAGTTGGGCAAACCTGACGGCTCACCAGCATCGGGAGCATCTTCGACTGTGGCACCCCGAGGAGCCAGGCCCGTGAGCTCTTGGACATCTGGATCATTGGGATCGAGCGCCGGGGCGACCTCTTCTTCCTGCTCGGCGGGGTTGGGGGGGTTCGATTCGTTGGGGTCCTTGCCTTCGCGGATGGCCTTGAGGATGCGAGCGGCGTTCCACTTTGCGAACTTGATCTTGGCTAGAACATCAGGCTCCGGGGTGCCCCATTCACGAGTGAGGTCGAAAAAGGTCGCTGCTGCATCGAATGTGTCGGCTGTTTGCCTGCAAATGGGTTTAGCATCATGACCTGCGACCAGAATCACGCCCTAAAACCTACCTCGTCACCTTGCTTGCTCGCAGGGTCCGCTCGGCGCGCTCGAACGTTTGTTGCGCAAATTGCTCGACATAGGCCTGGCCGGCTGTATTGTCAACAATGGCATCATCGTCTGCGCGCTCATTCTTGGTCTCCTCGAGACGCTCGAGAAGCGTCTTGGTGTAGTCGAAAGTGTCCTCGTCGGTAGTGTGGAGGTTCTTGCCCACGATTTGGTTCACTGCATGATACTCGCCTATAACAAAGAAGTGAAAAAGGGTCAGCGAACAGGCATGAGACGTGAGCAGCGTGTTTACGAACACCAGTAAGCAATGGCCGGTTTGATGGTCCTTAGCTGATTTGCGCGATTGATGAAGCGCGAGACCTCAGGGATCTTGAGAGCGGCGGGGAGAGGCTGCGCCATGATCGCAGCGGGAGTTTGGCGGTGCGATTGGGAGTGTGAGGAAATAATATTATCGTAGAAAGGCTCGAGGAGGTATTTTGAGGGCCAAGGCGACAATATCGTTGCCTATCAAGCAGTTGATGGGAGAGTGCCTGGAACTGGGACCGAGTCCCCCACCTCAGCCTTGTTGACGTAAGTCGCTCGGGCGACTCTTGGATGGCCCGCTGCTGCGCCACCGCTCCCAACCTCGTCATGGACTACAGCTCGCGCCACCTGTGGCTCCAGCTCCCTGGTCCACGGCCAAATTGGTACCGTGGCGTTTCGCCTTCCTTTTTCCTGTTGAAGCCTTTCCGAAGATGCCAGTTTGCATCCTTTTGTTGACCCGACAGTTGACAAATACGCGGCTGCCAAGCCCAGGGTCGTAAGCCACGAAGGCCTTCTTTATTTCTGAGTTCTCTCCCCCTCGCCATCTCGTTTCTCCGTGCCTTGATCCAATTCAATTTTGCTTGCACTTCACGCACCATGTATAACCCCACCATCCTGGCGACGTTGACTGCGGCGCTGGCCGTCTTGCCCTCCGCCCAAGGTTTTTACACAAAGAACTCGCCCGTGCTCCAGGTCAATGCCGGAAACTATGATAGGCTGATCGCCAAATCCAACTACACCTCGGTATGCTTTGCGCATTTCCTTGTCGGGACTAACGTCGCCACTGGTAAAGGCTAACCTGTCGATTAGATTGTGGAGTTTTATGCTCCCTGGTGCGGCCACTGCCAAAACCTCAAGCCCGCTTATGAGCAGGCCGCCAGAAAGCTCGACGGCATCGCCAAGGTCGCTGCTATTGATTGCGATGAGGAGAAGAACAAGCAATTTTGCGGCATGCAGGGTGTGAAGGGCTTCCCTACTCTTAAAATTGTCCGCCCAGGCAAAAAGTATGGCAACCCCGTCGTTGAGGATTACCAGGGTGAGCGTGCCGCTCCCGCCATCGTGAACGCCGTCGCCAGTAAGGTCAACAACCACGTCACCCGAGTAACGGCCAAGGAGCTTGACAGCTTTCTGGATGGCGACAAGCCCAAGGCCATCTTTTTTAGCTCCAAGGGTACCACTACCCCCCTCTTGAGGAGCATCGCTATCGACTTCCTCGACGTCATCTCCGTCGCCCAGATCCGGGACAAGGAGAAGACCGCTGTCGAAAAATTCGGCATCGAGACATTCCCCACCTTGATCCTCATTCCCGGCAAGGACAAGGAGCCTGTTCGCTACGAAGGAGCTATTGAGAAGAAGGCCATTGTCAAGTTCCTCTCCCAGGCTGGCGAGCCCAACCCCGACCCTGCTCCTCTCAAGAAGGGCAGCAAGTCGAAGAGCAGCGACAAGTCGAGCAAGAGCTCCAAGGCCAAGAAGAGCGAGAAGTCTGAGAAGGCCAAGAAGGCCCCCAAGGAAGAGAAGAAGGAAGAGACCCCTGAGGATTCTTCATCATCCTCCACCACCGAGACCACTGCGCCTACAGCTATCCCCACCATTGTCCATGTTCCATCAGTATCTACCCAGGAGGAGTTGGCCAAGGAATGCCTCGACCGTAAATCCCACACTTGTGTACTCCTCTTCCACCCATCCGAGGAGACTGCTGCTGGCGAAAAGGCCAGCAGCTCTCTGTCTCACCTCCACACCAAGTACGTCCACAGCGGCCGCAACCTGTTCCCATTCTTTTCCATTGCTAGTGACAGCGAGGCCGCATCTGTTCTCCCCAAGGCTCTTGAGCTTGACGGCGAGGTGAACCTGATTGCCATTAATGCTCGTCGCAACTGGTGGCGACAGTACAGTGGCAACTTTGCCGTCCAGAGCGTTGAGAACTGGATTGACACCATCCGTATGGGCGAAGGCCCCAAGAAGAAGCTGCCTGAGGGCATTGTTTCTCAGCCTAAGGAAAAGGTCGAAGAGAAGAAGGCTGAGGCCGAACCAGAGGTCAAGGAAGAGGAGGTTGTCCACGAGGAGCTGTAAACACATGCATGCTTCTAAACCATGTCAAATTAGGGTACTTGAGATTGTCATTAGCTTAAAATGAAACTGAAGTCTACAGGTTGATGCATATCGACCTACCATCATTCCAAAGATTTAACTTAGCTTGCCGAGTGTGAAATGTGCCACAGGACCGTTATCAACTATAACAAGACCCTAATAGTGACATATTGCTGGCCTATAGAAAGGCAAAACTGCTGGCTCTTATTAGCCCAACCTTTCCAACCACTAGTGTTATTACTGCTGCTTCTGTTGCTGTTAGTAGTGTTAGTAGTGTTAGTGGTATTGGTAGTATTGGTGGTATTAGTTGACTTGATCATAATTGGGCGTCTGTTGAATGCACTGCGCCGCCAGCGCTTACTCAATATTTCAGGCTAGATTGAGCATCATCTGCAAGTGCTTGCCGCCCTGTTATTGACGCATGGTCTGAACAAGCATGGCCCCCAACCACCGCCTGTCCGAGCATACAGGACTTGCACTTCTATGTTTGGGAATTATTTAGGTTCATAGCGTGGTATTTTATCACGAGGACCAGCTTGGAGGTATTGGAAAGCATCGAGACCCCCGACTATGGCCCGACAAGGCAGCCTCGTATGGAGAATGACAGTTTCGCTTCCAAGTAAGGAGCCCCACAGAGACTTGACCGCAGTTAGGAAAGCCTAGTGGGGTCATGCAGATTTCCTACAGTGCTCTACCAAGAACCTTGACTAGTCGTCTTTTTACGATATTGGCAATTGTGGTGTTTCGCCTTGACCATCGCGCAGGCTGGCCAATGAACCGCGACGCCAATTGAACCCAGGGTATTTTGCCAAGGACTAGCGTTGCCGCTTTGTTGTCCTTCAGTGGTCATGGCAGCCGCCGTGTGCGGAGCAATTACGAGCAGCCGGGATTTTGGCAGAGAACAGTTCTAAATTCCTTTCTCTGGCAGGGATACGGCGGTTAAGTGACTCATAAATAAGTCAAGTTAAGCATATGCTGCTGTGAATTTGCAAGGCTGACATTATCTTCACGTCTTCACCTCCACATCGTGCGCCCAACCTAAGCTATGACCACACCATGACTCTTCCACACCGACATATAAGTAGTGTCCCTTGAGCTCACATTATTCCTGTGAATCATCAAACCTTTACGCACCAATACAAAAACATAATTTTTAATTTTTCACCATGTTGGTCCGTTTGGCTACCCAAGACGACATCCGGGACATAGCTAGAGTTGCCGCTGCCGCCTATGCTGACGATCCCCAAGATGCGTACATGTACCCCCGTCGCCACAAATATCCGGACCTCTTTGTCAAAGCCAAGTTAAGGATGATCCAAAACAGCTTTCAAGACTCCACTGTCATACCTATCGTAGTTGTTTTGGATGAGAATGACAAAGACTGGAAAGGAACTCACGACATTATGGGCTACAGCATGTGGTATCGTGAGCGGCCTGAAACCGAAACAAATGAGAACGAACCCAAGGAAGCCAAAGCACCCATTATCAAGAGTGAGTACCCTCCCAAAAAAAACCGATCCCCTGCACTGAACTGATAAAAGCTCCCGAAGGACTCAAAGATCGAGTTTTGGACTCAGTTGTTGTTGACTTTGTGTGTGACTTGATCAACCCAATAATGAGCGCAACGCACTCCAGAGCTATGGCAGAGGTCTGTAGCGGCCCGAATTCGAGGCAGTTTGAAGAAGGCTACACTCAACCGGAATCCTACTATGGAGTTTATGATATAGGCGTTGACCCTCGCTTCGGGCGGCGAGGAGTCGCCCGGTTGCTTATGAACTGGGGGATCGACAAGGCGGACGAAGAGCAAGTTCCAGTCTTTTTATCCGCAACACCAGCTGGGAAGCCTTTATATGTTAATCTCGGGTTCCAGACCGTTGGGAGGTGGACATGGCGACCTAAGCAGGAGGATAAATGGGACATAATGCAGAGGGACTATTACGCAGAAAATTCTGTATTAAAAAAGGAATGATGTAACTGTGTATTCATTGACGCTTAACCAAGGATTCTCCCTTTGCCTCGCAGAGAAAATGTATATGTGGCCCTCTATCATCTGGTTCCATCCGCAATCTAACCCTGGAATCAATGTTACGAGGCTGCTTCTCAACCACAGCTACCTCACAAGTTGGTCCCACTCAAGATAACCACAAGATCTAAAATGAAAATAACCCTAAAATGATCTAAGAAATTTTCCCCAACTGCGTGCAAACCGCAACCTGTGAGGCAAGAAAAATACGAACATAAAATAGAAAGCGAAAAAGCAAAACAACAAACAGACGCAAACTCCACGGAAACCACCCTCATCCTTGCCCATTATTCCAGGAGTCCCAGGTCACACCACACCACACACTTGCCGGGACTTCGGCACAGGAGTGTGCGATGTGCTTTCGCTTATCCCAATCCATCCTCTTAGCCGTGTCTTCGAAATTGACTCCACCACTCTCGGTGTATTGAATCGATGTCTTGCACAGATAGCAGCAAGACAGAAGAACCACTCTAGCCCAGGTGTCCTGTCGAAAGGCGCGGCCGATGTGGTCCTGGCAACCCCTCCGGGGTTGGCCCTACGGCCACCAATGGAGTTGCTCTTTGGTAGCGCCGACATGAATGAGCTTAAGGCGCTGGACATTGTCTGTCGACCATCCCGAGCATACAAATATAACCCAGGGAACAATCAGCGGGACACCCTTGATTTGCATACCATCTGCTTGTCTTGTCGGTGAAATCTCTTGGTGCGATTTCATCAGCGGGAGGACAGAGTTTACTAATGGACAGAAGTTAGTACTTTTTGAAACTGGACAATAGTCAGATACATACGCATGGTGTCCTCAATCGAGTCTAAGTTGCCCTGCGACCACCGGAATAGGTCATGAAAATGCTTAGTATTGAGCTCAGACCAAAGTCTTAGCTCCCGTAGAGAGACATATGCAACAGTTGGTGAATCGGTGGTTGGGAACCCAGTAATACTCTCTGCGCCATAAGCCCCTTTTAGGGCCACCTTCAGGCGAGATAGAAGGTATTGGAAAGCTCGAATATGTGGGCGGGCGACAAGGAGTAACTGCCATTGGTGTAATCGCGATGAGACCTTTAGCGGACGAAGATAAAATAAAATAAAGTGAGACGGAATGGGGTGAGAGTTCAATAGCTAAATGTCTACTGGCAGACGCAGTGTTTTAAAGGAAATCAAAAAGAAAATTAGAGGCGGGCAGTCGGAAATTTCCTTGTGCAACAATTCAATCTTATTGTTTGCATATATAATAAAGCCCCTGAATGATTGTTCGCCAGGAGCTTTGTTGCATAGGGCCCGCCCCATGCAGGTTCTGCAGCTTGATTTTTTCCGCCCCCCAAAATAAATGGAATAATTCCTAAATAAATATTATTCTAAAAACAATCTCTTAGGGTTTTTCTTTTAGTATTATTTTTGCTTCAGCGATTGTGATTATTTTGGTCGGGCCGACTCATACAGTGGCTGCGGTGGGCAAGTGCAATCATTCAAGGGTTGGATTGTGCTACCTCTGGATGGAAACCAATGGATTTCCATGGAAATTTCTAGTCATCTCGACTTTCCCCTCACCTTCTCTAAGTCTCTTTTCTTCTGTCCTGCTGAACAACCCAGGGCTACCCTTCCGTTGATCAATTCACTACTGTCTCCGTTGGATGATTCGCTGCTCTCTCCGTTGGGGATTCACTGTCATCTTTCCGTTGCACAATCGACTGCTGTCCTTCCATCGGATAATTCACTGCTACCCTTCCGTCGTATGATTCACTGTTAGCTTTCTGTTGTGACTCACCGTTATCTTTCCGTTCCGTGATTTACTGCTACCCACCCGGGTCGTCTCGACCTTCTAACTTAAACCTGTCGGAGCTTTTCGGTATACCAAGCCAGCCTCCCTTATTTCTTTCTTCTGCTCTCCCGTTTCTTCTTTTCGTCTTGCATGTCTCTTGATATTCCTTCACCAGCAAAGCAACCATGGGACCACCTGGAACATTGAAATCGGTCAACTTTTGACGTCTATCTTATTTGACTAGATGCAAACCAATGTTTCTATAGAAACACATCAACCCTCTCTTGACTGACGAGCAGATCATCGAAACTTTTACGCCCCTAGAACACAGATTTCACAAATGGGATCAGTCTGGAGGCTATGACGCCAAAGGTGATGCTGTATTTGACGACCTAGTCGGAGTTCTCGAAGAAGAGTTCCCTGGTGAAAGCCAGATCCTTGAGAAGTGGGGTGGCTACTGCACGAAATGGTTTCAGTGCCGCCAGCGAAGAGAGGAATATAAGATGCCTTGTGAGGAGTTTCTTGAATTTGTTAAGTCTACTCCATGCAAAGATGCTCCAATGCTTGCAAAACGTCTCTGGGTGTATACAATGCACGATACTCCTGACCTTTTTATCGGGCAAAGTAATTTTGGAGGAACCTTGATTGGCTATTCGGTTGTGACCTGGCCTTACACTCTCTACCCTGATATCCCTACCAGTAAGATGAGCAACCCAAGCAATCCTGACCTCCTTAACCGCATTGTTTTAGCGATTGATGCCCCCTATAACCCGTCTTGCCTGGCACCGCAACACTCTTTATCCCCCGGCAAGCATCGACGAGAAAACCGCTCATCCTCGTCGAGTGGTTTGGCCATCTTAGGTGTCTCATCCTCTTTGAGGAGCTCGATGAGATCCGCAACCAGCGACGACTTTGCCGGCGATGTCCCCTTTTGCGTTTTTTAAATTGGCTTTTTGGCGGCGTGCATGGGCCAAGACTGGTTGCTTGTGCGCAATAACGATGATGTCCTTGCTGATGCACAGTGGAAGGATACAGGGTATGGCGTTGTGGTTTGCCTAGATAAAGCCGGGTATCCTGCCGGCGAGGTTTTCGTTATCTTTAACTACTGGCGCACTCGAGAAGAGGCGGAAAGCGGACCTCTTGCGGAGGAGATCCAGTGGAAGGACTGCTGGAATACTGAGCTCCCGCACATTCGAAACCTGTACGATGGCTGCAAGTCCTAGTTTTTCATGGCAAAGATTGCGGATAGGCTTGAAGATCTGAAGGAGGGTACCCAGTTTGACTTTGACATTCTTTTTAATCACCGGATCGATCTCATCATGGCAAAGAAAGTTACCGTGATGGTTCAGGGCTGCCCCGAGGTAGCTATCATTCCCAATGACATCCGGGAAGCTGCCAGTTTTGGAGCACACAAGCGACTTGCCACCCTTACTGAGATAAACAGCAGCTTGTACGAAGGTGGGCCTGATCCCGACGATTTTGAGGTATAAAGGTCTTTTTTTACCAATTTATTAATACAAAACCAACAACTTGCATTTTACTTTTCAATTTTTATTTAAACCCGTGTGACACCGGTCGAGGAGTGGGTACAGGAGGCGCTGTGACTGCAATTGCTCGTAACTCGCGTGGCAGACTAGAGCCACAGGTATATTAACACGAAAGATAAAATTACTACTACATCCATGTCACATTTATCATGACCCGTTGTTGACAATATCATCGGCAATCTTTTCCGCCAGCGCATAGACGGTGCTCTGCGGGTGGCCCGGGGGAAGCAGGGGGAAGGCGCTGGCATCGACAACTCTCAGGCGCTGGACGCCAAAGACGCGCGCGCGGTTGTCGACGACGGCCATCTTGTCGCTGCTCTTGCCCATCTTGCAGGTGCACGACGCGTGCCAGACGGTCATGAGCGTGTTCCGGATGCACTGGAGAATCTGCGCGTCGGTGGCGTTGCCCGGGCCAGGCCAGTACTCGCCGCCCTTGACGATGCCCTGCAGGGTCGACGTCTGCCAGACGTCGCGCATGCGGCGGTACCACGCCACGGCGGCCTCCTGGTCGGCCTTTGCCGTGAGCCAGTTGGGGTTGATGACGGGCTTGTCGAGGGCCGACGCGGAGCGGAGCGTCACGTTTCCGCGCGAGAGGGGCGCCACCATGGCGCCCAGGATGGTGGCGTACTGGAACCCGTCCTTGGGCTGCTGGTTGAGGGGCCAGTTGAGGTCGCCGGCGAAGGCGTTTGCGCCCATGTACTCGACCTCGGGCCAGTCGTCGGGGAAGCTGGCGAGCGCGGCGGCCGTGTCGGGCGAGAAGTTTGTGCGGTACTCGGCGGGGAGCTTCTCCCACCCGAGGAACTCGATGATGTTGGAGCTGAGCGGGCCGTCCTGCGAGGCAATGTACTGCGTGAGGCTCTGCGCCATGGCCGCGGCGCTGCCGAGGACGGCGTTGAGCGTGGGGAAGCCGACGCGGTACGTGGGGCCGAAGAAGATGTGATCCCACATGTTCTGCCCGACGCCCTCGAGGACCGACAGGATCGGGATCTTGAACTTGGTCAGCGTCGCCGAGGGGCCGATGCCGGAAACCATCAGGAGCTGGGGCGACTGGAACGCGCCGGCGCTGACAATGACCTCCTTGTTGGCCCTCATGGTGTAAGTGATTCCCAGCGAGGTGACGGTGACGCCGTTTGCGTTCTTGTTCTTGTCGAAGAGGATCTTGGTCACCTGCGTGTTGGTGAAGACCTTGAGGTTGGACATGCCCTTGTACTTGGCCTTGTTGATGTACTCAGCCGAAGAGCTCCTGGTCGCCGTCTCCGGGTCGATGGTCGTTTGCGCGTAGTGGAAGCCGATCAGTTGGCCGTCGTTGAATCCCGTAGTCCTCTTCAGCCCGACGGCCATCAGTCCCTGCTCCAGCCACGTTGACCACGCCGAGACCCAGTTCGTGTAGCTGACTTGGACGGGGCCGCCATTTGATGAAAAATCCTGAGTATTATATTGAGTGCTTGCGTTGGCCAGTCGCTTGTCTGTGTTTGGTGGTGTAAAGCTGACGCTGTTCATAAAATAGGGCTGAAGGTTGGCAAGTCTAAAATCCGGTTAGCTTGGTGGAACCCTTTGTGCCCATAATCGTAACACCAACCGATAGCTATCGTCGCCCACGAGGTCGGCCCATCGATCGTATGTCCCAGTTGTGCCTCTGTGGTAGAGCATAAAGTTAAGAGCCGATGATCCACCAAGGCACTTGCCACGCGCATAGTGGAACTGTCGGTTGTTGGCTCCGGCCTGGGGCTCCGTCTGAAAGACCCAGTCGACGGTAGCGATCGAGTCGCCCATGTTTCCGCCCACTCCAATGATGTCGCCCGCAGGGGTGGTGCTCAGAACCGGCTTGGAGATCTCGTAAAACCCACCCGCCTCCACAATGGCGACTTGAAAGCCGGCCTCTGCCAAGCGAACACCAATGGCGTTTCCCGCAGTACCACCACCGGCGACGATATAATCAAACTGCTGCTGGTTCCCCAGCATTCCTCCAATCGCACCCAGACTCGACTGAACCAATCCATAACCGCTGAGAAGGCTTGTCAAGCTCCCCGTAACGGGGCTCAAGATGGAGCTGCCGAGCCCACCAAGCAAACCCTGAGCCATGCACCATGACTCCAAAAAGAGAACAACAAGTAGAAGGGGGGCGTGTAGCTGCATTGCTCCAGCTTTTTTTTTTTTTGGAGCTCAACGGTCCATGGAAGCCAAAAAGCAATGAGGCACTTCTCAAGCCGGGAATCAAGGGACCTTTATTTGATGAAATAGGGGCCCATGCTCCAATATGACCTTTGGACGCCATCGTCTCATGTAAGGCAGCTAGCTAGCCGCTAGTGTTTAGGTCACGGCCGCAGCGCCACCCAATTTCTCCCGAACGAACTGTTTGTTACCTACAATACTAGTCGCTAACCCCGGCATGGCCCAGATCATCAGCGGGCGCATGCAGGAGTCAGTTGGCCCGCCCGCTGACGGAAATCCCCATGCGCCGACCCGCGTCAAAGCTCGCATCATCCTAATACATCCTGCCGAGTCCCGCGCCATGCCCTCTCAGGGCAATTGTTCTAGCCCTGCCAGGCACCATATTCCCCATTCGGTTCTGTTTCAATGCTGCTTGGCACATGTGGAATTTCAGCTTCGCCGCATCCGAGCGCGTTCCCGCTGTCTAGCTGCCCGATGTGCCCCAGCCCAGCTCGCAAACCAGATCCCTCCCAGGAACTGTATTAGCCAAATGTGGTGCATCATCGGCTGATCTCGCTGTCACTCGGTGCCCTGAAACATCGCTTGCGCTCACAAGAGCTGTGCGGTAGCGATATTTGACTTGATTTTTGAGGCTGTCAATTATCCTTCAGCCGAGGTTACAAGCTCAGCCACTGGAATGAAGCAAAATTGCTTCTCGTCGCGATTGTGATTTGAACAATCGCACTACAAAACCTCGACGCGCCTTTATTACGTCATTATTTACTATAATAAGAATTGCGGGTAGCGAGTCAACTAAGACATTGTAAATTTGCATGCAAGAACACTTTGGGCTGCATTGTAAACGTCGCCGCTCTTCTAGGGTAGCTCCATGTAAAATCGGTCGCACCATCTCCACAGGTGGCCGCGACACTTTGTCGAGTACCTAGACGTGAACATCCGAAATGCAATCTTCGACTTAGGATTTCATTCCTTCATTCAGATATCAGATTGGTTGAGCTAGCTTGATAAAAAGATTACCGGCCTTGGCCATGACGTCGGTTCCGTTGGTTCGTTTCTCTACGACCAGGATGCGGGTGGAGTCGCTGTTCGAGTAACCAGTCGTATGGTAAGGCGGACCCGGCTTTAATCGATGACAGACGGGCTCTTGCTCTCCCTCATCTAACCGGCGGATCTCTTAGTCTGTCAGACTGAGTGATGGGCGTTGAATATCATTGTCGTGGGAGGTCACCAGTGAATGTTTCCCAACGGCGAGATACACCTCGCTTATTGGTAGGTGGCTTGGGCACATTTGCAACAGGCTAACAGCCAATCTGTTAGTTTGAGGGTTGGATGACCCAGCGCCACAGTGTCAATAAAGAAAAGCTTCTGATGTTGGGGGTAGATGTAGATTGCAGCCGCAATGCATTTGTACAGCTCCAGGACACGAAAGGTCCTGGTTGCTTCGCCTCGCCCATCGCTTCGTACCTTTGGAGTATTCATTGTTGCATAAATGCAACCAGCTGCGAAGCAGAAAGAATGCAGGGTTATCTGGCTGCCTGAGAGATCCATCGCCACGACTGCATCCTTTAGGATCGACTCGCAGCTCCGTCAACTTCCCCTTTACCCGCACCATCATCTCAATGATCGTCAGGCATATCACTTGAAAAGAAGCCACTACTCCCTTCTCTCAAGAGAGGTGGGCGACTTGGGCCCGGGGTAGCGATTCGGTTTTCATTTGCCAAAAGTTGCACACAAGAGTTGATTTTTCTGCCATCCACAGGCTGATCATCGGGCATGTTTTGCGGGGTAGAATGAGTCAATTGGGGAAGCGGAGCTCGATTACTGCTGAAGTATAGAGGTTAGCGATTGTGACGGGATATGTGAGGGGAGTAGATGCCATAGTGGGAAGCAGAAAAGAAGAAGTATTTGAAGTTGGCTGACAATGAGACAAGTTGGTAGTTATGAAGCTGCGCTAGATATAAACGATAAGAATGCAAGGGAGGGACATGAAAACGTATCCTGCACCGGAAACCTGAAGCAGAGTAGGTTGGACTGAATCACCGGCAGCAGAAAAAGGCAAGGTGTCGGGCTGTACTGCAAGTTGCACCTGAGTGCCAGTAATAAAGCTACGGTGGGATGGAGGAGGAGGTAGATATCGTCCCGAGCAGCTCCAAACGATATGACGCACATTGGAGGTCGTAATGATATGTTGGCTCGAAGTCGGTCTCTCCAATCTGTGTCCAAGGTTAGCACTCACAGAAACGGAAGGGGCAGTGCAAATCAAACCCTGTACAGAGAAGCAGAAACAAGGCCGAAAAGCAAGAATGGAGGGACTGGGATGCCGCAATGGCTCGGAGCTGGTGATTGTATATTGCTATTAAAGATCAACAACAACATGTGGTAGGGGACAATTGGGCGTTGTGCCTAGTCGCTCGAAGTAAATAGAGTCAGCCGAACCAAAAACGGTTGAGTGGCTGCAGATCTGTCCCAACGTTCCTAAGAGAAGCAGTCGCAAGAGCAAAGTGGCGAAGATGTTAGAGGGAAAAGAGGTATCCAGATCTGCGCAGAAGCGCGGAATGACGGGTTGACGAGGCGCCGATGGGATTCCCTGCCTAGCTGCTGAAATCAAGAAATGAAGCTTTGGAGACGTGATGCAGAGCTGAGCGGGTACTGCTGATGCAAAGAAAATTGGTTGTATGAAGACGAAGAAAAGATGAGGCCAAAACTAACCCAAGACCGGATGAGCGGGCAGATTCGGTTGAGAGCACCCGCTTCTCCATTTCATAGTACTATTTACTGGACAAATTCCGAGTTCCTCATGCAAAAGCGAAGCAAGATAAGGCATCTGAAATACGCTATTCTCCTTGTACTAGTGCAAATTTGTGAACAAAGGGGTTTGTGTTACTGCGACTAGGCTACTGTGGCTGACCAAGTACGTGGGAGGTGTGACCGCAAGGAGGCCATAGTATTCATTCACAGCTATTCTCTCGTTATTCGTATTGATTACTGGTGATATGGGCAGTGACGATCTTGAGTTTAGCGTTGGCGCCATAGAAAATCAGATGCAGCTGGCTAACCGTGCCGGAGGTCACTACAGGTACCCTGTGGCGATGTGGGGCGTGTACATCAGAGGTCTCTTACAATACAACCCTTGAATGTTTGTCAGTCCGACACTTTGTTGCATAGGGCTCAACCCAAAAGATTAGACAGCTAAAGTTGTTTTCCCCTAAAATAAATAAAATGATGGCTAAATAAACATTGCTGTGAATATAATCCCTAATGCTTTTTTATGATTATTTTTACTTTCAAAATTATTGGATTTTTTGGACTGCACAGTGAATGGAGTGTGGGAGTGCCGTGCCTTCCTGAATCACCCAAGCAAAGGCTGGACAGCGTCCGCAACTGCAATGTTTGTTTGTTTTTCGCTTGCGAGTGGGCGCACCCAAAGAGGTTTGTATTTCGGTTCGTGCTAAGTTAACTCCATCATCCTTCATGGTCCCCCGTCTACCTTGATGAGCAACCCGCATGGGCAAGACCTGAAGCTATAAAATCATCGACTTGCCGTCTAGCACTACTCATTCTTCTTTCTTCTTCATTCCACCGTCGATATTCGTTGCTACGATGGATGTTCTTCCCTCCACACCGCGCCCTTCTCCCTCTGCGGAGCTGCTGCTGGTCACCCCTCTCGTTCCAAGCACCTCTCGCCCACGCTCCCAAAAACGTCAAATTACGCCTTCCTTTGAAGCCTCATCGCCCAAAAAAATCGCCGTCATTGTTTTGCCGGGTATTGTGAATCCGCTTCAGAGCACGATTCAGCGTCAAGCCAAGCTAAACTCTCCGAGATGGCCTGTTGCAGCACAAGAGGCCACCATCGATGAAAGGCAGCTGATCTTACCAAACCCTCCGAGAGCACCGGATCAATCTGTCCAGCATCTCCAGTCACCACTTTCGAATCAAACCATCATTCGCAGAGCACAAGAAGTTGTCGTTCCATTCGATCTTCGCGATGACCCCGCTGCCCTTTCGGTGCCCGAGAACCAAGAGATTTTGATGAATATCTTCCCGAATACGACTGGCTGTGGATCCGATGGCATCTTTCTCTACATCTACGTCTCAACAATGCCCCCTAAGCCATGGCCAAAGAGAATTGCTGGACTTGCCCTGTACTTGTCACCGCTCCCTAGCCCCGATGATTGTCCTATGCCTTTGGGATTGCCTGTCCAAAGGAAAAATGGCACCATTGCTGATTACATGGATGGGTATGATATGGAGAATTGGACTCCTCTCTTTGAAGTGGTTCGTGACCATTTTATTGCCTTAGAGATCCCCATTACACAGGTTATATACCAGGGCAACTTTGTCCTGGTCGTCTTGGAATTTCGCAATATTAATATAGCCAAGTTGCCCTGGAAAGTAGCCCAGATTCCATGTCGCTACTTATACGAAGATGAAATGGGAAAACCTCGCTTCCCTCAGGCGCGACAACAGAATGACCCTACTCCGGGAAATCCTGATCAAAGTCAATATACCACCCTGCGGCCTGGGGTACGGGTTACCTCGGCATATATGCCAAGCCAGCCTGACAAGTTTCAGGCCACGACAGCCGGAGTCCTGGTCCAAGATGAAATTGGGAACAGGTTTATGACTGTCGCTGCGCATGGACTTCCCGCTGAATGTGGTACTGACGTCAACCATGCTTTTCCAGCAAGTGGGAGAAGGATTGGTGAGATTATCCACGAAATCTCCCATACAGATATCGGACTAGTCAAATTGGAGTCAAATGAGAACTTTTTCAATACGAAATTCGAGAGCACTTGCATTACCGAGCCGATTCAGTTAAAGCAACTGATCCCTGCGAAATCACTTCGGCCAGGGGACTACGTTTTCTTGGACTCGCCAGACACAGGCTGTATCGAGGGTACTTTCATGGCCACGGCCTTTCAGCGGGTCCCATCCGATGAACCATTCCCAAGTCCCAACCAACAATGGGCTTTTACGGTCTGGATTTATATGGGACAGGATTCTGAGGCAAATCTTCCAGCTGGAATATGTGGGAGCGCAATCTGGACCGAGCAGGGTGATGTTGTTGGTTTCTTTCGATATGCGCCTGAACAGGGGAACCAGGGAAGAATGAAGGACTGCTGTACTAGCACCGCAGCTGACGAGCTGATAAAAAAAGGTTTCACGCTCGTTGACGCATCAAACTAGCACCTGGAACCCATGAGGCGTGGTTGTACGTGCCAGCATGTGCGTCCGCTTTTTAACGATTCAGGCAGGGAGATTTCTCGGATGGAGGCCCGGCAGGTAGGGGAGATGTGGTATTTCGGCTGCAGAGGGAAATCAGAGGTTCAATAGAGTATTCTTTAATCTAGAAGCGCAGCCAAGGCTGCTTATGGGAGGTGGATTTGAGGGGCCGATTGGTGGTCAGAATGGTAATTGTGAAGGGGTTTGTACCAAGTTTATCTTAACGTTCGCACTCAAGTTCGTCCCTGGGTTTATACCCAGGTACTTTTAGAGCATCAATCAAGAGCTTTGCTACCTATGGTTTTGAGTTATCCCACAACTGCATGTAGTGACTTACTATCCCTTTGAGTGCCGTAAGGCTGCACCTAGGTACCCCACCTTGTTCACCCAGCCACCAAGCAAAATTCTAAAGGGATAAGATAACTTTATATAAATAAAATAGCTCCTAAAACTACTAACATTATGCATGTCAATTAGAAATTATATATCTTCAGTTTAGGGTTTAGTGGTTGACAGTCTACTTTGCTTGGTACCTAAGTGCAGTCTTACGGCACTCGAAGGGATAAACATTTCGAGATGCCGTGAGATTTATGCTTTGGCTTGGAGTCCAACATATCTGGATAGATTGGGTTTGCATCATCCAGGATTCAAAGGAAGATGAGGTCACTGGGTCGGTCCAAATGCAAAAGGTCTACAGATGCAGCTATCTGAATGTATCTGCCGCTGGGCCTGGTGATTCTTCCGGTATGGGTTCGCTTTTTCGTCCACGAAGTCCTGTAGAAAGCTTGGTCATGTGGACTTCAGGGACGACGCACGGGGAACGCCGATTAGTGCATGACTGAAGCTATTGGCGGAAAGGTCTGAATGAAATGGAACACAACCAGTGAGGTCTGTACTTGAAGAGCGGATGTTGGCGCCTCGTGTTCCGCACTTTGGGGAGTCACAGCTATTCTGGGAATGCCACGAGCTTGACGCCAGCGAGAGCTTTGGGCAAGGTGTTCCAGTCACCACATTGAGTGGCATAGCCAAGTCCCTGAATTCTATGAAGTTTCAAAACCGCCGGAAAAGAAGGAAAGAGGCTTGGTGGGATATATCTCAACGAGAACTTGATCCGATAAGCGCAACACATGAAATCGGGGGGGGGGGGGCTGGTTGCGGCATACTTAGGATGTGGTCTCCTGGCCATGGGCATCCGTGGAAGGCAAGATTTCATTCGGAGGCTTAAGGCACTACAAACCTCTAGCAACAGTTGATGAGGTATCGGTTACTCTTGTTAATCACAATGACCAGTTTGGTCAGCTGAACGGTGGCTTCGTGAAACTGACCGGCTTACTGGTGGGCTCTCAATGTGGTCGATGAGCGCTTTGGTAAAAGTCTAGAAATCGTGTGCTGTGATGCAGATGGTGAAGAAAAGAACGTCGGTGTTGTTGGAGTCTATCTTGATTGTCTTGGGGCTGACACTTCTGAGGTATTCTGAATGCCCATATTTGAAGCCGACCGGAAGGACCCGTTTTTCGCTCACAGATGTCTCCTTTTAAGAAAATGTTTAGGTAGGAAATTCGATAAGTATAAAAGGTGAGGCGTGGTAGAAGTGTGGGAAGAGAAATCTGCCGAGTTTTATGACACCGGAGAGGGAGCAAGAAGAAGGATTGAGTACGGATGGACACTTGCCAAGGAGACACTCATAGTATAGACTATGAATGTCTTACATATTCCCCAAACTCTCTAGATTGCTTATATTGAATGAAAAGTTTTTATTTTACCTTTTGTCCTGACATGACACCAAGACAATTTCATGGGTGGAGGGTTCCGCGGACCTGTGCGTGGGGGAATACAAGCCACCTTACTGATGGGAGATTTCCCGTGGCATCCCTCTGGCGTCTAGTTCTTCCTTTGCTATTCGACTGCACTATGGTGAGCTTGAATAGGTCCGGAGTTTCTTTTACCTAACCATATTCCAAGCTGGAAACGGGACTTGGCTAATTGCCGGGAGTCTGTGGGCCTTCTCACATCACCAAGGGTTGACTGGGCTTGTCTGGTTGGATCGACAATGGTCCTTGCCCACACGGATGCATGTGAAATACAGGCCAAAGGGGATAGATCGGCAGTCCATATGGTTCTAGTCCATTTGGTAAGTTTTTGGTGCTGGCGTGGCTTGAACTCTAAGCCGATAGGATCTGGACAAAGATGGCTCACTTTGCAACATATTGGTGGCCATGCGTGCAGACGACGTGATCGGAAAATTACATAAAATTGATATCCCCAATTTAGGCGATAGATTAATGAGTTCAGCATTCAATCTTTCTATGAAGCTCAATCTCCGGAGCATGATGCGCTGGGATATCAGACAAATCTAATGAACTCTCGATTCCTTAGGGGCAACCTACAAACGCCACCCGGCGTTTGACATACCTCAAGCTATCATTGCATTCATATGAGAAAGCTTGAATAGAAATAATTTTAGTCCATGTGCACCCCCTCTGACTTACATCATTTTGACGCAGCATCATCGTCATCGTCGCCAGCCCAACAATATCCACGGTGCCGTGGAGTAGGACATAGATGTTGAACGCTTGCCTCTTGAGAACCCTCTATTTTGATCATATATTAAAGTTAAACTATTCACTACTCATGGCGGTGCACGGAGTGGGACCCGGGCCTGTTCTAGTCTGTTCACCTGAACTGTTGATGGAATTTATCTCTGCTAACTCGAGCCTACCAGGCCACCTCGTGGATTCTCATAGCCACAGCTGCAGCCGCTATTGTCGCTCGCATGTATCTACGAATCATAATTCAACGGCGAAGCATTCTCGCTAGCGACTATCTAATAATCATAGCCTGGATAGCTGCAATTGCAACTAGCATTCATATGATCGTTATTAAAGGTCTCGGTGCCCTCGAAGCTGATGTGGGTAGTACTCTGAAGGGGTATAAAGGAAACCCAGAAGATATTCCTCAATTATTGAAGGTAAGATTGTTGAGATTCCAGCACAAACATCTGCTCTCGGGCACATTTGCTGAGCTTCTTAGGTGTATTGGTTTGCTCTTATCCCTTTCCTGATCAGCGTCTATTCATGCAAGATGGCCTTGATAGCCATGTACATGCAAATATTCCCAATATTTATGGTCAAAAGGAGGGTTATGCTATGGGTGGCTATGATATATAACCCCCTGGCGTTTTTGGTGAGCCTGGCTGTTACCTTCCGCCTTTGCAGCCCAGCCGAGTCGTTGTGGTAAGTACAGTTTGCCGCATTCGAACGAGCATCAATTTTGCTTGGAAGCTAACAGAAGATCAGGAATCCTAGTCTAACCAAGAATTGCCCCCAAAGTAAATGGATAACAATATTTGTCATTAATTGGGCCCTCAATGTTTTTGGGGATCTTTTCGGTAAATCCTCTCCACTGTAGCTGGATCCATTCACTGATTAGTAAAATAGTGTTTATGCTTCCGTGGTTTATTATTCCTGGATTAAATATGAGAAGGTCTCTCGTCGTTGGTTTATATTGCACGTTCCTGCTAGGAATCATCACAATTATCTTCGCCATTCTCAGGTTAGTCTACGTCTTGAGGGCACGTGTTGATGATGAAGTTCCCCTTAGTACAATCAGTAAGTGCAGAGTCATCTTTTTCAGAAAGCCAGACTGCTTTCTGACTGGGTTATTAGTCATGTGGTCTGCGATTGAATGCAATCTAGGACTTGTCATTGCATGCCTCCCAGCCCTCCGCCCATACTTAACAAAGAGCGAGGACAAGTCCAATCAGGATGGAAATTCCTCCCAAGCTAATCCAAAAATGGGGCAAAAGTCTGGAAACAGCACATCTACCGCTACCAGGGCTACTGGAGATATTTCATACCTTCATGGGACGATGAGCAATAGTAGCCAAGTCGAATTGATGGAATCAAGGTTGGACAGTAAGAAATGAATATTGGCAGCGACATCATGTTAAAACAGTAAAAAATTGGGAGTCACCCAAATTCGATTCACATCATCTCGTTTTATTTGAAGAGCCAAGGATACGCTACCTAAATGAAGACGTCAGGGCCTACTCCGCATTCGCGGAGCGTCACTTCACCTTTGCCGTAGCCGTCAATGCGACATTCTTTCCCATTGTCATCGGCCCTCAATATGTCATATTTGAAATTGTGAGCGTCGCGGTTGGGTTATCCTTGCTTCCACGCCTTCGACCGCTTATCCACACCTGGACCTTAATTTCTTATCTCTATTATGAAGGTATCGATTGTAAATAGAATGTCGATCGCTGCGCTTACTGGGCATTATTTGGGTCCGTGGATTGGGGTGTCTTCCCGTCCTCGCTGTGCCAAGTCACTCACCTCAAGTCTCCAAGTTATCTAATCCCCCGCATGATAGTTCAATGTCAAGGCAGGACTCGCCTTTTCACTATTTTCTAACTTCGCCTACGTTGCGCTGTTGATGTAAATGTCTTTGAGGTTATTGGAACGATCTGTGGGTGGGATACTTATAATAGCTGTTATCCGTTCCGGTAATCGCAGTCATCACGGTCGTTAACTCACACCCCGGCGCGTTACATGCTCATTGACGTAACTGGAAGTACTGATTCTCACAATGCCATTAATTAATTACGTACATAAAACTATAGCTGGGCACACCGCTCCTTTAATAGAATTCCTGCCAATTAAATGATGCAGAGCGGCTTAGTAACAAAATCAGGCTGCGCAACGCCACAACACGACAGGCTTCCAGTCTCCGCCTAAAGCTGACACCTCAATTCCCTCTTCTTGTCACAAACTAAAATTAAAACATCGTTACGGGCGCCTACGTTCATGCTCTCATCTACTACGGCGAAGCTTCCTATGCCTCCGATTTCTTGTACGGACGAGGCAGATATGGCCACCTCGCAAGGTGGGAAACGGTCCCACCGCGACAATCCCGTTCACGATATTCCGAAGCGACCACGCGTAAACGCTCCCGAAAAAAACACACTAGAGTATGATGATTACACTGTGGGGTGGATATGTGCCCTGCCTATTGAAATGGCAGCGGCAGAGGCGATGTTAGATAAGATTCACGGACCCCTTCAGAGGAAACCGCACGATACCAATTCCTATACATTTGGGAATATTGCAGACCACAATGTCGTCATTGCATGCCTTCCAGCAGGCCATTACGGCACCAACAATGCTGCTATCGTTGCCACAAACATGTGCCACACCTTTCCTTCGATCGAGAAGAGGTTATTGGTTGGGATCGGGGGCGGTGTCCCGGAGTCTGCTGATATTCGACTCGGTGATATTGTCGTAAGCGACCAGGTGGTTCAGTATGACTTCGGTAAAGCTATGCCCAACGGACAATTTCACCGAACAAGCGTCCCCACGAGGCCTCCCCAGTCACTCACGACGGCCCTTGCGAAACTACAAGCCCGACATAACAGGGAAGGAAGTGAAGTACCTTTGATATTGGCGGAAACTTTCAAGAGGTATCCGCTCATGGTTGGGTATGATCATCCTGGAATTCCCGACCGATTATTTTGCAGCACTTATAACCATATCAAACTCCAAGACACCTGCAATGACTGCAGTATATCGGAGCTCCTCCATCGGCAACCAAGGGAGGACAATAATCCTAAAGTTCATTGTGGGAAGATTGCTTCTGGAAATCAAGTTATTAAGGATGGTGTTTCGCGGGCGAAGATCTCTAGTGAACTGGGGGCTTTATGCTTTGAAATGGAAGCAGCTGGTTGTATAGACAATTTCCCATGTCTAGTCATCCGCGGAATTTGTGACTATTCAGACTCCCACAAAAATAAGAAGTGGCAAAAGTATGCCGCTGCTGTCGCCGCTGCTTACTCCAAGGAACTTCTCTTGGGAATACCGACATGTGAATCCGGAAAACCCCATTCAGGCCATGGTTCTCCTTGTCAAGGTGAATTTAATCGGTACCGATATTGACTAGCTTACTGATGTCGAGACAGAAATATCTACGCAAGATCAATGGGAGCTGATTCGTGATTCTCTTACATTTGATCAAATTGAGTCCCGCCACGATACTATCAAAGCTGCACACGCTAAAACATGCGAATGGCTTCTAAGCCAAGATGATTATATCGCTTGGTTAGATTCTACAAAGTTTCGGGAACACCATGGTTTTTTATGGATCAGCGGAAAGCCTGGAGCCGGAAAGTCAACCCTAATGAAGTTCCTTTACTCCCGTACATATGCTTCAGCGAAGACTGTTGAAAATTCAGGAGTTGTCTCATTCTTCTTCAATGCACGGGGGGTCGAGCTAGAAAAGACAACGGTAGGCATGTACCAGTCACTGCTTCTCCAGATCTTGATCAAATTCCCGGAACTCCAACAAGAGTTGAAACAGATGACTCTATCTTACGATGAAAATAATCAAATATTTTGGTCTATTGAGAAGCTTCAAATGCTCTTTCTCAATCTGGTTTCAAACCTCGACCAGCGATGCTTGACTTGCTTCATTGACGCTCTGGACGAATGTAATGAAGTTGAAGTCCGCACCATGGTGGAATATTTTGAGAAGATTGGCAAGCTTGCGGCAGAAAACGGAGCAAAGTTTTACGTGTGCTTTTCCAGTCGCCATTACCCTCATATACAGATTGAAAATGGTCTTCGACTCACTCTTGAGAATCAACCAGGTCATCGTCAAGATCTTGAGAAATATATTCGAAGTAAATTAAAAACTGGAAGCAAAAAGGCTACTCAAGAGATCAGCCTAGAGGTTCTAGAAAAGTCATCTGGGGTCTTCATGTGGGTTGTCCTTGTCATTGACATTCTGAATAAAGAGTTCAATCAAGGCCGTATCTTCGCTGTAAAGAAGCGGCTAAAAGAGTTGCCCCCCAAGTTAAGCGACCTATTTCGAGACATTTTACAGAGGGACAATAAAAATCTCGATGATCTATTGCTTTGTATCCAATGGATTCTTTATGCAAAAAGACCTTTAACATGCGAAGAGTTTTATTTTGCACTTGTCTCTGGCCTAGACCCGTCACCCGAGAACTTGGCTGAATGGGATCAGGAGATAATCACTGCTGAACATATAAGACTCTACTTGCTCAGCTCCTCAAAAGGACTTGCTGAGCTCACAAAGTCTAAGAGGAGACCAACAGTTCAATTTATCCACGAATCAGTTCGCGATTTCCTTATCAAGGACAATGGTATCCGCGATCTATGGCCGGAATATTCAGACAACTTTGAAGGCCTTAGTCATAACAGACTTAAAGAATGCTGCCTTACCAATTGCCAGATGGACCTGGTTAATATCCTGCCCACATCGTTTTCAAAGATGCCAACAAAAGAAATTAAGGAATTACGCGAAAAGGTTTACAAGATGTTCCCATTCCTAGAATACGCAACATCTCATATTCTCCATCACGCGGATGCTGCTGGGAACGCCATATCACAAGAGGAATTCATCATGAATGAGTTACCGCTCAGCATTTGGGCTCACCGTCGTAACCTATTCGTGAAATTCAAAACGCACCACTATACAAACGATGTAACCCTTATATACATTTTGGCGGATCACGGTTGTCCGGCACTCACACGCATCGCTCTTCGTCATGGACAGACACCAGGATTCACCGATGAACGATTCCAACACCCGATATTCGCCGCCTTGATTAATGGTCACCAGGCCGTGGCAAACCTCCTTAAACAAGTGGAAGACATTAGCACTTATGAGAAAGATAAACTGAATGAATGCTTATTATGGGCTGTTGAACAAGACCACCCAGAGGTTGTAGAGATACTGCTGAAAATTGATGGCATTGATTACCAATCAATCAATAAGAAGGGCGAGACCCTGCTCTCCATCGCTGCTTTTGGCGACAGGGTAGAGGTACTCACGCTTTTATTACGAACTGCTCATTTTGATCTAGAGTCGAAAGATGAAAAAGGCATGACCTTACTATCTCAGGCAGTTCTTAAATATCCAGCACCTAAAAAAGCAATAAATACATTGCTGGCAACTGGTCGTGTTGACCCTAATTCAAGGGATAATACAGGCCGAACACCATTATCATGGGCCGTTAGTCAGCATGTTGCGGATTCGGTACAGCTACTATTAGCTACTGGCTGTGTTGACCCTGATTCAAGGGATAATATAGGCCGAACACCATTATCGTGGGCTGCTGGTCATTATGTTGCAGCAGAATCGATAAAGCTACTATTAGCTACTGGCCGTGTTGACCCTGATTCAAGGGATAATATAGGCCGAACACCATTATCATGGGCTACCGGCGTTGGCAATATGGAATCAATTAAGCTACTATTAGCTACTGGACGTGTTGACCCTGATTCAAGGGATAATACAGGCCAAACACCATTATTATGGGCTGCTGGTCAGTATGATGGAGCAGAATCGATGGAGCTACTGTTAGCTACTGGCTGTGTTGACCCTGATTCTAGGGATAATACAGGCCGAACACCATTATCATGGGCTGTTAGTCAGCATGTTGCAGCAGAATCGATAAAGCTACTATTAGCTACTGGCCGTGTTGACCCTGATTCAAGGGATAATATAGGCCGAACACCATTATCATGGGCTACCGGCGTTGGCAATATGGAATCAATTAAGCTACTATTAGCTACTGGCCGTGTTTACCCTGATTCAAGGGATAATACAGGCCGAACACCATTATTATGGGCTGCCTATATTGGCAATATGGAATCAATTAAGCTACTATTAGCTACTGGCCGTGTTGACCCTGATTCAAGGGATAATACAGGCCGAACATCACTGTCCTATGCAGCTTTAGCTGGGGTTGAAGATAGATTTACACAATTGTTGGAGGAAAGCAGGATCACTCGAATGGAAAAGAAAACACATCAATGAATCTAATAATTTCAGATAATAATGTAGTAAAAATATCTGAACAGCCTCGCATTTTCATTTAGTAATGGTCTCTGTAACACTCACAGGCGCTCTTACAGCCTGCCAGCAGGATAATACAGAGATGGGCGCAGAAACATTGCAGACATTCTTTCTAACAAGTACGTGGATGTGTGCAACAAGAGAATGTTGCTTTCGTTGCGCGTGTTGGTTTCTAGAATTGACGAGGCTCAGGGCCGACATCAAGAAGCCATTGAATCAGCGTTTAGGGCCGTCATGGCAAGCATGCAAATTTTCTGGCAGTAGTCCGATTGGATTGCGCAGAGCTTGGCCGCTTATCGCTACGCACTTGAGAACGCTTGAATGGTGGATGAAGCACACGGAGTATTGGAGGATCGCGACTGGCGGTTGAGAAATTGTGCAAAAGCCTAGGGCCGTTGTCAATCCCTCACGGAACCTATGCAAAATAGAGTAGGCAAGATAGGAACATAATGAAAAATAGGCAGGCGGCAAAAATTGGCCATATGCATCCTGTGGTGAACATGGGGGATTAAACTCTAATAGAACGGGGAAGGGTACAGGAGGTTAGGATTATTGTCAGCGGCTTTGATGTTCATCAGAAGTAAAGCAAAGAAACGGGATTCTTTGACAGCGAAAATTATCAGGATACACTAAGAATGGCCCTTGTGAACTTTTGATGTACAAATAAGAGGTTTATTGTTGATCATTTCTACATTTTGTCGACCAAGAACTTCTTCAGCCCTCGTCCTAAAGCCACAACGCCGGCAGAGCCATGATCTTCCTCCGCAAACTCAGCCGTATAAATGCTACGAATGCTTGGGCATGTCTTCAGACGCCCCGCCATGGCCTGTGAGTCATCTCTCATTCTCGTGTCTTTTGTCGTCTTCTTTCTCTTCTCAAAATCTTCATCCGATTCTCTAGGGTGCCTTTCCAGGTCCTGCTCATCGGACCCCCACGTGATGATGAGCGAAGGTGCAGGGTCAACAGGCTGCTCAAGGCCGCGAAAGTCAACTTCTTGCTCCCTGGCGATGGCTTTGTTGTTAAATGAGATGGAAGGGCTGGCAGCGATGAATGTGTCGAATTGCTTGGGCTGCGTGAACAGTGCGTTGAGGGTGAAGAGCCCGCCGAAAGAGTGACCGAAAAGGGCGCTGCGGCTGGGTCTCAAAGTGGGGAAGAGGTTGTTGTTTACGTATGTCATGATGTCGTTTTGGATGACGTGGAGGAACTTGGAAGCGTCACCAAATTTCATGCCAGTAAATGGCTTCCCATCGCCTCCGATCGGGGGCTCATAGGTGCCGTCCTTGGAAGGAGGAGTCATGTCGGTGCCTCGTCGCCAGTCAAAAATGTATTTTGACGGCGGATAGCCGACGCCCACCACAACGGTTCTGGCATTGTCGGTGAACTCCAGGCGCCGTGAAATGTCGACGGCAGAGAAGAAGAAGGCATTGCCGTCGACCAGATAGCTGAGTGCGACTGGTCAGTCTCGAAGCAAAAGCGGCGGTTTTGTACAAAGACTCACAAGGTAGAGACTGGGTAAGCATCATCATCCGGCTGCTTCCGGTCCTCGCCCCAGCACAGAGGCCATGCGACCTGGATGAGGTACTCGCCTCTGTCGGTCTGCGCCGTGTACTGGCACGTGTTGGGGAGCTGGCCGTGCTCAAGCGTGTCGGCGACCTGCGTCATGGCTCTGAACTGGCGGTAATGGGCGCGGATGTTGGTGTTTCGGGAAAACACGAGGCGGCGAGCGGCATTTATCCCACGCATCTTGCATCAGGCGGTGCTGGTCGGCGCTACGAACGTGTTGGGCCACCCAAAAGCAGGATCGGAGCTGAGCAGCCAGTCAGTGGCCATGGCGAGGCCCGGTGGCTTGGTTTAAATTATCAATCGGGGCATCTGATAAGATTAGATGGCGCCAGAGCCCACAAGTGGTGGATCTCGTCTCTAAATTCGTTCGCCATCTTTCTCTGCGTGGTCGGATGCGGGACTTGACTGGATAATATTGCGGTGGCTTGACAATTTGTGGCACTTTTTACGTAATCAACCATCTGAATGAACTGCCTGTCATGAGCGCCGGAGTCGCCTTCGTGTTTGGTCAATTATGCAGAGTTATGAGCCGCGAGCCGTTTGGCTGTTGCTGCATTGCATGTGAGTTTTGTGGTGGTGGGATCGCGAGTGACGTGATCGCAAACAGACATTAGCGAAGCACTGGCATTACCATGCTCCATTTTGGATGGAAATGAAGCCGTTTACCTGCTCAAAAGACATCTCCACCTTGAATATCTCCATCAAAAATTCTTGCATCGTGAGTCTCATGAGGAAACGGCCGAACGAGTAGTGGTTAACAGCGTGCATTATACCAAAGAATAGGTACTCTACGTGTTGCTTGAAACGGAACCGGAAGGCTAAAAAATAGGATTATAGTATTTTCAATCGTGATTTACCACAAAAAGACCCTCGATATTCTTGACTTGGGCCACAATCTAAATCCCAAACCTCAAACTCACTGGCTGTAGTGGCGCAATTAAGGCCAGATGTCATGATATTCCACCAAACAGCCACCTATGAGCCATCTCCCCATTTAATTCCCCGAATCGATGGCCTGTCCTTAAGTTTTGAACTGCGAGTTCAAGAGTCGCCGTGAATTTGCTGCACTTACCTTCTATCAGATATGTCGATTATCGAATTAACATGATACAGAATACTGGAGCAAGTCTGAACCTTGGAGGCCATCGCGACATTGATGGTGAGACATCAGCCTCTTGACAATGTGTTGGCTCCTGAAAGTGTCGCCGATTGAAGCCTGTCCGAGGCCCTGCGTTGCAGCCTTTCAATCAAGTACAACCTGTCCGGAGCGAATAGCAATGTCCGCGACGATGAAGAGAGCAGAATTAAAATTTCTTTGTGATATGACGTAGTTAGTGGAAAATAAAAAAGTAATTGTGGAAATAATCATGACCAAGTGTGAAAGAAAAAAGCTGCAGATGCACTCGATGTGCGGTAATGAGTTGGCAATAGGAGCTGAGGTGTCGGAATACAATGTACACACTTTTAGGACCATCAAGACAAATATGTGGTGACTTTTACAGCGTATAGAAACCTGAATTGATGAGAGCCTTGCGGAGCCAGAGTTCTGAAGGTATGGCGAAGGGATAAGAGTTTCGCACACGCCGCGTATTCGGGGTGGGTGGACAACTCGTGCAATGCACCTCAGCTGTTCCTGCACAAGAAGTAGCATTTGCAGTATAATGTTCTTATGCTCTGATTATTAAATGCCACTATTCTAAATATCAGTGATCAATAAATCCCGATGTGAATTGACTACTTGTGCATAGATCTAAGCTCCCAATCATAGTGTCCCACGTCGACCGACCACAATATTAGTGAACACCTCCGTTAGCCATTAGCCAATTATATTTACTTATCTACGGATGGCCATTAGAAGCGCGGGAATGGTTGCATTAGAAGAAGTGCAACTGAGCGAAAGGGGAAGTGCAAGGGTGACACGGATGTTCTTATCCCGCATATAAATCCTAGTCGCCGAGCAAAATGCGACGACCATCATGCACTGGCACCCAAACTTGGAAACCTCGGATAATTATTACCTCTTGAGTCATTTATCTAAATTTATCGCATTGTCATGGCCAATAAGTTGAACTGGATTGGTTTGTAAATATGCATAAATGTGGCGTTGATAGAACACCTCGAATGGGATGGAGGGGTTGCCAAGTTATCTTGTCTCCGGCAATTATTCCCCCTCGCATTGTAGATAGCATAGGATTGCTGAGGCCCACCATTAAATAACAATAAAAGCCAGGCCTCGGACATATTCAAATGCCGCATTTCTGAGCGCACCGATTGATACCCTCAACACGACTAGTGCAGGCTACCCCCCCAGGTTCATTAGCCGACAACCACTAGAATAGCAATGTATGTCACCGGTCTTCTTTACTTTATCGCCCTTTGGTTTCTGTGGCGCATTTTCCTTATCCTATACAATGTCTCGCCATTCCATAAACTCTCCGGCTTCCCTGGACCAAAATTGGCTGCGGCTAGCTATCTCTATGAAGTTTACTTTGATCTTTGGCTAGGGGGAAAGTATGGTAGTAAAATCCGTGCAATGCATGATATTTATGGTATGCGGAATTGGGAGTGGTGGCAAATATCCCTTTCTCACGAGAACAACACTAGGCCCGATCGTTAGAATTAACCCCGATGAGCTTCATTGTTCAGATCCGCAATTTGCTGACCAGCTGTATGGTGCTCCCGGGCATGTACGCCACAAGTGGCAGCACCATATCAACGGGTTTGGCGGTGGGCCTCTCACATTGAGTTCGTTCTCCACCATCCCTCATAACTTACATCATGTCCGAAGAGGGGCCACCCTAAGATTCTTCTCGCGTCATCAAATGCTGAAGTTGGAACACGAGGTGCTGGAATTCGCACACATGTTTGTGGCGAAAGTATTGGATACGCCAGTAAACAAGCCAATCGAACTGCGGGATGCCTTTAACTGCTTTACGGCAGATGTAATCTCTCAGTATTCCTTTGGAAAGTCCATGGGATTTCTTGCCCAGGATGGCTGGGAATCCAACTTTTCCAACTGGACTAGGCCATTCTTTGAAAACACGCATTTACTAAGATACATCGCGCCTGCAAGACTCATTTCTTATCTTCTCCCTTGGACAGCGGATTACTTAGGCCGAGACATGAAAATGGTGGTGCATTGGATGACGTCTACAGTGCCTGGATATGTACGGGCATCATTGGCCAATCCAGAGCAGGGGAGACTTTTTGGAGATATGATGAGCTCCAAATCACTTCCCGATTCGGAAAAGTCCATTCAACGCCTTTCTGGTGAAGGTATCTCTCTCATGATTGCCGGATCGGAAACCACAGCTGTTAGTCAACTACCCCCGCCCCTATCAGACAAGAAAAAGTAGAAAGACAAGGCAACGCATATTAACGGGTTGTTAGGGAGTACTCACTGTTCTTGCATATTATCTTCTCTCGGAGCCCAAAATTTACGCACGTTTGATGGAGGACCTACAAAGTATAGACACCTCCAAAATAAAATGGCTTGACCTTGAGCGTAGGCCTTACCTGTGGGCCATCATCCACGAAGCACTGCGCATCATGCCCTCCGTTTCACAAAGATCTGGGAGAATTGCCCCAACGGATTATATGCACTATCGGAGCCATGATGGCGCCTATGAATGGGATATTCCAAAAAATACCCCTGTCAGCACCATGGCCTATATTGCTCACCAGGACAAGCGATTATTTCCTGACCCAGAAAAGTTCGACCCACAGCGATGGCTGATAGATGACCAACCAAATTACAAGCTTTCTAAGATGCTGTTGACCTTTTCCAAGGGCAGTCGTTCATGTGCTGGCGAGAGGTGAATTCACCATCATATCCACATGTGTCCAGAGATACTTACACGAACTAGTCTTGCCTATTGCGAACTCTACATCCTTACAACCCTGTTGGCGCTTCATGTTATCCCAAGGGCACAGTTATATCAGACTACTCAAGAGGACATCACCTATGACCATGATGCGGCAGTTATTTGGGCAAAGAATGGCCCGATTTCAGTGCGGATCACCGTCACGTAAGACGACTAGTCGCTTGAAAAAAGTATATAATGAACCATCTTGACTAGTATAAACCAATACTACCCACTACTCGACTTGATGGCTTTCGCTGTTTTGATTCACTCTTAAACCACTAAGCTCTTTGTAAATAGACTAGGGCAGCCCGCTGGCTTCGTTATCTTCCGACAGGTGAACTGGGGTGACCCTAAATTTTCGAACGGGCACCTTCTTTTCGAATAAAATATCCATCTCCGCCGTTGTCCTCCCTTTAGATTCTGGGACCATGAAACATGTGACCAAAAATCCCAAAACGCAAGCTCCAGCCCAAAAGAAATCAGTCATCGCACCCATCCCCAAGCTGTTGGGTTGAGCATGTAGGGCATTATAGTCCCGGCTATGATGTTGACTACCGTGTAAATATTGCGGGCACGCACAACCGACTTGCTTCGGAGAAGCGAGGATGGAATCTCTGAAACAAGCACAAAGGCGACGGGCAGCACCAAAAGATCAGCCACAAAGCTGTTCACGGCGAGGAGGGATCCAATAGTCCACGATAGTGTAGAGGAATGAGAACCTCGTAGCCGAACCCCCATACCACCGATAGCTGTGAAGAGTACTATGGATATGAGGTTACCCCAAAGATACATTCTTCTCCGGCCAACATATGTCATCACAATCCACTAGTTTCAAGATCAGTCTCTCACAAGTCCAATTTTGAATACTCGTAGAATTTACGGCACCAAAACTCCCGCAGCCGAAAGTACCAGCGCAACAATGGACATATTGAACGACTGGTCGGTAGGCAATCCAGCCTGTTGAAAGAAGTAGGTCATGCATGATCTCAGATTTGAGCCGGTTATCACCTGCATAATATACACACCCATCATAAATGTATGCTATCGACATGAACCCTCCAAGATTGTTTCCATATCGACATATACTTACCCATAGGCACCTCGAACTTGCTCCACCAAGCAATCAGATGTGGTGGAGTAGTGCTCGCATCGGCAAGAATAATTGTAAGGATCAAATCACAAAGTTGCATGTTTTGTATGAAAATATATTTGAGACTTTTGTTGACACCTATTGAAATTCCCATGACTCTAAATCGAGGTTTTCTTCACAGAGAGCGTACCCAAACAATGTTATGGCTGGACTTAATAGTTCAACGTCCAGCCAAGCCGAACCCAACCCTTTTCGCAATTCAATAGCAAACCACCGAACTGCGATTCTTGCACCGATGACAAATACAAGCTAGTCGAATCATGACCAAGAAGTGTTTGGCGCAATAACCAAAAGTATAAAAAATGCACCATCCAGGGCTCCTAGAACAGTCAACGTTAGAATTGCAATTGCACTTACCCTAAAATAAACAAATGCCACGTTGACCAACATGGCCCATGTGCTGGATTTCCAGGTATCAACCAAAGTCATGTATCCACGCTCATATCGGTCAATAGATAGAGCTGGGTCCAGAGACAAGATGGTCCGCTCATCAGCCGGAAGAAGCGACGTTTCTACACGCACAAGGAAGACGTGCGCTGGAAGAAGGAGAAAAAATTCTTGGATAATGCTGAGTACTTCAAGCAGGGCGTATTTCTGCGGGTGGCTCCGCACGAGAGAGACAATGCGATAATCATCTCCCGCATACCCGAAGAGATACGAGGTGGTGCTGCGTGTCGTAGCCACCGCTATCGTATAAATAAGCATGGGCAGTACCACGGCTTTGAACGTCTTCCTGACGGGCACGATGCGTTTCCAGAAAGGCTGAGAGTTTGGGGAAGTAATAACGGTATGCACCCAGAGTGTGTGGAGCGGGATAAGAGCCAGTGGTAAGACGACCTGGGCCAGGAACCCTAAAGCGGGAGGCATGCGAGCAGTCGCAAGCGAGATCGAGGTCATCCCAAAACCCCACAGATAGTACCACCCTGATCCTCTACAAAGAGAAAACCACTTCCGGGGCGAAAAAAGCAGACGTGTCATAGTGACGATGGAGAATCTAGCCAGGCCAGACTGGAGACCATCTCGGCCGTGTTGCAGCCGAGTTCCATCGATAGCTTTATCATTAACCTGACCCCGCTCAAGAGCATCGAGATCATCCTTTCCGTTCCTGTTTTGCGGTGACTTTACTTCGTCATCTCGGTCAGCATTCTGTCCCAAGTCGATTGGTTCGTATTCGGACTCTTCTAGGTTGGCAACGGCAGCGAGTGTCAAATGGACTTCGACGATAGCGTAAACAAGCTTGATGGTACATCGTTAGCAATGCAAAAGCCGAGGCAAAAGATATTGACACTTACGACAATTAAAATAGGCAGAACAATGATAATATTCAAGACGACCCAGACGACGGCCAAAATTGGTATCTCCATGGTGGTGGTGGGGCGATGACTGATGATGGATTGTCTTAGAAGCGGTAAACCAGAGCAAAATTAGAATGGTGGAAAGGGGTTCTTAAGCATCTTGCTGAGATCGCGGTGCAAGAATAAGAAATGCGGCTTATTTCTGCCTTGGCGGAAGGATTTAGGCATGCCACCAGTTAAAATACAGGCTTGGTTTCAGCTGTCGGGGCAGCAGTGCACCTGCAGGTCAACAGTGGGTTTTGCCAGCGCCAACTCGGAGGCGGTTGTTGTTTCACATATCTCAAAGTTCGGCGGTCTCCGTAGCATCTTCCGTCGAGTATTTCTTTTTCATCCCCAGGCGATTCTCAACAATAGGTGGTACAGTTTTAGCTGTGGTTCCTATATATTTGGTATTTCCCGTTGAAGATGTGTTTGAATGAGAGGGTACTGTGGCTGCACGGGCCAGAGGCATGTGTTGTCCATGCAGGCAGTGCCTCTTGTTGGTCAATGTCAGCCGCATGTTTGAGTGAGGCTTACAACGGGCCCAACCCTGGCTTTGACTCCGCACTGGCCCACCAGGCCTGGATTTAGCATCACCATGAGTCGATTTGTGAAGAGAAGTGAACAAGTGAGGTGTTGTAAGCTAGTCGTGTCGAATATTGACTAGTAAATAAATCTATTCGGCTGTATTGTGATCCTGGTGCATACTTCAAGTAAGGTTATATAGATCTTTGACCTTTTAAATCTCCTTGAACCTTGCTATGTCTCAACGAATGACTCCTATCAGCCTTCAAAGAATGCCAGAGATGTGCTTGAGTTTCCCGCTCCTTTCCCAATATTTTTCATCTGCGCGACCCCAACAAAGAGAATGATGCTGGCGGGTCGTCGCTTACAAAGCCCATTATAATGCAGCGCCGATAGTAAGCTTTACAGATAATCCCCACTCTGCCAGAACTTGCACTGTTCTTCGACAGTTTGATCCTTTGTGATACTAAAACTTTGACCATTGATGCTCAGCATATGTCTTTCTGCGCCGTAAGCCGGTACACCTTGGGGAAGGGCTGATGAAGTGGCGACACCAGTAGCTGCAAAACTGGTAAGAAGTTCCTGGAAACCCACAGCAATAGATGCATTGACCCCCGCATCTCGGTCCTGGCCGTTGAAAAATGTGTAGGAAAGGTCGCTACCATGGAGACCCGGATAGACGTTAAAACGGTAGCTCTTGGCTTTCTTGCCGTATGCAGCTTGCAAGAATCCGTATTTGCAAGTAAACTCAGACTCGGCCTTGGTAATCGACGCCCGCTCCGTCTGGTTCGTGTATCCATATCTGCCATCAAAGACTGGCGGGTAGAGCTCAGATGCGATGTATTCAAGCGTCTTGGGGCTAGCATTGCAGTAGGTTTCTTCAAGGAACTTTCGGTACCCGGCCTCATCGTTTGACTCTGGTGAGGTGAAGATCAGACCCTCATCTTCGCTGAATCCAATCAACAATTCCACATCGTGGCGATAGTTTCCCTCGGCAAGTAGCTTGTCCGGGATCTGCGGAACGTATACCCCGTCGACAAATGGGCCTGTCGTGCTTGTTCCCCAAGCAGAGTCGGAGATCAAAAGTCTGTTGGCGTTTCGGACTTGATCGAACGATAGTTTCCTGGCCGCTTGCATGTCGCTGACGTTGGCAAGAGCAAGGAACTTCTCGATCACCTCGTTTTCGAGTCGGTTATTTTCAATATGAACCCTAATGGATGTCAGCGGGCGGTTCCAATCTGGAGCTGGATACCCATACCAGCCGATGCTTTGCGGTATGGCCCTCTGGAAAAGCGTTGCCTTATCCTTGCCTCCAAACGCAGTTAAGTGGTGATAAATGCTAGCACCTAAACCCAACCGAAGTCAGTTACCGACGGCAAAACCCGTGGTGCGAAGATGGGAAGGGAAAAGTATAACGAACCTCCAGCTGACTCGCCCATGATAGTCACACGAGTGCGGTCACCGCCGAATCGATGAATGTTGTCTTGGATCCATTGGAGTGCTAGTCTCTGATCGTAAAGCGCAGCATTTGCCACCATTGAGTCTGCGATGATGCCTCAGCCTAAGGTAGCCGCAATTCATGTTGCACTGCATACTTACCAGAGTGTAGTTTAGATCCAGCCAGCCAACCCAGAGCACCGAGCTACAACTCATTAGCTTGCAAGTAACGCAACCAAGAAGAATCACCATACCCTGTAGTTCGCCGAAACAAATACAAGACCCTCAGGGCTAGATGTGTAGCTCGCATTGATAAGGCCAGAAGGGTTCGTAAGTGCACTCTTCTCGGCTTGCGTGAGGTTGTAAATTTTGCCGTTGAGGAAATCCGGCCCAGTGAAAGAAGTGTATACTTCCCAAGCAGCCATAGCTTGAGGACAAATTCGACCAACATCGCCTTTATCGACGGTGCTGTTACTTCCCTTAGGTGCAACAGGTTTTGCACTGTCAAGTCAGCATCCTTCAATAGCCAGCAACAGCCAAGGACAGGAGAGTAGGGGGCCGAGACGCACAAACGTAATTCGCCAGTGGGTGATTCGCCATATCTGACGTTGGAAAAGTTGTACATATTAGGGGACCCCTTTTAGATTTATGACTTAGCAGCAGAACTACATGGAGTGGCCAAATGCGTACCTGTTGAATAGAACCCTCGTAAACTGCATACCCAAGGTCCACAATTGGCGGAGGCGGGGCCGCGACCCCATAGAGGCTCAACAGGAAGAAAGGAAGAAGAGACGTCATTTTTGACTAGACCAAATATTGAAATGGTTGAATTGAGTGTGAGTGTGAATCGAGGGCAACATGAGAGGGAGATATTATACTTTTATATCAACTTTGATGTACTAAAATCTGACTCCGACTCGCCAAACACAGGAGATGAGCACCGTGGGCTCGGCCGATAGGACACCACCGGCTCCGGGCTTTGGCCAGAACTTGACGTCATGGTAGGGCAAACTGGGTGTATTAGCTTAGTATCGGCCGTGTCACGTCGACAATTCAAACAGCTGGAACGCGGCAAATTGCAGGACCGATAGGCCGAATTTCGAAAATGCCGAACATCAGACAACGTAGGCTTTCGGCCGATTGATACTCTGTCTGGTTTTGCACAAGACTTTCGGCCGACAACCATCCTGTAGAGGATAATCATAGTGCCGTATCAAAAGGCTTCATACCTCCCTACTGTCGGCTCTGTCAAGATAGCCACCCAAGGGAGCAACATGCTCATTTTGAACAACTAGGTTTGTGAATCTATTTTGGTGTGGTCTTGATACCACACAAACCTGAAAAACATAGTGACCCTTCTTTGAGTGAAAAGTTTACATATTGATTGAACAAATATTTCTGATGTCTCGTGAGGACCCATGTATTTGGTCGCAGATGCGATCCAAATATGATTCGTTCGAACGTGTGGTGCAGCTGTACAATTAGTCGCTCATGCCGACGCTATTGATGACACTATCGATCTAAGGAGCCACTCTGGCTTCACTATCCCTTTGAGTGCTGTAAGACTGCACTTAGGTACCAAGCAAAGTAGACTGTCAACCACTAAACCCTGAACTGAAGATAATGTTATATAATTTCTAACTGACATGCATAATGCTAGTGGTTTTAGGAGTTATTTTATTTACATAAAGTTATATTATCCCTTTAGAATTTTGCTAAGTGGCTGGGTGAACAAGGTGGGGTACCTGGGTGCAGTCTTACGGCACTCAAAGGGATGGATCTAGGTCGTGGGTGGCAATGAAGTGGTATATCAGGTCAACAGTGGAGAAGCAACGAAAACAGAAGAAGGCGAAGGGGAGTTCGTCGTGTACATGAGCTGCGATTCACCTATTCGACATTAATAATCGGCTTTTCTCCTTCCTAAAAACTCAATTTCCATCTTTGACATAATATTTAGATAGAAACATGTCCCTGCCAATTCCCTTGCGTCTGTTTTGAGACCCAAAGCAAGCCATAAAGATTGAAAACTGCCATCATTGCTTTTGAATACAACCATTCATTATGTTCCAGTCATCCAGACCAAAAAGAATACTATGTACCAGACCAGCTGTCCCTCTTGGGTTCAACACCCAACTTGACATATCATTCATCAACCATCATCAGCCGAACACCCTTGCTACCAAGTTTTGGTCTGTACACAACCTCATCGTGATCATACTCGACGTCTGATATGTCCGTTTCGTACAGCTTTAGTAAAGGGAGCACTCTCAAGGTCACAGCAGCGATGCAAACGTAAATCTCACAGTAAGCCAGACTGTAGCCGGTTAGCCCAAGGTCTCGGTATTTTTGGGGATGATCAAACTTACTGCATGCCCACACACTGTCTACTTCCCTTTGAGAAGGTCAGAAACGCCCGGTGCATGCTGGATCTGTTGTCCTTGTCATCGAGCCACCGCTCGGGGATGAACTCTGCTGCGTTTCTAAAGATGGACTCGTCATTGTGCGAAATGAAAGCCGACATGCCCACTGCGTAACCTCGAGGGATAACATGTCGGACAGATTGAGGAGCCAATTCATTAGACGAGCTCCAGAATCCCTCGTACACCAGATCCTCGTCAGTCGCAATGCGTGGGAGCCTCTGTGCAGAGCCGTATGACAAGCGCAGTCCTTCCTGGACCACGGCGCTCAGGTAGGGCAGCTTCTCTAGCACAGACCAGCTCGGAAGGTTTGTCACATCTGTGACAACTGTCATGAGCTCGGCTCTGAGCCTTTCAGCTACGGCAGGCTTCCTCAGTAGATGAAATGTCAAGATGGAAAATACTGAAGCAGTGGTTTCTGTTCCAGCCAGCAGGATGGCAAATGCTTCAGCGGAGAGACGGTCCACCCCTTTTTCGTGCTCTGGAATATCCGCATCAAGAAGCTCGGAAAAGAGTATTTTCCTTTCGTCTCCGCCAGCCATCTTAGAATCCTGTGTGTGTCTGAGTCGTTCAATTGTAGTCTAAGAAGTGTAAGCTGCCAGGGTCAAAAAACTGTTTCTCCCGGGGCTATCTGACCTTAAATTCTTTCATCATATACGGTACTTCGGCGCTGATTAACCCCAGCACAGATCTATGTCATTCAGCCTTTACTCGTATTCATCAACGAACAGTGGTAGAGATGGGAACCTACAAGGGCACACAATTCACCAAGTGACGCACCAAAGGCAGATGCCTGAAATAATGCACCACGCCTACCACTCCCCGGGCTGCAAA
This sequence comes from Calonectria honghensis, assembly GCA_013403855.1. NCBI lineage: Eukaryota > Fungi > Ascomycota > Sordariomycetes > Hypocreales > Nectriaceae > Calonectria > Calonectria honghensis. The sequence goes on from VTGB01000001.1 coordinate 761,050, forward strand.
TGAATAATTCGGCTCCCATTCTGGCTGGCCGAGAAAGTTGGTGTTGTGCCCGAAGCAGTACTCCATGGCAGAGTCTGCGGAAAAGTTGGCAAACGCTGACATGGCCTGGAAATGCCCCCGGCCTTTGTATGCCAGGAACTTGTTGCAGAGCTTCTGGGCATTTTTCTGGATTATATCCTCCAACTTCAATACACTGCTCCGAGAGAAGTATTTTTGTATGGCTGAGCGGCGGAACCGGTGGTGGGCATGGTCGATGGTGGCAAATGCGGTCTAGAACTATTGATAAGATGTTGTCGGCATTGAACTAATCAGAGTGCTCGCTTACCGTCTCGAATCTGATGCCAGTGTTAGGAAGGACAAGTTAAAAGCGATACTAAAACTCACATCACAGGAAATGCGGCAATAAAGTGGCTCGACTTGTTCCGCTTACGGTGCCCAACGGCATAGATCTCGTCGACAAAGTTCGGGTCATTGCAGTGCAGTTCGTCGGGATTGACTCGCACTATCGGACCTGAGTATTTTGTTAGCCTCGAGCAAGTTCACTTGTAGGCGAGGGGTTGAACCGTATTGCGAGTGCAGCTTGACGATTTTCTTCGAGTACTTCCCCCAGCAAACAACGTCAAACCAGAATTCATACAAGTACGATGCACCCGCAAACTTAGGGCCTGGGAATCGCGCAAGGGGATGAAATGTGATTCGGTAGATACATAGAGGTATATAATATAGGGTAAATGCCACAATGAGGGCGAGGGGGTAGAACCAGAGAGACTCGGGCCAGGTCAGGCCCAGCCGGGTCGATAGATCGTAAGAGGCCAACATAGTTGATGAGAGATGGAGCCTTCAGGGCGATTCTAGGCAAACCTGATGCAAGGGACAACAACAGCTTGAGCCAAGCCCTAAATACCCATTGCTACTGAAACATTCTTACATACACTGTCCGCGACGAGGCGCCTCAAAGTTCACGGCAGATGTGTGATTGGCCAATATCACGCAGCTGAAAAAGAAAACCGTTGCCGGCGGGCGAGGTCGATCCAGTCTGAGTTTGTCCAGATTCTCCGCCGTCTCATGCGGGCGCCTCCATCGACGCAAACCCTGTGGCCACAAAGTTCCACTTGTGGCGAGAAGCGCAATGACTTGGTGCTACCCCAACTGAAACAGTGTCTCGCCTTCTGACAGCTATGCATTGTATTTGTGCTGGGTGCGCAGAAAGAGCAGAAGGATGATGCGCAGCCAGCCCAGCACGCCTGTCCGTCCGTCTTACCCACAGGGTGGAAACGTCCGCGTCGCCTTCATAGGCGCGGGTGCGATGATGGATCTTGGCTGCAGGCGCCACCTCGCAGCTGAATCAATAAGCATCTCATCCTCCACCAACGGCCCACGCACAAGCCCGTCCATTGACGTGGAGGTTCAGCCACCATGTTCAGGTCGCAGGGGGGATCAGAAGGCACACAGCATGAAATATTGAAGCAGGCTGTTTGTGATGGGGTCAGCCAGAGGAGTTCTGTGGCCTTGATTGGGCTTGCCTAGAGCGCCATGTAATAAAAAGCAGTTTGATGGCGTTTCTGACGCTTTGACCCCAAGGCCAATATCAGCAAGAAGATGATGTTGATTAGTTATACCCGGCCAGTATCACCACGCAATGCGCCCTTCTGCGCCCTGCAGCCCAAAACCCCCGGGTGCAACCGCCTGAGGCCCAATCACGCCCAGCCGGCATCCTCAAGCTCGTATCTCAAGCTGCAAGGGTCATCACATCACCATGACGTGTTCTGCGCAACCCAAGCTGAACTGGGACACGACAAAAAGCAACGACGGACACTGGGCTGGGCTGGGCTTGGCTCGAGGCAATCCTCGCGCATACTTTTTTTTTCACAGCACCGTTACATTTCCGCCTCGTCCTTCTCAAGGATCTCCCTTGCGTGGGTATGCATCCAAGTGCCAGTTGGTTCGCAATTCCAGCGACACGTGGATCGACGTGTCTGATCGACCAACCTAAACAGCCAGGTAGCTTCGTCCTGCTACCCCGTCAGCCCTCCAGCGCGTAAAACACAACGTTGCCCCGCATGCCTAGGTACGGGCCGCCACTTCCCCGATCCAGCAGAGCCCAATAGAGCTCAGTGCTTCAGCAGCAGGTGCAGCAGGTGCAGCAGGTGCAGCGCTGATCAGGGTGGGACCTCAGCATCTCCATTGGTATTGGTGCAGCTTTGCAGCTGCTCCTCCAGCCAAACCTGGAAAAGATGTGCCCTGCACTGCGGATCTCTTGCAAGATGGTGAGCCATTGCGCTACCCAAAGGTTGTCTCGGGCACTCAAAGGGACTCCTCATATCAGATGCTGGAATATTTATGCATTCCCAGCGTTGCGTTTCCAACTATGATATCTACTTTGGTAAGTCTCTATGTATAGATAGGTCTAGATCTATGTAACAGAGTGTTTTGTACGTCGCTCAGAGTTGACAAGTCGAACCGAGCGAGGATCAGCGTCTAATTCACCACCACCACCACCATCACCACCATCCTCTCATCAACCACATTGCACATCCCCACACCACGTCTCCCAAAAAAAGCAATGAAGGTAAATTACAGCGATATCAGCACTAAAACTGGAGGAACGCACCTATGGCGGCGAGCGAATCCTCGTGGGTCAAAAAGTGCGCCCGCTTCTTCCCCTTGGAGTAGTAGTTGAGCGCAATGTTGAGCGTGCTGATGGTCTGGTGGTGGCCTCGAATAAACGGGCCTCCAAAGTAGACGTGCGCAACGTCGTGAAGCTCCGAGTGGAGGTTGGCGAGCTGCCCGATGTTGTTGAAAATGGCAAACACCAGCGAGCGACACACGTGCACGTCTGCAAGACCAAAGCTGTCGGATACTGAAGCGTCGGGGCCCAGCTCAGGCACAGCTTCTGGTGCAGCAGCATCGTCCCCGTTTTCTTCTGACTCGGTCGGGCGTCGCATGCTAAACACCTTTCCAAACGAAGACGCAATGGCTGTTCGCTTCATGCCGATTCCGTTGTAGTCTGTTCCGTAAATGTCTCCGATGAGCTTGTCGACCTGGGCATTGTCGCCCTGGGCCGCAAGGTCAAGCATCTCATCGAAGCTGAAGCTCTTGGTGAGGAGCGCCAGCAGGCCAGACAGCGTTCCGCCGCCCAGGGAAGTTCCGCCTATCTGCTCGTGCTCATCTTTGCCGGATACTCTTATAAACGAGACACCAGACCCGATGTTGACTAAGAGGTAGGGGAAAACTGGGTCCCTCGGCTGGAGGTAATTCTTAAAAACCTCCTCGCTGTAGGTAAAAGTAGACTTTGGAATATTCGTAATGAGAAATTCCACGGCTGCCAATGGTTAGCGGCGCGGGAGCGAATGGGAGGCGTGGGGGGTTGGTTGCTGACCAGTTGCTTGGCAATGGAACTCGTCTTGTATGCGCAGCTCCACACCTGGTGTGTCGCCGAGCGTCGACTGAAACTCCAAAGAGCGCTTGCCGGTCAGGACGACGGTGACGGGCACAGAGCAGGCTTGCCTCGACGACAGCTTGCCCTGGATGAAGCCCTTTACAAAAGTCAGGCACTCCTCTGCGCGGTCGGCGTCAAAGCTCGAAAAGGTCAGAAAGACGTCTTCGGGAGTGGAGCCGCCGGAAAGCCAAACAAGCTTGATGGAGGATATACCGATCTGTTTTCGAGAGCCAGGGTCAGCGACAGCCAATGAGCAGGGGGGGGGACGAAACTCATACATCAATGCCCAAGCGCGTGTTGGCAGCGTCCAATTTAGCTAGCTCGGTTTGGGATACATTGAGAGGTGAACCATCTGTTAGCGGCGCTTCTTCACTCATCTTTGTGGTGTTGTGCGCGAGGCCAGCAACAGAAGGGGAGATGGGGTTCGGGGTTCGGGGCCTCTCTGTAATACAGGGGAAAAGTGTTAATTCGGGACGTTGGGACGCTGTAATCCACCGCAACCTTCGGGCCAAGTGAAAAGGGGGTTGATTAAAGAGATAAAAAATGCCCTAGTTCCTGCTCCATTGGTCAGTTATTCGCCGATCCGATGTCGGTCGGCACAATAGGTTAAATAGCTCAGGGCGCCCACGTACAGCCAGTTGAGCCAGTCTTTGTAATGTTCAACCGTATGCCAGCCTACTGCGTCAAATACTTTGTTTGATGCGTGAATGGAAGGTCAAGTTGAAAAGTACCGACATGAGTTCATCTGGCTAGGTAGATTAAAGTGGGTCCCGTGTTGAAGTTAGGGGGAGGGAACTGGGTTTGAGCCAGTAATTGAGATGACATCTCATGACACAGATGGAAGAATAGTAATTATATGTTTACAATATCATAGCCAGCCGTGTAAAGAATCAAAAACTCAAGAATAATCTAGCCATATCCACCAATATTGAGATTTGCATTTTTTTATCGGCTAATAATCATGTTTCCTACCATCTCAAGTCGTCGGGGTATTCATGGCATAGGGTAGCTCATACACATGGCAACATTATTGAATGCTACCTATTAATCTCATCATGACACCATGGTTTGTCGGATGGAACAGCTGCGCACGTCCAAATAAATCTTCTTGGTCAATGAAAATGCACGCGACGAAAAATGTACGGGTTTGCATCCAATAGACAAAAATGTGGTATCTTGATCAATGCCCAACTCCGACAGATTTTTTTTAACCCAGAGCCCATTATCTTTCATGCATACATCTATTCGTCAAGCACCATGCCCATGGCATCGCTCTTCTCGACAGCGCCCTCCCTGACCATCTCGGCGCCCTTGTCCCTCACAACCTGGTCCAGGAACTGCTTTACCTGCTTGCACCCGTCCACGCCCACCACCAGCATTCCTTCTAACCTGCTGACCTGCACTCTGCTCTCGCACACCAGCACGGCGACCTTGTCGCTGTCACCTAGCGTTGCGACGGTGAGGTAGGGCAGCTCCTGCTCCTCCTGGTTGTTAAGGTCGAGGAGGGGATCCGCCGAGTCGTCGCCGGCGGCATAGGTGGACGTCGAGCCGGCCGTGCAGGCAGCAATATAGTCGGACATGGGGATACCGGCGTCGATGAGAGCGAGGGTTGTGGCGTTGAGGAGCGCGGCGAGGAGGGAGCCGTCCTGGGACAGGACGTGCAGCGAGATGGTGATGGACGAGTGGGGGAAGAGGTGAGTGTGTAGGGTGGAGGAGAAGGCATTGGCAATGGTGACTTCGATTTCCTGGGTTCGCCTGCGCAACTTGTCAGCTTGTGAGGTCTGGTCATGACATGCTGGGAAACACACTTGTCGTTGCGCGCCCGCTTCTTGCGGTCTACGCTCGAAAAACCTGCAACTACGACATTGACGTTGATGGCTGCCGCATCTCTCTGAGACGCTTGCGCGCGTCGCTGCTGCTGCTGCTCTGAGGGTCCCGTCACGATGCACATGACCTTTGTGTGGCCCATCTCGAGGTATGACGAGCCATCGGCAGCATCCTGGGTGCGGATCTGGGCGTGCAGGCGGCGCAGTTCATTCCAGCGGCGGCCGTCGACGCGCAGCAGCGCCAATGAGTATGTTGATGTGTCGAGAGGCATGTTGGGGCTGCAGGACGAGTCGGTGCCGGAGCTATGGTTGGGTTCGCAAAGCAATTCCGACGATGCTTGATAGTGGGGTGGGAAAAAAAGACTGGCTGCGATGAGGCTGCCTCATGTGGCTGGAGCTTCGAGATTGGGAGCCTTGTGTGGCTGGTGGTGGCCGTCGCCCCACATGTTGGACCTGGAGTGCAGCATGATCGGATTAATTTTCGGATTAAGTCTTGGGTCTGGACCAATAGTAAAGCAAGATCCTAGCTCCGATAAGGTCGGACTTGGAACAATGGGAACGCATCTCCGACTGACAAATCGCGGCTTTTCGCACCATGACATAGCATCTCCGATGGGGCAATGTGCAGTTTGACAGCGGGCATCTCAACTCCGGTGTTCCAGGCCCCGTCTATGGACTAAGTTTCATGGCCTCTGGCAGAGTGCTACCGACCCCGCAGCCGTGTCTCGGTTCCCTCGGCGAATCCTGGTTCAAGATGGCAGGCTTGGTCATTGATGGGAGCTAAAACCGAAGAAGTAGTGGGCGGAATTATGTCAACGACCCAATCTCTTGCTCCGATAAGCAGGGTTGGCGCAACAATGACGCTTGCGACTTGTGCGGGTCGCCGAACTTTGTGGCTTGGGGGAACGGCGGGTAGGAGCCGCTGTGAGGAAGCAATCTGGTTTAAAAGAACTCGATGGCGTCGCTCGGAATCAATGTTTTCAATTCGCTCCAATTCAATACTCTCTCCATCAATAAACACACTTACACCTAATAAACCACCATCATCATAATGTCTTCTCTCCCCAAGACCTACAAGGCCGTCACCATCGAAAAGGCCGACGATGAGATCGCCCTCCGCGACGTCGAGCTCAAGCGCCCCGGAAAGGGCCAGGTGCTTCTCAAGGTCGTAGCCTGCGGCGTCTGCTTCTCGGACGTCGCCACCATGGGCGGCCACATGGGCGACGTGTTCCCCCGCGTGCCCGGCCACGAAATCGTCGGCGACGTCGTCGAGCTCGGCGAGGGCGTCACCCGCTTCCAGGTGGGAGACCGGCTCGGCGGCGGGTGGCACGGCGGCCACGACTCCGTCTGCCGCCAGTGCCAGAGGAGCCAGTTCCAGATGTGCGACAACAAGGCCATCAACGGCGTGAGCCAGGACGGCGGGTTCGCCGAGTACGCGCTGCTCCGCGCCGAGGCCGCCGTGCGCATCCCCACCGGCATCGACCCGGCCGAGGCGGCCCCACTTTTGTGCGCTGGAGTTACCGTCTTCAATGGCATCCGCAAGCTCGGCGTCCCGCAGGGCGGCCTGGTTGCTGTCCAGGGTCTGGGTGGCCTGGGACATCTCGCAGTTCAGTACGCAAACAAGATGGGCTACGAAGTTGCCGTGCTCTCGTCCGGCGACGACAAGGCTCAGTTCGCTAAGGAGCTGGGCGCCCACCACTACATCAACTCCAAGGCCAACGACCCTGGCATGGAGCTTATGAAGCTCGGCGGAGCCGACATTATCGTGCAGACGGCGCCCAACCCCAAGGCTGTCACACCACTCGTCAACGGCCTCGCACCCGGCGGCAAGCTGCTCAGCCTTGCCCCGGTCGGTCCCGTGCCCATTGACACTGTCGCCCTCGTCATGAAGGGCGCCAGCGTCCACGGCTGGCCCAGCGGCCACGCCCTCGACAGCGAGGAGGCCATCCGATTCGCCATGAACCACAACGTCAAGTGCATGATTGAGAAGTTCCCCTTCGCCAAGGCCAAGGAGGCCGTCGACAGCTTGATTGCCGGAAAGCCTCGATTCAGAAACGTCTTGGTCATGGAGTAAGCTTTTCGGAATGTGGGACGTGTCGGCGTTGAAAAAGGAAACCTTGGGGTGGTAGCGAGTTTGAGTTCATCTTAGTTACGACAGGTGCTCTAATGAGAAATTGCAAAATAAATAATATTATGATGTACATGATTCTGACCTTTTGTTGACTGATTGAATTTGTGAATTAATTACTTCAATAAGGTGCATTTGCAGACCCTCGGTGCTATTAGCGCTATTGTATTAGTGCAACGGTAATCGGTTGCAACGGTTTATTTCATCTCGGCATCGAGGCTATCAGTGATCTTCGCCTTGGCTTTCCACTTTTGTCTACGTTTTTCTACAAACTCAATTACGATCACTTTTTGTCACAAATGTGTAGGTTTCTCAACCATGATTATCGTATGACCCAACCCTTGGATAATTGCGACGAGGGTATGCGCAATGACCGACCACAGGTGAACCATCATCTTGGCCTGGGATTCCACTTTTTGTTTCACCTTCTCTACAAACTCAATCACACGTCACTTTGTTTCACCCGCGTAAAAGTCTCTTAAACATCATTATCGTATTCTGCACTGCGTATATTCCCCGTTGGATACTAAAAATTTTTATAATACAAGTGAGCCTCCAGAAAAGGGTAGATTTACATCCGGGATATAGCCATTTCTTTTTTTACATTCGAGCAATAAGAAGCAAAAATTAAGGCTTGAATCCACCAGTGCGGGTCTTGAAGAGGCCGGCGGGATCGTACTTGCTGGCAACGTTCTTGGCCAGCTGGTGGTTCTCGGGGCGCAGGCGGGAGAAGTAGTCCTGGGAGTGGAAGCAGTCGTTGAGGAAGAGGGGCAGGTAGACGTCCTTCTCCATCTTGCCGTCCTCCTGCCAGCCGAGGACCTTTGTGCGCAGGCTGTCGTACGTCTTCTCCATGAGGGCATCGAACTCGGGGCGCATGGAGATGCCGGCGTAGGACCAGTTGATCTCGACAATGATGCGGTCGACGTCGTCGTCGTAGTCCATGAGGTCGGCGCCCTTTGCGCGGGCGACGGCGGCCATGCGCTTGGGGAAGGGCTGGTAGCCCTGGACGGCGGTGACGTCGAGGTTGAGAAGGCCGGTCACCTCCCTGTCCTCGGAGATCTTGCGCCAGTCGCTGTGGATCTTGCCCATGACCTCGGCGCCGTTCTCGGCGGACGGCAGAGGGAACGTCTCGGTGCCCATGGAGTAGACGGAGCCCTCGAGCACGAAGACGTTGTTGCCGATCAGGAGGTCGGCGTAGGAGCGCTTCTTGAGCGTGTCGACGACGGCGCCCACGTCGGTGAAGTTGTTGAAGGTGCCCTGGGGCGGGGTCGGGCCGTCGTAGAAGACGAACATGGTCCAGATGTCGACGACGCCCGAGACGGCCTTGTTGGCGGTCAGGATGATGGCGGCCTTGTCGTCCCTGTTGTACTCGGTGAAATCACGGAGAGCCTTGAGCAGGGCGGCGTCGTTGTCCTCGTTGGAAGCGAACATGAGGTATCCTCCGTACACCTGGCCCTGCTTGTAGCCCTGGAGGAGGTACGAGGTGACGACGCCAAAGTTGTTGCCGCCGCCCTTGAGGGCCTTGAAGAGGTCCGCGTTCTGGGTTGCCGAGGCCGTGGTGATGGTTCCGTTTGCGAGGACGACCTCGTACTCGACAATAGAAGAGACGGCCCATCCGTACTGCTGGGTCAGGAACGAGAGACCGCCTCCGAGCAGGAAGCCGCCAACACCGACGTTGCCCACGCGGCCGCCGACAACGGTCCAGCCGCTGCCGTCGAGCTTGGTGAGGACCTCGTCCCAGCGGTTGCCGGGGCCGACGCGGACGCGGCCGGTGTTCTTGTCGAGGGTGACCTCGTTGAGCTTCTTGGTGGAGACGAGGGGTCCGCCCTGGATGCTGGAGAAGTTGAGGTTGGGGTTGTGGCCGCCCGACTTGATGGCGAACTTCTCCGTGTTCTGGTTGAGGATGTTGATGATGGCGGCAACCTCGTTGGCCGTCTTGGGGTACAGGATGCACGAGGGCTTGAGGTCTCCGCACGCCTCGGACCAGTAGTCGCCCTGCTCCACCGTGTAGGCGAGCGACAGCTGCTTCTTGACTTCGATCTTGGTGTTGCTGGCGACCTGGGCGCAGGTGTCGGAGGCGGCGTGGACCACCCCGGCGGCCACGGAGGCCAGGATGGCGAGAGAGAGACGAACCATGATTTCTTTTTCTTCCTCTTCTTTCTTCTTCCACTACTGATTAGAATATAAAAAGAGTGAATTCGAGTGGGACGAAGCAAAGGAGTGAGCGAGGCTTGACAAGGGGATCCAGACTCGAGGACGATCGTGGGGTCTGGGGCACTTATATGCCGGAGCAGCCCAAGCATGGTGATGTGCTAAGCGGGCGCCTGGGCATGGAAAAAGCCCACTTGGGCTCGCTCTATTGCGAGTTTAATGGGCGAGGGGATCCATTCTTTCAACCTGCTACATCCCGGGCCATGCGCAGAGGCTGAAGCCAAGGTCTGGGCGAGGTGCCGCCCCCGGCTACGAAGCGACGAAAAAGGGCATCGTGTCGCTTGGCATGTGTGATTCGCTGCGGCTGGACGCTTTGGCATTGACCGGCGCTGGCGTTTCACGGCCCAGATTCATTCGGCCCTTGTGTGATTTGTGTGATGGGGCTGTTGATGCGGGATGCCATCACAAATCGAGGCAATGGTCACCCTCCCAAGTTGGTGCTAGAGACCAGAGACCCGGGCTTCCGAAACAAATACGCCAGCATGAACATTTCGCTACCCAATTTTACAAAGGAAGCGCATGCCTGGGCGGATCTTGATCAGAGTTGGGCTAGGGGCAGACCCTGTCTCCGGGCGAGAGCCGAGGAAACGGCAGAGAGTACCCCTGTCCTTAAGGCGAAGAGTTCGTGTAAGGAAAACCATAAATAAAATGACTGAGCGGCGCAGAGCCAGCAGGTGCCAAGATCGAATGTTTTTTTTTCTTTTTCTACGGTCTTCTTTCTTCTCCGACGGCTTCTACGCGTTGCATTTGTTTCCCTTGAGCCGTCGCTTGCTTGCTGTCAACTTGCACGTCACGCTGATCTCTCCGGCGCCGTCGAGATTGAACAGGGCGACCCACAGACCATCTGTGCGCCTTCGGGGTTTGGCCATGTGTCGTGCAGGTGGCAGTATTTAATTTTCACTCTATTTTATTGTTTCATCCTGAAGTAGAACGACCAGATGAAAAGGCTCCAATTGATTAAGCGAGCAACGCACAAACAGGGTCACACACACTGCACTACACTGCACTACACTGCACACTATCTCCATCTCTCTCAGACCCTCAGACTCGCACCATCCCGTCTGGTTGAATGACGTTTGCACGACTCCTCCTTCACTCACGCGTGCCCCTCCTCTCGCGCTCCCTCTCATCATCTCGCCCAAAACCTTGTGTCCTTCAAGCTCCGACGATCACAATGACGCCGGCGCCCGATTCAGCCCGCCACCGCACCCCACCGCAATCTCCTCCGCCCTTTGCTGTGCAGCCAGCCGAGCTGCTCGCAGAGACGGAGGCCATCATCGCCGCGTCGCGTGACCTGGAGCGTGACCTGGCTGCCGCCCTCACGCCCGCCACCGCCTCGTTCGATTCGCTGCTGCGGCCCATGCTCCGCCAGGACCACGCCGACGCCCGCCGCACCTGCGTCTTTGGCATCTTCAGCTCCGTCGCTGAGAGCAAGGACCTGCGCGATGCCGGCCGCAAGGCCGAGCAGATGCGCTCAAAGGCCGCCGTCGAGAGCCTGATGCGCCGCGACATGGCCGCCCTGGTCGCTGCCGTGTACGCCAAGCACAAGGCCGGGGACGAGTCGCTCGACGACGAGTCGGCTTACATGCTTTTCAAGACGCACCGCGCCTACCAGAATGCGGGTGCTGGCATCCCTGACCACCTGCGGGACGAGTACATGGCCAAGGTGGAGGAGCGCAACGCCGTCCTGGTGGCGGCCCGCAAGACGCTCAGCGAGTCCGACGACGGCGCCTGGTTCGCCCGCGCCGAGCTCGAGGGCGTCCCCGCCAGCACCATCGACACCATGGACCGCCGCGAGGAGGACGGCAAGCTCATGGTCACCTTCAAGAAGGGCCACCTCTTCCCCGTCATGAAGCACGCCGTCAGCGCCCGCACCCGCAAGGCGCTGCACCATGCCAAGGAGCGCCGCTTCCCAGAAAACGTAGAGCGCCTCGAGCAGGCGGTTGCGCTGCGTGATGAGATTGCCCGCATGCTGGGCTTTCAGAACCACGCGGCCCTTAAGATAGAAGACAAGATGGCGCCCAGCGTCGAGAGCGTGATAGATCGCCTGCAGAAGCTCACCCGCGAGCTCAGACCCCTTGCCGAGCGTGAGATTGAGACCCTGTTTGAGCTTAAAACGACGTATCTGGAGAAGCACAAAGATGCCCAGGAGGACGATGCCGACAGGGCCCAGCTGAACCCCTGGGACTGGGGTTTCTACGCCCACATCCTGAACAAGGAGAGGTATGACGTAGACTCGCTTCTCGTGTCCGAGTACTTTGAGGTGCAGCACAGCATCGCGGGCATGCTCGGCATATTCGAGAAATTGTTTGGTATGGTTTTCGTCCCCGTTCACGATGCTCCGACTTGGCATAGAGACGTGACTGTATATGCGGCGTGGGACGATGAAGACCAAGGAGGAGGCTTTTTGGGCTATCTTTATCTCGATCTATATGCTCGAGACGGAAAATACGCCGGTGCCCACTGTTCGCTGATTCAACCCGTAGGTCCCTTCCAGCTACTCTATTCTCAACACACACTAACAAGTAACTCGTATGTAGGGTTTCACAAAGGATGACAACTCGCGCCACTATCCCTCGTCATCGCTCATCTGCAGTGTTATCCGCACCCCCGGTAAGCCCACGCTGCTACAGCATTCCGAGCTGAAGACCATGTTCCACGAGCTGGGACACGCCATCCACAAGCTCGTCACCCGCACCGCATACAGCCACGGCTGCGCCCGCGACTTTGTCGAGATCCCCAGCATCCTCCTCGAGAACTGGATCTGGGTGCCCGATGTTCTCCGCGGACTGGGCCGCCACTACAGCTATCTGAGCGAGGAAAACAAGGCGTTTTGGCTTCTTCAGCGCACCGGCGGCGACGAGGCACAGCAGCCGTCCGAGACGCTGCCGGACAAGCTGGCCCACGACCTGGCGAGAACCAAGCACGTCGGCGGCGCCCACGCCATGCTGCACCAGGTCTTTCTGGCCCTCTTCGATCTGACCATCCACAGCGCCTCGAGCCCCGAGGCCGCCAAGGCAACCGACACGACGGCCCTGTGGAACGAGTACAAGGCAGACATTATTGGCCTGGGTTCCACAGGGGGCTTCGGCCAGGCCTCGTTTGCGCATCCGTTCCGGGCATACGATGCGTCCTACTTTACCTATGCGCTGTAAGTCACTTGTTGAACTTGTCAACACTTTCTAGCAACAGGGCCATGCTGACAAGGATTTAGATCCAAAGTGTACGCCACCAACCTCTGGGTGAACCACTTCAAAGCCAACCCCATGGACCGACAGGCTGGACTGCGGTACCGCAAGTACGTCCTCCAGCCCGGCGGAGGACAACCTGAGGGCCTGAGCCTCAACAACTTTTTGGGTAGGGAACCCAGCGACGAGGCGTACTATTCCGAGGTGTCGTCGCCGCCAACCTCCACGCAGACACGAATGTAGACATGATGAATATGAATGGAACGGGACACGTAGATGTGATAGACTTGCACTGTTTCTAGCAGTGCTTAGATTTGATCATGCAAATGTCAGAACAGGATAGACCATGAAGTGATAATGAATCAATACGCTAAGCTGCCTCATATCTCATAATAATGCATAATACGCTCTCATATGCCAAGCAGGGTATCCTCGCTATTCTATTAAATTTCCAATTCTCATCAATGCACCAGCCGCTGCCGCGGGAATGGGGCAGCCTCGACATCAACCACCACCAGCCCCTTTTCGTCCAGCGATGTTCCGTAATCTGTCACGGGTATGAGCTTCTTTGAATGTGCTATCTCCTGCCGGCTGACGCGCGCCGGATCCCTGGGAATCCACAGCGAGGGCTTGGGTTGCCAGAGCTCCGGTGGCAGGTAACTCGACAAGGTGTGGTTTTCCGGATACGCGGTATCTGGAAAGTTGACTTCGGGAATCATCTTGCGCAGGGCAATAAAGTCTTCGTAAATCTCAGGGTGCATCCATTGCTTGATGAATCCCGGGGTAGGATTGCCGTTCTCGTCAGTGCCCCCGAACCCCAGCTTCTGTAAAAGTTTTGTGAGGCCAGACTTTTCTGCCTCTGATTCAACCTTGGACTTTGCAAATCCCTTCAGAAACTCCTTCACCATCAACCCGACTCCGCCAGCACCCTCTACCGCTCGGTTCGTAGTCTGGGGTGCGTGGTCAATATCGTCCTCATCGGGCATTTCCATCTCTTCCTCATCACCAAATGCCATCTCGGTGTCGTAATAATCCGCAGCTCCACCTACATTTCCAGACTCTGCTGCGGCATGCTTCCTTGCTTCGGCTGCAGCCTGCTCCTCCTCTTGCAGCTCCTCCTCCATGGATAGAGTCTGAGGGAGATTTTGCAGCAGCGGCGCGATTGCCTCGCCCAGAGAGAAATGCACGAGGCCAGTAAAGACGAAAAAGATAAGCATCAGGAGCATAGGCCCAAATGCAAGCTTTAGCGCGAACAGACCAACCATGCAAATCTCCGCCATGTAGAGTCCGACAATGATGTGAAGTAAAGCACGGGGGTAAAAGAGGCCTTTGGTATCCAACTCAGAATCGAACACGTAAAGCACATTGTATCGGTAGATGATTCGCACAAACCCCATTCCAAGGCACGCAAATAAAAGGATAAATGGTGCGATGCAGGTATAACTAAGACCTATGGAGATGTTAGAACATTGATGGTACTAGCAGAGGGAAAATTGCTCTCAAACGTACCAATAACGGCCATGTTAGAAAACACTGGGACAACGCCTCCCCAACGGGGCGGGCGCAGGTTATACCAGACATTGAATCGCGCCCTTGGTGATTGGGCAATCTTGGAAAATATAAACTGCCGGAGCAGGTCAAAAACTTGCAAAAGTCTGGTAGCGCCAACAGCCAAGCACTGGATGAGGATGTAAGATAGGTAAAAGTTAGATGCTTTGGGTAGATTCTGGGCAAGGAGGTCTTTTGCTGAGACCGGATTCTTCAAAATATCCATCAATGCTGCCGAAGCCGCCGATGTTAGTGTGGTGATGAGGAAAACCTGGACGACTTGGAAAGCAAAATAGGCGTTTTGCGTAAAGAGTTCCACCATGACCAAGGAAGGAATACCGGCCTGCACGGCGCATACTCGCAACATTGAGGGAACAAGCGACATCCAGAAAGACAGTGCCATGGCTGGAACAAAGCCCTGAAGGAAGCCCAGGATGGGTTTTGGCAGTTGGACAATCCACTTGAGAAAGAAGATATTCTTGGCCAAGAAGGAAATGTTGGATACGATGCCGATGAGGGCTGATGGGATGGACCAAAAAATGATGGCTGCCGTGACCAAACCCATGATGGCAAATCGGCGAATAATGCGCTCCCACCATTTCATTCGTAGGGCGCTCCAGACCACCTCGTCGGGGCGGATACCGAGTATACGGGGGGCCAGCTGGAGGGGACGGTGGTGTGCGACGACCTGGTGCGCAGCCTGCGCGCTTTCCTGAGTGTCGAACTCGATAAAGGCGGACGGTAAAGCTGCACCATCACCCCTGCGCAGCTGTCGACGGATCTTGAAAATTTCCATGTTCAACTCGTTGATCCTTTTTCGGCACCACCTAATCGTGTCGACGCGACGGAAATAGTTGCCCATGGGACGATGGTGAGGTCTCGCTGTAACCGGAATCCACAGCGCAGCTACGGAGCCTCGAACATCGGGCAAATCGGGGCCAAGGCCATACGGGTGGACATATTCAAAGTCTTCAGATTTTTCGCGGAGGACCTGAGGCTGTTCGAATGTAGGCGAGTATACAGACACACTCGAATTGAATTCATCGCCGTTTAACGCTGCCTCGACACGACGAGCAAGTCCAGGGTCACCGTGAAGCCCACCGTCTGGCGCGGTGATGAAAGAGGCGGGCGAAGGAGGTTCACAGATGGAGGCTGATGAGGAAGTCGTCGATATGATGGTGTCAGTCGTCGGCGGGGGTGCTGCTTTGAGCTTCTTGTTTCGTGCAGCATTGGCCTTTTTGATCAGTTCGATTTCGGCTTTTTCGAGGCGAAGCGCCGTTTGCTCCCTCTCCTCCACTAGCTTCGCCAATACCTTTGATGTTCTGGGAATCCACACACGCCTAACCGAGTCACCGTAGAGCTTTCGAAGACGGGCCTCATCTAAGTATTTATCTGGAACGCAGGAAACGAGCACCGTCTTTGAGGAAAGACGTGTTGCGTAGTGTGGGGATGATAGGTAGGCCTGGCGGATGTTGATGTAGTAGACGCACTCTCGAGTAATCATAAAAAGCACAAACCCTAAGTGAGGTTAGTCAATTAACTAGTAGGTTAGTGCCAGAACCGGACATACCAAAATACATCCAGGCAACGGCGACATGCGCAAACATGCGCTTCGATTCCTTGACATTTCCAATGGTCAAGGCGTCGAGCTGGCTGTTGCCGTTGCCACCAGTAATGTGCACGGGGAACAGAATCGGCCAGGAAATGCACATGCCAACAAAAAACATGTTGCGCAGGACCTTGAGGTAGCGAAGGAAGAAGAATCCGTCAAGGGAGCCATGGTTTAGGACAAAGGTGTCTGGGGTCTTGAAGAAGGGTATGATCCAATTGAACCAGCCATCAGGCAGAGCTGGAGTGGGCAAACTATGGGTTGTTAGAGATTGTAGCATTAGATGTGTTGGATGTGACTTACTGAGGAGCACGCAGGCCAGCAAGGGTGCGCGGAGCGTAAACCCGTCGGCATTTTGGGCGGAGTATCATAAAGAGGATAATGCATACAGAGGAGTAGACGACGACGGGTATAAATGTTGCGCCTAACGATGCACCAGACGACGACTTCTCCGAGGATGCAGTACTAAGTGTTCCTCCGGTGGAGTTGTCGCGGGCTGACCCAGTACGAGAATCATCACCGTTCTGCAAGGCGCAAGTTAGCCATGAGGTGGGGATTGTGACGAGCAGGCCAAACGCACGAGGCTACCGAGGTCAAGCCTCACGAAGAGGGTGTGGAGGGTGTCAGTCATCCCAGTTGAGTCCAGAATAACGCAGGATTTGGAGGATGGAGGTGGCGGGCCGAGGTGACGCAGGATCAAGGGCGACTGAGCAGCACAGCACGTTCAGTCGCAAGAGGACCACCGCCGCACCGTCACCTCGCGAATGGGACGGGGGAAACGAGTGCGACGGGAGCAGCCGTGGAGGGACGAATGGGCATCTGAAGCTGGACGCGAGCGAGGCGGGCGAGGGCGGTACGGGGCGATTCGGTTCGGGGCAGGTTATAAGGACATTGGAGCGAGCGGTTTGCAGTTTGATGTTGAGTGAGGGTTTGACGACGGGCGTCTTCTGAGCGAGCTCGTCGTTGTTTGAGCGAGACGGCAGGGGTGGGGTTTTTCTCAGTGGGCTGGGCGGAGGCCTAACCCGACCAAAGATCCAAAACCGGCGGCGCTAGTGCCTCCGGGGGTGTTGTTTTAGTGCCGGGACCCCTGTGGCTCAGCCGTGCGATTGGGAACGCGCCGACAGGTGCTGGCGCTGGTGGTGGTGGTGTTGGTGGTGGTGTGGGCGACTCTGCGGGCGAGACACGGCGAGGCTTTTATTCGCCCAGTTGGTTGGTGCCCGTCTCTGGCTGTTCTAGATCCCCGTGGCGCGGGGGGATGGAGGGTTTCATTCAGCCAAAACTGCTGGGCGGGGGCCGTTGGATAGATTGACAGGCCTTGTCGCAAACTCGGCCCCAGGGTCCTTGCCCATGCCGTGTCTTGTTTCTGCACGACGCATCACGTCGTTGCTTCTGATTGCCAACCACCGCCTTTTGCTCCCCAAGACAGGGCGGCGACCGCGGCCCCGGCCAGCATCTGAGAGGTCGTTTGCCCACCGCAATCATTACCCCATCGACCTTGTTATTTCCTCTTGGCAGCCGTCAATCTCCCTCCCCGTAGCTTGCACCATCCCTGCTCCAATCATCCGCCGCACATCCACCCTCCATCTTGGCCCTAGCGCCTCCGATCCCCTGGCAAAGGCTGAACTAGCCCTGCCAGCAAGGGTCGTGGTCCCCTCTTCGCTTCGCAATCGGCCCCCCCATGCCACCATGCCTTGCCTTGCCGCAGTCGTGGTGAGCGATGACATGGGCATGGGGAACGACGAAGAAAAATCGAGAGGCAGGGTCCCCGGCCCATCACCACAGCGACATCAAATCGCCCAAGCCTCTCCCGGCCGGAATGCACTCGACCCGGGGAACAACGAGATCAAGGTTCGCAGCTTTTTTTTCCTAGCCTCAACCCACAGCGGCCCATCGAACGATGGCGTTTCCCCTCCTCGCAGCCTGCGTGATGACTGCATCTCATGCACAAATCAGAACTCGAGAGCCACATACGCCACACTTGCGAGTTCCCCCTCTCCAGCCCCAACGGCGTGCCCGAATCTCCATTCCATCCCTCGTTAGCAGAGGGGACACCGTCCATACGGATACCCTCCGACCAGATGGCGGCACTTCCCGAACTCTAGGCTAGCTGGCTACATCCTGACTTGCAGCAACCCACGATGGATCCAGGGGGCCCGTTGAGTATTTTTCGTCACCCCTAGAGCAGCATCGTCATTATTCGGTCATTTGCTCAATTTCGGTCGCAAAACCTCTCGGCCACTTACACGAAAAACACAGCCTGACATGAGGGAGCCGATGCCAAATCCCCACGCCGATCGAACTTTAACTCTAACCCGCCCACTGGGTCGCGCTCGAACCAGCACAGCCTCAGCCTCTTTGACCAACAGTCGACTAATTCTC
Organism: Calonectria honghensis; assembly: GCA_013403855.1. NCBI lineage: Eukaryota > Fungi > Ascomycota > Sordariomycetes > Hypocreales > Nectriaceae > Calonectria > Calonectria honghensis. The sequence goes on from VTGB01000001.1 coordinate 779,378, forward strand.
CAAAAAAGGGCGGGCTTGGTATCCGCCATGTTCGAGGTGCGCATGCGACTTGTCCAGAAATGTCTCAAGTATTTTGGGCGGCCTCGAGCAAGTAAAAACAGCCACAAACAAACGCCTTGCAGCTCATGTCATACGATATCCAAGCGTGGCACCTTTTTTTTCTCTCCCACGTGTCATTCTGTGTTTGGGGTTCTGGGAATATGCCGTTTCCCCCAGGATATGCTATTGTTGCCATGTGATTCGCGAATTCCCCATTAATGACCCCCAAGTCGGCCGCTTGCAGGCGAATCGGTGAGGGGAAGGCACATGAAAACCGTATAAACTTCGCATGACAAAGCCACTACGGGAAATTTTAGAATGCGCTAAAATATTTGCAAGTACTTGACACAATGCAAATAAGCTGAGAAACACTGACTGCGACTATATTCCTTCTTGCATGGTAAATTTTGGATTGAGGAGATGCTTAAGCGAAGGTGTGATAGTCAGACATTACTGCGTTTTATTAACTTGACCTTTTATATCCAGAGTGACGAATCATAACACCACATCCTTTCTATAACTATAATGAAAGCGCCGCTTGATGGCATTCACTTCATGCAGTTTCCGGCTGCAGACTCCACTAGCAACTTGACATACTGCCGATGCAACCATCCTCCAAAACCGCCCGATGGATCCACCTTGTCCGGGGACGACTCGGTGCCGTTGAACGTGATGCACTTCATCCGAAACTCTGCTTCTTGCTTCTCGTGGTTCAACTCGGCGCGCAGCTCGCAGAGCGAGTCTCTCTCAATCGGTGTCGGGGCATCTTGTCGCGGGTCGAGGCAGATGCGCAGCGTCAGGGCCTTGGGCGACTTTTCCAAAAAGTGAAAGTGATTCGTAACGAATGTGTCTACGAGGATTAGCATGTGTGCATTCTAGGACTAGACCAGCTGCGCTCACCTGGCTCATACGTGCTGCTGAGCATCTCCTCTTTTGTCCACAGATCCTCCTTGTTCGTCTCGTTCTTGAACTTTTGCATAATTCTCAACTGGATTGCGTACCCTGCTTCTCATCAGCACAATGCTCAATTCAGCTCCTAGTTGCCTCGCGCACCGTATTGTGCCCACATTCCGGCCGAAAAGGCCTCGACCAGCTTGCCCCCGCCCTGCCGTGCGTCTTCGAGCAGCTCGGGCTTGAGCTGCGAAAATGGCACCCTCCGCACGCACATGTCGCGAACGGCCGGGTTATCCCTGGGGTTGGTCTTTTTGAGAAACGGGTGCTGGAACAGATTGTCCGTCTCCGGGGTGAACTCTTCGAATTGGCACTTTCGCATCCAGAACCAAAAGGCTGTGGCTCCGGTGGCCGAAACTCCGGCTGCGACACCCGCTGCGGTGCCAGCCATAGCGAAGAGCCTCCGCCTTGTGAAGAATGGAGCGCGCGACATAGCGAAATGCGATAACAATTGAGAATATGACGAAAAGAGACCAGAGGGGGGGGAGGAACCGCAAAGCTGGGGAGGGGGTGCCGTATTTGAAGCCTCTGGCCTGGTCCGCACTCACCTCGCGGCTTCGGCTTTTCAATCAATAGCGAGATGCTCGGACAAAGCCAAGATTTAATACTTAATTAGACCCGGGGATCTGGGATTTGTTTAAGCTCCAACAAGCATGTGTTGTCTGGGGTGCCCAGACTGGACGGAAATCTGCGGCCGAGTGTCCGAAAACGCTTCTCCACATGCAACTCGACAACCGACCGACTCTGAGCATTCTTAAAAACACTTCCCAGATGAATACTTTGTCTGTAAAAACTAAGCGCTATGTGTCAATGACTCAATTGAATCTGACAATCCACCTTGTGACTTGCAATCCATCTTCTCATAGAAACCTGACATTGTCCGAGACAATGTTACGGCCAAGAAAACCCGCGGATTCCGTTAAAGCGGAGCACAGGCGTATGTATACCCAGCGGTCCACGAGACCAGCACTTATACCAATCTGCTCAGATACGGTTGAATCTGCAGCGTTTACAGGAAACTGCGTAGCAACCAGCGCACCCGTAATGGAATATAGGCATCGTCATTTGACATTGCTCGCAGAGACCAACCCCATACACAAAGTCCCAATCATGTACTCGGCACCCGTGATTTGCATCAATTTGCTCGGCTACACGTTCGAGCATTGCCGCTCTTTCTCGGGCCGTAATCTCCCTCCCAGCAACAGCCCTGTCCACGGCACCGTTTGCCCTTTGGAGGAGTCGATTCTCATCCCAGTGCACAATCGCAGGTCTTCCAAGTTTCGCCACAGAGGTAACAAAACTTTGCCCTGCAGCGGCAGGCTAGAAGAAAACGGGTATCAGGCCCGAGTCCCTAAGAACAATGGGAAGAGTGAACTTACTGATATGATAACAGTCAGTGTTCAGTTCAATGACTGCCTTGCAAGCCCCGCACTGCTGCCAGCCCTTCTCTTCAGCAAGCCGGAGAACCTCCTCGGCGCCATCGCTGTCAGCACAAACTCCCTCGTGAAATTTTCCCTTGCAACGTATACATGTTGTCTCCTGGCATTGAGGACAAGCCGCGACGTAGCCTTTCATACTGTTAGGGTTGATAAATGCCGAGCATGTTGGTACATGGCAATATGTGCGGTCAATAGTCTCAAACTCGACTCTTTTTGTGTCAAACTCCTTCATTAGATCCTCCGACAAAACAGGTCGAATCTCTTCAACAGAAAAGGGTTGACCGCAACAGCGTGGTGGAAATATTGACTCATCTCGAACCGAGGCCTTGAAGAGATTGGCAAGGCAGTTGATGCAGTAGTCGTGCCCACATGGACCATTGGTCAGATCCTCCGGATCATACCGGTCCTCGCAGATCACGCATTGTTTGGCGACAATAGTCCGTTTGAGTGCTTGTTTTCGAACTTGGGAGGCTTGAAGCTCGGCGCGATTGCGGCTGACGGCTTCGGAAAGCTCTTGGGGCTCATCGTCAAGGGCCTGCCCAACCCGCAGGGACAAAGACCGGTCTAGCAGCTGGGCTTCGAGATGCGCGAGCTCTTCGCGAAAAATCTCAAAAGCCAAATCGGTGTCGGTGACGAGCCCATCTTGACGGGCTGCTTTGGCTTCTTGCTCTAAGCTTTCGAGGTCCAGCCGCTGCGTCTGGATCATGGCCACCAGGTCTTGTGTTATTGGGTCAGAGAGGTCCATGTCGGCTTGATCTGTGGTTGGCGATTTTGTAGAGAGTGAAAATAAATAGGTCGCCAGCAAGCGAGGGGAAAATAGGTGTGTGAGGGAAAATACGCTTGGGCTCGGGCTTGTGTCCCTGCGTTGTTTGCCCTGGACATGCGAGTGCTTGCCAATCCCTTCTTATGCAAGCCAGAAGTGCAGCAAGCCATTTTTGACACCTATGACAGTTGGCAACAGACTAGAGTCTGGTTTGAGAACATAGCAAAGAATTTGGTGGGGTCAGCTGGCTCGCACGATTGCCTTATTTACAATGGTCAGAACTTATGCGGGGGATAAGTGCGGCTATGTAATGGAAGGCTTGAAGAACTTTGTTGTGAGTGAATCACGGTAGGAAAAAGCATGTTGGGTAGCATGGTTGCTTCAAGCAAGTCAGCTAATGTTTAACTGCAGCTCTGCAACATGATTTAGCTCATCTGGTCTGGTAGCTGAACAAGAAGAAGAAAAAGAACGACCGATGTGCATAGCTTTGTTGTCAGCTATGGGCTATTGCTCAATTCTCTTGTGTGCCTCTCTTTTATCGCAACAATCGCTGCCTTATACTAAAATGACTTTTTACTGCTTGTGTCAAGACCTGGAGCCCCCCACCCTGGGCAGAAGTCGAAATTACTTGCAGCATTTTATAAAAAAGATGTAGTCTTTGATATAAAAAGCTAGCTAGCTTCTGTTTATATTATTGTATGTCCGCATTTTTCCAAAATCTGAAGTCCCAAGTAAACGAAGACAGCAACGACAACAAACACAGCAAAGAGGTAGCTACCATGCCACAGCCGTACTTTGAAGTCGAATGGCTGCAGGGTCTTGGTATCAGGCAGAAAGATAAAGCGGCTCCAGGCATTTCGAGAAATGAAGATGAATGCATATGCAGTTGAGCATGGTGACGAAGTCGAGCTAAGCTTCATGGTTATAAACGTTGGCAACGGCAGGGATCGGGGGAATCTGCAATGCCGGAGTCGCAGCGAAACTGGCGGACAGGGCAATGCGCAAGGGGATAATTCCCACAAAACACGAAGCCACTCTGCGGATAAGGCAATAGTCTTGGTTGATCTGCCTCGCTTGAAAACTACCCTTGTGTTTATGATGGAGTATTCTTGACCTTTAAGTCGGAGTCTGCAGACTTGCGACCCTAAGCTGGAGTATATGGGCATGGGAATATCGGCACCCGCTTCCAGAAGAAGTTGAACCGTCTCGAAATGGCCTTCGTTGTACCAAAATGGACCTCTATAAGCCCAACTGTTCATGGGTTCTTTCAGGTATTGGATTGCTCCTTCAACTGCTGCCAATAAGGCGTTCTGGAAGTAACCTTGTAACTGTGCATTTACGTCGACTCCAAGTTTCGACTGCAGCAAGAAGTGGCAGGCTTCAACATTGTTATGAAATGCTGCGCTGGCCAATGCACTCCCATACCCTCCGTTAAAAGTACGGGTAGGCTCTGCTCCCATATCTAAAAGTCTTTGAAGATAATCTCGAGGATAGATAGATTCGTGACCGGGGAATTTCACCACGGTGCATAAACAGTTTGTGAATCCATCGCTGTGGTTGGGGTCGGCTCCTGCTGCAACTAGAAGATTCAACAAAGGCGGTACTAAACGTCTGCCAGTGACTGCTACCACAAGGGGGAAACTTCTGCCACCGAGATTAGGATCAGCTCCTTCGTCCAAAAGCAACCTGACGACATCCATTCGTTGATTTTTTGAAAGATGTTTAACGGCGTGAACCAAAGCGGAGCCAGATGCACTTAAACCAACTAGGTTGACATCTGCGCCAGCATCCAATAACATCCTCATTATTTGTATTTGTATCGGGGTGTTCACCCAATGTGGTGCTGCAGCTTCCGCAAGTGGGATTTTTGCATTTTTCTGGTTTGGGTCAGCACCCCCGCGCAGCAAAGCCTGAACGATGTCGGGGTAGCCACGGAATGCCGCAAGACCCAGCGCAGTTATTCCTTCGCAGACGTAATTGACGTTTGCGCCAGCTTCAATGAGAATTTTAACCACTTCCAAATGGCCATTTTTAGTGGCTTCCATCAGTGGAGTACTCTTTTGAATAAACCCATTAACGTCAGCACCTGCACATAGCAAAGCACGAACAATCTTAGTATGGCCACAGCCCACAGCAACACTTAGTGCAGTCGTTCCATTGTCGAAGAGATTGACGTCTGTGCCAGCTTCAATCAACATTTCAACCACTTTCAGATGGCCACGTTGAACTGCTTTCAACAAAGGCCTGGTCCCATTATCGAATCCGTTCACGCTGATACCCTGTTCGAGACAAGCTTTCACCCACACGACCGTACCTTTTGCTGCCGCTTCTACAATGGCAGTTTGGGCATCAAACGTCGCGCCGTGTCGCTGCAAAATTGAAACCAAGTGATCTCTCTCACTTTTAAATGCGAAATCGAGTGCGGTTCTCCCCTCGGTCTTGATGTTAGGATCCGCGCCGTTTTTCAGAAGTATCGCCACCATTTCTTTGTCGCCATGTGCAACAATGAGCATATGCAGAGGAGCAACCTGACGACCATAATCACCATAACATGTCTGATTGATATTTGCACCCGCCTTTATCAAATCCAAAATCAAAGATTTAGATCCATTGTAACAAGCTGCAACTAATGGAGAAGGAGTCCCTCTGTCAACGTTCGCATTTCTTTGGAGAAGAAATTTGCAAAGGTTGTAATGACTATTGAGAGCTGCTAAGCCGAGAAGTGATGTTCCTTTCTCGTTGCACAAGTCCAAGTCAGTTAAATAACCACCTTGATACCAGAAATTTATCACTTCTGTAAGCCCAAGTGCAGCAATGCCATATAATGGCGAAGACAGTGGTTGTGCCAGGTCCAGTATGCCGTATTTTACGCGTTTGCCCCGCCTTGGAAACAGATAACGGCTATGGGGATTTTGCAACAGAAACCATCGTTGATATGTCGTAGCGCTCTGGTCAAGTGATCCGAGAAACATTTTCCAAAGCTCTATTGTCCTTGGTTTCAATGTTGATTGGCCAGACTCTTCAGAATTCAAGTGAAATGCCCAGTATAATAGCGCGTATTGGGTGAATTCTCCATAATCACCTGCATAACCCGGCACCTCTTGGGAGAAATCACCAAGGATAAGGCTTTTGAGGCAAACTGCCCCAGCGAAAGAATGAGGTTCCAGGTCAAGCATTGTTCCTTCCAAATATTCTGCAGCCGACAGGTGACAGAATCGCCATACGCCTGCTGTTTTATCCAATCTCAATAGATTACAACATAGCGCATCAATTTCATCTTCTGTGGGTATCTCATTGATGTCGTAGAGATCATCCGTGGATGGGTCGATCATCATCGCCTCAGCAAGTTGCTTTGTTGAGAGGGGCGTCGCCGCACAAAGAACCCACCTCAAGGCCTTATATGCCAAACCTTGTGGGTCATCCTGTTGGTTGATCTCGGCCCAAATCCTGCCATATTCCTCCGCAAGTGTTCCAGGTACAGTTTGGAGAAGATCCTTGATGTCCTTTTCATTTAGACGCTTCAATCGGCGGATGCGTTTGACTTGTAAGTCAGCCCACTGGAACATTCCATCACTCTTTTTAGCAAGAGATTTCATGATTTCTTTCGATAAATTAGGCATATTTGTCAGTCGCCTTTCCAAAGCCAGCTCATCATTGAGAAACCTTTCAATATCGTGGTGGTTATCTTTGGCCTCAATTTCCACTCTGGGCCGAGACTTGAAATAGTCAACAATATCAAAGTCTCTTCTGCTTGAGATAAAAATCTTAACCTTGCTTGTACTACCCATTGCATTATTTAGGGTTTCCATTAATTTACTTCTGTTGTTATCGCATTCATCAAGAGCATCTATTATGATAGTTGTAGACTCATAAGATGAAATGAGCATGGCAAGGGTTTCTTGACACATCTTTACACTCAGAATCAATGAATCCTTCTTGAGTCTTGTTGAGAGGTCCTTCACGGCCTGGTGAATCTCTGATCTGCCAAATGGTGAAGCGAGCTGTCGAACCAGGCTTCTTAAGATTGACTGTGGGTCGTTTCTACCGCTCTCTTCTCTGTTGCAGTAAAAAAAGGCAAAACCTGCTTCCGTTCCCGGACAAGCAAGACATTCCTTGGTATGATCTATAACTCGAGAGATCAAAAACGTCTTACCTGTACCAGCTGGAGATACCTCAGTTTACATTTCCATGGAACTGGAAACCGTGGACTTACGTGAACCATATAGAAGGGTGAGACACGATTGCTTGCTAATTTTCCATTCTTCAAATTGAGGTGTTTTAAGAACCCAATCGCCAGTGTTTTTAGTTCTGTCATTGCGAACAAATTCGTGGTGGCCTGCAAATCTTATTTTTGAGATAGTCTCTAAAGGTTCAATGTAATCCTTCTCTTCCATTTTCACAAGCATCTTTTCATGTTCCGATTTGACATTCGAGAAGTGTTTTCGAAGTTGGTGCGATATTTCGGATAGTCGCATTCTATCGCGTGTGTTCGCTTCCGTCTCCACCTTAGTCCAGTGATCCTCCAGCCTTCCCAAAACGCCCTCGGCATTTCCAAAAGTGAATGGTGCCGTAAAGACGTGGCGTGATTTGCTCTTGTCCATTTCGCGGCAGCAATACTCAAGGCTTGTCAAAATCTCGATATAAAACTTCACGAGATCGTCATAGAATTGATCTGCAAATTCCTGATCAAAGTCTTCCTCCTGGCCGGTCGCGCCATATAGGTTCTCAAACACCTTTCCATGTTGGATTAGACGGCTGATGGTTTCAAGAATATCGACTATTGTCTCCATTTTTTCTCGTTGCGCAATAGCAGACTAAGCTCACCGTTAGTGGATTGTGAAATGGAAAGGGTGAGGGATAAAGGACCATCAGGATGAAACGAAAGGCAGCCCAGGGAAGTGCCGCATGAGCCGGGTCAAATGATACAACTATATCGCCAATTTCTTTGAACTTGCGCAGCCAGTCTAGAATTCCAAAGATTTTAATTTTAATCTTTGAAGGTTTCTCGTCACAGCGAGCTATCTCTTGGTTGAGCAGCGCCGTGATTCGGTTGACTTCGTCAGCGCTTTGTGCTCTCCTTGCCAACAAAGTACCTGATTGCGAAAAAGAGGCGAGGCTTGTTCGTATGTTCGATGGTAACGCCTCAAGAGCTTCACTCCAGAGCGCTCGGGGACCCTTCCTCCCAGTGCAAGGGCCATGGGCCGGTGTTTGACAATCCGACATTATTGAAGCAGGAGCTCGTCACCATATAGGATTTCACTGTATCTTAGATTAAATTTTGAGGACGCGAGGCGTTAAGTGAGAGGATTTGATTATAAAATCAGTGTGATTTAGGCAGCAGAAAGGCGGTTGGCAGGGGAGAGGATCATAATTGGTCGACCCTCATGTAAGAAACCAAGAATGTGTATGTACAAAGGATTAAATAGCTATGATTGCACGTGCAAGGCATACCTGAAGGCTTAGCATTCCCTTGCACATGGCCGGGTTGCGACAAAGGCACTCTCGAGCATGGAGGGTTGTCTTCTATATTACTCTTATCAATGCTGTGTGCTAGAGCCTGTTCTTGTCAAGATTAGTGGAAGTAATAAATTCAACATTTTTACAGTGTCAGTCTTCTGAGTTTTGCAGCATTGTAAGCACTGCATCCTTGGGACGCTGGGGGTATGTGGGCCAGTCTGACGACCTGGTAGCCCGGGTAACATTTTTCGTCGCGATTTCCCACCAAAAACTAGACAAGATTGTGGAATTCAGGCGTCTCGTACTCTCAAAATCCTCGGGCCCGTTTGGTTGCTCGAATGTCCTTGCCCTACACATAGATGTTAGCAGTCTAGTTGCATTTTTGCATTGGTGCAGTGCGTCAAAGATTTGAGTGTGATGCGTGAATTGTGCAAGTAATATGAAGGGGGCATTGCTCATGGTGATAACCTAGGGCCTCTACTTCTCGTCTACTTCTCAGGTCCTCTCATGAATACACATTCTCAGGTCATCCGTAGGCCCGAAAGGACCGCCACATTCCCTCGCGCAGCATTACGGAATCTCCAGGTCTACATGCCCAACGAGCGCTCGCTAAAAATTCCCTAGTTCACTTCTCCCAGCAGCTTCCATTACCGTGCTCTGCCGCTAATTTATTGGCACACCTGCAAACAGTTTGCATTCAGCGATGATTTAGTTCTCTAGTAGCAGCCTCATTTACATCGGCCTCTAAGGCTGAACGGGGAACTCCGGGCGCTGGAGTAACGATCTGCCGGCGGGGTGTTTTTGGTGAATGCATCACTGGGAAAGTAATGTCGTGCAACGGCTGCGGAGGTAGATGGGTTTCTGAAAGGCCCTGGAAAGGCCGGGCCGCCCAGTAAATCTCACCTGGCACTGTGGGGCACTAGTCATCTCTTGGCCATCAAACTCGGTAACAAAAATCTGAGACAGGCACAAAAATGCCCAGGTATAGCCAAAGATTTTTTTTCTTGAGCTCTTTTTCGCCGGGCTTTATCATTTTCAGGAATAGGACCATAACTCCACATGATCTTGGACCAATAATCTTTAGACTTTGGGCCGAAGCAGCTCAATCTGGCCCACATTTTTACTGAAATTGCGTCCTTGGGAATGCTCAGATCTCTCGGAAGCGCTGCGAGGCCCCCCGCCTTTACTGAAGAGACTTGCATCATTAGTGCTGTCCCCGACTTCAGCAGCCTTGCAAGAGGGTCATGCCCCACAGTGCCCACCATTAGATTTTCGGGCGAAAAAAGAATCGGCAAGCCACACGTGTGGATATGCCGCGTTTGACCACCCGCTAACTAACTGCCCCTCCCCCTCCTTGCCGAGTCTCGGAGGTGACTCAGGCGGAAAAGAATTCAACTCCAAGAATTGTCTGACGCATGTAAACCCGATTGGCATCCAATTGACATAGTAAATCTCCCGCTTTTCACTTTTTACATCCTTTCGCATTGCTAACCCATTCTGAAAGCTTCAGGAACCATGGCAGATTCATTACCGACAGCTACAGAAGACATCGGCTTGGAGTACTTGGGAGCCATCCACGAAATCTTTCACAAGAATGCCGTGGCCCATCCCGACAGGCCTTGCGTGACCGAGACCAAGAGCTCTACGTAAGATACCCAGATCAATCCCGAGTCAGGCTGCTGACGCTTGTACAAGGTCACCAACGAGGACCTTCACATACCGCCAAATCGACGAGGCGTCCAACACCCTTGCCAACTACCTGCACGATGCCGGAATCACCAATGGCGATGTTGTCATGATCTTTGCGCACCGATCGGTAGAGCTAGTTATTGCCTTTATGGGAGTCTTGGCCGCTGGTGCGACAGTAACAGTGCTTGACCCTCAATACCCACCACAGAGGCAGCAGATATATCTTGAGGTGTCCCAACCCAAGGCTATGGTTGAGATTGGCAAAACAATAGATGAGAATGGTCACCTTGCGCCCTTGGTACAGAAGTACATCGACGAGGAGCTATCCCTCAAGACTCAGATCCCTGAGCTCCGTCTTAGCGACGCCGGTGTACTGACCGGTGGCGAGAAGGATGGTGTAGATATCTTTGAGAGTGTTCGCACCAAGGCCTCGACGCCCCCCGACGTTATTGTCGGCCCCGACTCCAACCCTACCCTTAGTTTTACCTCTGGGTCTGAAGGCAGACCCAAGGGCGTGCTAGGACGTCACTTTAGTCTGGCAAAATTCTTTCCTTGGATGGCAGAGCGGTTCCAACTCAGTTCGGAGAGTGTGTTTGCTTGTCTCTCTGGTATCGCCCATGACCCCATTCAGCGAGGTAGGATCCACTCCCATCCTTACTCCAAGATTAAGCTAAGCAGCTGCCAGACATTTTCACACCTCTTTTCCTTGGCGCCCATCTCCTGATCCCGGCCAAGGAGAACATTCAGCACGAGAAATTGAGCGAATGGATGCGGGAATGGAAGCCAACTGTCACCCATCTCACTCCTGCCATGGGACAGATCCTTGTAGGAGGCGCAAACGCCGAGTTCCCCAGTCTGAAGCGAGTGTTTTTTGTCGGTGACGTTCTTACTACCCGTGACTGCAAGATTCTCCGTCAATTGGGCAAGAACTGCTCCATTATTAACATGTACGGCACTACTGAGACAAGTAAGTAAACATATATGCAATCATGACAAATGGTTACTGACTACAATTTTAGGCAGAGCAGTGTCTTACTTTGAGGTTCCTTCCGCTGCAGAAGACCCAACAGCTCTTGACTCACTAGGTGACACTGTCCCTGCTGGTTGGGGTATGCAAGGTGCCCAAATCCTTGTTGTCAACCAAGAAGATCGCACCAAGATGTGCGGCATTGGTGAAGTAGGAGAGGTGTACATCCGAAGTTTTGCTTTGGCCGAGGTTAGACTACTGAACCCGTTCTTTCCTCTCCAATCATCTAACCCTATGGCAGGAGTACCTTGGCGATCCTGAGAAGAACAAGGAGAAGTTCATCGACAACTGGTTCGTCGACAACGCCAAGTGGGTGGAAGCCGACAAGGCCAGTGACAAGAACGAGCCATGGCGCCGCTATTACAAAGGCCCTCGCGATCGACTGTACCGAACCGGCGACCTTGGCCAGTATCTCCCTACGGGTGCCGTGCGCGTGTCCGGCCGTATCGACTCTCAGGTCAAGATCCGCGGTTTCCGAATCGAGCTCAACGAAATCGACGCCAACCTGAGCGGCAGCCCCCTAATTAGAGACTGCAAGACCCTGCTGCGAAGAGATAAAGGAGAAGAACTTCGTCTCGTCAGCTACGTCGTTCCCGAGATTTCTGAGTGGAAGCGCTGGTTGGAGGCCCAGAAGCAAGAGGATGTTGAGGACGAGGGTGTTGAGATGGGATCCACGCTGGTCTACCTCAAGAGATTCCGTCCCATGCAGGCCTTGATGCGAGACCACCTCAAGACCCGTCTACCAGTTTACGCCGTGCCCTCTATTTACATTATCCTTCAAAAGCTCCCTCTCAACCCTAACGGCAAGGTCGACTCACCGAACCTACCCTTCCCCGATGCTGCCCAGATGATGGAGGATGCCTCAGAAGAGGATCTGAAGAGCTGGGAGGCCTTGTCTGAGACAGAGAAGACGATTGCCGAGCAGTGGTCGGCTCTGATCCAGGGTCTTAACGCCAAGACTATCAAGTATGTGATGGGTTCGGATAACAAACACTTCGCGGGTGAAGCTGACAAATTACAGGACCGACTCCGACTTCTTCGACTGCGGTGGACACAGTCTTCTGGCCCAGCAACTTCTCCTTAACATCCGCAAGAAGTTGGACGCGGACATCACCATCGGCGTCCTCTACGCCAATCCCACTCTGGGCGCCCTGAGTGCGCAGGTGGACCGTTTGCGCAGCGGCCAGGCCGTCACAGTCGACGAGAGCGCCGGAACCTCGTACGCAAAGTCTTTTGACGAGCTTGTCAACACACTGGACGCCAAGTACCAGAGCGCGGATCCCAGCGCCCTGAGCCCATCGAGCGGTGCCACTTTCTTCCTTACTGGTGCCACCGGTTTCTTGGGCGCATACCTGGCCAGGGAAATCCTGAGCAGAGAAAACACCAAGCTCATTGCGCACATCCGTGGAGCCAAGGACCTTGCTTTCGCCAAGGAGCGCCTCACAAGGTCCCTCAAGGGCTACGGCTTGTGGCAGGACGCCTGGGCTGACAGGGTTTCTTGCGTCCTCGGTGACCTCGCCAAGCCCCGCCTCGGCCTCGACGATGCCAGCTGGAAGCATGTCGCCGAAACAGCGGATGCCATCATCCACAACGGAGCCTACGTCCATTGGATCGCCAACTACGAGCAGATGATGCGCAGCAACGTGCTCTCCACCATTGACGCGATGAAGCTGTGCAACGAGGGCAAGCCCAAGCTGCTATCTTTCGTGTCCTCGACTTCCACTCTAGACACTGACCACTACGTCAACCTCTCTGATGAGCAGACCACCACCGGACGCGGTGCCGTGCTTGAGGCAGACGACATGGAAGGCAGCCGTGTCGGTCTCGGCACTGGTTACGGTCAAACCAAATGGGTACGTTGACGCATTTTATACGGAGGGGATCTCAATGAAGCTAACAGTTCGCTAGGTATCCGAGCAACTCATCCGTGAAGCTGGCAAGAGAGGCCTAAGAGGCTCTGTTGTCCGACCCGGATACATTCTCGGCAGCCGCGAAAATGGTGTTTCAAACACCGATGATTTCCTCATCAGACTGTGCAAGGGTTGCGTCCAGCTCGGCGCAAGACCACGCATCATCAACTCGGTCAACGCCGTCATCGTGGAGCACGTCGCCCACGTCGTCGTCGCCGCGGCCCTCAACCCCCTCCCCGAGGTCAACGTCGTCCACGTCACGGCCCACCCGAGACTCCGCATGAACGAGTTCCTCTCGGCCCTGAGCTACTACGGCTACGAGGTCCCCGAGGTCGACTACGAGGAGTGGAAGACGCGCCTCGAGGAGTTCGTGTCGGCCGGTCCCGTCGAGAAGGATGAAGCTCAATCAGCACTCTTGCCCCTGTTCCACATGGCCACTTCGAACCTGCCCTCGACGACGCGCGCCCCCGAGCTGGATGACAGAAACGCCGTGGCCGTGCTCAAGGCTGACGCCGACCGCTGGACCGGCATTGACGACAGCGCTGGCGAGGGCGTGACCCGTGAGGACATCGGAAGGTATCTGCGCTTCCTGGCCGAGATCAAGTTTATGCCGCTGCCAACCGGCCGAGGACGCGAGCTACCTACCATTGCTGCCGGTATTGCAGAGGCTCAGGCGCAGTGGGGAGTTGGTGGCCGTGGTGGTACATCTTAGAATTAAATATAGATTAAAGAATTAGCGAATTAAAAAAAAAAGATTGGGTACTACAAGTGGCTATATAATTGATTGGATTTGTTTGTTTGACTGTTGATTAGAGACCTGACTTTGTCGTTTTGCGATTGGTGTGATGTATAACCTTCAAGTCGGCCTGACAACTTCCGAGCTTTTTATGCGTTGGTCATTCACTCTGTATTTGCATGCGATTGTCTGGCCCTCGCAACCTTTATCCGCATTTCTGACCCTCAATTCTCCCTTTTTAGGCATCGAGATCACAGGCGCATGGTAGAGAAGTAAGAAGCACGGAGACAAGCAACTAAATATATGGATTGATAGACCGTGAGGTATACAAAAAAAAGTCCCTTTAAACAAGGACTCAAAAACATAACCAACTTTTACATAAAAGCCTCTGGGGAAATATCCGTACCGACTCCGGCCAAGAATAGAACCATCTAATCTAGCTGTCGCTTTTACATAGTAAGATCGCCCTCAGACTCCGCATAACCAAAAGTGCGAGGTTCATGTTCTGTCATGCATGCGTGGTCGTGAAGCAGACTACTCAAAGCCTGGCAAGTGTATCCTCGGGCTCTAGGTAAACCGACACGAGCGGGGGCATCTTTTTGATGTGTTCTCCTTACCGAGCGGCTGGCTTGAATTCATTGTAGTGGCGTAACCCGTCATATTTTACCAGATATCATCTGTCTGTGAACTATGGTCGAATAGCCGCGTGCTTGCTGTGCGCTCTAAGCTTGGCTTGGGGTCTGTGCAGCACGGCGGATTCGAGCCTCGATTTCAGTATCGCCCTTCAATGCCTGTGAATGAGACACAAAGTCCCGGTAGACGGTGATCAGAGCCTCCGAGTCAAATTCGCATCCATAGTAGAAGAGAACGCTATCGTTGTGGCTGAAGCTGCCATCGGCCTTCTCGAAAAACCAGGTCAGATTCTCGTCTTCTGCTGAAACCATCCAGTAAAGGGAAGGGTTATCCTTCTTGATAACCGAGAAGACATTCTCGGCCACGTTGCTAAGCCATCCAGCCTTAGTAATGTTGAGGGTGGCTAGAGTAGCCACTGGCCTCTCCGCGGTAGCGGGGAGGACGATTGCAAGGCAAGACACATTATCATCGTAGTAAGCGGTGAATGGGTTCGCCTTGAGGAAATCGACAAAGCGATCGACCATAGCCTCAGCGTCGAGGTTGTTGTAGTCCCTGACAAGGGCCTCCTTGATCTTATCAAGGTCCTCGAATTCTGACAAGGAGGACGCCTTTCGAATCTTGTCTCCACGTCGAATAAGACTGCCGGCTCCAGAATCGGTAAACAGTTCGGCTTGGAGATCCGAAGGGTGGATAATGGCAACACTAGAGCTTCGGGGGAGAGTGTCGAGGAGCTCCTTGATCTCCTTGATCTTCAGGCGGGTTCCATACCTGCACCACGGCTGGGACATGAGGTGGTCATACTCCTCATCCAGGTTGATCTGAGAGATCTTGGCGCCATCACCGTCGAACAGACCACCCTTCTCGGAGAGGTACACCACCTTAAGGGGCTGAAGGGCGCGAGCGAGCTCAGCGGCAGCAACATCTGCGTTGACGTTGAGAAGTCTTCCATCCTTGGACTCGGCAAGCGATGTCATGATAGGAATGTAGCCGGCCTTGATACTCTGGTCTGTAGACAAGTTAGTGTTTGGTAACGGAACAGAAAACGGGGAACCCGACCAATTGCCTCGGTGTTGACCGAAGTGACCTTGCCAACGTAGCCCCATTTCTCCTTGTCGAGGTAGTCGGCCACAAAGACGCCGCTGAGGGGCCTCGTGGCAACACCAAGCTCGTCAAGCTTCTCAGTAAGCTTGAGGTTCTCCTCGAGGAACAGCTTGCGGGCAACGCCAAGGGTCTTGGCATCAGTAACACGAATGCCTTCCTCAAACTGGGGCTCGACGCCAGCCTCCTCAAGCAGGCGGTTCAGCTGAGGTCCTGCACCGTGGACCAACACGGGGTATAGTCCCAGCTCGTAGAGGAACAAGAGCGCCCTGGTCAACTCCTCGAGATGTTCAGTCAAGATAGCCCCGCCCACTTTCAAGACACAAAAGTTTTGAGCAGAGCTGAACAGCTTAAGATACTGCTGAGACTCCCTCTTGGATCCGATAGATCGCAAAGCCTGGCTCACAATTTCCCGGGTGGCATTGCGGGCTGTGGCTGTGTTCCTGGACGTAGACGAGTATCGAGGGGTCGCAGCGTTGAGCTTGCTGTTGACGAGAACCCGGGAGATCTTCGGCACGGCAATTGGAAGTCGCTTGGCCTCGGCTCGTAGTGCCAGCCCGCGCCACGATGCGGAGAACATGGTTTTGGTGCTGGTTTGACCCAATTGACTCGGTGGTGAACGGAGAGGTCGATAGGATGGCGATGTTGAAGGATGGAGGAGCTCACGGTCCGATCGGCGGCGGTGACTAGGTAGGTATAATATGCCAGTAAAATTTTGGTTTATGTGTCAACGTGGGGGAGGGACTTTCTAGCTTTAGTGGGGGAGCACGTGCCGACGGAAAATGGCCCGTGCAACAAGCAAGACACCCTCTGGGGTGAAAAAAACCATGTTCGTCAACGCACGCTAATTGTTTAGGGAAACTGGTTTACAATTTCTCACCCCCCGAGGCAAACCAGCCTCTTTTTCTGGCAGCTGCGTGGGGAGGTACTTTCCACCCAGTGGGGGACTCTGGTCCACCTCAGGGCGTGGGATGAGAAGCGGCTGAGCCTCGGCAAGCATGGGCTGGTGCAATGATCAAAAACGACAACCCGGCAATCCACTCTCCCATAAGCCGGTGAGGGGCGGACTAATAACCAGATCGGCCCGCGGATGTCGTCACCGTCATCTAGTCATACTGATCAAAACAGCATTCAAAGCTTGCAATGCTCGCTTTAATACACCCAACCTTTAGTGATTTTGCTCTTTTTGTAAAATATTTGCCTAGAGCGACCACTACGTGTGTAATTTCGCGGTCCACAACGCTGCCCACATCGAATTCGACATGGCTGTGATCTTGCTGTAGGGTAAATACAGGAGCTACGGGTGGGCTTTGCTCCACAGGAGCTATCTTGAATGAAGACTGCTGGTGATGGATGAGTGAGTTGTATCTTCTGGCTTGAGAATATCGCCATTCGAGGTACAAGTTCATAAAATAGTGTATCTGCTTGTTTCAGTTATTTTTATTTTGTTCCTGATATACGTTTGTGCTGGCTGGTAAAGACTTTAAGACAAGGATTGGAATAAGCTCCAGTTTCCATCCGGTACCGGCTGCGATGCAGACTTGGCGTCCGAAGAGTCATCACCGGTCGCGTTAGAGTAGCTCTGTCATCGCGGGGATGTGGATATGGCGCAGAGAATAAAAATTGACCCTCAACCCGTGGCATTACTAAATATGGAACTCTATTACAGATTCTGGGAGCAAACGCAGCCATTGTGGAGAAGCCATTGCGCTTGGGAACCTTTTTAGTATGTTTTACCAAGCTGGATTTAACTCTACCAACTTCACCACAAAGCTCTCTAATTGGTCTGTGGTGAATGGGCAAGAGTATCATTACATTGGTGCGACTGCCGGACGAATTGGAAGTAGTAGACTGGGATCTGGGACCCCCTTGTTGATATAAAACGTCTGGTTAGCTTCTACAAGGACAAATTCGACCGGCGACAAACCGAGGCGCGCTTCAACTAGCTACCGCAATTTAAGACGCAAATTCACATCGATGATGACATAAACTTTGGTGATTTCGAATCCATTTTATACACAAAGGCTCCTCTATACAAAACGCCATTCTGTTGCTTTCTGTCTACAGCTGGCCTGGTTCTTTTGTTGAAGTAACCATGATGGCCCAATCTTTGACATGGTCCCGTTGTCGCTGCCGGATTTTGGTTTCAGTGATTCTGTCACAAGATGCGGCTTTGGATTCGAGAATTGCGATGACTTATGCTACAGCTGGGTTATGATCAGTATAGCATGCAGGGTGGCAATGATGGGTATTCTACACGCTAACCACGTTGCACCTCTACCCAGCACATTACAGAACTCCACAGCTAAATTTTGAGCATTCTGCAGGACCAATATCACTCTTAGAAGCTCCAATCTCTGCACTCCCTCACATTCTTCAGCCGAGAAGCAAGGCCCAGAACAGATGCTAAGCATGCTCACGGATAAGCACCTATTGGTCAATAAAAATTGGCCGGCAGCTACAATCCGAATATATTACAGGGTTCAGCATAAGTGGAGAAGTATCCGGAAGAAACCGACACCGAATTTCATCGGATGATGTATCAACTACGTCAACTTTGGCTTCTCCTACGGGCCTAAAGAACTGTGAATCTTACCAGTTGTATGGAGGCGACAGCATGGAAATATCGTCTTTGAACAAACACCTGATTGCGTAGGGCATTTTTTTTGCGTCTGAAAACACCCATGATACTGCCTACAGCAGACTGATGAACAGAAATCGGCGTGCGCCAGTCCTCCCAACATGTCTTGTTTCTCTTCCTTCTCGCGCCGTTCACTCCGGGAAGCAACCGCCCAACTTAGTGCTTCCCAGCGAGCCGAGGCCATCACCACAAAGCGGGTTTAGCTCAGTTGGGGTATGTTGCTACGATACCCACATTCTTCGAACACGAAACTAACCTTCACTGACAGAGAGCGTCAGACTGAAGATCTGAAGGTCGTGTGTTCGATCCACACAAACCGCAATCGATTTCTTTTTGCACCTGGGGTTCCTATTTTCCTCGCTCAAGTTGCGTCTTGCGCTCCGGGACCGGACATGCGGCGGTGAAAGGGAGAGGGCTCTAGTTCCAACACTGGCACCCCGCTGTTCAACAATTCTCCGCTTGTTGCGGCGCAAGGTCTCAGGTCCGATTTTTTTTTTGGAACGAATTTTCGGATTCATTTTTGTGGGTTGATTCGTAGATTGCATCAATTGATTAGTTGTGGCGTGGATGTGACCTACATCCCTCCTGGACGCCGGTCACCCTATATACTTGACAAATCCCAGTTGAAGATGCTACAGGACTTACAGCAACTATGTACGTCACAACTTTCAGGAAGACTCAGAAATTAAACCGAAACAATGCTTCTTATGCGTACATACGGGACAGTAAAGACAAGTGCCACCCAAACCCAATCCCGGACCAGAGGGCTGTTACCTCGGCTGGGGATGCTTCATCTGTAGCGTTCCATATCATGATCGATTCGACGGCCGCCGCCCAACAAAGAAAAAGAAACAGAAACGAGTAGAGAGAATTCATCATCCTTCTTTTGTTTGCCGCATGCGCCCCCCTTCTTTCTAATTGTTTTTTATTTTCGTTGCCGCTTTGCTTGCCTCCATTTTTAGCTCATCATCGTCTTGAGAGCCATGCCCAGCGTCACGACGGAGTGGTCTTCTCCCTGAACGCCGGGGGGTTCCTTGTCGACGCCTGCGAGCCCGTAGACGGCCATCTGGGCCGACCGCACAGAGTACTCCATGGTGAAGGTCACCTCGCGGTCAATCTCGACAAACTGGCCCATCAGGCCCAGGTTCTTGCTCCCGTCAGGAATCACCTTAGGCCGGTCGCCCATCTTGCGCGTCAGGAAGGGACTGCCTATCAATGGCATGAGGCAGGGGATGGTAATAGACTTTTCCAGGGTCGGGTGTATGGGGTGACCCATGAGATGGAGCAGCTCTGTCAGGATCTCCGCGCCGGTGCACTCCAGCATGGGCTTGCGCACGTGGCGACCTGCTTGGTCGGGGAACAAGCCGTATCCCCAAAACACAAAGACGTCGTCTGGCTGGTCCTTGAAGTATGGCTGCTGCGGGATGGTGATGGAGAGCATCCACGGGCAGTCTCGGAACGTGATGAGGGGCACAGCGCCCGTCAGGGTCCCAGTCCAGTCTCGCAAGTACTCAAAAAACTCTCGGTCTCGCAAAGTCACCGTAAAGGAAAGCCAGGTTGACTTGGAAGGGCGGTCGAAGAATGCTTCCGGATTTCCAAATGTAGCAGGACGTTCCAAAGCCAACTTGTCCCAAAATGTCCATGCAGGATCCAGCTCATGGGGTGCTGAGTCTCTGAGTTCCATGGTTGGGGGAGGGGTTGTATTCGTGCCGTATCCCATGCCAGAAGTGAGCGAGCCCAGGGTCGTGAGGACGAGATCAGTCGGTTCCAATGCAAGGTCCACTTCCACGCCACCCTGTGTTGTCTCGAGTCCAGAAACTCTGAATCCGTCCTCGACATCCTCTATTCTGAAGCCAGTAACCTGGACACCTTCTCAAGTTAGCGGTGGATCGCACCAGGGATTTGAATCCTCCTACCTTGCCTAAAATCGACATCCATTGCCTTGAGGTATTGCGACAGCGGTCTGATAATGGCCTCAAAGTCTTCTTCGGGAGCTTGCTCGATGCCAGAGAGAGAGCCCATGTTGGGAAATTCGTGGAGGAAGCGGTGCAAGCATCGTCGAAACTCGACGGCGCTGCACCACGGATGGAAGCGGTTGAGGGATGACCAGAGGTCCCAGAAATTGGTCTCGAAAAAGTCTGGCGCGAACAAGGCCTGAATCTCCAGCCCCTCAAGCTCTTTTTCTGTCTCGAGAACAACCCTCATCAAGTCGCACTGGTTCTTGACGCTGAGCCCCATGGAGCTAACATCAACTGCCTCGGGCTTTTCAAATCCCTTCTCGTCCACAACTTGTCGAACGAGTCTTGTCCCAGATGGACCTAGCTTTCTCCTATTCTGATTGAACCGGTTGAGCTTGTCCGCCAAAGTCTCGCCCTCTGCCGCGGCGGGCACCTTTTCGAGCATCCCGTAGAGACACCGGTAGGTCAAGCTCATTTTCCGAATAGCAGACACCCGATATCCCGTCTCCCAGGCCGGGGCGGCCAGGACAGCCATGGAGCCGCCGGGCCTGGAAGAGGCCTCGAGAATGTGAATGTGGCTTCCAGGAATTTGCGCATCGTCAATTAAGAAGACGGCGGCGGCAAGCGAGGCGATACCGCCTCCAACAAGCCACACATGGGGAGCGGTGGAGTCTGGGGAAGGAGAAGGGGAAAGGGAAGCAGCACCATTAGTGGCAGGAACGTTCGAGGGCGCCTCAATGGGCTCAGTTGACTCCTCCATCCCGCAAGTCGAGCATGGGCTCTAAGCCAGATGGAGGGGGATCTTCGGCGGCACGGCGGCGCGAGGGAGGGTCCGATTGGTTTGGGCGGAGAATGACAGGTCTCGGAGAAAATAAATCTGACGATAGTATCCCGGAAGGGGGGGTGAAGGTTCGTAGGGTGGCACTGTCGAACCCTTTTTTGCCTTCCCCAAGAGGACAGCGTGATTCGATGGGAAAGAGGAACAAGAAGCTTAAGTGATGTGCTGACAGCTCACGGGTCAAATATTATCATGAGATGGTGTGAAGAAAAAAAACTGGACTCGAGGTTTTGACGCGGCCGGATAAGGAAAGTTTTCGAGATGACCACGGTGGGCGGCCAATGGGGACGGGAGCTCGGCTACCGGGCAAGGTTTTGCACCACAGTTTTCTAGAGAATGCTCCAGAGCAATATTTTTGTTGCGGTAGTTAGCCGCTTAGATTTGCGTTTTTTGCGGCTGGCGTCATTTTTGCGAAAGAACTTGGCCCAGACAGACATCGTATGATTATAGGAAGCGGAGCCTTGGCAGTGTACCGAGTGGGCCGGCGGTGCATCGGAAGCGGGCCGGTGCGTTGGGGAATGGTTCTCGGGATGAGCGCCGGGAGCACGGCTTCCGCCAAGCTATCGCGGACCGGGAGGTGGTGAAGCGCTGCACCGCGTGTGCGGCAGGAGAAGGAAGGGATTGGCTACGGGAGAAACTGGGAAGTGGAGTGCGAACTCAACCAAGTGCGAGGGTTTACAGAAACGAGGTAATTTGAGAGGGTGGTAGCTTCTGGGGAAAAAAGGTGAGGCCAAAGCGGACAGTAGCGTGGGCTCATGGCATAGATATGGGCATGGACGATTGTCGCAGACGCAGCCGCGAGCGCAGACGCTGCCCAACGAAGATGGGAAACAGCCAACACTAGGCGCGACCGGAGAGCAAAAACCGCTCATATGCCTGCCGCAGGACGACGTTGTCGTGAAGCTTATGGTTGCTTTCTGAGGCCCTTATCGCAACTCGTCTGCCATGCCACTGGCCCGGCCGTCCGGCCCCGCATCTTGTCGGTGATGGTGGACCTCGACGGTGCTGCACCAGGGCGCCCGGTGAACCATGGCGTGAGAGGCCAATGCACTTCCCCAGCCCCGGGTTGGGGAATGGCCATTGCCAAGCTTCATTTTCGCATCTTCCCCGGACTGGCTTCACGCGTCGAGGCCTGACGAACGTGTACGTGTCTCGGTCGGGACCAGCTGGCAGCTCGTCAATGGGCCGAGACTCGACTGGGTGGTGGGACAATGGTGAGGAGTTGCATCAGTAGCCGCCAATTGCCGGGCGAGTCTCACGCGTGGCAGCATGCGGTGATTTTTGGACGCCTGTGGTTGACGATGACGGCCTCAACTCAAGGGCTCATCATGGCACTTGCAACCTGAGAACAAGGAAACAGCCACTTGACTGAAACGACATGACATGCCATGTATAACTCTGGTGTGGCACGAATGCGGTCGATCCTGAGTGACATGTCAGCTTCTGGTGAGAGACAGGGTTGAACTCGACGTGACTGCGCAACTCAAGTTTGGGCAACTCGTGAATGCAGGATTCAGGTCTTGGAGCACGGAGAGGAAAGAAAGCAATCGTGGATTCATGTCCTGGGGAAGATTTACAAAGTCGTCCGAGTTTGGGTTTTCATGAAGATGAGAAGCGGTTATGTAGCTCGGGCACCTTCCGTACTTGAGTGAATTTGCGGGACACGGGAAAAACCTTTGTCCCTGGCCCTGACAGCTGAATGCATCGTCGATCCGCCAAGCAGCTGCTGGAATTTCCACGTTGCAGTGGTTGTGGGCATGAGAATCTCTGCTGACGGTGACCTGGAAAATGGCTTATAATTCCTCCAATCCTTATGGGT
Source organism: Calonectria honghensis (assembly GCA_013403855.1). Taxonomy (NCBI): domain Eukaryota; kingdom Fungi; phylum Ascomycota; class Sordariomycetes; order Hypocreales; family Nectriaceae; genus Calonectria; species Calonectria honghensis. The sequence continues at coordinate 802,376 of VTGB01000001.1, forward strand.
GAGATCTGGTGATGACAATGACAACCAGCAGCGCTACGTCGAATAAGCGGGCACGGACCACCATGGGAAAGAATGGCCCTTGATTCGGGTGTCGGGATGATTGCCAAGATCATCTCGATAGACGGCAAACTTGGGTCTCGAGATTAAATTGCAAACTTGGCAGAATATGGCCGTCTATATCCGAGCCGAAGCTCGCCTAATTGCGCCCTGTTCAACATGTATGTAATGGCAAGAATGTGCAGCGGGCCTCACACATTCGTCAGATCCAGTGGCCTGATATGATATACATAGCCCCGAGCAAGTGAGGCTACCAAGCATTGTCAGCTTTTCTTTACTGGCCGTATGCGCCGGATATAAAAAGCACATGCTGCGGCTGATGATTGTGCATTTTATGACGCCGTCAACTCTCGGTTATGGCCTCGGGCTCATCTATACGCCAAACAATTCTGTTCGGCATCACATGCAGAAGTGGGGGGTGTGTGGTACACGAGCGTGGGATTTCAAGGCATCAAAGGCACATAGAAGTGAGAGCCATTTTGAGGCTTTAGTGAAATATCAGATGGCCGAAGCCGCACGTTGCGGCCCACTGTGGATGAGTTGACCCTTCAACCGCCTGGACTGGGGCAGAATGGGGGTCGTGATGGGGGCGCACGGGTTACTGATTGATAAGAGATTGACTCCATCCCACCCACCAACGTCAATTTAGGGCCGTTTTTCGTGCCGTTTCAAAAAGTCTCGCACACGCCATGGCTGCAACCGTAGCCGATGACGGCAAGAATGCTCCAAGGCATTTGGGGTGGAGATGGCACCCGCTTTGAGGCGTTGGACCGAAGCCATTAGGAGTCTCGACGGGCGGTAGCACCTGGTAGCATCAGGCGAGCAGTTGCATCGTCGATTTGGGTTCTATTACCAGCCAAGAAAAAGGTTATTGTCGGGTATGCCGAGTCATTACGGGAGATTGGGCCCTTGGGGGCCTTGCTGTCGCAAGGGTCATATTCCGATGGTGGGCAGGGTTTCCCCATGCAGCTAGAAGCAGCATGCGAAAATGGTAGCCCTGAATAAGAGTAAGAGTACGAGTACATGGAGTTCGGGAACGTCGAAACCACCCCCGTGCAGCGCGGCAGGACGGCAGCCAGCATGGGATGGGGGAACCGGGCCGGCAGTTGACTTTGTGCCAGGTGATGAGACGGCGATCAGCACAAGAAAAAATAACTGTGTGCGCTGGAGGCCTTAAGCGGCACAACAGGCCTCTACTGCGTAGGTTTGGTCCCGCGCGGCGCGGCTTAGGCCAGCCAGCGGATAGATCCCTGGCCGGTTGGTTGTTTCTACGAAGCCGTAAAGTGAGTTCGAGATCCATCTCACAAGGTGAAGCTGGGCGTTGCCCGCCCGTGCGGCGGAACAAAGGGTCCCCCTCCCTGCCTCTGCCGTTTGGAGTGCTGCTGTCGTGGTGTGCGCTGTGGGATGTGGGGCGCGACAAGGGACAAGGGGAGTTTTCTCAATAGCGTGCGGCTGCTGGGGAAGGATCCGGAACGATGCGAAGGTCCACAGGTCGCGGATATTACGTGTTGTTTGTGCGCAGTAGATGGTGGCTCGGCCTGCCAAGGTGGTGGTGTTTTAAGGCCTTTTGCAGCAAATAGGTTTAGGCCGTGGGATGTCAAGGGAAATAGTGTAGCCTGGGCTGTAAGACTGTGCGCAGCTGCATTGACGTCAATATTGGCATCGAGTATTGGTACGCGTCATGGTACATTGTACAGATTCAAGATTTTCTTCACCACAGTCACTCCAAAAACAGTAGGCGATTTTTGGTAGGTAGCAGTGGTTGGCTCGTTATTGGTTGGTTGTCCCGCACACTTGTTTTTTTTTTTCACCGACGGGTTGATCCAAGGCCCGGTTGCGTTGGTTGTCGAGAAGCAGTTCGCAGTGGCATTTGGTATCATAACCCATGCCCATGCCGCTTTATTGCATGCCCAGCTAGGAAGACCACGTGTGCCTTGCCTTTCATCTCCCATGACAGAATACAGCAACGAAACATATTGTGTTCACGACTCTTAGACATTCCATAGGCTGCGGGACGGCTGAATGATAGCCACCGACTTTACATTCTTCACCATGACAGCTATTTCTTTGATTCTACGGGTGTGGCGTTGAGGAGGGCCCAGCTGCAATGTATCCCAACGGATCCTGTCAACCCGCTCTCTCAACCAAGCCAGCCCCCTGCGTATTGGTTGGGCTGCCCTTCCCATGCCGAGAGGGGCTAGCGCCTGGCTGCACTGAGACTTTGCCTCCCTGTAACCCACGCTGTCGGGGCGCCACCACCCGCCAACTAAATGCGCCGTACAATGGAGACGACCTGGGGGCGCTACATTTATCTGGGTAGGTACCTGTCGAGGGGGACAGCGAATCGAGTGGGAACGCACCGAAGCTCTAAAAACTTCGGTGGGTTTTCTTATCTAGCTTTGGCTTCGACCGTGGCACCGCTTTGGGCACGACCGTCTTTTTGTCAACGGGCATCTGACTCAGCTTCCGTCACGAGCACCATCTTTTTGTCCCGATGGGTGCGCTCCTGATCCTCCGTTTCGTCCAGGAATATCCGCCGAACGGGGGAGAATACGGAAAGGAAGGGGGCCATGTACCGTCATCCAGCTCCGTGTATCGAGGCTTATCCCACTGTTCAGGTGCTGGTTGTCCACCGCCACGCACCCTCCACGGCGCACCCAATCCCTGGCCGAGGATGCGCCTTTGGGGGACCCTGATCTGATGAAGCACCATGTTGCCGCACCTGCAATCACAGCGGCGCAACCCCTAGTGGGTGCTGGCGGCGTGGCAGAGGTACCTGCGGTTCTGACGTACCAAGGTGGTAGCCGAAGAGGACGCGGCCCGGCAATTGGCCAAACAGCGTCCGCTAATGGGACGGGGGTTCTTTTTTTTTCGTTTCTTTTTTCTCTCCGACTTTCTGCCCTGTCTCACGCCGTCATGTTGCCGCTATAGAGATGAATACATCAAGAGTTGGCTGCGGTGCACGCGCCGTGCGGTACGTTTATCACGTACCATGTGCAATCTACCCCGATCCAATCTCCATCGAAAAGATGGTGTCTTCATCTCTCAATCTTGGTCTATCCCCTTTCGTCCCTGTGCCCGTCACTCTGCCCCCTAGGCCATGTTTCCTGGTGTCAAACCCGGCCCTTAGCCTTGCCTAGCCTGGAGCTTTAGCTTGGGTGGCATCCACTCGCGCTCCCCGCTAAATGTGCCGTATACCTGATCAAGGTACCTGCCGACCACCGCCTGCACTGTACGGCTGTATGTACCTCTCCCCTGCCCGGCCCTGGGCTTGGATTGATATTTCTCTCGACCGGCCCTCGTTCGTCCATAATTATCCCCAGGACGATCAAATCTTCCCAGGGCCTTCTTTTCCCCTTATTTTCTTTTCTTCCTCCCCTCCCTCCCTTTGCTCATTCTTGGCCTCTGTGCAACCTTGTTGAGCACTGCAGGCAAAGGTAGACAGCGAGTCCCAGCTCCCCGTCTCCCTCCGTGCGTCCAAATCTTGCCCTTGGTCTTGACCGTCCATTGGCAATTGGCTCGCTAACCTCCCTCCCTCCGCCAGCTTTCGCTTTGGTTGTACTTTGGGTTTCCATTGTTCACGCCTCAGCTGCTGCCTTCGCACACCATCTTGCTGCGAAGCTCCGAGCCCCGTGCCCCTCCCACCGCCAATTATCGGATCTCTGGATCCTGCTGCCTCGGTGCTACGCCTCGCGCAACCTTAACCCTCCAGAGCACTTGTGTGTGAACTGCCAACGTAAGTACTCTCCCTCAGCCCTCCTCTTGTCATCATGGTCCCTTCTGTCCCCAACCATGGCCCTTCTGCCTGCCCGCTCGCCCTGCCAATGGCTTCCTGAAGTCCTCCGCTCTTCCCCAGAATCGTCATGCCGACCCCGGACTTACAATCGCGCTCAGACCAGGTCGCTTGCGAAGCTCGAGAAAATCAATGTGGTAAACGACGCCCACCGACAAAACTCGCCCAACTAAACGACATCATGTCCTCGCTGCTCCCCCGTCGCTTTCGCGGCGAGACGGCGGCCGCGCCCAGCACCACGCCCTCGTGGGCCTCGAAGCGATTTACCCCTCTGGTCCAGTTCCTCTCCCGAGTCGCCTGCTCTCACCCCATCCACACCGTCGTAATCGTCGCCGTTCTCGCCAGCACCTCTTACATCGGTCTCCTCCAGGAGAGCTACTTCAACATCAATGTCGAGAGCGCCTCTGTAGGCAAGGCCGATTGGTCCTCGCTCGTCGAGGGCAGCAGGCTCCTTCTCGCCAGCCCCGACAACGGCTGGAAGTGGCAGGGCGTTGAGCAGGAAACTGCCTCAACCCTCACCGACGCCGACCACCTGGCTCTCCTGACGCTCGTCTTCCCCGACACCCTCTCGACCGGCTCTGGCAGCACCGCTCCTCGCTCCCAGCATGTCCCCATCCCCCAGAACCTGTCCATCACTCCTCTGCCGTCCACCGAGAACACCTTCACGGCCTACTCCCAGGAGAGCATCCTCGCCTACGGCCTCCCCTACGCTGAGGGCCCCGAGTTCCTTTCCGCCACCCAGGAGATTCCCAGCGAGAACGCCGAGGAGATTGAGACCTCCCACGGCCGCGAGAAGAAGACATGGATCATGAAGGCTGCCAAGGTCAACACCCAGAACACTATTGTTCAGTACGCCAAGAACGCCTGGACCGAGTTCATCGACCTTCTCAAGAACGCTGAGACGCTCGACATTGTCATCATGCTCCTCGGCTACATTGCTATGCATCTGACCTTTGTCTCCCTGTTCTTGTCCATGCGTCGCATGGGTTCCAAGTTCTGGCTCGGCATCTGCACCCTCTTCTCTTCCATCTTCGCCTTCGTCTTTGGTCTTGCCGTCACCACCAAGCTTGGTGTGCCCATCAGCGTCATTCTCCTCTCTGAGGGTCTGCCTTTCCTTGTCGTCACCATTGGCTTTGAGAAGAACATCGTTCTGACCCGAGCTGTCATGTCCCACGCCGTCGAGCACCGCCGAACCCAGGTTAAGAACTCCAAGTCCGGCAAGGGATCCCCCGAGCGCAACACCGACAACGTTATTCACTACGCTGTCCAGGCTGCTCTCAAGGACAAGGGCTATGAGATTGTGCGCGATTACGCTCTTGAGATTCTCCTCCTGGTTGTCGGAGCTGCTTCTGGTGTTCAGGGTGGACTCCAGCACTTCTGCTTCCTCGCCGCCTGGATCCTGTTCTTCGACTGCATTCTCCTGTTCACCTTCTACACTGCCATTCTCAGCATCAAGCTTGAGATTAACCGCATCAAGCGTCACGTGGACATGCGCATGGCTCTCGAGGATGATGGCGTGAGCCGCCGCGTGGCTGAGAACGTTGCCCAGAGCAATGATGACTGGCCCAGCGTTGACAAGGACTCCCTGTTTGGTCGCAAGAGCAGCAGCATCCCCAAGTTCAAGGTTCTGATGGTGCTCGGATTCGTTCTGGTCAACATCGTCAACCTGTGCTCCATTCCTTTCCGCAACCCAAGCTCCCTCTCCAGCCTTCGCTCCTGGGTGAGCAACCTTGGCGGTGTCGTCTCTCCCCTGACTGTCGATCCCTTCAAGGTTGCCTCCAACGGACTGGATGCCATTTTGGCTGTTGCCAAGGCTAACGGTCGCCCCACCCTGGTCTCCGTTCTCTCCCCCATCAAGTACGAGCTGGAGTACCCCTCCATTCACTACGCTCTCGGTGCCGGCCTCAGTGGCGCTGGTGAGCTCCACGATGGATTCAATCAGTTCCACGGTTACGGTGTCGGTGGTCGCGTTGTCGGTAGCCTCCTCAAGAGCTTGGAAGACCCTGTGTTGTCAAAGTGGATTGTCGCTGCTCTGGCTCTCAGTGTTGGCTTGAACGGTTACCTCTTCAACGTTGCTCGCTGGGGTATCAAGGACCCCAACGTTTCTGAGCGGCCCATTGACCGAAGCGAGCTTGCTCGTGCCCAGCGATTCAACGACACCGGTGCCGCCACCCTTCCCCTTGGTGAATACGTTCCTCCTACTCCCCAGCAGACTCAGCCTAGCACGCCTGCTGCTACGGATGACGAGACCGAAATTCTGTCCATGAGCAAGGCCAGACCCTCTAGCTCCCCCAACCGACCCAACGCTGAGCTTGAGAAGCTCCTGTCCGAGGGTCGCGTTCCTGAGATGAGCGATGAGGAGGTTGTGTCCCTGTCTATGCGTGGCAAGATCCCTGGCTATGCCCTTGAGAAGACTCTTAAGGACTTTACTCGCGCTGTCAAGATTCGCCGAACTATCATCTCTCGCACCCGTGCTACTTCCCAGCTCACCCACGTCCTTGAGCGATCCAAGCTTCCCTACGAGAACTACAACTGGGAGCGCGTCTTCGGTGCTTGCTGTGAGAACGTCATCGGTTACCTGCCCCTTCCCGTCGGTGTTGCTGGACCCCTTGTCATTGATGGACAGAGCTACTTCATCCCCATGGCCACCACTGAGGGTGTCCTGGTTGCCAGTGCCAGCCGAGGCTGCAAGGCCATCAACTCTGGTGGCGGTGCCGTGACTGTTTTGACTGCTGATGGTATGACCCGTGGACCTTGTGTTGCTTTCGAGACCCTGGAGCGCGCTGGTGCTGCCAAGCTTTGGTTGGATTCCGAGACTGGTCAGCAGACGATGAAGAAGGCCTTCGACTCGACTAGCCGATTTGCCCGTCTCCAGACCATGAAGACTGCCCTCGCCGGTACCAACCTGTACATCCGATTCAAGACGACCACTGGTGATGCCATGGGTATGAACATGATTTCCAAGGGTGTCGAGCACGCCCTCAACGTCATGGTGACTGAGGGAGGATTCGATGACATGCAGATTGTCTCTGTTTCTGGTAACTACTGTATCGACAAGAAGCCTGGTGCCCTGAACTGGATCGACGGACGTGGCAAGGGTGTTGTTGCCGAGGCCATTATCCCTGGTGACGTTGTCAGGAGCGTTCTCAAGAGCGATGTCGACGCCCTTGTTGAGCTCAACATTTCCAAGAACTTGATTGGTTCCGCCATGGCTGCCTCTGTCGGTGGTTTCAACGCCCACGCTGCCAACATGGTCGCTGCCATCTTCCTGGCCACTGGTCAGGACCCTGCCCAGGTCGTCGAAAGCTGCAACTGTATTACCATCATGAAGAAGTAAGTTTTCCCATCTCAACTGTGGCTTGCTATTACTAACTTGATTCCTTAGCCTCAACGGAGCCCTCCAGATCTCCGTCTCCATGCCCTCGCTCGAGGTCGGAACTCTTGGTGGTGGTACCATTCTCGAGCCCCAGAGCGCCATGCTTGACATGCTTGGCGTCCGAGGCTCGCACCCCACAAACCCCGGTGACAACGCCCGCCGCCTGGCCCGCATCATCGGTGCTGCCGTCCTGGCTGGTGAGCTGTCTTTGTGCAGTGCCCTCGCTGCCGGCCACCTCGTCAAGGCTCACATGCAGCACAACCGAAGCCAGGCCAACTCCCGCGCCACAACCCCCGCTCCTTCTACCACTTCGCTGCCTGCGCTGGCTATGACCAACAAGGACCGACCCAGCGCTGCGGCCATTGAGCGATCAAAGAGGTAAAGGGGTCAAAGGCTACAAGGCTGATCCGGTTGAATCAGTCATTATAATAGAAATAAGAAAAAAAGAGGGAACAATTCATTAGACGGAGCATATCGTCGAAGGGTTTCGGTGGTGGGGTTTCAGCATGGAGTTTCGCATTTGGGACATTCTGAAAAGGAACACACTAGTGTAAATAGGTACACGCACGATATACGTAAAGACGAGTGGGAAGGATTTAAGAAAACCCGCTCGAGAAATGCATTCATAATTGTTAACTATCTTGTCCCCGCGTCCTGCCTTGGTTGATTCGCTTTACTTCGTCCGCGTCTAGGGAGACAAATTTAATGCCGTCAGCTTCCATGCCCTTTTTGCACTCGGGCCACTGGTCCGGCAGAACGGGTCGCGTGCCCTCATTGACTATGAAGGTGTTGTAGCCTTCCTTGAGAGCATCCTCTGCGGTGGCCTTTACGCAAAAGTCGGCCGCGAGCCCAACCACGTAGACGTCGGTGACGGCAGCATCCTTGAGCCTCTTTGCCAAACCGCTATCGCTCACGTGAAACGGGTCGTAAAAAGCCGAGTACATCTCGACAGTCGGGTTCTGGCCCTTTTCGATGACATGGTCGAGGCCGGCAACGTCGAGCTCGGGGACCAGCTCCACGCCGGCGGAGCCCTGGACGCAGTGGACGGGCCACAGGGTGGTGCTGTAGGTGCGGGCCGGCTCCGTCGGGTGCACGATGGCAAACTCGGAGGTGTAGGGCTGGGCGCCCGCGTGGTTGGCGGCAAAGGAGACGTGCTCGGGCGGGTGGAAGTCCTTGGTGGCCAGCTTGAGAGCAAAGGGCAGCGATATGAGGGTGTTGACGGCCGGGGCGATGGCGCGCCCGTCGGGGACGGCAAGCGAGCCGTTCTAGGTGGGATGGGGTGTTAGTTTGGATAGCGGTGGAAGTACGATGTATCAGAGGTGCATGAGTTTCGCATTTGGAGATGTGTTCAAGGCTTGAGGAGGAACTGTAAGGAGGAGTTGATTGAGCGCAACCCAGCGATTGCGCCTCTCTCTCAGTCGCTGCGCGCGCGCTCCCTCTAACACGCAAGGCTCAACTCACAGGCGGGCAAAAGTCCTCCTGAAAGTCCACGACAATCAGAGCGGGCTTGAAGGCTGCTGCAGGAGACATTCTGGTGTATATCTAGCGATGCAAGTTGCCAAGAAAAGCGTCGCATGCAGTCTCATCCAGCGAAGCGACTGGGCGACAACGGTGACGTGAGCTGGTAGCGATAAGATTCTGCCCGCGACCCCGCTATCCGTGGAGGGGTTCAGTTGGAATCAACCAGACAGCGAGCAATGGCGGTAAAGAGCAGACACGGGCTTGGATAATGACTCCACCGCACATTTATTGGTATTAATCATTCATTGGGCTAAGTTCTGTTGAGACATGGTACCTGGCGGCTTTCAATTAGCTAGGTTTCACTCCATGCCGTCTTACCAGTCCAGCAAATATCCACCCCACCACAACACCCCGGGCATTACTATCATGTCTATAATCTATGAAACCATCGCCAAGTTCTTAAATCAATCCAACTAAAAACAAATATTGTGTTACAATAATACAACGTCCCTCCAAACTAATGACTCCCGCTTGCCCACGCCTCAGTTGTGAATTCCCAAGGACTTTCCCTTACTGGAGGTCTCACCGTTACGGGAGGCCTGGCAGTTTTGGGGGGTCTCACTGTCACAGGGGGCCTCGCCGTTCTTGGAGGACTGACCATTTCCGGGGGACTCTGCGTTACCGGCATGCTTTGCGTGAATGGAGGAATTTCGACCAGAGTCCTTTGGCGTCTATTGCTCTTGGATGAAGTCTTTGGGGGTCGCGTCTTGGTACATGAATCCGTGGAGCTAACAAGCCTTTTCTCGTCCAGTGATTCATTTGGAGATGGCTTTGCCTTCTTAATATCTCTTGGGATGTCCAGCTCTGGGTCACCGATTGCTTCTCTCTTTATTCCTGCTGCCATGAGATCTGTGGCCGACTCTTCGGCAATGTCGGGAGTTGCTTCCGCCTGCTCACATCTTGGGACCCATTCTTCCCTGAGTTGGGCTTCCATGCTAGAGAGATGCACGGGCACCGCCAACGCGCCGCTATTGAGAGCATCGCGGAGTCTCATCCGTGCCATGGATGTGTACTTGGTCGGCCGGAGGCCATAGTGAATGAGCTGCGCTTCGAACCAGTGGGCAGGGTGGTCATGGTTGACTCCTGGCAGGAGTGTTTCCTCCAGCTCCTGAATTGTGGCCCGACGATGCTGGTGCCGGTTCGAGATTTGGACCAAGAAGTGCCCGTCGTCAAACAAAAAGGTTGGAGTGGTGGAGAGGACGGCGGCGTCCTTCACGTGAGACATTGGGCCGGTGCGTGCCAGTGTATAGGTTGCTGGAGATATCGGCGGCTCTTTCTGGTAAGTAGGCTTTGACTGAAACCTCGGTGGGCGGTTGAAGGGACACGCGGCTCGTAAATTTGCTCCCCGTGGCGTCTCTTAGGCACTGGCTAAAAGTAGACGCGAAAATTACGCGGTATTCCGCTTGGCGCTATGTTTCCTTGGGCATCAATGCTCATGAAGTCGGTCCATCATCTTCCGAGGCAAACCAGGACTCGATTCCCACACAAGTGTAACATCTCGCAACATCATTACAGAAAGTCCAATGTAAAAGACTGATACATTGCTTCGCTCATATTTACGCAAGTAACAAAGCCTCAGCAGAAATTTCAGCCACAATATGTTTGCAGTTACTGCTTAGATGCTAAGGTGAAGTTGGCAGGGATAACCATGGAACATTGATGTCTCCTGTGAGTGGTCAGTGCAATACCTAATGTCTGTACACTGCCCAACTCGGTGTACCAATTGGACATGCGTAAAGAGACAAAAAATCGAAATGATTGTTCAATGTAGTTGCATCAGAGTTATGAGGTATTGGGAAGGGTTTAATGGAATATATTTTATTTGCAAGTTCCTCATACATTTCTCCACCCAGCTGCTCCTACCCTACATCTCACCTCGAAATCAGGAAAACGGTCAATTTGTCGTAAACGTGTATATTTATGGTTGGAAATGATTAAAAACATGTTGAATTGCGCCGTGACTATTTTGCTGTGCTATTTAAGGTATTTATGAACCACGCTATCCCAAACGACTCCCCGGTTGCGCCATTTATTCTGTATCATTCTTGACCGCTCCCTGGTCGAAACACTCGCCGCCGTTCATGGCAGCGTTCTCTCCTCCGGTAAATAGCCTTCCACGAAAGAAAGCGCAGTCGTGTGGTCAATATAGTACCCCTTGGTGGCCGTGAAGCTGAACGGACCCTCCACCACATGGGCCCTTTCGTCTCCCACGTAGCTTCCCAGCTTGCCGTATTTTAGTATCCAGCTCTGGAATCTCCCAGCCTGGTTGCTGGTTTTCGACACACTCATGGCGAAATCTATTGCGCCGCGAATGTTGGCGAGGGCGGCTTGGTGCTCCTGGTTTTCTTCGGCGAGAAACACCTCGTGGTCCACGGTGCTGTCCTGGATGCCGAACAATCGGAGCTGGTCGGTGGTTGGCGGCTCCCGCGGTTCATCCGGCAGCACCGTCGGGCCGTCGTAGTCGTACCCCCGCCTCTCGAAGCAGAACAGCTGAAAGTCCTCCTCGCTGTGGTTCTCCTTCTTGGGGACGGGCTCCACGGGCTCGTTGGTGATCATGCAGGTGGCGAGGCGTGCGTCGGCAAAGCGCGCGGCTCGCGTGATGCGCCGCCGCTTCGCGGGATGGGCGCCCGCGCAGAAGCCCTGGACGATGGAACCCGACCGCCGCTTGCCGCCGGGGAGCGTCAGGCTTCCTGCCCGCGGCCGCGACGTCGGGTCGGAGCTGGAGCGGAAGCGGAAGTGCGATGGTGCCTCGCAGGGGACGGGCATGGTCTCGTGCAACGGCATGGCTGCGGCGTTGTTCACCGAAGAAGTCAATGATTGTGGTCGGGCGCGCCTAGCTCGCACGAGGGTCGTGCCTGATTAGTCATGAAGGGATAGGATGCGACCTGTCGACTCCAAGAAGAGTCTTCTCAAGACATCTCAATGTTTTATGTTTTTCGGTGCGAGAAGCTCGATTATGATTTATTGTTTGCTCCGTGCTCTTAAAATTATTATTGGTTGGGTGCCTGATCGTTTGTCACACATGGGCCCGAATTGGGCCTATCCAACACTCTGACTTCGTAGCCCAACCAGTGCAAGCTTTGTTTTTTGCAATGGCGTGAAAATAAAACAAATTACTAACGCGCTAAATCCATTTGATATGGCAAGATGATTGTGAAATGTGTCGGCAGATTGATGCAGACCAAGGGCGTGTGGCAGGAACTCAGGCATACATGCGACTCTCCACGTATCATCATCGCGAGCTTTGCTAATAAAGGACATGCACGGCTCAAGTCGGGCATAGTAACAAGTGAAGATTGAAAAGTATTATTCGGTTAAAACGTCATAAAGCACGACGATGCACAGTCTGAAAAGAATTATTGACAGGTTGGGGGATAAGTAAAGATTAGGAATAGCAGAAACTTTTCCATTCATCTGCCCGTATTAGACATCGGCAAACCCCCTTCTTCCGCGTTCTACATCTCTCTGTTTGAGTAGTTTCTTCAAGCACGCAATCACATCATTGGTAGAGATCCCCAACATGCCACCAGAAAGAGAATGCGCACCGAATCCATTCCCGCTCTTGGAAAAGTCCCTTCGGTAAACGTCGGCCGTGATCATGGTGGCCAGCGTTCTGACGTCGCGCGCGTTGGACCACCCCGGCGTCATGGAAAGCTCCTCCAACAGCCGCAGCACGGTATCCCTCGTCCTGTAGCTTGCTTCGACCTGGTCCTGGATAAAGATACCCTCCGTCCGGATCAGGTTTATGAGGTGCTCCTCGCAGTGGCGGGGGCTCATCGGGTGGAACGTGAGGTCGGTCGGGAATCGGCCGCGCAGCCCGGGGTTCGCCTCCATGAACTCGTCCATGGAATCCTCGTAGCCCGCAAGAACAATAATCAGTTTCCGGAGATAGCGCGGCTTGGTCATGCGGTCGACCAGTTCCCCAATCGCCTCTTGCTCGTAGCTTTTGCCCGAGCTAGACTGGCTTCCCGTGCCTAGCCGGTAGGCCTCGTCGATGAAGAGCACTTTGCCGAGCGCCCGGTCAAGAAGGCTCACTACCTTTGGTCCCGTCTGACCGAGGAACTCGCCGATCAAGTGAGTGGCTGAGCACTCGATTACCTCGCTGGTCGAAAGGAAGCCCATGTCGTAGAATATTTGTCCCATAATGCGGGCCGTGTGAGTCTTTCCTGTTCCCGGGGGGCCTTTGAAGACAAAGGTGAATGGAATGCTGTTGCGAGGATCCTTGCCCATGGAGCGCATGTTGGTGGCGATGCGCTGATAATCCTGCATCTGGTGAATAATGGGCTCGAACCCAACCAAGCCTTGGAAAAGGCTTGCGCACTTTTGGCTGGCCCAGACACCTCGATCCCATTCTGGATCGAAATCCTCCCGCTCGAGAATTATGGCCTGGTCCAGCTCATCGGCCACTTCGTATTCCGCGGCGCCCAACTGAATAAATCCAACACCCCCTGCACCGCCGGCGTCCTGTAGACCGCGAATTCTCTTGTTCGAGTTTCTTTCCCGAAAGCGAGTCTTGGCCTGATCTAGTAGATTCTGCACGTCACCACCGTTGCCAAAGTTGGGGCGGTCTCTTATCCGGCGAAGCACTTCGGCAGCAACATCCATCGCCGGCTTCTCGGCCTTGATTTCTTCATTTGCCATTTTTAACCGCAGAATTTCGTTGAGCTGCTCGTCATCATAATCCTCAAAGTAGAAAGCATCCTCAAGAGGGAACCGCCTGCGAAGTCCCGGATTGACCTTCTCAAACATTGCCTCCATCAAGTCGATGTAGCCGATGAGGATGACGCATCTATCCTCGCCGGGCGTGTTGTGAATATTTGAAACCAGCGTATCAACGCACGCCATTCTGTACTCGTCTGTATCGTGATGGGCTCCGCTTCCGGTATCGTGGTAAAACATGTAAGCATCGTCGATGATGAGCACTTTGCCTTTGGCTGATTCCAATATGGCGTTGGTGTTGGCTTCGGAATCGCCTAGGTACTGCCCGATAAAGTCACCGGGAGTTTTGATAACCACCTCATTGCTGGACAAAAGGCCAATATCCGCTAGGATCTGCCCGTAAAGCTTCGCCACCGTGGTTTTGCCGCTGCCTGGAGGACCCAGGAACACGCGATTCAGAGATATCTGAAGAGGCTCCTTGCCGTTGATTTCACGATGGTAGTTTTCCATTGATATATGTGCCAAGTTTTGAATTGCTCTCTTGACCTTGGCGATGCCAGCCATCTTTTCAAGTTCCTTCCAAGCATCACTTCGGGAATATATGCTGGACGGCTGCTTCCCCAAAATATCTTCCGTCGTGAGCCAAGAAATTTCATCCAACTGATTCTTATTATCTTCAATGTGTTTTGGTTCTGGTGGTGCTTTTTTATGGTCCTTCTTTTTCTTTCTCGAAGCGGTGCTGGATTCAACCTTGTCTTTTTCTTTAGTAACCTCCACCGGTTTCTCCTCTATCGCTTCGTTGCCTGCCGCCTTGGTAATTTTAGTGAAATTGAAATCTTTGCCAAAGAATAAGACGAATAGTAGAATTAGTAATGCATTGGCCAATAGAGCGCTTCGGTCCACGCTCTTGTCATGGTACTCGTTTATCACACGCGACAGCTCCTCTTTGCTCTTCAAATTTTCAGCCTCCTTGGCTCGAATCATTTGTCTTTCTTCGCCGAGTCGAGCTGCGTGCCGTTCGAGAATTTTCTCAAATTCCGATATCATGTCATACGCATTGCCAAAGTTTTTGGAGTTGCGACCTTTGCCAACGCGTTTTGCGGCAACTAGGGGAGCTAGACTCTCATCGCCACCAACCATCTTCAAGGAGTTGTAGTAAAAAAGGCGCAGGAGAATGAGCCGCAGCTCTTCGTCCTCAAAGTCGTTGAGTTGAAATTTCCGACCAAACTGCCACCGGCCGTTAAGTGAGCCCCCCAGAAAGCGTGCCATGCCCCCAGGGCTACCAGAAAGCACGACCACAAGCTTCCCAGGATGTTGGTCCAAGAGGTTTAATAGCTTGGGCCGGTCATCTTCATCCAAGGTGTCAATGGAGTGGATGAAAAGAAACTAAATGGCATGATTAATTAGTGGATGAAACAGAGGCATTCCCTGCGTGTGCAACGTACTGCGATGTCGCTGAGGTTGAAACGGAGAGTGCCAATGTCTACCTCAATGCCTGACATGATTTTATATGGAACATTGCCGTTTTTGGCATCTGACCAAACGCCACACTCTGCTAGAAAGTCATGATACAGCCCACCAAGTGTTCGTTTTCCTAAAACTCGCCATTAATATACAAAGAGACGTGCTGAAAAGGATTGGAAACCAAGTCAGGACAAATTGAAAGGAATCTGACACACCTGTCCCAGGGTTTCCTGTGAGCACCAAATTGAGATCCTGCCACCTTAAACGGCCTTTTCGTCGATGTGCTGTTTCAATGGTCGATTTCATCTTCAAAAGTCCCATCTTCAATTCCTCCATGCCAACCATGGACATGAACCGGTCAAGTGCCGTATTCTTCGCCCCTAATTCCCTCTTCTGGCGCTCCCACTCCTCTGATGCGGGTGATTTACCTCGCAGGTTTTGGGGCAGGTTATTCCCAGGTTTGGGAAGGAGGTTCTTGGACGGACTGTGCCATGTCGATGGCGACTTGGTTGGATTTCCAGTACTGGAAAGAATGTAAGATGTACTGCTCGAACTGTCATCCCCAGAGTCGCTGTCGTCGGAGGAGTAATCGAATGGGTTATAACGAGCTGCCTCTTCACTTTGTATGCTGCTGATTTCTGGATCACTATTCTCAGAATCGCTTGTGTCCGTACTGCTATCGCTCGATGAACTGGAATCCGTAGTGCCGGAAGATTTTGGTCTTGACTTTTTCGGCTTTACATTAATAATATTGGGCGGACCTCCGCCTGGTGCCCGAGGTCCCTTCCAACCTGGTGGGAATGGGATGCTTCCGGCCCCGGGAACTAGAGGTGGGCGCCCTCGGGGTTGGATAACGGGTGGTGCGTATCCTGCAGTTCCTGGCATTTTTGGCGCAGTGGGTGGCACACCAAACGTCCCGGGAACCTGGGGTGCCCTCATTGGCATTGGACCTCCGCTTGGCCCTGTTGTAGGCTGCGTTTGTGGTAGGTTCGGCTGAACAGAAACTGTCGGATAGTATTCTTGTTGTTTTGGCTTCACTTCGGACTGAACAGGCATAGGGGGAGGAGGCAGATTGCCTTCGGCTGAAGAGATGTTGAACCATTTTCCATTGAGAAATATCAGCTCGGATGGTTGCGGAGGCTTGGAGCTGGGCTGGGGTATTGATGTCTGTCCCTTGATTGCCTCGCACTGCGGGCACCTTGGCCAGGGCGCAAACACGCCGTGGTTGCAGTTTTGGGACTGGGGAGCAGGGTGCGTGTGGTTGCATATCTCAGCATTAGGCCTTGCTGCCGATTGAAAAGCCACCCTGGAAGGCTGAGTTGGTGTTGGGCCTAGGTTCGAAGGCTGAATGATGTGGTGCGGCTCTGTGTGGTGATATGATTGAGGAGAAGGTTGACAAGCACAAGTGCGAGCGGTGTTCGCGGCAAGTACGCTCAACCCAGCCGCTGGAGCAGCCGGGTTTTGTGGGAACGGGTAATTAGATCTCGGCACTTGGCTGTTGACAGGGCCTGTGGCTGTCGGTACAGAGAGTGGAGGAGATTCGGATGGTAATTCTCCATTCCACATGCCCTGGGCAGGTGTTGGTCCGAGGCCGTTTCCTATAGCTGCCATTGTTGGGTGAGAAGGCGGGGTGAAGAGTTCTCCGCCACCAATTGCGCCAGGGACTTTAATTGTATGGCCCCAACAGTTTCCGCGGTGACTTGGCGGATATTACGAGACTAATGTGTTTGTCTTGAGAAAGGTTTCTCAACAGCAGGCTGCAAGTGCCGTCGTTGTATAGCTCATGGTGTTTCCGACATGTTGGAGCAAAGAGAAACCAAAGGGAATCGTGCGATTAGAATCCGCGGCATTTTGGATCCACGGGTCATCAATCGCCGGTGGCTAATGTAGCTATGCCACGTACTCTGACCAACGCAAGCTTGTCTTGGCTTGTGGGGGCCGTTTGTATGCAACTTGGCGAATACGGATTGGGGCTGAGAGTTGGGTGTGACCTGGTCCAATACCTGGTCGGCTGTGTGAAGGGGTAAAAGGCAATGCAACCTCTGGTGCGTTGAATCCACAAACAGCATAACCTAACCGAGATGTGTCTATGCTTACACGAGGCTGAATGGAAGCCGTTGAAATTGATCGCCAATACATACTGAGTGGCATTCTAGCTATCGAATCGGATCATCAGGCTCGGCTATCATGGAGGGTGTAATGCATTTTCTATAGGCCCTGGCTACCTGAATATGGTATTATGCCGCTACGTAAAAGTCATGCGAAACCAGTGGAGCATTACAAGAATTTCAGATTCACACCATCCAACATGTCATCGAGTGCGCATGCCGGATACTCTCCATTGTAGTGGTTCTGTTCATCCGATCCCGGAATGTCGATCATGGTTGCCTGGAGGAGGTATGGGGCCTCGATCTCGAAGTTTTGCTCAGGAAATATGCCCATTGCAGGGGTATCATTCCTTTGATAGAAACTGGCACCGCCTATTAGGCATTCGTCATTTTTCTCCCGCACTATTCCCGTGCTCAACGATGTGTCTGCCGCATGTTGTGTAGAAGTAGGCTCTTGTTCCATTTGAACTACCCCATCACATGCAATTTTCACCTTGCCAAAATGAGGCAAATGCACATGCACTGCGTACTGTTTTGGGCCTAGTTCTTTTTCACCCAAGACACCTTCGTGAGATGCCCTAGTTGCATTGTGCACATTGTAAGCATGATTTTCAGCATCTAGCATTCGTCGCAGCGCGTTGGCGCTGTGCTCATACAGCACATCGCTGCATATTCGGCTGGTCTCATCCATGTTATCCAGTGCTTGTTCCGCCAACGCGCGGTCACCAATGCGCTGATATGCAAGCACGTCATCTTGCCTGCAGGTGCAGCGACTGCTGATTTGCGCTGCTAGAATTGCCACCGTGGCGATGACGGCGAAGAAATCGACGGTTCGGCAGTTGAAGGCTACCGTGTCTAGCGACCGAAACGCAATGAATCGGATCAATATCTCGCGGCTGGAATTAATACACATGGCCTTGTTGTAATCATATTGATGCTCTGTTGAGGGACGGAGCAAAAATGGTAAGTGAGTTTGGAGAATGAGGTGATGGTGGAATAGTTGTGCAGTGAGCTGGATAGCTGCCCAGAACCTGTCGCAGGAATCCGAGAGGTTTGAGAGATCAGGAACCAGCCACCAATCTTGCGGGAGCATACCAACAGAGTTCTGTAGCTCAAGATCGATTGCCTGAGTGACTTCATGCTCCTGACAATCCGAAAGAGTCTCGTTGCGTTTTAGAATCCGCGAGACTATACGACAGTGTATGCGTTCCAACATTTGTTGAGGATGATGGCCAGCCGGCAGAGGTGCTTCATCAACTAATTCAATGTCGGATGCAGACACAGGCTTTCCTAGCAGCAGGCAGAGAATTCTTTCCGTGTATAGAATGCGAAACCAAACAAACTGGGGATCCGCTTTGTTATCGGGGTCAAGAAAGTGAATGGTGCAGTGTGCGGGGCGATGAAGGTCAAGTAGTTGTGCAACAGAAATTAAGCGACGAAGGGTTAGCCAAGAACGCCGCAGGTTGCCACCGTTGGCATAAAACACTCCTTCTAGCATGATGCACTCTAGCGCTTCCATTGTTGTAATTGAATCATCTTGAGTTGGCATTAACGATACTGCGGTCTGGACCAGCCGGTTCATCATTATCTCGGGTGATGTTGATAACATGCGGATTCGCTCTTCAGACCGCGGCCGAAAGCCCTGCAGCAGCGTGGCCAAGACCAATAGGCCTTTGGCGAGTAGGATTGGGTGTGTTCCCGCGTCAGGTATGTTCGCAAGAGACTCGGGACGCCTGAAGCTTGAAAGGGCTAACTCGTTATAGGGCGTCACCATCATTTGGTGAAAAAAGATGGAGTCTTGGCTAACCAGCTCAAAGATGATATCAATGTCGGCGGGTGTGGGCAATGCATCTTGAACACTATCCCACGGCGGCGTGGCATTCCCAGCGGGCCCACTTTGGGTTGAGCGAGGATCCGGAGTAGACTGCTCTGTGATGGGTACATATTGCAATGGGAGCGTATTAAAATTGTACTGGTTTTCAATCGCAGCATCGTGCGGATTTGGAGCAGCCGGAGGCTGGGCGAGTTCATTTGAGGCGATGGCACCAGTCTTTTCCGCAATTAGGGCTAGTATATGCTCTACCCTGGAAAGGCGGTCGTACACTGGCTGAAGAGGTACATTGGGCCGAGAGGTTTCCTCTGGGAGGTTTTGGCTCACACATATGACCCCCTTTCTCCTGCACTCGACGCAGGACGAATCATCCTTATCAAAGGTGCAACGGCTTTTGCGGCGCTTGCACTCCCAGCAGCTGCGGGTCCCCTTGCGAACATTCCTACGGCTTCTTCCAGCGGTGAGACAAGCCGATGGAGGCTGCGGCCGGGGCTCGATGGGCGTCATTGGGGTTACTCGTGGCCGTAAACAAACGAAGCGATGATGAAGGAGGGGATGTCTAACTCTAAGCAGACCTTGCTTCACCTGCTAGGGAGTCCCACTTTTCTTCCGCCGACATGGCGGAACGCGGCAGCGGCGCCATGTAATTGGCTGCTCCAGCGTTGCCCGTGTACTTCAGTGAACGGACCAGCCACAAGCAATCCGGCAGCTCCGCCTGGTATAAATATTTCAATTCCCTGGGGAAGGCTCATTCAATTGTTCTCGGTTGGTTGACACTGAGAAGATACGAGTGTTTTATTTCTATTTTTAATTTTTATTCTTTACTTTGAGTAAGCACCTTCCAGACACCCTGGTAACTTTGCAACCCACCACACCAAGCCTATCCCCCCTTGCACCATGCGTGAGATTGTACGTTGACCGTGATTAAAGCTTCGGGGTCTTCTCATAGCTAATAAATATTAGATTCATTTACAGACTGGACAATGTGTAAGAGTTCATGCCGTTGTCATTTAGGAGGGCTGTTGACTGACAGCGGGCCAAGGGCAACCAAATCGGTGCTGCATTCTGGTATGATTCATTACCTTGCGAGCAAAACAGCAAACTTGGATAAGACAATTTCTAACATACTGGCACTCAGGCAAAACATCCACAACGAACATGGTCTTGACGACAATGGCGTGTATGTTTTACAGTTGATGTACTTGGCCTCTTGCTTACATGGCCGTTAAGGTACAACGGGACGTCTGACATCCAGCTGGATCGACTTAATGTTTATTTCAGTGAAGTATGTCAGCATCATTTATACGATACTGAAGATGCTGATTATCTTCAACAAGGTTTCCGGTCACAAACACGTACCTCGCGCTGTCCTAGTCGACCTCGAACCTGGAACCATGGACGCAATTCGTTCAGGCCCGCTCGGCCGGTTGTTTCGCCCTGATAATTTCGTATTCGGTCAATCTGGCGCTGGAAATAATTGGGCCAAAGGGCACTACAAGGAGGGCGCAGAACTCATTGACCAGGTTCTGGACGTGGTTCGCCGCGAGGCCGAGGCGTGCGAACGCTTGCAAGGCTTTCAAATCACCCATTCGCTGGGTGGTGGAACCGGCGCCGGCATGGGCACTCTTTTGATCTCTAAAATCAGGGAGGAGTTTCCGGATCGCATGATGGCGACATTTTCCGTCTTGCCTTCCCCCAGTGTTTCCGAAGTTGTTGTTGAGCCTTACAACGCCACTCTTTCAATACACCAGCTTGTGGACAGCTCTGATGCAACATTTAGCATTGACAATGAGGCGTTGTATGACATCTGCAAACGAACACTGAAGCTGACAAACCCCTCGTATGGAGACCTTAATCACCTGGTCTCCACCGTCATGTCCGGCCTCACGACATGCCTTCGATTTCCAGGTCAACTCAATTCCGATCTGCGAAAGATGGCAGTCAATCTTGTTCCTTTCCCCAGGCTGCACTTTTTCTCTGTTGGATTTGCACCCCTAACCAGCAGGGATGCTCGAGGATTCAGAGCGATAAGCGTCCAGGAGCTGACGCAACAACTTTTTGATCCGAAGAATGCAATGTCCGCATCCGACTTTCGAAATGGGCGGTTTCTCACATGTTCCACTATATTGTAAGTACAAAAGCCCAATTTCCGACTGATTGCACCCTTTGACAACATTTCGTTAGCCGTGGGAAAGTTGCAATGAAGGAGGTTGAGGATCAGATGCACAAAATTCAGGACAAGAATTCGGCTTATTTTGTTGAGTGGATTCCAAACAACATTCAAACAGCTTTGTGTTCGATTCCCCCACGTGGCATGCCTATTTCCTCCACCTTTGTTGGCAATTCGACCTCCATTCAAGATCTCTTCAAGCGCATCGGAGACCAGTTCGCTCGCATGTTTAGGCGCAAAGCATTCCTTCATTGGTATACGGGAGAGGGGATGGATGAAATGGAGTTTACCGAGGCTGAGTCAAACATGAATGACCTTGTTGCTGAGTACCAACAGTATCAGGAAGCTGGAATCGATGACTTAGACGAATATGAGGAGGAAGAGGAGCCCGTTGAGGAGGAGTAGTGTATTAACTCTTGGATTCACACGCCACAATTTAAGCCTGCACTGCAAGTGGGTCATATGTTAGATGAGTGTTTTCTTTTTATTATTTCCTTTTATTCTCATCTTCCCAAAGGTGATCATAGATCTTCATTTCTAAAATAGCTCCTCGTTGCCCGCTTTCATCCGGATACAAAAATGATACAAGGATGATTTTCTTGCGTCATTCGGGTAGAAATGTGAAATATTGTAGATATTGAACAATTAAGACTGGTTAAAATACAAATTGATTGATTAAATGAATGGAAATAATTTATCACATTGCAAATACAGGTCAATGAAGTTGGTTGACTCTGTTCCAGGTGACGTGATGTGATAAAGCATCACGTACAGCAAGTACGAAAACACGAATCATTCTGTTCCGCAAGGTTTTGGTCATGTTTAAAATTCCATCAATTGGAGCTTGAATAGCCGTGTCGTAATAATGCGCTTGTTTCGGGTGGCTGCTTTCTGATTTGGACTCCACACCTGCTGGCAGCCTGGCAATCTGACATGTTGTAGTGGCAAGGGGTGATTGCGCTCGCGGGGAAATTCATCCTGGTGTAACTATTTTTATCACTCTGCAGAAGCCATGCCTATCTAAGCCACTCAAAAGCCGCGCGCAACCAGAAACCACTAGGTACTGCGATGTGTGCTCACAACTCTGGCGACTGGTCAACCTCAAGCGTGCGGATGTTTAGTGTTGTAAAAGGGACATCCACTGACTACGTGATTGTCCCTTTGGGAATGAATTTCCACAAGGAACAGTAGAATGGTGACGGCAAATAGCCCACGGCTCCGGGTATAATATTCCTAGCCGCATGATCCCCAAAAGTTATGCCCCACTGCTCGTTGTCGTTCCAGGCTGGAGTAGGTGTGGAATGGGCTAGGACTATGGATCCAGCTGCCGCCCGCGCCGGCTGAGAAGGACTTGCATTATATGTGCAGATCCTCGCCAAGTGTTGTCTGCCTACAAATAACAACATAATTCTCTCAAATCACATCGGAATATTTCCGTCGGGAACGAGCAGCCACTGTGGATCAAGAATGTACAGTTTGCATCTCAAATGACCTGGAGAACTAGGTGTCGTTTCATCCATGACTGCGAATTTGATAGTTGATACTTTGGGTGCTTCTCATACTGGGAGCACTGAAACACCATGCCGGAGTAGTTCGGAAAGAAAGAAAAAATAGATTTCACCAAGCTCTCCTGGGTTGAATGACATCGGATGACAAACGCCTAGGGGACTTTGGATGGGAGAAAGGGACTGTTCCCATGTTACTCTAGTAAGGAACTTAAGTTATTGATGCTGATTTCGTCATGCGGGAGGGAAATACGGGAGTGTTTATCTCCGAGTCAGTCTTCTGTGACGTGTTGGCGGTAGTTGGCCCACTAAGTGGCTAATATGACCTGGGCGTGAAGCCGAAGAGCCGCAGACTGGGTACGCTGCGCATTTGGGGCTGAGTACACGGAAGAAAGAAGCCGAAATGCCCCAGATTTGCAGCGTTTGAGTGGTCCATCGCGGCGTCGCCTCCTAGCGGCTGGGGCGTCAGCTTACTGCTGCTAGCATGGGTCGACCCTCGACACAGCTGACAGATGGAGGCCAGGGTAAGCCATTAGCGGTTAGCATACCGAAAGCTGCTGGCAGGAGCGACTTTTGCTTCAAATTCTGGGGCCTGTCTCAGCCTTACCCTGCCACGGGCAGGCCTAACCACATGTCAATCGCCTTCGTTCGTCCCATGTGTGGGCCATTTTTAGCGACAATCCCACAGCCAGCGCCTGATGGCAAAAGATGCAGTCCACGTTAGTAATCCGCGCTGAACCGATTCTTATGTCCCCGACGGGCCTAGTTTGCATAATATGGGGATATCACAGCCCCAAAGCCACTCATCTACGATGGGCGGCTTCAATTCACAGGGTGCGTGGATCGTGAGTGGCGCTGCGGGTGTTGGGCCGCCGTAGGATTTGGCACTATCCTCCAGCCCTATAATATCTTCTAGTTCCCCGTAATTGCAGTCCTTCGTTGTATTGTATTCACAGCGATCTATTATTGTGGTCCGTAAGTTCCACAACAATGTTTTTGTCTCTTTCTTTACTCGCCCTATCGGGCTTGGCTTCTGCCGTGATCCCACATCCTCTAGGCAAACTGGTGCCATCCGATATCCCTCCACCTTCTTTCAACTATAAGCGAGATCTTATCGATCGAGATACAGCACCGTGCAAGGTGTTATCCGAGGCATACAAGGCCACGAATGCAACAGGATCACTGGTTGCTGTTGACGTGCTCCCGTCTGTGGGCATCGCCTGCTTAAAATCGGTCCCGGTTGACAAAAAGCGAGACCTTGAGCTGATTGACTGGATATTGCCTTACGTCGAATTCCACACCACAATAGATGTGCTTGTTCACCCGCCCGCCGAATATCTCTCTGCTGCAGTAGACATTCTGGGTGGAATACAAAAGGTGAAGGAAAAGCTACAGAAAGATGGCTACGACTCGCAGTATGATGCCATGACAGATCTCCGTTCTATTGTAAGAGCCCTTCAAAAGTGATTAAGCGTGTGTGACGAATTAATCTTGTTGACTCTTTTCTCAGTTTGTTGCCAGCCACGATAACCATTTCCACTACTTCGCACCGATTTTCAACATTTTCCAGTTTTACCGACCCAAGCTTCAGTTCATCTCGATCTCGCACGATGGTATTAGCACACCTGAGATTTTTATGACGTCTGACTGGTCACGCGGTAACAAGGGCAACCTTGGTTACTTTCCGTCAGCAGTCTCGAGCGTTGATGGCATCCCGGTCATCCAATGGATCCAGAACAATGCCGAAGAGACCATTGCAGGCTGTCACGATCCTGATGCCCTGTTCAACCAGAAGCTGACTGGCTTGCCGAGGCAGCTGAACAGCCAGGGAGACATGACCATTACCCAGTTTGAGATTCCTGACCAGCACGTTGTCAAGTTTAGAAACGGATCCAAAATAGAGCTGTCGAACATGCTTCTTTTCCCTGCGACTTCAGACTTTTCCAACATCAACTCCGGAGATGATGTTCATAGGGAATTTGAGCTTCCCGTTGCCACCACGACCACAGGAAGCAAATTGAAGGCCCGAGCAACCGCAACCTCAACCGCAAGCGCTGAGCCAGAAACGCCAACCGTCATGGGATATCCCTATCCCGTTTTCAAGGGCCCCTACGACTCATTCTCGGGGTATTTCCTCAATGAAACAGGATACGAAGACGTTGCGGTCCTCAGCATGCTTAGCTTTGAACCGATTGGCGCCCCCGCCGACTACAACTCATCTGAGTGGATCTACGAGAATTTGAACATGGTGTCGGAATTCTTCAAGGCCGCGAAGAAGGACAACCGAGAAAAGCTTGTCATTGACATGTCGGGCAATGGTGGTGGAATCATTGTCCTGGCAAAGGCCATCTACCGCATACTGTTCCCTGACGGAGATTTTGATGCTTACGATCGATATCGCGCGACTCCATTCCTGAAGGTGTCATCCGAGGTCGCCTTTGAGCCTTTGATGGAAACTCTTTACACCTATGGGCCTTTCAACACCAACGACAAAAATGTCACTGATGCAAAGAAGTGGTTCGGGCCTTATATAACCAAGGGTGGACAGAATGTCACATCGGCCAGTTTGGATAAGGCATACGTCCTTTTCGAACCTGAACTTGCCGAATACGCCGATTCATTGGACGAAGATTCACCGTTTCCCAACAAGGCCATGTTTAAGCCGGAAAATATTCTCATTGTCACTGACGGTTTTTGCGGATCATCCTGCACTATTCTTACGGGCCTTCTCGTTCGAAACTACGGCATCCGAACTCTTGCCCTGGGCGGCCGCCCCCTCAGGCGGGCCATGCAAGCCATGGGCGGCGTCAAGGGATCGCTGCAGCTGCCAAAGTCGCAGGTGTTGGACTACGAAGCTGTCATCGAAGCCAGCATCGAAGACGATGACAAGGCCATGGTCAAATACAATGCCTCGGCATCCCAATACCCCAGCTCTCAGCCGCCACCTCTGCGAGAAGTCAATATCGGGATTGCCGTCAACGGCCAAAACAGCTATCCAAAGGATGACGTCGACGGCTACCCGCTCCACTTCCAGTACCAGGCTGCCAACTGCCGTCTTTTCTACACGCAGAAGATGTCTTACAAAATGCCAGAAGCCTGGAAGCGTGCTGCCGGCGCGGCGTGGAAGGGCGAGAAGTGCGTTGCAGGGTCGTCGACCGGCAAGGGGGATACCATTGGGGATGATCTGGTGCCGTACAACCCAGCAGTGCGGAACAGAGCTACACCGGTCAAAGGCCCTGGTAGCGTTTGAATAATACTTTCATCTCCCTTTTCGGTGGGCTTTATAGATACCATATAGATAGAATGTTCCTAGTTATTGCTCAAGATATTAAATTTCCCGCCTTGTCTAAACTTTCCGAGTCTCAGCTTGTTCACCGTATCCTCGATTTGGGTTGCATTTTGAGTTTAACCGCGCTAGGACGTGCCATCGTGTCGGCAACAGAGAACCTAGCTGGATGCTTTCTTCATTCTAGTTTTATGGACGCCGATTTCTCTCCGTAGCCATCTACAACTACCTCTTGGCTATTAACTCGGTCGACACGAATCTGGTGGATCTGGTCCGTTGCTGTTGAACTTTTCTAGCCATGAATGTCCAACTCCAGTATGGCCAACTCTTGCGTTAGGCAGAATGGCGATCTCAGGTTTTGGATAACTTGAAAAAGAATAGCGGCATTTTAGGGCCCATAGAAGCTTAGAGAATGGCAAGATAACTCATTGATAATGTAAATAGTGGCTGTCAGCGAAGGTAGAAGTACTGAAGTTTATTAAAAATTAGTTACATGATTGGATGGGAAAATATTTATGCTAAGCCAAACTCCCAGGTCTATCATCATCTTCCATCTTTGTCTTTCCTTTCTGGGCCCCGCCGAGCCCGAAGAAGCCGGAATTTCTGCGATGCCATGCCCGCCTTCCAGGAGCGGTGCAGAAGTAGATCGGTAGCGAGATCGTAGTGGCGATAAGAGTTATGAGCATAAGGAGAAAGATGATGTAGTGCTGCCCAATCATCAGAAGCATGGCCGCATCCCAGCTATGCCAGCTGCTCGCACCCATGTGAGAGAAGATTGGCGTCGTAACCTTGCCTCTCAGCATATGGGGCTCCATGTTACCCTGCTCATCGGACAGGATGTGAATCTTTTGACGCTGGCTCCCTGCAAGGAGATCCTGGGCGTAAATCATCCACTCATTCGAGAAGAACATGCAACCTGTGCTCATCATGTTCTCCACATAGGGAATGCGCATCGGCAAGCCCCAGAACATGTCGTGGCTGGGCACTGATTTCAGAATCTGAGCCAGGAAAGGGTGGCGAGGGCGAGCTGCGATAAAGGCATTGTTCACTCCCGCGGGATAGGCACCAGGTGTCACGAGAGGGAGTTTGACGAGCGGAGTCGAGTCCAGCGCAACATGGCAGATGACGTCGATGTCGAGGTAGACGCCGCCAAAGTGATGAAGCAGCGCATACCTTAGAATGTTGGCGCGCTGAATACCCTGAGCGTATCCCATGTAGTGGTGAAGAATGTCAGGCTGCTGGTCCAGGAGGAATGAGGTGGCGTTGTCGTCCGTCCAGAGCTTGTACTCCCAGTCGGGATGAAGCTTCTTGCAGCTGTCTATCGCTGCATCATATTTGCTAAGGTTGACATTGCCTAGCGCAATGTTGTGGATAATCTTTGGCACTGTTTGCGTCTCCTCGACCACCTCGGGGTATCGATATAAGAGGTCTGGGTGACCCCGCACGAGCTTGTGGAAGGTCGTGTATGTGTGAATCACTTCACCAAGCTCATGCAAGTGTCGATGAAAAGACAGCAGAAGCACTGTAATGGATAGCGCCAGCAGAAAGAGAAACCTGCGCACCCGCATCGTAGCTAGCTTCGTGCTGTCGAGGCGGTTTGGGGTGTATACGAGTAACGGTTTACAAGTAGGAATGTTGGAATACGCGGACGATGGCAGCACGGCACGCGTACGAGGGGCACGATCAAAATACCATCTACGGTCGGCGGGTTTTTTTGTGCTATCAGATTGTGAAATATTTATTGCGGTTGGGTCGTTGTCGCACATGGCCGAAGGCAATCCGGCAATTGGACGGCGGCATGGATCAGCAAGCTTTAGCTTGAACTGCAGCTAGGGTTCTGCAAGGATCCAAGACAGATGCCCCCAGAATGCGACGTGCCGCCTCTTGGCACGGCATTTGGGTGGGTGAGAAGCTGCGCCGCGCAGCCAATGGATCCTCGCGCCGTGAGACCGCAGCGACCGGAGAGGCTCGGCGCAGGTCACGCTAGAGTAGAGGTACCCAAGCCTGCCGCCGCCAGCACGTAAGAGGCTTTCATGGGACCCGGGGGGAAAAGGCCTCACGGACAAATGTTATACACCGAAGTGCGGCGGTGGAACTGAGACTTGGTTCTGCAGCGAGGCTCGGTCGGCATGGCTTGCGCTCCGGCCGGTGCGTGTGGCGGTGGGCGACCGGCGGCGGCGGGACAGGCCGGGCGGGCATTCTTTGTCTAGTAATCCGTGGTAGCCACCGCACCCCCAGATTACATAGTCTCATCACTAGTACAAGTGTGTGGGCGGCTCTTCGCAGCTTTTTAAGAAACAAACGAAACAAAACAGAGACATGCACCACGACCTCCATTTGCGTGGGCGACATGGTTCCGCCATTGGCCGCAGCCCCGTCGCATGACCACACCGCGGTCTCACAGTCCATGTCAGTCAACTGATCACTTTAGGCATGGCCTCGTCCGTCCGAATTATATTGGTTGCGTCACTGCCAAGTACATCGGGCCCGAGTGGCTGCGGCTAACGCTTCGAGCACTTGTTTTTGTGTCACTTCCCAATTGAGCTATGGCCCAAAGTGGCCAGGCGTAGCCCGCAGCCAAGGCCCGTCGCGATAATACTCGGACGTTCCCTTCCGGGGGCTCTCGGCGTTCGTGTCTCTCTCTTCTCGCCGACACTTCAATCACCTCAGCAATGTGGGCACTGCCGGACTGCGTCGGGAGCCTGCACACTCGCCGAGGGAGGAGATTGGTCCTCTACTTGCTCGCCTTTACCGCGTTTGTGTCCTTCCTGGTTTTGCTGACGCCGCGCGACGCAAACTCGCAATGGTCGCCAATCACACAAGAACTCACGCCTCAGGTTGAGCGGTGCCACCACGACAATCGGGCAAAATTTACCCAAGTACAAAGGGATGCAGAAGCGAAATACAGTCATTTACCTGATGACAAATTCACGTACGTCTTTTGTTGCTTTTCTTTTTTTCATTACTTCCCTTCTTTTCTTTGTCAGCCAACACGTCATCGCACCTGCATAGCCGACGGCGCTAAACGTTGATTGACAGAATCGCCATCTCCACGTTTCATCGGCCCAAGGAGTTGAAATACATTCTGCAAAATTTATTGGCTGAAAAGATTCCCTCGCTGCTCGAAATTGTTGTATTGTGGAACAATTTTAACGACACAGCACCCGAGGCCTTCACGTCGGAGCATGGAGTCCCAGTTCGCTATCGCATCCCCCCGCGCGATAGCTTGAACGAGAAGCTCTGGCCTGACCCGCAATATCGGACAAGGGCCGTTTTGTTATCCGACGACGACGTATTTTATCGCGCCTCAGATCTGGAGTATGTCTTCCAGATGTGGCGCCAATTTGGCCGCGAGCGCATGACCGGCGCTCTCGCTCGCTGTGCTCTTGTGGACCAAAAGGGGCGCTGGGAGTATCAGTTTTGCTCTCAAAATGACGATACCTATTCAATGGTTCTGACAAACTTGGCCTTCACCGACATCATGTTCCTCGACTATTACTTTTCCGAGGACCCAGCCTTGACCAAAATTCGCAACTACGTCGACGATCATTTTAATTGCGAGGATATCGCCTTGAACTTTGTTGCCTCGCTGCTTACTCGCTCAGGTCCCTTGCTGGTTCGCGGGGGCGACCAGTACGTAAATTTGGACCCGTCAACCGGCATCAGCAGACAGTCCGGACACCTGAAAGCTCGGAGCGAGTGCTTGAATGCTTTTGCTGAGGTTTTTACTTGCATGCCCCTGGTGAATCAAATGGGACATCTAGAACGTGGAGTTCGGCACAACGTGTGGTACAAAACTTTATGGGACCGCTACGGCTGGTAGAGCAGGAATTGGTCAGCCCGTGCAAGAGAGATTCGAGACACGGCCAGTGAAATGGGGCTTTTACATCTGACCAACCTAGCCTTCGGAGAGAATGGCAGTACGGATAAGAGCATGGGTAATGGATATGAGGCGCTAAAAACACTCACATTTATATACGGACAGGCAATGTTTATAAACTTATGGCTACATGATATAATAATAATCAATCAGAAGATGCATCAATGTTTATGTTATAAATGTCACTCGCCTCCTGCAGCACCCAATTATCACCTCCAAGCTTAATTTTGTTTCCGCTTCGCTTTTTCTCTGTTTCTTGACCCATCGACTGCCATTTTCTGTATCCCTATTCATTCAAATGACCTCCTTCCCTGAAATGGCATAAGCCACGAGGCTAAAGACATGTTGAATGTGCGAAATGAGAACCACAGAACTAAATTTATCAAGGAAATGAAAGTCTATTTGGATTAACAGCCACCACTTTTAGCCTACATGAAAACCATATCCTACAAAAGCTTTGTCCCGTCTCCTCCGTATCGAGACGAGATAGTCGAAACTATAATGTTCCCCGAGATGACAAGCAGCGCTGCATAAACAAAATGCCACTCGACAGCAGTCAGAGTATCCTCGGCGATGAGTCGCTGGATCTCCTCGTCAAGCCTGCATTCAACCTCGTATTGCAGGCTCTGAGTCATTGCAACGGCAGCTTCATACGACACACCAAGTAGTTGCTTGGTAACATAGACTGCGTTGATGAGGTACACACCTTCTCCCTTATCCCAGGCCTTCTTCTCCTTTTCCCATGAGCCTAAATCATTTGCAATGGAGACTTGATCCTTGAAGAGGTGGATGAACCTCGCGAGCAGAGGGTTGTCGAGATCGACAGAGCTGTTGATGGAAAACTTAATGTTCGCCAGGACGAACGGCACCGCTGCATCTTCGTGTCGGTAGCAAAGGAACTCATCCATGGTCTTGTACTCCTTTGCGGGTGGAGGACGGTTGAAAAAGCGAATCATTGATTCAACCATTTCTCTTCCTGCATTGTTGTCTAGATCAACCTCCAGCATCTCTGCAATTGCAGCATCGATATGTGATTCGACCAATGTTGTGGGAGCGCTGTGATGAGTGCCCGGCTCCATACGTGCAATAAAAGCTTTTTGCACATTTGAAAACTTGGATTATGTCAGCACAATGATTCACAATCGTCCAACCAAGACTCACCGAGTTGATATCGTTCATCTCCCAAAAGTCTGTCAAAATTCAAAGTCTTGTGTCAGCCAACTGGATATCCCGCGTTCTGCATTCGGACTCACCATCGAACAAGAAGATGAATACGTTCACCACAGCTAACAGCCGACTGCGCTGTTCATCTGCCTCAGGGTACAGGTAAGGTGGGAACTTTGCCCATCCCTCTTCAAACTTCGAGGCAGCGTCCTGCCTAGCCATCGAAGCGATGAAACGTCCGGCCTTGCCAGCCATCTTAACCTCGTCGGCCGCTGCAAACACCTGGACCAAGGATTTCGCAGTGTCCAAAGACGCTTTCCAGTGTACGCTTTGCCGGCATGGGAGGACTCCGCACGGCCAAGGGAGTCCAGCAGCCACAGGATACAAATCTATGCCATTTTCAACTCGGCTGGCAAGCATCTCACGGCCTCCTTGACTGCGTTCTAGCAGCTTGAGGAAGGCCTCGTGCTGGAACTGGCCATTCAGCTTCAGCTGAGGACGCTGCAGGTACTTCACACCTCCATTCAAGTAATCGTACGCAAAGTGTACTGGAAATTGATGCTGTTGATCAGAATCGGATGTTAATCGATCTGAATTGTTATTAGACTTTTAAAAGGTTGATAAATGACCTTGGGTCTTACCTCTGACAGAGCTAGTGTTTAGATGGCTTCCCATTGTGTCCAGAATCACACGCACAGTGTGGTTGAGTCGAATTGGACAGGAAAATTAATGTCTAGAACAAAATGGCTTTTTTACCAAGAGACCAGATTGCATCTTATATAGACGTCCTTCTGGGTAAATCATCGTCAGACTTGAGGTAAGACTGCAAGTGTATTAACAAAAGATGACGAGCGTATAACCTAATTGAAGCTAACTATTCACAGCAGACCCCGGTTACTGGGTCGGTCTATCACCACATGTCAAAGCCTGCTTGGGGGTATTGTGGATCTCAGCTGAAGAGTATTTGCTCATGGGATCAACAACATCGTAACCGCTGGCGCTGGGACTATCTAAATGGACCTTGACCGCCTAGACGCTAGAAATACCTGAGTGTCCGTCGACCTGCCAAAAAGAATATTATCGCCCTAATGCTGAGGCGGCCGCCCCATTGTTATCACGACGCTGATTAAGTCGGATGCCCCACTGAAGTAATGCTTGGTCATCAGTGAATGGCCACAATTCTCGTGATGCAAAAATAACTCAGAATTTACAAACTCTTCCAATGCCAGCTACTGTTATCCTGAACTCATGAATAAGTCTATCTATCATTCAGGTTTGGCCTTGATTCAAGTACCGCCGGTACCGCTCCTTGGCACCCTGAAAGCCAAGTGGGGCGAGCATGTTTAGCTGCAAGCCGCCGGCTCATCCCGCGCATTTTCTTGAAGAACCCATGTGTAACCATCTTCATCATTGCAAATCTTTAAGCGGCCATCTTGGTCATTCACCGCCTTGGACTTGCCCCGCCTCCGCCGTTTCTTAACACGGGTCGCTGTGGCTCCAGGGTGATGCATATTCTGCAACGTTGCAAGGAGCGGACAATCCGAGTACGAAGTGGAGGTTGTACGATTGATTCTAGAGATAAGTCGATTGTCATGCTCGCGTGCATAGGCCATATTGCAGTCTTTTGTAATTCGCAGGTTAGTTGCATGGAGGGGGGCCCCCAATCGACTTTGTACCGCACTTGCAGTGAATCCATGTCAAGAATAAGAATTCCACCAAAAGGCTTGTCTTAGAGCTAGCCACTGACCATTGGGAGAGAAGCAGAGCAACCTATCGTGGGATAGACGTGTTCTTGATGAGTGTCGCTTTGTCCAAGTGGCTTGGTTGATATCCAAAATCCACATGTTTTTTCTCCCAACAAAGCTTAGCTAATAGCTGTTGGGGAGAAATTCAATATAATTCTTGTAGAGTAAATCATAATGTTCATCATTTGCTGATACAATGAGTTCAACCCTGGGGGAAACCGTTGTATCCGTTCTTTGAGGTCGAACCGAGGGCATTCTCTTAGTTGTTCGCAAACCAGAGTTACCCATAAGAATGTGCCGTGCGCATTGGTGTGAAGATAGTCTTGTATAAAGTCTGTAGTATCATTGTCGAATCTCTTTAAGATATTCAGCTCTGCTACTTTGTAGTCAATGTAAAAGGTGACTGCTTGTGAGACCAAATTTTCGTTTGACTCGAGTGATAATGGGAGGCTCTGCTGAGCCCCGACCCCCATGAATTCCTCAATGTAACAACGATGGCGACTTGAGATGAAAAACCCAGCGATACGACCCTTCCAAAAGCCCACCTTTTGTCTTCTCAATTCTCGTTTTATCCTGGCGTGGATCAGTTGACCGTAGGCCTGCGAGACATCGATTGGCGGCTACTTCTTCGTTCTTTTCGGCACTGTAATAGTTGTTGATTGTGTCTCCCACCTGAACGCGCGCATTGCCTTCCGCTTGAATCGTACCGGCTGTATTCGGCATCTTTTAGAACCATGGAGCTTTTTGACAGGCAAAATGTGACGAGTGCGTGTGCGCCCGGATCCCGGTAATAAAGAAATGTGAGAAGTGATGTGAAGTGGTGATGGTTAGGTACAGCTTGACTTAACGCGTCAAAATCAGACCCGTCCAGCCACACGCCGAAACACTGCTTATGTAAATATTCATCACCCGGTTGTGGCTGTCGTCGTAGCCAATCGGCAGCCAGCACTGTGCTAGCTCTACTCGGCTTGAAATTCACGTACATTTTATAATGATGATGATGACGATATATCAACAGGTGTTGTTGGAAATAGAGATTAACGGGCATGCACTGTGTGGATTTAAGTGAGACTGCAGAGTGTCATTGCTGACACCGCTAGAACCCCCCAAAAAAGAATGGCACACTCCTGTGCCTCTAATTTTATGTTCTTGCTTTCGATAACGGCACATGCTACCTTTTCTGATGTGAGGCTTGTTGTTAGGGTAATGCCAGGGTGTGCCAGTTTGTCGAGTTCCAATGATACTGGTTATCCAAATCACTGCAACTATAACTTGGCTCGTGAAGCCTGCCAACCTTGGTCACTCATCTGCGAAGGCAATTATGGATCTGTTTCATCATATCACTTTGTTAGAGAGGATAAAATCAAAATTCATTCGATGAGGTCGTTCTTGGATAGGTAGTCCTTTGCCTATGCAGGGCCATGGGAATGCGGAAGAGAACTGAATAATAAATATGTAGATGGGATAAATATTCAATTATACATGAAATTTAGTTTATATAGCCAGCTATGCGGACATTTATGTATATGTTAAAAAACAATTAGAAAATGATGTTGAGGATGCGCTTCCAGGCCGGAGCAGTGGCCAACTCCTGTCGGTACGCCCGAATAGTCTCCCAGTCATGCTCCCTGCGACCAGTATCGAGGTCAATGTCGGCAATCTTGACCCAGCCCTGCTTCTTCCAGAAGTAGCCAAAAATGTAAAAGGCAATGACAATGGGGAAAGCCAGGTAGGACTCGAAGAAGCCCTCAGCCGTGCCAACAGATCCGTCAAGGTTGGTGATGGCGGTGTAAAACTGGGCGATGAGCACAATAACGTTCAGGGCCAGTCCAATCCACGAGCCGATAACACCGCCAATAGCCTGGAAGGGAATCTCGTCCAGGGTGTGGCCCTGGTGCTTCCAGGCGGCACGGAAACGGATGTGACAAAGGCAGATGGAGCCCCAGGTGAACAGGGCAGCCAGTCCAGAGAGAGCCTGCAGCCAGGTAAAGACAGTGTTGCCGTTACCGTTGACACTGATGTAACCCAGGAAGCCCATCAGGATAATCAGGCCGACGGCAGGCAGGGGGCGGCCAGACTTGTCGATGTAGGCGAAGAACTTGGGAGCAAAGCCTTGCTGAGCAAGGGCGACAAGGGTTCGGCTTCCACCGTACACACAAGAGACACCAATAGACAGCACAGAGACGAGGATGATGACGTTCATGAAGGAATCGTAACCCTTGAGTCCGGCGTTGGCGATGGCAATGACGAAGGGCGAAGCGCTAGGGTCATCGCTTCCGGCGTTCAACAGACGGGCGTCGGTGGAGTCAACCAGGAACCCAACAAGGAGGAGACCGATAATGTAGAAGCAGGTAATTCGCCAGAAAACCTGCTTGATGGCGCCGGGGAGAGCCTTGGCGGGGTTCTGGGATTCAGCAGCGGCCAAACCGACAAGCTCAGTACCGCTGAAGGCGAAAGCAGCAGTGACAAAGACACCGCAGAAGCCTCGGAAACCGTTCTGGAAGGCACCAGGGTCGTACCACAGGCGGGCACCCCAGTAGTGGTCGTACATGCCGTCGGAAGGACCACCACCGCAGACGAGAACGATAGCAACAATCATGAAGATGATGGTGGCGGAGAGCTTGAGGAGGGAAGCCCAGAACTCTTCCTCGGCATATCCCAGAGTACCAAAAATGTTAATGATGATGATGGCGACCAAGAAGACCTAAAATAGAAACGTTAGCGGCACGAATCAGACCTGATCCTTGTTGGCAAGACATACGGAGATCCAAATGGCGACACTAGTGTCAGGTGCCCAGTACTGGATAACAGTACCGCAGACTGTTAGCTCAAGAGGCAGCACGAAAGCCCATTGCATGACATAGTTCCAACCCATGGCAAAACCCCAGGAAGGATCGACAAAGCGGTTGGCATAACTGGTACCTCGGTTAGCTTGGCCAACCGCGGGGGTTAGGTTACGGATAAGCTTACGTATAGAATCCACCAGAGACGGGGTACATGACAGCGAGCTCACCAAGAGCGTAGACGACGTTGAACATCATGATACCCATGATGAGGAAACCGAGCAGAACGGAACCGGGGCCTCCAGTTCGCAGAGCACTACCACTTCCGACAAAGAAACCGGCACCAATACTGTTGAAAATCCCGAGTCAGCGCCAAACATTTCCAGACAAGAAATTCAACACCGCGTGCAAAATTTTCCCTGCGTTTCGGGGATTGGACAAAACTAACCTGCCTCCAATGGCAATCATGTTCAAGTGGCGAGGCTTCATGTTGCGCTCGAGCTCCACGGTGCCCGTTGCCGAGTCTTCGTGTGCCGTAAAGGACTGGAAGTTGAGTCCATTTCGGGTAGCCCAGGACTTCTCCTCCTTGACACCGGACTCTGTGCTTCCTGTCTGCCCCTCGATGGCCGAGTTGGTCTCGAAGGGCTCATTCTTTGTGGTTTCGGCCATGGCGAAAATGTGCCTGGATCAATGATGCTGATGATGATGGCTGGCTGAGCTGCACGCACACCTTTCTTTTTTTTTTCTGTGCACCACCGGCAGCACCAGAAGCTCATATATAGTCCAAACCTTGGCATGCGTTGCAACACACCAAAAAGGGGGGTTGATTCCGTTGGCTGCAACCCATGGCCATGGCGAGGAGGGCGCCCGATACGTGCACTCACACGTCGATCAAGGGTTAATACAGATAAGGAAGCTTGATACCTGGGGATTCAGCGATAGGGCAGAGCTTCTACTCAGCCTTGGATCGATGCGGAAGGTGAGTGGAAGATCTGGGGAACACGGAAACGTAATGCAAATTACTTTCTGCAATCAACTACCACCTTTGAGGCCGTTGCACGGATAAATCGGCAAACGTATCGAAAAAAGTGGAACACGCGGGGGAAGGCATCCCAGGTCGCGCAGCAGCAAATCAGTGGACGCGTCAACAGATAAGGGGACCCTTCGGTTCTGGAAGACGGATCTTTAATCCCCGTACACCCGCGGTTTTTCAGGTGGGACTTCCGAGGGCTGCTGTCGCGTTCGTGTCTGGCCCGGCGTCTCGGAAGATGATGAGCGCCTGGGGTGATGTCTGCCAGGTCTTGTGACGACGGATAGCCCTGTCTTGGGAAGAAGAAGAAAACGCTAGCTGGGCGTAATTGACCAGTCGTTTTGCTTACCCCGGACGCTCATACGAGCCATTCCCCTCCAAGGGGCGTTGAATTGGCCCAAAAGCGCTCCCGGTGAGGCCGACCAAGAGGCAGCTCGCGTTGTCGTTCTGATACCCCTGCGTCGTCATTGGTTCGTCACGGCCCAACCGGCCGGTTTATCTCCGCGCAATGCCACCCCATCCAGTCGATCCCGCCAACCAACCAGCTCGTGCCGTCTTGGCCAGGCTTGGCCAGTCTTGGCCAAAGCTTGTCTCCAGCAGGCCCTTGTTCCCCATTGCGCCCCCTGCAACACAGATAAACAAGCCCCTCCTCCTGCTTTCTTATCTGGCAGAGAGGAGTTCGTCCTCGCCATCCCCATCCCTACGCCGCAGACGTCAGTGCCTATCTGAAATATCAGTGGAACCTGGTGGGTAGTTCCCATCTTTTCTCGCCCGGGGAGCCCGTTTTTTTAGGCCCGGAACAAGGTGGTTTCTAGCGTTCCTCTATCACTTTATCGCAAGCGCGAGGCGCCCTCTGTGGAGCACTTCACCAACCCATCGTAGCATTGTCGGTTGCGTTCAAACAAGCAACGCCCGGCCGGAATAAGCACTAAGGCATTCTTTATCCTATCTCTTTATTTACAATGAAAATGCAGCTGAATGACCAACACCAAGGTCGCATCGGTGCTTCCACGGGGACCCTAGATGGATCGGCAAGGACCGAAAAATAGCTGCTTACGCCGCAGATGCCTACAGAAACGCCACTTGCGTGCTACCTGGGATGATTCCTGCTACAGCCTTCGTCAGAGGCGCGGAAGGATTTCCTGAATAGGCTAAACATGAAATGGATGAGCCCATCCGTCGGTCTCATTCTGGGTCACGCTGGCGCCTATCTAACGGTCCGTGCCGTAGCCAACTTACCACTAGGCAGATCCGTTGACCAGCAGTGAATAATTCACTCGAAGGGATATTTTCATATTTTTACTTTTTACTTTTAGCTCTATTTCTGCGTAGTATTTACAATCTGGACGATGGAGCCGTGGATCAGGTCCATCACACGTACTGTACGGCTAGCTCACACCACCAACACTTGAACACTTGCCACTCACGTGCTGTGCCAACGCACTTGGCGTTGAAAATACTCGCGTCTCGGGCCCTGCCGACCGGAAGTTTATTGTAGTTCATAGTTCAAGCACAGCAACACCATGTATCCCGGGAAAATATGGCTGCCCAGCCACTAGCACAAGCCCTATGCCCCTCGCGGGCTAGCAGGGTCGCACCGATCAAGCCAGGCGAACGCTTGCGCAAGATCATCTGCAGCAGCTTCTCGGTTCTGGTGCCGGCATGGAACTTTCCACCGTGTTTTCTAGAAGAGTTCGGACAGTTTTTTTTTTCGCGCTGATAAGAGCTCGACCCCGGCCGCGCTGATGAAACAACCCGAAGGGAGGGGGGGGAGAGTAGAAAAAAAAAATCGAAACTTATGTGAGCAGAAGCCGGGGTTCCGAGACGGAATAGCCGGCGTGACACGAGTGCTATGCCTGATTGGAACAAGGGAAGGATGGCTTGAAATGAAGCCATTTCAACGCTGTGGACTTCATGTCCGTGATAAAGCGAATCCGAGCCGCGCGCCTCTGTGTTAAGGTTCAGAGCGCAGATGTTCAGATCCTGCAGCGTGTTTCTGATATTCGTACCCGGATTTCGGTAATTTGGTTCGGACTTTAACGGATGATTTGCATGCATGTTGAAGATATTTGCTAGATTGGTCCAGTAGATTATCTGTGAGGTGTTTAGTAAGGCCGGGGCGCTGATAAGATCTCAACATGCTAGAAGTGAACTCGTTCACGATAAGGGTTACTTGAGGCCAGCATAAAATCAAATACATTTATTGTTAAAGGGTTATGGTTCTTGTTTGCAGTAAGTATGAATTTAGTCAAATATCTCGCCCTTGAATCGCGTTGTTTCCAAATACAATACGTTCGTGGCTGTTGTAGATTGAGATTGTCACACGAGATAATTCTCTCCATTCAAACGGGGCGAGAATTTGCTGTCCCTTGTTCATTCTTTTAATAGCAGGCCTCGCTTCTGTTTCCCATTTGGTTTCGTAGCCCTACTAATGCAGGTACCGCCGAATACGCCTGCTGGTGACTACTATCCATGTCCATGAGATGAGCAGGATGATCTCGCTTCCACCCGCATTTCGCCCGGTATGGACTTGAGCAGCTAGTACGTTCAAGGATTAGTGCCCCAAATCATCAAATTAGACATTTGACCCTGCCATTATTATTTCTTGGTGGTCTGAAATCTAGGGTAGGATGCCTTCGTTTCGTGGATGCCTATGAAATCTAGTCAACATGAATCTCTTGAATTGATTCAATGATAGACACCAAATAGAAAAATGAGTAGAAGAAAATAGAAATTACACGCTCGTGGAAGAGTTATCGAAAGGTTCTGTCATATCTCGATCTTAAAACCAATCCATATTCAATCTATTCTCAGTGGAGAAACAATGCCCCACAGCATAACTAAAGAGCATATTGGAAGAGTGGGCTCTTTTCGCCCATGCACTGAAGTTCCTCGTCTGAGTAAGTCTCTCTAACCTCCTCATCCGTCATCTGTGCCTTCTTCTTGTTCTCTCTCTTCAGCAAGAACTCTAGAAGTGTGGCAGCTATGATGCCGGCCACACTAAATGCTAAGGAAGTACCGTAGCCTGTTGGGTATCGAGGCTGTTCGCTTTCGAGGTAGATGTATGATCCGATCAAACCGCCAATGTTTCCCACGCACACCAAAAGCCCGATGTTTATGGATCTTTTATCAGGGTCGGGCGTATTGGCAACGTTCCACGCATTCACGCCTGGAAGAATTGGGTACATCCTGGACTGGTCAGTGGGGTCAAGGCATGGGATGAGTGTGTTCAGAGCTTACCCAAGTGTTGCTAGACAGACGGCAAAGTAGCAAACGGCAATGTTATCCTCGATATTTCCGGACTTGGCAAACAAGATGATAAATGACACGACTAGACAGCATTGTGGACCGAGAATGAAGGGATACCTCCAAGAATACTTGTCCGCGAAAATTGCAAACACAAATGCTGACACGGCACCCACAGCATAGGGTGGGATGGTCATGAGCTGAGCTGTAGCCGATGTGTACCCCATGCCTTTTAGAATGCTGGGCATGGTGAACTTCATAGCGTAGTTTGGCACGGCGTTTGACCAGTTGGCAAACGTCAACAGGTAAATCTTGTAATCACAGAGGATATCCTTGAAGATAGCCAATTTCGAGTTGCCTTTCCCATCTCGATACTCGCCTGGCCTAGTCACCCGGCGGCTGATCTGGCGAAGCTCAAGGTATCGGATCTCATCGACATCTAGCCATCGACCCGACAGCGCTGGCGAGTCGCACAGCAGGAACACGCACATGATGGAAACAACCACGGTGAAGATACCTTCGATGATGAAGATCCAGCGCCAACCTTCGAGCCCGGCCAGTCCATCCATTTTGGCAATGACAAAGGCAAGAAGGCCGGAAAAGGCTCCCCCGGTGGCGGCCGATGTGTACAACACCGCAATTCGGACTTGCGTTTCGTTGGGCAGATACCAGTTGGAAATGATGAGAATCGCACCGGGAAGAAAACCGGCCCTAATCGGTTAGCTGGATTGGATGTATGGAGCTTGCCGGAATACTAACTCAAAAACTCCGAGGAGGAATCTGATAGCGATAAGCCCACCGTAATTTTGGACAATGCCGGTCAAAGTCATGATTGTGCCCCAACAAAACACGATGCCGCCCATATACCACGACGGCCTTTTGAGCCTGTGTAGAATCATGTTCGAGGGAACCTCTAGTTAACGTCAGCGAAAGCAATTGAAAACTGGTGATTGGATCCTACCGCAAAGGACGAAAGGAATGAAGAATATCGCCACAACGACATTGTATTGGATGCCCTTGAGGTGGAGATCGTCAGTGAGCCCTTCAATTTTGGCGTTTCCTATCCAACACAGTTAGATGAAATTTTGCTGCAATTTGGCAGATAAATTACCAATATTTGTCTTGTCGAGATACGCAATCAAGTACAAAAGCACAAGCATGGGCATAAGTCTCAACTGTCCGAGGGTTAGCGATATGCTTCTAACTCAAGGATTTGGTTACATGCATCCACTTTGCGCAATGTCCTCTTCCTGCTCTCGTCTGAGAATGTTCGGAGAAACTCGGCATCTTCAAAGGTGAGTCCATTTTGCTGGTATTCACTATGCAAAACGTCCGATTTTTCTTTAGCACTACCCTCAAGGTCGGCTGGAGAGTTTGAAGCCATTGTGAGAAACTTTGGGTCAAGAAG
The DNA here is from genome assembly GCA_013403855.1 of Calonectria honghensis. Lineage (NCBI taxonomy): Eukaryota > Fungi > Ascomycota > Sordariomycetes > Hypocreales > Nectriaceae > Calonectria > Calonectria honghensis. The sequence continues at coordinate 843,402 of VTGB01000001.1, forward strand.
GGCTACGGAAGATTGAGGGAAACTTGGTCCAGAGTCGAGCGCCGAGCTTTATACCATCTCACTAAAGCTCCTTTTTCATGAATGGCGGCTCATCGTAGTTCCCCGGATTCCTGGGGAAGTGCGGAGAGGCTGACAATGCGGGGATGCCTAAATGACTCGTCCAACACCTGGCTATCGGTCCATGGCACCGGCCAAGAAGACAAACGGCGTCTAATCTATCCCAATAAAAGTTAGGGCATCCGAAAACCGCGCCATCCAAGAAACTATGACCAGTTTTAATGTAGGAGTGGAGGCCCGGACTCTAGTAGCGCCTGCATGAATCCGGGAATCCGAGTGGGTTTCCGAGTTTCACCCTCGGACTTTCACCCTCGCCAAGCCACTCATACTTACACCAAAAATTCTTGGAATCACTGGCTTCCGGGGCCTTTTCGAGGTATCCGAGGGGCTCGGATTTCTCTCGCGACGTGAATTGTTCTGTAGACTCGTACTTCCGAGAAAACATGCATATAAGGAAGAGATCAAGCCGACCATTGTTGCCCAATGAGCATCAGCATCAGCATCAGCATCAACATCCTCAGAACTCAAATAAACACTTCTCTCGCATCTCAATTCGGATCTTCTGCCAATCGCAAATAAACAAAATGTCGATTGATCTTAAAGGACTCACCCCTGCCCCTGTCACCCCCTTTACCAAGGACGGCCAGGTTGATTACGAGGCCATTCAGCGACTCGGATCCTGGCTTGGCAGCATCCCTGGCGTCAAGGGTCTTGTTGTCCTGGGACACGCCGGCGAGGGAACTTTCCTCACCGCAGAGGAGCAAGTTAGCGTCATCAAGGCCTTTGTCAAGTCCGTTGACAACAAGATCCCCATCATTGCCGGTATCACGGGAGAGGGCACAGAGGTCGCAGCTATTGAGGCCAAGCGCGCCAAGGATGCCGGTGCTCAGGCCGGTCTCTTGTACCCGTCTCACGGCTGGTTGCGATTTGGCTACCAGCCTGGCGCCCCCCAAGACCGCTACAAGGTTGTGTACGAGGTCTCCAAGCTGCCTCTGATTCTCTTCCAATACCCCGACAACACAAAGGCCACATACAACCTGCAAACTCTGTTGGACATTGCTGCCCAGCCCGGAGTTATCGCCATGAAGAACGGTGTCCGCAACATGCGACGCTGGGACACTGAGATCCCCGTCTTCCGCAGGGAGCGCCCCAATGTTCCTGTCCTCACATGCCACGACGAATACCTTTTGCACACTGCTTTTGATGTTGATGGAATGCTTGTTGGCTACGGCAACATTGCCCCTGAGGCACTGCTGGAGCTCATTGAGGCCGGAAAGGCCAAGGACTACAAGAAGGCCCGCGAGGTCCACGATCGACTTTTGCCCGTCACCAAGGCAGTGTACCACCGTGGCTCTCACATGGAGGGCACCGTTGCTTTGAAGCATGCTCTCGTAGCACGCGGTATTCTGTCACACGCCACAGTGCGATCACCACTTATGCCTCTGCCAGATGGTGCTGAAGAAGAGATTTTCGCCGCCATTTCCTCAGCGGCACTTCCCAGGGTTTTGTAAATAGATAGCTTAGAATGATCATTTAGCTACAGTATGGGCCGGACTTTTCCGAGGATGGGCTGGTGCCGTAACACTGACATAATTTGAGTCAGGAGGGCTGTATCCTACGACGCTAGATCAAGCCTTCATAGCCTAGACACACTAGATTGAGAAAAATAACAAAGAATCGTTTAACCAATTATGAAGAAAATCCGATCCTTGATTCATATTTATACTCATTTATGCTGTAACCTGTTTTTATGCTGCTATTCTGCACTAGTTAAGTTTCCCCTCATTCCCCGCATTGTAGGGGACACAACACGCCTAGATATAAATCCGGGGGATCCGACCCCACTAGACATTTCCGAGCGCCAACTTCCATCCCTGCTGTGCTCAGACTCACCTGAAGAGATCCAGGCCAACATCTTCTCGAGTGGACCTGAATCCGAGCCTCCGGAAAAGCCATCATGGCCAACTCCTTGGAAAGCCAATCGCTGCAACAATCGACACCTACGTCGGATACGTCGTCGCCAAACGTTGTCGCCACCCAGCACCGGAAGAGGCCCGCAGAGACACCTTCAAATGGCCGAAAAACGCCAAAAGTCAGTCGTGCTTGCGACCACTGCAAGTCAAAGAAGTTGAAGTGCACTGGAACAATTCCGTGCAGAGGGTGCTCGACAAGAGGAATCGTTTGTGAATTCAACGCCCAGTATCGTCGCGGACGACCCCCAACTCCCCCAACTGCGGCTGAAGCCACAGGAACCCCGTCAAGAGCGACCCCAAGGTAAATTTGTAGCAACAATCTTTTATCAAGTCTTCATTTCTAAAAATTACAGCGCCCAAACAGTGTTAGCCAGCGTTAGAAACAACCACGATCGTTCAAGATCTAGCAACACCTCTAGGGCGTCTCCCGGCTTCGCAACTGCGGAAATCGAAGGTCAGATTGTTGACTCTACCTCGAACCTTTCCTTCATACATCGAGCCTGGAAGAGACTCGCGCTTCAGAGGCGAGATAAGCGTCCAGATGTCTTGACAGGCTTGGAGAGCTCACAACCACTGGTGTCAGCCGGTGACAAGCCATTCATTGGTACACACGGACAGGAAGCACTCCCAATGGATCGGGATTCTGCGATCCAATTGTTCAACTTTTACTTTGAAAACTGTGTCGTCACATACCGCATTCTCAATCGCCAGGTCTGTCTTCAATGGCTAGGCACGATCATAGACAACTTCCAGAACAATGTCCCATTGCAGACCAATATTGGCCATGCTCGGGCTGCGGTAGTCATTGGAATTTTAGCTATTGCTGATTTAAGGCAGTACAAGCTCTCCGTATCCGACAACTCAAGCCTCGAACGAAGCGAACGGTATTTCACCACATCCCTCCGTCTCACGGCAGAGGAAACCGGTTTGCCACGAGTGGAGTCAGCTCAAGCCAGAATATTACAAGTCTTGTATCTTTTGCAAACATCACGCATGAACCAGGCCTGGTATGTCTTTGGAAATACGATTCCCATAGTTTCTGCTTTGGGTCTGCATCGAAAGGCAGTGAGGCATCGTGTCGGTGGAAGTTTGAGCCCTACCGTGGATTACATCACCATGGAGTGCTGCAAAAGAACCTTTTGGGTTGTCTACACCATCGACAAATACCTTGCTGTGGTATTCGGTAGACCTCGGTTCTACCACGGTGACGATGTCGACCAAGACTACCCGGACAGGGTTAATGATGAAGACATGACATGTCAAGGCCCAACACTATCTGAACCCCTGATGGATTGCCATGTTGACTCGCTAATATTTCATGCCAGGTGAGTTCAATGTCAAACCAAACATCTTAACCTAACAATTAGCAGGATAGCTCGGATTATTGAGTCCATATCGCGAGAGGTGTATTCGCTCAAACCAATGAGTAACCAGGACCGCCTTGCTGCAGCACAAGATTTCACTCGCGAAATCCATGACTGGCATAGAGAACTCCCGCCACACCTTGGATCTGTTCGTCCCCTGAGTTTGATTCCAAGTTTTGCACGCCAGGGCACAGCATTGAAGCTCGCTTACTGCCACGCAATCATCCATGCAAACAGGCCATTTTTACTAGAGTCTTCAAGTGGCACTGATCAAGCTTCTTTAGACGCCTGCGTCTCAGAGTGCCTCGCTGCAGCCAAAATGGCACTCGAGACCGTTGACCGCATGTTTTCAAATGGGCACGCCCTCTTTTTCGCATTGTGGTGGACCCCCTATATTACCTTTTGTGCACTCGCCATCGTCTACGTGTGGGAGATTAAGCAAAAGGCAAATGGAGAGACAGGAATGGATGATCCTCTACTTTTTCGACTGGCCGAACAGTGCCAATCCCATCTCGCTACAACTCTCGGAGTTGAATCGCCGAGCCACAGATACAGTGTCATCATCGAAGAGTTAAGAGTAGGAGCCAAGTACGATGCGTCTTTTGGCGCGTCGCAAATGATGGCAGCACAGTCCCGGCAGGACCATGCGTCTGGCGAGATGGATGTGGGAGAATCCTTGGAGTCGATGGCGGATAATCTGGCATCCATTTTCGAGGACCAAGTCGAAACACGCTCGCATCCCCTTCAGTGGCAGCCTACCGACTGGCTTGATCTTGACTCTTCAGTAAGTGGCCACGGACTATCTTGTGAATGCTGAGTTAACATTGCTAGGCCTTTGGGTTCTTTTCTGAACTAGACAGTGGACTTATTTTGTAACCCTACATTCAGTGGGACTGGAATCAAAGACAGTTCCGGTTGAAAACTTCCGATAATAGGTTTCTGAAACCCTGCTCCAAGGAATCTATTTTGCCGCGAGATTCATATTTACAGATTTGGCTTGGGCGCTCCAAAGATTCGCCAATCCAAAGTGCTCAATAGAAGGCCTTCAAGCTATGTTTCCAAGAGTATTTCTTCCATTGCCCAACCAAAAGACAGCAACCAATCGCTGAACAGTCCTTATTTAGCACTCACGCCTGTGCCGCAGTAATCGGCATACTGCTTGGAACTCGAAACTGGATTTCCCCACCACTAGAAACAACTCATTAGCTTTGCAAAGGATATGGTTAAGAAATGTCAGGCATACCGTAGGGAAAGGAACTTCGTCTCCTGAGCCACCAAAAACTGCAAAGGTCAAAATAAACATCATAACCTTGGCGCCCGCATCCAGACCCCCTCCAACAATGTAGTTGTACTTGCCAAACCAAGCTGGATTCTTCAAGCGCATAAAATACTGCGACCAGAGTCCGGTTATAATTTGCGACGAGATGACAGATGTTGTGCCGGCTGTAGTGAGGGAAGCATTGTGGAAGATGACGGGAGAAACAAGTTTGCGGACCTCCCAACCAAAGATTGTAGGTTTCCTGCGCGCAATAAACCAGTGAACAACCGGAATGGACGCTCCAAACAAAATAGATAATGGTATCCATCCATATCCGTCCTTACCAAATCCATACACATATTTGGCCAACGACCAAGTCACTGCAGTTGTGTTCAGAGACTGTATTTTTTGTCCACTCCAGACTTGGTTTCCGATAGGGTCTAGAAGAATTTCTCTTCGGTTCGTAACAATGTTATCCATTATGACGTAGTTCAGGGCAGTGCCTAAGAGACTTCCGTAGGTTTGCAAGATGAACATGGTCCTCCAGGGAATTTTAAGGTACTGTGCCATCTTCAAATCTGTCGCCAAAAATACGGACAGAACAGTGATTTCGTGGCTAAACATGGAGAAGTATAGGTTGGCAATTGGTTTTCCGGGCTGAAGCACACCGCATAGCATTTTTGAAAGGTTGTTGGTCGAAACACTCGTGCCCAACAGACCGTAGAGGCAAAGAGAGAAGGGAGCAACGATGCAACCAAGCAAGATTGCCACAAAGTAAGCCCAAGGGTCCAAAGTCGTGTTGCCGACATAAATGGCGCCCAAGCCAAGAAATAATCCAACCAAGAGCACTATGCCATACCACCACAGGGGGACATCCTTGTAGTTCTGCTGCATTATTCTGTAGTGCGGATCCGTTTCCTCCTTAGACCAGGCTTGTTTGAGAGCCTTCTTGATCTTTGGTCCATGAAAGAGACTAATGTGAGTAATCAGTCCGCCAATGGCCGCCATCGCTGCCATGTTGGCCCAAATATTTGTGGCGGTAAGTCTGGGGAGACCGTGCTGTTCCAAGGCGTCGGGGTCCAAGATTGCTGTTTTGCCAAACACCGCTGTCTGGTTGTACACCTTGCCAGTTGTGTCGTCAAACATGGCTGTCGACATGAATGGGAATTTCTTGGCACTCCATGCGCCGCTGTAGTACAGGGCGAAGCACATGATGTACGATATAAGGATGCCAGCCCAAGCATTCGCCTGCTGAATCAACGGAAGCGACATGTAACGCGATGTAATGTACTGCCAATCAAGGGAAAAGTTGAATAGTCCCTGTCCCTCGTTGGAGGAGATGCCGCCAAATATGGTCATCAAAATCTTCCTCTTTGATGGTGCAGCATTCTTAGATGCGAGGCAGGGAATGGAGATACCATTCATCCAAGGCCAAATGTATGAGGCAATAGGTTCCCATATGAACATGGCGATGCTGGTGATTCCAAACACGCGCAAGCGATCCCGATTCTCACCCTTTGGATCACGGTGAAACGTCTGGTAAATAGATATCATAGGCAGGCATTGCCACCAAACCATTTCACTCGCTGATGTAAATTAGCTTACAATTTAAATGATGTGCGTTGACGGTCCAGGCTACACTTACGATGAACAATGACAGATCTTAATAGACCAACTAGTCCGTATCCGAAAATGGATGCCGAGAAAATCGTCAAGATGGCAGTCGCTGCCTCTGTTTTTCGGTCGTAAAATAGTCTCTCGGCACCAAAGACTTGCACGATCGCTGCGCCGTTTGCACTCGATGTCGATAGAATCGAGGCCACGGCGTGTTCCTTGAGCCCGAAGTGTCCCGGATTGATGAAATGCACAACAGGACCAAGCCATGCAGCCTGGGACGGGAAGTATTTTGTGACGTGCTCACGGCGAGGCAGCACCACTGACCAAGCAACGCCGATGACATAGGCCATCAAGCACAGAAATACAGACGCAAAGGACACCTCGACGGGCTTGTAAAAGTAGATTTGGTTAATACAGGCAGCGAGCGCTGTCAAACCTGACCCAATGACGAATGATCGAAATGTGCAAGCCGGATCATGATCGTCTTGGGTGCTCACCACATATTGGGCAACGTCATTACCATCACGAATCACCACGGATCCATGGACAAGTTGTGCCTGGTTCTCATCTGGACCTTTGACATTTTGGTCGTTGTCCCCATCAGACTCATCGATCAGTTGGTTGGCGGCTGAGACTTCAACGTTGGAGGTCGTCGGCTTCTTCGCCGTTGCTGGGAGCCCCTCATCTGTTGAGAGGCCAGCTTGATTCCTTGTCCCATCTCCCATTTTAACCATACATACAGGCTGGAGCTTGAACTGACTTTTACCGCGGTGGTGTGGTCATGAGAGTCGGTCTGGGAGGACATTTTAAGTCCGCGTACCGTTTAAGTAGCATTTCGAATGAACCCATGGCAATGGTTCGGAGGCCTTAACCTAAATCCTATCCACCAGCTATTCCCGAACCAGTTGCACAATCAGTGGATTGCGGGACTTGAAAGATCTCTGCTAGTTACTTGATTGGCAATGACTGGTGAAGGCAGGGCAATTCCTCCAATCGAACGACGAATTCACTGATGCAAACGATAAGGATGATTGTGCAATGCTTGGCACAAGTATCCCCCACAAATAGTACTACACTGCGGTCAGCAGCCTGCAACGGTGGGACTTGCCGCTGTGCAAGCTCAGAAACAATTGAGTCCGACTGATTGGAGAACCATGCAAGGTTATTGATCAAGGTTAACTTAGTTGGGTAAAGCCCATGGATGTTGTCGGTATGCTCTCCTCCGGCACAGTAAATTTCCACAAAAAGTAAAATTTGTTCGGGTCGGATGCTTTAGTTTTTTTACTCAATAAAGACAACGTGAGCAGTCAAGTCAGAATCGCGCGATTGATTGGTTTAAAAAAAATTCTCCCATCAATTTCTCGGAATCCATACTCATGGGAAATAGCTCAGTATTTCCTCATTCGTTGGAGTGCAACCTAATCAGTTGACTTCATAGGTCAATCCTTTGATGCTCCCCGTTTATAACAGTGGGTAGCTGATTGGCTCTGCCATATCCCACTTCACGTCACAGCCTCGCGACCTCACAAGTTCATCAGTATTCGGGATGTGGGTTCGCGAGACACGGAGAGGAGCCCCAAATGCACCAGAACAACGCTAGCACTAGCACTCCGGGTGCAGTCGGCGGGTCTTATGAGATGACAACAAGACTCGTTCGAATGCAGCTGGATGCAAAAATGACAGTTCTAGAACTGACTATCTGGCAAAGGTGGCAAACTATTCGAGTCCGACAACTCATGACCTCGGCGGTGCCCAAGCACCAAGCTAGAATTAAATGTGCAGCTACATTTTTCTTTTGAGTAATGACGAATTCTCATTCGACAACAACTCAGACACGGCAGCGACAAGAGCCAATGAAGGCAGGGTAATTACGAGTGAGATGTAGAAGAAGAGATCATGCATGGGATTAGTGTCAAAGCTCGGTCTTGGATTGCTTTTGCTCAGCTGCAGCCATGACGTGATGACGGCAGGCACCAATTTTGACATATCACCTGGTGGCAAGCTCGTTCTTGTCAGCTGAATCTCGGCGTCAACGCAAAGATGCAGCCGGCTGCAGCGGCGTCATGCCGATTGAGAATTGATGGCATTCCCGCGGAGCCTGGAAGCGACCGCCGACCATCGGCCCCACTGAAGCTCACAGACCTCCCTCCGCAAACTCCACATTTGCATCTTCAATCTCCACGCCACCACAAGAAGCAGAACCTCAGCTTCCGCCTCGGCTTCCGCCTTCTCCTCGACCGCCCGGCCTCCATCCCGACCGCCGCCCTGCACGCACGCACGCACACAAATACCCTCCCACAGCTGCCTCCCGCGTCGTCGCGCACCATGCGCTGAGTCCCGCCTTCCGACCAGAAAGCCCCATGGCGTCCCGCGCGACGCTGACTCCCCGCAACCATGTATAACCGCGACTCCAAGATCATGCGCAAGCTGCTCGGCAAGGCCATCCCCGAGACGCCGAGCGGCGACCCGAGCAGCCTGTCCATCACGAGCGCGCCCGCGTCCTCCATCACCGCCACCTACCGCCCCTCCAAGTCGCAGGACGGCGCCTACAGGACCGGCGTTCCCATCCTCAGCCTCGATGTCTCCTCCGACCGACGGGCCGCCGTCCTGGGCGGCGCGCACATCCTCAAGACCCTGATGCTCGACGACCCCCAGAGCCTGCAATTCAGCTTCCACGAGGGCGTCGACCTGCGGGCTGTCATTGCCGCGCAGGCTGCAGGGCCCAAGGGGGGGTCGACCTCGGACCAGCTCAGCATCCGAGACGTCAAGTGGCATGGCCATTCGACCATCTTCACGGCCTGCGCCAACGGCAAGATCTTTGCCTACGACGTCACCCGCGTTGGGTCGGGGGCTGCCGAGCCGTTGGAGTATATCCAAATGCAGGAGGACTCGCGCCAGATCACCACGCTGGACGTAAACCCCCATCTCAAGAGCTGGCTCCTCTCCGGCAGCCAGGACGGATTCGCCCGCGTCTTCGACACCTCATCCCCTCTGCAGAGCCGCTCTGGCGGAATCACCTTTCGACAGCGCTTTGCGCCCCTCAAGTGCATTGACCCCATCCGACAGGTGAAATGGTCTCCCAAAATTGGACATGAGATGGCATGCTGCACTGAGGGGGGCGTGGTGCTGAAGTGGGATGTTCGACAACCTGGGAGGCCACTGCTGCGCATCAACGCACACGAGAAGGCCTGTTCTTCCATTTCATGGCATCCAGACGGAACACACCTCATCAGTGGAGGCTGGGATACCAAACTGCATGTGTGGGATCTCGGCACCAATGCTGACAAGCGCCAGAAGCCAAAATATACCGTCTCGACACCTGCACCCATCTTCACCGTGGCTTGGCGGCCAGGCCTCTGGTCAGCAACAGCGCAGAGCAAGAGAGTTGCCCAGGTCGCCGTGGCATATGATGATAGCAGCACTCGACGCTACGGAACCTCTGCGGTGCACATCTGGGATCTTGCCCGGCCCACAATGCCCTACAAGGAGATCGACAGGTTTGAAGGCTCCCCCGGTGCCTTGCTTTGGCAGGACCAGGACATGCTCTGGACAGTAGGTCCGGACGGGCTCTTTGCTCAGTGCGATGTCGCCTTTGCCCCGAAAGTAATTGACCGCCAGTCGACGTCCGCCATGGCATTTTCGCCAAAGGGCGACGTTTTAATGTTTTTAGATGAAAGGTCACATTCCCAACGGCCGCGCCCAAGCTTGAACCATCGTCATTCTGACATGATACCCCGGACACCATACGGCTCAAGCCCCAACACACCCATGCTCAGCATTAGCAGAAGTGACTCTGAGGAAGACGTCGTGGGTAGCTTCTTGGGCCCTAGGAAGCGACCAGGCCGGAAGCGGGGTGCAAGCGGGAGATCAGGCGCGTCGATGAGCACCACTCCCCCGTCCGCCCCTAGCATCTCTGATGACCAAAAGCTGCTCCTAGGCCTTGATCAGGCCATCAAAGTAACTGGAATATTCAAATCTCAGCAAACCATGGCATCGGGACACATTCCTTCTACTAGAACCACTCAGGTGTATCAGTATCTCTCTACCATATACCTCGAAACGCTCCAGCGAGAGCTTCCATTTGTCAAAGGCGGCAAGTTGCTTCATCGCAGAGTTGCTCATATCATGGAGCAATACGCCAAGGCCGCCGAAACGGTCAGCCTTTTTCGACTCTCGCAGACGTGGCGCGTACTATCGTATGCCGTCAACCTTCTTCTCGAGCGGAGAGCGCAATATCACTATGAACTACGGCTAGGTCGGTTTCAGAAAGTCAAGATTGATGAAAAGAAGGGGAACGGCAGATTAAAGCCCATTGATACCTATTCCAGTAGTCAGATTTACGGTGAGGAGACGCCGCGGCGGCTGTCTACTCAATCAAGCGCCCCCATAGGCCGGTCCATGTCGAGCCGATCCCTCTTGTCCGAGGGCATGATGGAGAGCACCTCCAACGTTCCGACGCCCATTGCCCGACCGGTGGACAGCAACGGCCACTACGACCATTCGCAATCGATTGGAACACGGCTCGCTGCCGTGGCAGAGCCTGACGAGCTTACCTTGGGACCGGCGATGCAGCAGCAGGAGGATACGCCCCGAAAGCGTCTTGACTCAGTCCCCGTCTCGGACGTGAGCCATGATAGTGAGCAGTCACACATCTCCAGCACCGAAGGTTACGACTTCTACGATGCAGATGCATTAACCACGGCTATGGATGTCCCCATGCCCAGGAAAAAGGAGCCGCTAACCCTCGACTACCTTAACTCCCGGAATGCTGACCGTGGTAAAGTCGTTAGGCACGATTCGGATGAGAGTTTTGCTCAGATGTTTTCCACCTCGGACGCAGCCCGCCAGGCACCAAAGCCTACCCCCGTCCCCAACGGAGGTGGGACCTGGAGGTCCAGCCTCGCTCGACACGCTTCCGACATGTCCAGGGAGAGCCAGGAGTACGAGAGCCGGATCCGTGGCGAGACGATAGAAGGCGAGGCCAAGGATGCCAGGGGCTTACCCAAGCGCCGCCAATCGACCAAAGTCCCTGAGTCCCCGGATGAAATGTTCTTGATTTCGCAGACAACAATGGGCACTGATACCGAGCCGTCCCAAACACCAATCACCTCCCAATCCGACATAGAGCCAGTCACCATCGTAGAGGACCTGGCCGCAACGCTCACGCAGATGCTGGAAGAACCGAAACCACAGCAACACCCCGTTATTCTTGCGCCAGCAAACTCCCCAAGCCGCGCCGCAAGCCCCTTCAAAGGGCCATCGCCCGCTCAGCAAGACGTCAGGCCGTACATTCTCGACACCGACTATCTCCCCTGGGCGGAAGACCCCCCTTATCCGCATCCCACTGTTTACGATGGGCTAGCACCGAAAATTTCCCCTCTTGATCCCTACTCGCTAATCACCAGGGCCCTCGACTTTGAGTCTCGAAGCTCAGCGCTGAATGCATCGGCCATTATTCTGCTCCTGAAGCCTCTGGTGCCGGAATCTGTCATTGACTACCACCAAGCCAGCGCAGTCCTCCGTCAACACCACTCACGACTTATGCGCATGAGCCTCTTCATCGAAGCTTCACTATTGCGCAATGTCTGCGTACAAGGATGGCCTGAAGGGCTGCCGGAATGGGGCGAAAACTACGCTGCCATATTTGCGCCAGCACAGCATGGCGTCAAGGTTGGCTTCTTCTGTTCCAACTGTAAGAAGCCCAGGGAGATGGACCCCAAGGATGGAGAGTCAGCTATCTGGACTTGCCAGCGGTGCCGCAAAGGCATGGCCCCCTGCGCCGTCTGTGGGCACAGGGATCCTGCACAAGCTACGTACGTGCCCAGCGAGATTTCCCAGGCCATCGACGCACCAGAGTCGTGGCTTTCGGAGTGGTGGTACTGCCCCGGTTGCGCCCACGGTGGCCATGCGTCATGTCTTCACGCCTGGCATGCCTCGCTCGATACGCCAGACAGCGGCAACGGCTCGTCCACGTTTAGCGACGGATGCTGTCCCCTCGACGGGTGCGGACACGCCTGCCTCCCAGGCAAGTACCGCGGCGAAACAACGACGGCGCGGGCCGATGAGCTCGGTCGCGCCACGGTCGAAAAGACGCGCAACGGGCGAGACGACCGCACCGCCGCCAACAGCCGCCGGTCCAGCCCTCGGCCCGGCATGGACCGTGCTGTCAAGGGCGAAGCCAACGAGATCCCACAGAGCCGAGCCGTCGGCATGGCCCGCGAGGTGCTCAACAAGGGCGCTGGCGGGGGTGGCATTCTGAGCTCGAGCCCAGGCAGATCAATGGCCACGGGAGAGCGAGAACGGCGCAAGAGCGTCAAGTTTGCAGCCTCGGACCGATGAATGCGGTCGGACTGATTGGCCCACGCCTCTTAGGGAACTAAACGACTGAGTTTAAGGGCTTTTTTTTTTTTACTTTACAACTCTGTGCTGTTTTATGTATTTCACTGCATGGCGTATGGTCTTGGTTGGATACTCGTTGTTATTCACGGGGGGTGGGGACAACTGATACGTTGCTTTGTAGACCAATTCGCATCATTATTTTATCTTTATAGCATAATACGATCTTAGCAGCTTTGATACCCAATCGGCAGTTCATTTAGGAATTTAACATTACTACGTGTTTGTCGTTGCAGGCGCAAGAAAAACGCACCCAACCCACATTCTAGGTTCGCTGAACAGCCCATCACCCCTCACCACCGTCATCATCATTAGTACTCTTCTCTCGGCGTAATACTCTATCTAGATACATTTTCTCTCAGACCCTTAGTTCTAAGCGTGAACTTGGTATCACCCTCCCCAAAAGGTAGTGATATTGCGTCACTCAGGCTATCAACAACTGCTTCTTCCGTATTTCCGTTCCCGTTGCTCTTCAAGAGAGCTTTCCGGATAGCGTCCCCGTGCAGCTGCATCGCCTCGCTCTCGTTGCTACCGCGGCGGCTTCCAGTAACACTAACAGCGTCTGCATCGACCTGAGTTGACATGGTTGACAGCCGGCCCTTGAGCCTGCCAGCCCAGAGCCCTCGAACGCCACCTTTTTTGCGCTCGGGGACCTCTTCGGTGCCAGCGCTGCAGACGTACAGCAGGTATTTGAGGTTGGGCAAAGAGTGGCGGATATCTACAACGCGAAGCCCCTGGGATGAGCAGAGGGCCTCGATATCCTTGTTCAGGAGAAACCACCCATACTCAAAACGCCACTGGCCAGCCGTGGATCCTCCTCGGGGAAGATACAGAGGAAATTCACGACGGGATGAGACTGTTTTCTCTGCAAGATGTGAAATGTCGTCGCGGGCGTAGGATCGAGAACCAAATGCATCAAGGGGGTAGGGAAGCGGGTGCGAGAGGTAAAACTGGAGGTGTCGCGTCAAAAGCGATACGAATCCGAGGCCGGCAGATAAAACGTCTTCTGGAATTTGCCGCGCCGTCGCAGCGTCGTAAGTTGAGTTTGGCAGGGGAATATTGCATATTTGAAAAGACAGGGGCGGCGCATTCGGAATCGGAATGATGGGGAATATGTCCGCGAGGTCTGAGCATATACGGCGTCGCTGTCCTCGAATCTGGTGCTCCGTCTGTTCAACCAGTTCTTTAGAGGCCTTGAGTGTCTCCTGGTTATTTGCAATATCCTCCTCGGCCTTGGCCTGGACCACCCTTCCTTGCTCAATGGCAGCTTTCCGGCTCTGTATTGATTGGCGCAAATCATCCCGTCTCTTCTTGGCAAAATGATTTGAGCGCTGTTGCGCGGCCACGTATTTTTGGGCCAATGCGACGGCCTCATCGGCAGTGTCGGTGGTGTCAACAGGCGCGTGGTCAAGGATTTGGTTAATTTCGTCCATGATGCGCTGCTGCGTCTCCATGGCATCGTCAATGGAGCTCTCGAGGTTGGCCAGCTTCATGAGGGTATTGTACGACGATGTGGCAGTGGGCGGCGCTTGCTTGGGCTCGGAGACGCGGTTGGGGAAGTCGAGCGAGTAGATTCCATCCTCGAGGTGGAAGATGAGGGCATTGGGAGGGAATCGACGGTCCACGAGGGTGCCAATGAAGTTGAGGCGTCGCAGGTCCAGGTGCTCCTCGAGCAGGAACATCCACGACGTGGTCCTAGGCCGTCGGGCCCACAGGCGGATGGTGATGTGGCATGCTCTGGAGACATCAGGCTCGTCGTCGGCGAGGCTAAAGAAGTGAAAATTGAAGTTCTTGAAGGGTAAAACGAATTAGTCGGCTGGTTCGGCGGGGGTTGCTCGTGTCGCGTGTCTGCTTACTGCCGACCTCTCCCGCACTTCGCTCACGTAGACGGGGTCGTTGCGGGCGGCGACGTGCAGCGAGAAGAAGACGTCGCCCACGGCCTCGTCGACGAGGGCCTCGAGCTTCCGCTGGCGTGCGGCGGGAGTCGCGTGCGCCAGGCTCAGGCTGGTCCTACGAACGCCTTGCGGGCGCAGGGCGTGGTTGTGGGCGTGGGCTTCGGGCCGCAAGCTCTCGCTGCGCAGGCTCTCTGATGAGCGCGACGGGTGCAATTGGCCCGTCTCGCGCACCACGGGGAGCTTCCTGGGGCCCCGGTTGAGATCGGTGTCGTCGGCGGCGCGCAGGCTGGCGTGCGCAAAGGCTAGGTTCCGCAGCCAGATGCCGCGAAGGTGTCGCAGCTTGCGGTTCTGGGCCCATAGGCGAGGGCGTCGAGGCTCGGCGGCGAGGGACGACATGGCGGGCGATGTGGGCGTGAAGCCAGCGTGGGGTTCGTCGGCAGCTATAACGACAGCATTTGGTAGGCAAAGGGGCGAAAAGTCACGGGCCACGGGGAGCTTTGGGGCCTTGAAGTCGATGATGTAGGGGAGGAGGGGCCACTCTCGCACTTGGGCGTCGTCATGGGGGAGCTCGGATCGGAGCTTAATCCTGCAGCCGTCCTGCCGGCTGAGGTCACTAAACCACGCCAGCCGCGATAGTTGCATGACCGTTTTGAGCGATCTCAGGACCCTTGCAGCAGTACCTGCGGATACACTGTGCGCGCCACGGGAAACAATCCATTCTTTTCCTTTCAATCAAGAACTCAACCAATGCCGAATTTCCAAATGTTAATTACTTGAAACTCGCTTTCTTTCGTGCTGACGGAACGACCGCTCCCTGCACAACATACCCATGTCACTCTGTGCTATGTCTTACACGAGACTGCACAACCAACCAAGACAAACAATTTACTAATACGGTACGATCTACCTGCACACCATGCATGCGCATCATTTATTCTACTCATTGTTGCTTTTTTTCATCTTGGTAGGATCAAGATTCCCAAACGTGTTTGATTGCCTTCTCTCTTGATCAGGACACACACTGTTCTGAATTTGAACCCAATCGCCGATTGCGTTTGCGCCGCATTGCGGCGTGCAGAGAAACATCAAGATGGACCAGATCACGAAGCAAGCAAAATAACCAGATTGAGAAAAAACGAATCGTGTTTGGATTATACTACCCGTAAAATAACGCTACATATACCTAAATTGTTTTTATGTGAAGAAAAAATATCATCCAGTGGGGATGCCCATGTGTGTGTGTTGGAGTGCGACAGAGCGCCTGGGATCCCAAAGCGTTTGTACGGAACCAATGTAACTCCTCAGATCAACCATTTCCCTGCGTCATAGACTCGTGCTCTGAATGGCAAATGTGCCCATCATGTACAAGTGCTGCCCTAATCGCAACTTACTGGCGGGTGAAGCACGAACCGGTGTGCTTGTCCTCGAGCTGGCTGTGGTCGAATCGCTCGCTGTCGGGGCCGGTGATGAAGCGGCAGTTTCCGTCGTCCTTGGAGGAGTCGTCAAAGTCGACAATGACGCAGACCTTGATGTTGGCAACGTCACCCTTGACAGTGGCAAGAGCACCGTCGGCCTGGCAGATGGCGAGGCAGTGTTGAACATCAGCGGCGTGCTTCTTGGTGGCGCGGTCAAGATCCTTCTGCTTAAGACCCTTTCCGCAGTTGGGCTTGTAGTAGGTGGTGAAGTGACCAGGAGCAGGACCAGAGCCTGGGGCAGGACCAGAGCCGGGAGCAGAGCCGTAGCCGGGAGCGGAGCCAGAGCCGGAGCCAGAGCCGGAGCCAGGACCGGAGCCGTTGCCATTGCCAGAACCAGAACCGTTACCGTGACCGGAGCCGGAACCGTTTCCATGTCCAGAGCCGTTCTGGCCATTTCCACTCTGACCGTTGCCATTGTTGCCGTTGCCGCTGTTGCCGTTGCCGTTGTTACCGTTGCCGCTGTTGTTGTTGCCGTTGTTTCCGTTGCCGCTGTTGTTGTTGCCGTTGTTGCCATTGCCACTGTTGTTGTTGCCGTTGTTTCCAGAGCCAGTGTTGCCGGAGCCATTGTTCCAGTGACCGTTGCCATGGCCAGAACCAGGGCCAGAACCGGAACCGTTGTTACCAGAACCATGGCCGTTGCCGCTCTGTCCGTTGCCATTGTTGCCGTTGCCGCTGTTACCATTTCCATGGTTGCCGCTGCCACTGTTACCATTTCCGTGGTTGCCATTGCCACTGTTGCCGTTGCCGTGGTTGCCATTGCCACTGTTGCCGTTTCCGTGGTTGTTGTTGCCGCTGTTGCCAGTTCCAGTGTTGCCGGTTCCAGTGTTGCCAGAGCCATTGTTCCAGTGACCGTTTCCATGGCCAGAACCAGGGCCGGAGCCGGAACCGTTGTTACCACCGTTGCCTCCGTTGCCGTTGCCGTTACCACCATTGCCATTGTTACCAGATCCACCGTTGCCGTTGCCGCTGCCTCCATTTCCATTGGAGCCATTGCCACCATTACCATTGGGACCATTGCCTCCATTGCCGTTGCCGTTGCCGTTGCCACCATTGCCATTGGGACCATTGCCTCCATTTCCGTTGCCGTTGCCGTTGCCGTTACCACCATTGCCATTGGGGCCATTGCCTCCGTTTCCATTAGAGCCGTTGCCACCGTTGCCGTTGCCTCCATTTCCATTAGAGCCATTGCCACCGTTGCCGTTGCCTCCGTTGCCGTTGTTTCCGTTACCACCGTTGCCGTTACCACCGTTGCCGTTGCCTCCGTTCCCATTGCCATTACCTCCATTACCGTTGCGGTTGGGGCTAGGCTTGGCCAGAAGGTTGGCGTTGATCAAAAAGTTCTTGCCCTGGGGTTTCTCGCTGAGGAGGCTGACGTGGAGAAGGCCATCTTGCCCAATCTTTCCCTTGTGCTTGGTGATGGCCTCAACATCAGCAAGGGTGGCAGTGTCGTCAGTGTGTTGGCCGGCGAGGTTGACATTCAAGGGGCCCAAATCCTTGGGGTCCCTGGTTCCGAGCTCGCCTTCGAGATCGCGGTTAACCACGACAATGGTGTTGCCAAGGGCATCGACCTTGGCGGTCTTGTCACCCAAAGCCTCGACCTTGGCAATCTTGCCCTTGTGTCCAGCCTCAATCTTAATAGCAGGCTTCTTGAGATCGCGGTTAACCACAACAATGGTGTTTCCAAGGGCGTCGACTTTGGCGGTCTTGTCACCCAAAGCCTCGACCTTGGCAATCTTGCCCTTGCGTCCAGCCTCAATCTTGATAGCAGGCTTCTTGGGATCGCGGCTAACAACAGCAACAGTGTGTCCGAGCGCATCAACCTTGGCAGTCTGTTTGCCACCGACAGTGACCTTGGCAACCTTCCCCTTGTGGCCAACATCAATCACGGCGACTGGCTTGTCATGCTTGGCCTCGCGCTTTTGCTCGCCAGCCCCTCCAGTAACGGCCTGGAGGTACTTGTGGAGGACATCAGGGGGAAGAAGGCTCAACTGAACCAGGATATCGCTATCCACAGAGATGGGACCGGCAGCGCAAGCATCATGGCGAGCTTCCAAGCCTTCGGGGCTGCGGCGAGAGCCGGCCTTCTTGTACACCTTCTTGGGCTTTGAGATGGTTAGCTTCTTCCGCCATTGACTCTTAGTTAGTATCAGAGGCTTACCTCAGTGGGTTGGACGACGATGCAGTCAGGCTCCTTCTTGATGTGGTGAGGAGTGTGAACCTTGACCTCAACCTTGGAGCAGCTGCCGACGAGTGCGGAGATGTCAACAACGCAGCCGCTGTTGACAACCTGGGGGACGTGGGAGATGCTGGACATGATGGAATATGTGCGGGGGGTTTTGAAAGAATGTGTGGTTTTTGAATAAACAAGAAAAGAAGAGGAATGTAAGGGATCGTAGAATGGTGAGTGATGCTGATGATGAGAACAAACTGACTTGGGCGGATCATGGATGGTATTTTATATTCCAAGTTGTCGACCATGGCCAAGTTGCATGTCCACGATGTGTACACTATGCTGAGCAACTCAAAGACCACCCGAGGGGCGTTTCTCCCGTCCTCAGTCTCGGGCGGTGGTGGCCCAGCAAGGCGTGGCTCAGCATGTCTGTCGGGTTGCGAAATTGAGTCTCTTCCAGACATTGCCAAAGAAGCAAGCGGGCTGTCGATCGTGAATCTCGAGTGGCAAAGGCAAGACGGTCAAGTCTTGTCACCGAGACAGTTTCCAGACGTTTAACACGAGCCTGTCTCATGAAGCAGTGGCCCACGGCCACGCCCCCAAATTGGGACCATCTCGAAATGCATTTTGGCGTCTCCGCAGCCGCGCTTGCAGCCACTCAACGTCCTCTCCATGGCTATGGCTGCGCGCTGCAATCGCCCGCATGGCAGCCGTTTACTGCACTCGCTTGGCAGCGCACCTGTGGTGGTTCAGCCGCCGGAAGGGAAGCTCCTCACCGGTGTGCTTCGCGCGTCCAAGCAAGGGAGAAGAAGCCGCCAGTCAACCACCCCGCTCCCCTGCGCGGGCGGCTGCAGAGAGTTGTGGGGTGTTGCACTTCCGCAAAAGCAATTCTCGATACAAATCCACCAGCACAAACACCACTCGCAGGCTGCAATTGCTACCGTACCCAGGGGCCCTGATTAGGTTGAGACAAACAGAATTGACAACTGAGAGAGAGGAAAATGCAAGCCAGTGAAGACATGGCTTGCCCACGTAGGTGATTCTCTATACTATGCTCGTCTCGTTTTGAGACTTTGCAATCTAGATGAGGAAAGACGTCAGAGACATGGGAGTTAACCAACCAAAGGCCCAGCGCCTTGGCTAGCTAACCGAGCCGCGCGCTATTTTTCTTTTCTTCTTTTCTTCCCGATTGTCTCTACCATCAAACTCGGCAAAATCAGATCATGGAAATTACCGTTAACGGTAACAATGGCATTCATCGTCTCTTCCGAATTGCGCCATCTTCCCAACGCTCACCGCTCAACCCAGGGCAAACAAGTCTTGCGGCACGGAAATAGGTCCGCCACATTGACTTTGTTCAACTGCCTACTTGTTACAGTTGGCTAGTACACCCAGTGGCAAAGGAGTCTTTGTTCCTTGTCTCCCCTACTCACACGCCCCATTCTCCCTCTATACCGCACCAACGCAGACTCTATCCTACAGTCTCAGATCATCAAAGTTGCTCCTGTCTTCGAGTAGGCGCACCAGAGGGAGGAAGAGTTCTTCTCCCTGCGGCTGGGCGGACGGGAGGAACTGCTGCAAGTCTTCCCACGTCTTCCAGTGCCACCCTTCACACTTTTCCGGCTCCAAAACCTGGCGAGATGTGTTAGCTAAAGTGGTCGGGCGAGTCCCTGCATTGTGTCTCTGCTTCCCGCCACCCTCTTCCGCCGTTCTCGGCATCCTTTTGACTTAACTCGACGTACCTGAGGTTGGGCCTGCTGGTCCTTCATCTCGCAGAGTACAAACAGTGTAATGTAGTGTTTCTGCGCGTCTTCGAAGACAGTGTTTGTGACGGCCACAATCTTGATGCCGCGCACCTCCAACCCCGTCTCTTCAAGCGCCTCCCGCTCAGCGCAGACCTCTACCTCCTCACCGTACTCTAGGTGACCGCCGGGCAATTGCCAAGTACCTTTTTATTTTAGCCCCCCAGGTCAGACACCGCTAAATACTACTACTCCTCCCTGATCAAGAAAAAAAGGAGGAGGATGGGGGAGGGGATGTTGTTCACCTGTGCCATGGCTTCCAGCACGCTTGCCCGTGACTAGCTTGCCGTCCGGTCCGTAGATGATGGCCGCAACGCCAACCCTGGGATGAGGCTTTTCCGAAGCCATGGTGATGTCCGATGCGCTAGTTTCGGCGATTCAGAAGATAGAGTTCAATCGGAGAATAGAGCCTGAGCAAAACGGTCGCTTGTTGTCAAATTGGCTAGTATAGTTGATAAGTGACTCTAAGATGTTCGGTTTGCGCAGCGATACGTTGGGTTGCGGCTTTTTCCCTAAACGGGGCAATTCGCCAACGATGAGTCATCTCTGTTGCCTGCCTATCTCTATCTGCTCTTTACTTGATGATGTTACGGCCATGGCAAGGGGCATTACTTGCTGTGCTTCTATTTTCAGAAAAGTCAATCGGGAGAATAATCCTAAAATGGGAATTGCGTAAGGGAGCAGGATTTTCGCTTGTTTTCCCCTGGTCCCACCAACGTTTGTCTCAAGATTGCTCGGATCGGTATCTACGCTTTGCATGATCAACACTCGAGTTGAAGTCAATATTACAATCAGAACGTTAGATCGTCTAACTTTTAACTCAATAACATTAGATTTTACAAGGGGACAAATAAAAATAAAAATGACAAGTCTTAATAGCAAAGGCGGTAAAAAAAGTCTTTCCTCGACAAAGTATATTTCTGGTTCACAAGTGTTGTGGTATAGGGTAGCGTGCTTTTGAACCAAGCTGCATAAGAGGTGTTCCAGTACTACACCATCAGATTTTGCCACCCGGCCCTTCTTGCTTGTCTAAAAATAACACATCATTTGCAATCTCTTTTTCCCTTTTTAAAAGCCTAATTACAATATTCTTGGCAACATTCCAGTCGTACATGCATGAACATGCAAGCCGTTGCGTCGTGAGGGGTCCGTACTTTGCTGTGGGGCCGGTCAGAACTCGTATCCCGGATATCCCATCTGGGCAAATGTCCACGGTCAAGTCGCCCATGCTAAATCATGATTCACCCATTCGAACCTGGCTCAAATGTGCAATGCCATTTTTCGACAACTCACAAGTGTGCCACTTCATGCAGCCACACAATGAACACTCTCCATCAGTTTTGTTTTTCCTTGCGTGTGGACGCAAATCGGGAGATGCGAGTGACAGATTGACTCTGAGAAGAAGCAACTTGTCAAGCCACGAAAGCAGTTGAACGCTTTCCGCCTGCGGCCGTGGTTGGTTTTTTCAGGGTCGATGCGAGACCTCACCCGTGCCTGGGCTAAATACGAGATTGCTTCGGGTCTAAGCTAGCCAATTGACCAATGCAGTGCTTGCTGTCGGGATGAACTGCAGTCTATCATCTCCCTGCGGAGATTGGTGGAGATCTTGCAGGAGACGTGATCTCCCCAAGCAGGCCATGTGGGTATCCAGATGCGTCCGCGCCGATCAATCTGGAGCCGAACACCGATGGAGCTCATTCTGACATTGCCCATGTGAGATGCGGGTGGCTGTGGGACATGAACCCCCCTTGGCATGACAGCTGCAGCCCTTCTCGCAAGCAGGAGGGCCCACCACTAAGGTGGTGGAAAGTGAGCCAAAGTCTCAGCGCCCAACTCACGCCTCACCAGCCTCGCGAATCAGAACCCCTTTGGCGCCCCGTCTCACTCAGCCCCCCTACCCGACAAACCGAATAGTTCACGGGAGGGTTCCGAAGAGCACTGCACTGGGGCTGTCTGTGCGTTTGGCAGAACTGCAAAGGCTCCACCATATCTGGGCTGCCTCTGCCGAGACTCCCTAGCCACGACGGCTTCACTTTGAACGCTTTCCAGCCCGAAATCCGCCGAGCAGAAAGCCGACCAAAGACAAATAGATCGCGGCCGCCGATAACCTCATTCGGATCCAGCTTCCAATTTCGTTTCATGCAATGGAAACTAGGCCCATGGCCCCTGGTATCCATGCTCCTCCGCAACATTGCGGAATACCACGTTGACACATGTGCCCAGAGCCGACTCTGGGCCGATCACGCAGCCCCCGTGCGTCTGGCTTTTGGATTCTTTGACGGCCTCGGGCAAATGCAACATTCTGGCTGACTATGACTCGGCAAAGCATGTGACCGCTTCAGCGCATCGCTGCCGACAGGCAGAACTTTTACCAGAGCGCAGGCTCGCATTCAAGCACCAAGGCTTGCTTGATTCCATATCACAAGGCGGTTGGTCTCACGAGTTTGCCCTGTCGTTTGGGTGCATGGCATCATAATCACGAAGCGTCTTGGCTCCTTCATATATCATTATTTTCCCCTTACGAAATTCATGGAAATGGCTGAGATGGGGCAAATAGTCCGTACAGCGCGTCCTGCGAAATGTCCTTCTCCTGGTCATTCAAAAAGTCGAGAAGGCCGGGCGAAGTTCCCCAGGCAGGATCGACATGGTCAATGATTCCCCCAATGTACTCCGAGGACACGGTGGGCATGTAACTCGGTGCAGGGTGCGTGGCAGCCTGTGTCAATG
Source organism: Calonectria honghensis (assembly GCA_013403855.1). Classification (NCBI taxonomy): domain Eukaryota; kingdom Fungi; phylum Ascomycota; class Sordariomycetes; order Hypocreales; family Nectriaceae; genus Calonectria; species Calonectria honghensis. Next base: position 866,136 of record VTGB01000001.1, read on the forward strand.
TTGGTCCTCCAGCTGAAGGGGTCATCGCAAGAGGGAAGAAGAAGCTCTCATCCAGACCGGCTGGTTGAGGCTGCTCTGGACCAGCTGTGCTGCCCTCTTTGATGCTGACTTGGAATTCACGGACCATGTCTTGCAGAACACTCAGGGGTTTTTTCAAGCCGAAGTTGCACCCAAGCTGAAGCTCGCTGAGACAAGTCCAGAAGAAGGCGATGGGCTCAGTGAACTGGCCTCTTTCGCGGCGCTCTTGGCGAAGAATTGCAATGACAGCCGAATATACGGCATATGAGAGTAAGAATGGGGCACGGCGCAGAGTGAATGACTCTCGGTATCGTCGCACGAGCTTCTGAATCATCAGGGCGCTCTGAATGCAGGCCTCCTCCGCTTTGCGCTTAGCAGCTTCGTCCGAATGTCTTCGGAGATGACCTTCCTCCAAAAAGGCACGGTGGAGAAGGATGGTCATGGCATGAAACGTGGTGCTATCAACTTGGTTAGAATCTAATCTGGGTGGTCAAGCAAGGGAGGGGAACGGCTCACTGTGGGGTGATTTGATGGGGTGGGGGCGTAATAGTCAAGGTATCTTCGGGGTCAAATCGCAGGTGGCTGGGTAGGCTGGTTTGCCATTTTTCCAACTCTTTTTCAATCGATGCCCTCTTTCCCAACAGGTACTCTGGCGAGTGTTTCACGCATTGAATACCATAAAGATCGTTGATTCTCGTCGATATTTGGAGCAACCTGACCAGACTGCTGAATGTGGACACAGCGTGGGCCGGTTGAGGGCCGTAGGCTGGTGGTGCCTCAGCAGGGGATTTCGGGTCCGTGTATGGCTCCCATTCTTCGAGTTCCTCGAACGTATCCAATAGCTGCAGAGGCACCCTGGCTTGTGCAGAGGCAAACATGCAAGGTCGGCCGAGGTACAGGGCCTGCGTGGCATCGGTTGTGAAAGCAGCCCAGTAGAGACGCTTGCGCATTTCCTGTTCCAAGTCTCGTCGAAGCATGCGCTCATTATTGACACCGCCCGCGCTCTGGTAGTCGGGGCCAAGCATGAGGTGACAGCCCAGATCGATAATCATGCGATGGGCGGTACCTGACAAGCTCCAGCCTGCGCTGGGACGCCCCTGGGAGACAAGCGACACGCTGGTGAGCAAAAGCGCAAGGGCTGATGGAATGCTGGGTTTGTCCAGCTCATCGATCAATAGCTCGCGGAAACGATCGTAAAATCGCCGCCCCACAGACCCAGGATCCTCGGGATCCGCGCGCAGGCATAGTCGATCGCTGTAGAGCGACGTTGAATAAAATATGGCGTTGAGTAGGAGCTTGTTGACAAATGGACCGCCGCCACTAGCAAGACTGTCCATGAATGCAGGTCGGTACGAGATCAGATACGCGTAATGTTGCCGGTTGAAGTGCAAGTCCAACAAGTGCTTAGCTAGCTCAGGGTCACAGCCATCCAGGTCCATCATATCTTTGGGCTGTCTGAACATGCGCGCTTCCCTCTGGCGCTGCAGCGCCGCATTGCTTATGAGTCTAGCCTTGGAAGCAGCAATGGCATCATCACCCTTTCGGGTCATGGTGCTGATGTTTTCTCGGTGCTGAGCCCGGGATGTGGGGTTCATGATGCTAGCTAGACCGTGGACGGCAGAAACATAGCCATTCTCATGGAATACACCAGCAACACGAGCCTCGCTGGGCGAAAGACCGGAGACCCCATCGCCATTTCCGTCGTTACTAATCGGGCGTGGGGGTGGCTTCGACACAGCAATGGAATCCGGAGCGCCTTGGTCCACAGATTCCCTAGAGGCGGAGAGAATGTTGCCGAAGCTGCCCACGGGCGGTTTGGTGTCAGGGTCATTCGGACCAACGCTGCTTCGGGGAGGCGACGAGAGGAAGTTGGCGCCCATGTCGTGGTTTACCGTGGATGCGGTTGGGGTCGGGAGCGGGCTTGCGATGGCGGCCGTCGAGGCCAGGCGGCTCAGGCCGTGCGAGGTGTAATCCTGCGATGGGCCGTTGGTGTCCATGAGCTCGGCGGTCCAGTGCTCTTGCATCTCGGGAGAGAGGATTCCGGAGGCCTTCATGTGATCCAGCATGGCGGAGACGGTGGCCTCGAGGCTCTGGACGCGGGCGCGGGAGGGTCGCGGTTCTCGCCTGGCATCATGGGGATAGATGCACGGCAATCCGTTGTTGGTGCACTCGATGCACTGGGGGCGTGCGCCGTCGCATCGGACTTTCTTTTGGCGGCATGGTGTGCATGTCTTGCAGAGGGTGCCGGCGGGAGAGGCTCTCGAGATGCGGTTGTCTTTCGGTGGGCGCTTGGTGACCTTTGAGTTCGTCATTTGTGCGGCGGGTGCGCGGCCGCCGGCGAGGCGAGTGCGCAAGTACAGTCGGGGGGTCGGGGCGGCGGGTTGGTGTCGGGAGGAGGGAAAAATGTCGTGATGCTGGCTGTGGTGTTGAAGAATGGCGTCGGCTATTACACATCACACATCAAGGTATCCGGACGGAATAGTCCCGTACCGTGCTGCCACCGACTGACCGGGGCTTTACCTTGGTTCTACAAAGCTTGACAGGCGGAAAGAACAGCCGAGGGCGTCGGCTGCCGTAGGGGCAGCTCCATGAGGGGCCGTTGGACCAGGGCATTTTTCTGCGGGTGGGCCCGTTAGTTTGCATGTTACTGGCTGCCAGAGGGCATTGCCCACTGAAACTCAGCGCTGCGGCCACTAGAGATGCCGCTGCTGCTGACCGAGCGCGTCCAGCCCGGGTCCACCCGATGTCTTCCCGGGTTTGGCCATGGTATGGATGCCGGGGTGCGAAAAGGGAAAAGGGAAGGGGCGGGGACGGCATTCGGAGGGGGAACGCCGAGGAGCGTACTTTCGCTGAGGTGTCCGGTGAGCCAGGTCAGGTGAGCATGGGTGAGACGCCGTCGTTTGTGTTTGTGATGGTGAGAGCCGCCGAGATGGGGACGGCGCAATTTTTTTTCTTTTTTAGCCATGAGTTGTACCACGGGACAGGTCGGCAAGGTGGGGGGATAACTGCACAGTAGAACCCACCAGACATCGGCAGACAAGGAAAAAAACAGCAGAGGTTGAGAGGCAAAAAGACCCAATGTGTCAGCAAAAAGCAAGGATGTGTCTGATTGTTATCCTAGAGGTGTAATTATCTCTTGATTATGCGCCCTCCACTAACACGCTTCGCTTAATTATCGCTAGAGCTCGCAATTTCGCTCCCAACGAAGAGCTTCAAAATTTTAATTATGGTCGAGCCTTTCAGGTTTTTTTTGGGAGCCGCTGTTCGTGATGACATAATTGGCCCATCATGTTGTGAATTTGTCAGAGCTCCAAGCCAACCAGTTCAAATTATTCGAAAACATTGTTTATCTATTATTTTCTTTCAATTCTATTTTAAACAAGGCTAATCGTGTACCAGTCCCAATCTCGCCCAGCGTACTCTATATTCAATCGCCTTACCCTAAATCACGAGGAATTGCCTTCTCGATTCTAATCCATGCTTTTATTCATATCTATTGTTGCCGAGACCTACAAACAGGCCTTTTTTGCGATACGGCGAAAATTTAACCTCTACTTGTTTCTGGCGAAACTGGGCTTATATTGCTGCAGCTGGGCGGTGTTGATATACCGGAACCTGCCTGCCACTAGTTAGAACGAACCAATTGATAATAGATTAGAGCCGTACCGTGGAATTAGTCGAGACTTGAAGCATTTGTTTCAACTCAACCAAGCCTTGCAAGATCTCTGCTAGGAGGGCACTCTCCATACCCGGTTCCTCTCTGGATGACCCCTTTCGATCACGGAGCTCGCCAAGTTTAGACACTAGAGTATCGATTTGGAGCCCAGCCTCTCGTGGAAAAGGTGAGTAATCTGACCTGGATACAGTTTCGTCTTCTTGGTCGATATTTTTTGGCAAAAGATTTATCGACGAAAGGGCAAGAGAATGCTGGAGACTCGTTTCCCTGGCGAGGGCCCACCCATCTCTGCCTTGGACAAGACGCGCGTAGATCTTAGGCTCTCGCTTGTCACGGAGGCTGGTTGATCTCAAAGGGCCGAGAGCGGAGCAGAGTTGCGGATCGGCTATTCGAAGAGCTGCCACACAGCTAGATTTCCACAAAGGTGGCGCAATGGGGTCTTTTCGATTTTGGACCATGATCACTAGGAGAAACGCCAGACTGATAGCTGCAAAAGCAATAGGCGCTGCCAACCAGCCCCATTGGACAACGACTAGGTTGCGCATGGAATGGGCGGTTCCCTTGACTTGGATTATTTTGGCAGAGACAAATTCTTGGTCCGATTCGCGCATAGCATTTGTTATGCTTCTGGCTATGTTGCCAAGCAGGACCCGGAGCCTATCGATACCGCCGCCGTCTTGTTGCTCTAAGATCTTGAGACTCTTTGCAATAGCCTGGGCCTCGGAATTTTGAAGAGCCTCTTTCAGTAAACGTTTGTTGACAGCTATCGAATCTTTCCCCTGCAAACCTTCGAATTTAAAGATGGTCCGGGATAATAGCCCCATCATGTAAAGTTGCATTGAATAGTGGACGGTGCCTTGCACAGAGAAATTTGAACCTTCATGGTTCACCGAGAGTATAGAACCATCTGAAACAGTTTGAAAATCTAGGAAATCGGTAGTCTGTCGAATGGTCGTGGCTATGCCATTGGTGACGCTGGTTGAAAAACTAGGCACACACCAGTATAGCGCGAATTCGATAGCCTCAACCGTACCGTTATGAGAACCACGAGCAGCATAGTCGCGGTAAAAGACATATGTATCGGCGATTACACCCGTGCGGTTTTTGAATTTTAGAGACGCAAATTCAAGTCCTTTTCGCCTTGGCTGCGTCAGGTCGTCTTGCATCCTTTGCTGAAAAGAATGATTTGTGACCGCTGAAGTAATATGTACATCAGCGTCGCTCGCAATACAATAGTGGTCGTTGATGCAGAATCTTTGTGAATTTTCTTCGGATGACCGATTTTGCACATGAGAAGTTACGTCGTACGCTGAGTAGCATACAGAGAGAGAATGGTACTCAGGGAATGTACAATTACCACTCGGACATACCTGCCCTGTGTCATTGATTTGGGTACTTGGATCAGCGTAAAGACCTCCAAGTAGCCCGCTTTTTATGCCAGGTTGGATAAAATAAATCCCTGCATTGTTTGATGACGGCCAACCCCAATCCTTAACAACGGGGAGTGTAGCATTCATTTTTGGGTCAATAACGCTTCTCATCTCAGATCGAATCAGTTGCTGCGCCAGAGGTGAAACTCCCAGTTGTAAAATAATAAGGAGCGCTCCGACCGAGGCCATGGGTGTTACTCGGAGCTTCCAGAGCAGATTGATGCTTCCAAGCAGGCCCCGACTTGCGTCGTCATAGGTTTCGAAATCGTCAAGCGGATGAGGAGACCGAGAAAACCAAAACCATTTGAGCTGTCCAAGGCAAGCCGTCACAACAGCCGTGGCGGAAAAGACGGAAATCGTCGTCAGGATGGACACGACAGTATTGAGAGTGATGTCCCAGTCTGACAACATGTGAAATGATTGTACCTCTTTCCCATTGTTCACTGCTAGAACAATGAAAAGTACCAGTACTAGGGCGCAGCTGAGAGATATTGATGAAATTTCGAAAAGCCATTCATTGTCAGCACATCTCGTGAAGAATTTTGACGTCTGATTGACGAGTTTCGACCGAGTCATGTGTGAAACGCAAGCAATAATATGAAATCTGGTCCAAGGTCAGCAAAATGAAATGTTACACTTTGATAGAGACAGCAAACGTAAAATGTCATTCCGCTGATGCGCAGCGCAATGATAGCCTATATTCCGGTTCACAAAATGAATGAATAAAAGTTGCAAATGCTGCACAAGAATCGACCATGTGCAGTCGGGCGGGAGCTGAAAAAAGTACAGACATATTGCTCCGCCATCATCAGCGAGCTGGCAAGAATTGTCAGCTTCGGTGCCTTTTTCATGCATCGTGATCTCATCCTGTAGATGAAGCAGCAATTTATGCTCCCCATTCGCTATGCTTGCACTATCTAAAACATGCGGGATCAGGGGAAGGGAATCTCAACCAATGAGATAAAGGTGCATCTGACTGGATGCACGCTTCTGCAGCCATTGCAGAGTCCAGCTATGTTTATGTGTCAGGGCTGACGCCATCGCCCCCAAACTGTATCCCCACTAACGGCTACTCTGAATCTACTTGGTGCAATCGAATGGCTTACAATTGAGGCTGTTTTGAGGCTGAAGACACGGCCTGACCCGAGCCTAGCAGAAACAATGCCGATACCCGACTTCGGGCTTCTTCCATCTCTCAATTCGCAGGAGTTTCTCGGTAAATATAAGCAGGCCCTCGTATTTTTTCTATTTTTGTGTGGGTGCAAAGATGCCTTGCCACATTCCCACCCTGTGTTGGCCCAGATTTCTGACACAAGCCAACAGCCATCACGATGATTTTCGGTTCTTCTACGCAAACATTCTTGCAGGCTTCAAATCCAACCTACTGATTTTCATTTAATATCTATCAACCAATATAAATAACCCTGCTCAGCACTCTAGGGACACAAAGTTTGGTGCTTGAATGTTTATTGGAGTTTGTCTTGGTTGATTTGCGCTTAGTAAGGTCCAGAATGTACTGTGATTGGTCCTTCTGCGTTTCCCGGGTTTATTCCCCAATTATTTAGCTCCCTACCTCGACCAACGCCTTCGAGCTTCCGTGTTGGTACTCAATTCCGCCCAAACCTGGTCTGTTCCCTGTATCCGGTACGCTCCCCGACCGGTGTTGGTTTGGGCTAACTGCAGTTTGTGGTCCCCCCGCTGCCAGGAGGAGGCACCGTCAAAATAACAGCATTTCCCCACCCACACTGGCTATTTCACTGGTCAGTCACCGTGGAAGTCGCGGAAGGGGTGGTTTGTTTGGGGATCGTTTCCTTTTCTGCTGATTCGCCAAGCGACGAAATCAATCTTAGATAGAGGCGGCCTCGTCATGTGAGTGCATTGTCTGCACCTCATGTCGCAGGTGGTTCTGGCGGGACTCGTTCCCATTGGCGTGCGACCTCTCTCTGACAGTTCTGGATGTGGATTGAGAACCACCACGAACCCCCCCGGCCTGTGCCTAATCTAGACACGCGGCCCGCTGGAAGGTGGCATGGCCTGACGGCGCGGAAGATGACAGAGTGGGGGGTGGGGAAAGCAGAATAAGAGCAATTGGCGGCGATTCCCCTTCCATCTTCCTGCTTCACACTGGCATCGCTTCTCGAGAGATCTGCAAACCATGGCCGAACAAGAGAGACCATCGACGCCCCCGGCGGCCAGCAATCAGGCCACAACCGAGCAGCCGACTCCTGCGACCGAGCTGCACGAGGTTTTGGCTGAGAATCCATTGCAGGCAGATGTGAGCCACTGTTTCTTCTTGCGCAATATGGCGTGAAGACTGACGATCGACTTTTAGGATATTGCCTCAGTGGACGACGACTCCGGCTTTCAAGTTTCGTCAGTCTATTTGCGAACCTCAATTTGACGCTTTCAATTGACATTATTTTTGTAGCGAGGGATCAGGCAGTTATGTGACCTCTCTGAACTCGAGCATTTTGAACTACAAGTGAGTTGCGCAGAAATACATGCTAAATATCTTCTGACAAAGTGAATGCAGATATGAGGTGAGTGGCGCGCAGGCACTTCACCACAAACTTCTAACTGTATTCTAGAATGGTCGTCGCTACCATGCCTTTCGTGAGGGCGCTTATTTAGTGGTGCGTATCAAGGATATTTTTAAAATACCCACTTGGGGGAAAACGCTAAGATCGATCCATCGTAGCCAAATGATGACGAGGAGCAAGATCGTATGGATCTGGGGCACCACATCTACCGCTTGACGGTTGGCGGAAAGCTCCACCTTGCCCCCATCGGCCCCAAGCCCCAGCGCGTGCTCGATCTTGGTACCGGTAGGATCATGACCACGCAACCCGGTTTATTGCTAGATGCTGATGTGTTCAAAAGGCACCGGAATTTGGGCCATGGATTTCGCCGAGTAAGACCCCATTCCTGCGGCTCACCGCGGCTTCGTTCTGACCTTTCTTGCTTAGCGAGTATCCTTCGGCTGAAATCCTGGGTACTGACCTGAGCCCCATTCAGCCAAAATGGTAAAATTAGTTCCTCGAGAGGATTGGTTTTTGATTGCTTACATCATCTAGGACTCCCCCAAACTGCGTGTTTGAAGTTGATGATTTTGAATCAGAATGGCTGTACCGCAAGCCCTTTGACTACATCCACGCTCGAGAACTAGAAGGCTGCATCGGCAGCGACGAGAAGTTCTTTGAACAGGCCTTTAAGCATTTGACCCCTGGCGGATATCTCGAAATGCAGGCAATTTACCCTAGCTTTAAGTCGGATGATGGTACACTTGCCAAGGCCGAGAATGCTGTGAGTTGGATGAAGACTATTTGTGAGGGCTCTGCCAAGTTTGGCAAGCCTCTGGATACTGCCATTACCTGGAAAAAGAAGATGCAGGCAGCAGGATTTGTTGATATCCAGCAGGAGATCCACAAGGTTTGTTTTGGACCTCCCGTTGCTGCTCGGCCCTTGATGCTGACTTTTCCAAGATCCCCATCGGCGAGTGGCCAAAGGACCCAAAGCTCAAGGCGATTGGTCGATTCCAGGCCGTCCAGGAGGCGCAGGTTATTACTTCTTACACTCCCGCCGTCTTTTCCCGTATCCTCGGCTGGCAGGACGAGGAGATCCAGGTCTTCATGGCCAAGGTTAAGAATGACCTCAAGAACCCCTCAATCCACCTGTATCTCCCATCGTACTTTGTCTGGGGAAGAAAGCCAACCGAGGAGGAAGCGTAATTTAGAGAAGTGCTTAAAAGCATAAAGTGGAGTTGATGCTTTGGTAAACGTTACCGCCGTGTACTTATTGTGGTGCTCTTATGGTCCTGTGCATAAATGAATTGATACCACTGCTGTAAATAGTTCGAAGGTGTTGATGATGATTGGCTCAGAAAGACTAACATATGCATCTCTGTGACGTGTGCGTTCATTTGCGAGCGAAATGTGCGATTTGGGCGGAGGTTTGCAAGAGGGCCAGGAACAATTGACCCCGTTTGAAGGCTGGGCATTACTTCAAAATATTTTCTGACTTGCTTCATCTTCTGTTCCAATTATACCATTCCTTCTTTATTTCTAATAATATCTGTGGATGGATTTTATGTCGTCTGCTTGGCGCCGCGCTATTCCTGTTGTGGGAAATGCTCTCTGATACGTCCGTTTGCTTTGAGGCGGAACCCTGCACTAAGAACTGGGGAAGACGGGATTAAAGCATAAAATACCGACGCCATTGCGGAGATAATTAGCTGTGTGTAACTGGGATCTTCTCCTGATTCATTGTGCGTTAACCCGATTCGGCAAATTCTCTCCCATTGGATGATTTCGCACCGTTCAGCACCTGCCGAAGCTACCGCACAGCCACTTACTGGGTGCCGAAGACGAAAGATGAATCGTTTCTCCGGTAGAATGATGATTTCGGGTTTTAGAAGTTGGATAGATTAGAGCGAGAATGTTGTCTACGCCGTAAAATCCGACAAGTGGCTGCCATGTTGTCGTGATGAATATAAAATGAAGATGTCCTCGCATGGTCTAAACTACTTTTCCAATCAATACAGCACCATCTCCAAAGCAAACAGTAGCACAAGTTCAATAACCTTTAACTAATTCCCCTCTACCACTTCTACGAACAAATCCTTCTTCAAGTCACCATGGTCGACATCTCTGAGCAGCTGCGCGGACTCCCGCTCTACGCCAACGCTGAGCGATGCTCAGGTGCGACATACATTGTGACGGGAGCCAACACCGGCCTTGGTGTTGAGGCTGCCAAGCACCTGGTGGCTTCTGATGCCGCCAAGGTCATCATGGCTGTCCGAAACGTCGAAGCCGGCGAGGCAGCCAAGGCCAGGATCGAGAAGGAGACTGGAAAGACCAACGTCGCTCAAGTGTGGGCTCTGGACCTGTCGAGCTACGACTCCGTCAAGGCATTCGCCAAGCGCGCGATAACTGAGCTGGACCGGATCGATGCTGTCATCGAGAACGCCGCCCTCGCCTCACCCGCACGCGATTTCTCCGAGGGTCATCTGACATCCGTCACTGTCAACCTTCTCAGCACGATCTTGCTCGGCATTCTCCTCCTCCCAAAGCTGAGCGAGTGCGCCAAGAAGTTCAACATTGTGCCTCACATCAACTTTGTCGTCAGCGGAGCCGGGTTTGACGTGAAGGAGGACTTTGACAAGATCAGGAACGATCCCCTGGCGGGCATGGACAGCGAGGAGTTCATGGCCTTGAAGAGGTGAGTCGGACCAATGTACGCAACAGCAAGAACAAGGCTGACAAACAGTAATATTTAGCTATCCCATGACCAAGCTGCTCGAAACCATGGCCGTTCGGCACTTGGCCACCTTGGTCCCCGTCTCTCGCACCGGCGTTGTTCTCAACTACACCTGCCCCGGCCTGTGCAAGACGGAGCTCGGCCGCAACTCGCCGCAGGAGTTCAAGGACAAGCTCGCCCACATGCACGCATCCTTTGGGCGAACGGCAGAGGACGGAAGCCGCACGCTGCTGTTTGGTGCGCTGGTCGGCAAGGAGAGCCACGGGCTCATGCTCGATTCCTGCCGAATTTTCGAGTAAGTTGTTCTCCTTCCTCTTCTTGTTCGGTGGGGTAGATGCTGACAATTCACAGGGAAAAACTCCCCAGTTGGATAACGGATGAAGAGGGTGTCAAGTCACAAAAGCACATTTGGGACCTCATTGCCAAGGAACTGGAAGCCGCTGAGCCTGGATGTGTCGCCAAGATTTTGCAGTAGGCCTGCGTTGCGAAATAGAGACTGCTGGTTGTCAATTCTGTATAGTACATGATGCCCTGACCTAGTATAACAAGATGGAAGCCTACAGGAAATTTTAAAACTTTGTTATTATGTCCTCATTAACCCACAAACTCCTGTGAAAAAGTTCCCGACCCTGCGTGGTATGGAGACGGTCGACCCAAGGGAAGGCGCAAAATGCCTGCCGCACGTCTTCCCACCCTTGGAAGTCCAGTCTGTGCATGGTCTGCTTCAGCTTTGGAAGCAGCCACTTGTCATCTTGTTCCTTAAAAACGGTGCCTCTTCCTAAGTACAGAAGCCATAGCAGCGCCGTCTGGCTCTCTACGCGAGGGTCGGAATGTACACGTGCTGCGGTGCGAGCCAGGTCGGTCAGAAGTGGGTTCTCAGCAATCAGCCGATCTAAACCCCTCAGGAAAGTCATCAGGAAAGCCGCGAGTCCCAGGTGGATTACGTTTTCCAGGCTGCTGATGAGGTACGGCCCGCCCAGGGGATTGATGGACACGAGCCGGTAGCCGAACGTGATGACTGTCCCGTGAAACTCGAAGCTGCTGAGTTTTGGAAGGTCATGGGCTGCTGATGCGTTGAGCTGTGATGCGGCGTACCGCAGGTCTAGGAAGAGATCCCAAAGGGGGAGTTTGAGGTTCTTGAAGAGTTTGGAGTCAACCTCGTTGACAAAGGTGTGATTGGCCGGCCTTTTGAAGGTGTCAGTCTGACCAAACAATGCGGCGGCGCTGAGTTCTACGTCTTGGAGTGTGAAGAATGGGGTAGATCCAAGTTGCAAAGCGTACTCTAGGTCAACTCTGAGGGGCGCGTTAGTGCTGAAAGTTGTTGAATGCGTTTTGTTCCTGCTCACCGGAATATCTTGTGGCTGAGGCTTGGTTTGTCGCGAGCTAGCTTGGAGATACCGCCTCGTATCTCGATCATTCGACGAAGACCTTGCATGTGAATGAAACCCCGGACGTACTGGTTTTGGTGACGCTCGTACTGTGCTAAACTGACCACCACTGCGAGGGTTTCGTCAGACACGGCGCGGTTTCCGGCCAGCCGCTCGTTGACGAGCTGCATCGTGCGCGAAAGATGCCGGATTGCATCCGTTGTGTCCTCCTTTTCGCAAAGAAGCTTGTTCATTGAGTTGATGGCAAGAGCTACGGTGGAATGGAAGTCTGCTTGCTGCATTAGCTTGAATTACACACGCGAAAAGGCGGAAAGGCGACACGCACAGGCTTCGTCCACGAGCATATACTGTACCCAGATGGAAACTGACGTGCTCGTGCAATCGAGGACATCATACAGCTCGGCTGCGAACCTGGGCCCGCTGAGAAAATAAAACACTGCCCTCGTCTTAGCTCTCCAATCAAACCGAGCGTTTTCGGGCATGGGCTACCTCGTTGGGCAAGCCGTCTGGATACGGCATCAAGACGCACGGGGAAGCACACTCCGTCATCAACCTGACGCTCTATTTCGGGCGCCCTACTCTGATTCCTCTCGCCCCAGTACGCATTCTGGATCGTCTTGGGGACGCGGACGAGCGCGCTGGCTGTGGTTGTCCTCGGGGCCTGGGCCTGGGCCTTCTTGGACGGGCGCGAGAGGGTCCTCCCCGCATTCTTACCCATGGCGACATGGCTGCGGATGCGCCTCCTAGTGGCCGTGTCTATGGCCGACTGGTCGATAAACTCGAAAGGCATGATGGAAATAGAATAGCGGCTTGCCAGGGGATGGGATTCTTGGCAGCGACCAGGCCAGATGTTGGGCTCTGAGCATCAATGAACTGAAAGGATTCTGGTGCGGGCGGGTGTCGGAGTTAACGGATCTAGGTGTCGACTAGGAATCGCTTCCTCCTGAGGCTTACTGTGGAGTACAAAATGCCGTTTTTCTTTTCTTTTTCAACGATGCCTAGGATTTTGGCGTAAATATATTAAGAAAATATTTAAAGATGTGATTGGAAGATGACGTCAATTCAGCGTTGCGAGCGTGGCTATTATCAACGCCATTCGTCACCGAAGCCAATCAGCCATCATATAACCTCCAGTACAGATGGGCCCTAAATCGTGTAAAAATGTGGTGAATATTCCTTCATAAGCTGTTTTAGCCGATACTAATGTACATCTATATGCCGTATTTACAAATGCTTGCTCGCTAATATTAAAATGATCCAAACCAGATACTGTCGTCTGGACGCATCCCCGTCTCCACGCCTTTTCGTGTGCACATCTCCCGCTGCTCCGGATTAACCTTCCAGTCCTTCATGTCGTCGGAGCGGACCAGCATCTGCATCAGCATCCCGGACTCGGCGTGCCACGTGTTGTGGCAGTGGAACGCCCAGAGCCCCGGGTTATCCAGCACCACGCGGAGGACGACCCAGGCGTACCCTTCAATCGTCACCGTGTCCCGCCGCAGGGGGTTCTCGAGGCTGTTGTGCTTCTCAAAGTACTCGGGCAGCTCCTGCTGAGTGGGCGGGTAGCCGGTGGATCCCTGGGCGAGGACGAAGAAGTGGTGGCCATGGAGGTGGAAGGGGTGCGCGCCGTCGTCAAAGTTGCTGATGGAAATATCTAGGGTGCGGATCCCAGTGGTTTGGAGGACCAGCTCGTTTTTGCGATTAAAGGCCAATTCGTTGACTCCGAGCGGAGTCTCCAGTGATCTATCGCCAGCGTCCGAGTCTAGATACCGATGCAGTGATGGATGCGTTGCGTTTCCGTGAAAGGTGGACTCGTTGAAGAACCCTCTCGCCAATCTCCATGCCCCAATTTCGAAATTGGCACGGAGATAGACAAAATCATCTGCCGGGGGAGGCGAGATGGCCTCAACGGGATGCAGGGCGCTGGTGTTGAGATCGCGACAGATAATCTCGATTGCTTGAGGCCAGTCTTTGCTCTTGGGCTCATCAGCCGGGGGCTCCTTGTCGGCCGACGTATACCGCATAATTGCTCTGATCTCCGTCTGAAGGTACTTGTTCGGGCGCGTGAAGCAGTGCGCCACCATGCGAGCCCTCACCCAGTAGGTGGCGGCCGTGGTGACATTTGTCTCAACCACGACGCTGTAGCGCTGCGCGGGCAGAATGTTGAGACGGTGAAAAGGCTCGGGGTGGACGTCTGTGCCGTCCACCTCTGTGACGTAGAACGAGTGCTCGTCAAACTGGATCTGGAATTCCGCAAACGCGCCCACGTTGATGATGCGTAGCCTGTGCTTCTTGCCGGCCTCGAGGTCGAGCAGGGGCGTTGAGACATTGCTGCTGTCGCACGGCCAACCTTCGAAGTCGGCGCAATCGCGGACCCCTCGGCCATTAATTAGGGCGTTGTCCGGGACGGGCTCGTCGTTTTCCTGGTCGGGGGCCAGGTACGCCATCAGGAGCTCCGACGTCAGGTTGTGGTAGTGATCCTGCACCATGACAATCCTGTCGCTGTCGTAATCCAATTGCTGGAGTTCGTGCTCCTTTGGCGAATGGATAATCATTGGGCCCAGAAGCCCGTCTGACGCCTGCGCGCTCTGGTGCGCGTGGTACCAATAGGTCCCCGACTGCCCTCGGACGTCGAAGCGCATCGTAAAGGTTGTGTTGGGGGCGATGGCGCACTGCGTAATGCCAACGGTGCCGTCCATGTTGTTGGTGCCATTTTGGAACATGCCGTGAAAATGAATCGATGTTGCATTTGTTGCCTTGTTCTCGATGTGCACAATGATTGTGTCGCCCTCGTTGCACCGAACCAGCGGCCCCGGGAACTGGTTGTTAATGAGCATCATGGGTCGGTAGACTCCATCTGGGTTGAGGTGGGCATCGGCGATGGTCCAGTGGTACTCTCGGGTGGTCGCGGGCGCATTGAAATCCCATGAAGACGAGAGCACATATTCCTCCGTATCGCGAAGCTTTGGCTGCGCGGGAATGTCTTCCTCGTAATGGATAACGGCCGGTGCTTTGGAGGGCTCCGGTTCTGGTTGCTGATGCTCTGCAGCGTCATCGTGGGGTTTTGCTGATGTGATGGGCGCGAATCCTAGAGTGAGCGCCGAAAGCCCAAGCAGAGAAATCACGACGATGACTCCAAACAGTGCCATCGCTCGAAAGCTCCATACTGAGCCGCGAGGGCGTTTTTCTTGGCCATCATCCGTGATCTCGCGCGCCCCGAGGAACGGCTGCTCCTCCTCCATCTCGTAGTCTTCTTCTGTCGATGATGTCGTGTGATGGGGTCCGTTGGCGGTTGACGCAGCCAAGCCCGCATCTTCAGACTGCCATGATGGATTGCCGTGAGCCGCCTCATGCGCCATTCTCATCTCATCCATGGCATTGTCACAGTTCAACAAAGCGACCGCACAATCGAGTGGGCTCTTGTCAAGTGGGAGGCGAGTATGGCGGAGGGAAGCTCTCGTAGCCAAGAGCGCCAAGACCAGCACACGTGCTGCAGCTCCAGCCAAGGAATGTTGCAGCTTGGGCTACAGGGTTCTTTTGAGACCAGATCCCGGCCCCGGACCCAGACGAGCGGGTGTTTTCCTTGCGTCTCATTTCTGGTGGAGGAGGATCGTCCAGGTGCAGGCCGGATCAAACGGCACGTCGGCACAGGCCCGCCGGGCGTTTCACCCAACAGATGGCGACCCCTCCGCTACACGTGCTGGAGATTGTAAATGTATCTGGGCTCTGCGGGAGAAATCATGTTGCTCGTGTGCCTGTCAATTGGGGACCCTGTAAGCCCCATCCGCGTTACAGTCACCGACGGGTGGGGAAGCCCAAGGCGGGAACGACGCCCGGATGCGCAGGCATATGCAAGCCAGCGACCTGGTGGCGCGGTTGCGAGCACGTCGAATAGCATGCCTCGCATACCTAATATCAACCTCAAGATCCCCGGGAGCGACATGAGCTTTTGACAGCAACCCTACCACTGCCAAGTCGAAGTCAATTGAACAACCACCAGGTTCTCGCAATGTTGTTCCACTCCGTCCTTGCCCTGGCCGCTGCCGGCCTTGCTGCTGCTCGCCCCTCCAAGTCTGAGGACAAGCACAACTCTGCCGACTCTACCTGGGAGACCAAGTACACTGCGACTCCCACTGCTGACGTCGCTGCTGCTGCTGCCACGGCCAAGACCAGCAGCCCTACCAGCCATGTGAAGGGCAAGGCCTTTGACCGCATTGCCATAATCTACTTTGAGAACCAGAACTACGACAAGGCCATTGGCGACCGTGAGTAACATTTCCTAGTGATTTTTTTCATGTGAGAGCTTCAATTGACTGTCAATTAGCCAACTTTGCCTGGTTCACCAAGAAGGGCATCACCCTCTCCAACTACTATGCCGTCACCCACCCCTCGGAGCCCAACTACTTTGCCTCTCTTATGGGTGACCACCTCGGCATGCAGAACGATGACTTCAACCGCGCCGACCAGAACATCTCGACTGTCATCGACCTGCTCGAGCACCGCGGCATCTCGTGGGGCATGTACCAGGAGGACATGCCCTACTCTGGCTTCGAGGGTTACCAGTACGTCAACACGCAGAACGGCGCCAACGACTACGTTCGCAAGCACAACCCCGGTGTGCTGTTTGACAGCGTCGCCAAGAGCGAGAGCCGCCTGAGCCAGATCAAGAACCTGTCCATGATTGACACGGCCAAGTCCATGTTCCACAAGGACCTCAAGGAGAACAAGCTGCCCCAGTGGATGTTCATCACCCCCAACATGACGTCTGACGGCCACGACACCTCCATCACCGTCGCCGGCGAGTGGTGCCGCGCCTTCCTTGCCCCTCTCCTCGAGGACAAGAACTTCATGCAGAACACGCTCGTCGTCGTCACCTGGGACGAGAACGAGACCTACGCCCTGCAGAACCAGATCCTGGCCATCCTCCTCGGCGACGCTGTCCCCGAGAAGCTCCACGGCACCACCGACAACAGCTTCTACAACCACTACTCGGAGCTGTCCACCGTCCAGGCCAACTGGGACCTCCCCACCCTCGGCCGCTGGGACGTCGGCGCCAACGTCTACAAGCTCGTCGCCGAGCAGACGGGCGACGAGATCCGCGAGTGGAAGGAGGACGAGTTCGCCAGCATGTACTACAACTGGTCCTACGCCGGCCACTTCAACACCGACGGCGGCAACCAGGAGTACCCCGCGCCCAACCTCAAGCTCGACGGCAGCTGCAGCAGCGGCCGCGAGATCTACGGCCCCATCAAGGAGCTCTGGAAGGGCAGCAAGAACCCCACCTACTACGAGGACACCATCAAGGTCAACGACGGCCTCACTCCCCCCAAGGGCTACGCCCCCGTCGCCTAAGCTGAGACACAATAGTCAGCAGCAGCAGCAGCAGCAACAACAAGAACAACAACAACAACATCGCGCGCGGACCTCTTCATTCTGCTCTGTAGAGAAAATACTTTTTATTTTAATTTACGCATATGTAGCACGTAGCGCATAATTGAGCTTGTACATAGGCAAATTAAACTTAATTCAATTCGAGCAACCGTTAAAAACCTTTTATTTCCATCCCACGCAACCACTCGTTCACACACGCATGCGACCATGTACGCGCACAACACGCGGCTGTCATTCAACAATGACGTCGGGGGCTATTGTCAGATCTAGCCAAGAGATGGAAGATCGGCAATCAAGCTTTCGCGCCCTGGGGTTCTCCACCCACGTGCGATAAGCAGGCCCTGACAATGGCTCGCTCTCCCCCTCCAACAGCCTCGGTATGCCCGAGTGCGCGGCCCGTTCGCAGGGGTGTTTTGTCCATGTCCAACAGCCTGGCCCATGCTCTTCGTGGGTGAGGCGAATGAGAGCCGGTACATTGATAAGCCCTGAAAAAAAAAAAGGCACATGGGCAAAGTGGTGCTCACACGCGTCGCTTTGGTTCGTTTGCTGCGACCCTGGCAGATTGGGTAGCTCCCCTTGCCTGCAAATAGAACTCGCTGCAGCGCAACGGCAGCAAAATGCCGAGAAGGTTGGACAGCTATCCCAGGTCGTCACCGAGCTTCTCTATGGGGGCCCCCCCAAAAGTGCCTACCGGGGGAATGTGCAAAAATGTAAGACGCAAGGCCATCCTCCACATAGGACCCCTTCTGTAAGCCCCTCATCGGATCCCCGATGCCGCGCATTCAGTCCATTGTAGAACCAACGCTTCGCCACTTTGTTGCAGCTTTACCCGTCCATCATTTATCCTAGCTTGCGTTCCCCAAGCAGCTGCTTGAGCCGCCTCCAGACAGACGCGCAAGAATGAAGTCTTCACAAAGCCCAACGCTCACCCGCTTCTTGTCGGATTTTACTCTTGGCTTCTCAGATGGATTGACCGTCCCGTTCGCCTTGACGGCGGGCCTCAGCTCGCTGGGGAGCACCGGAACCGTTATTTCTGGCGGCCTTGCTGAGCTGTGTGCTGGGAGCATCAGCATGGGAATTGGGGGCTACCTGGCGGCGCGAGATGAGCTCCCTCAACCCCGTGCATCTCAGCAGCAAAGCGATGTTGATGATGATGAGGAAATGAGGGGCATGCTCAGCTTCAATGAGAGTGCTGATGGAGCAGTTGGTCTGGAACCCAATGAGAAGAGTATAAGCCACGCCGAGGAACTCCTGCGGAAACATCTGGAGCCGTTAAATCTTGCTCAGGATGTCACATCAACCATTCTCACAGCTCTTCGAAATACGCCAGGCAGCTTGGAGAGAGCCGCCAGCAGCTTACAGTCATACAACGAAAGCCTCTCCATCACAACAGTCGAATCACTACCCATTTCTCCCATCACCTCTGGCCTCTCCATCTCCCTTGGATACACCATCGGCGGCACCATTCCCTTGATCCCGTATTTTTTCTGCAGGACCGTCGGCATGGGATTTCGCTGGAGCTTATGTCTTTGTCTTTTTGCCCTATTCGCATTCGGCTCTGGAAAGAGCTGGGCGCTGCGAGGCGACGGTCTGCGTTGGCGATGCATCTGGGAGGGTGTGCAAATGCTCGTGCTCGGGTCATTGGCGGCAGCGGCAGCGGTAGCTTGCGTGACTTTAGTGGGAGGCGACATGGTAGAAAACAAAGGGTCTTGATACAATGGATATTTTCTGGTTCTTATTGGCAAGAGCGAAATTGCGACACGGCGTTTAGGTATTATTTTGTAATAAATTGGACATACATCTGGTGCCCTTGGTTTGGCGCACAAAGGTTGCAGCACTGCTGCATTGTTAATTTATAAACTTTACTATCTAATTGAGTAGTTCGTCCCTGGAACCTGTTTGAGATTGTATCTTATTTTAAGCTTATTTTCAGGGCATGTCGCCCTAGTTGTGATGTACTCGTGATGCCGGATGGTGCGTTCCCAGCCATCGTCCCTAGTGCAGCCATAATTTCCCTTGGTACATCAATTAGCCCGTCGCAACTATCTATTGAAATAAAAGACTCTTTTAAACTTGACGTAATCTCACACGGATGTCTCCTTCGCTGTCATCGCGGAGCTCAAGCGTTGGCGCTTTCTTCGTTGCAGTTGATACCTTCTCCCGCCACGCCGAGTACGTATTCAGGTACGTGAAATTAAGAAAAGCCCACTTTATGAGCCAGAAATAGAAGAATGAAGTAAAAAGGGCACCCAAACCCACCCAAGCCGGTCGATGCGAGAGGCTGACAGCAACAGTCTGGTCCGAAAAGTCTCTTGCGGCGCTTCGGGACAGGTTCAGGGTAGGTGAAGGGAGTAGTGACTTTTCAACAGCCCCAGTAGGCTTTACTTCTGACTGTAACTGGGAGGTTACTGGTGAATAGAAGAGGTATCTTACTTAATTATGAGTAAGAAGAGAAGAGCAAATTGGGTCTTGTTCTGTTTCAGGGGAAAAGAGGTGTTGGTTTCCGCAAAAACATAATACATAAAATAAGTCAGGGCTAACCGTTCATTCAACACCTAAACTGATCATGTTCTGTCTAAGCCATGCGACGCACAGCACAGTTCCGGATTTTCCTTTGATGTAACTGTTTTAACCATACAGTCTTCGCGACCTATCGAAATAATTCAATTGCACTCGCCTTGGAATTCAAAGCAATCAAATCCACCCGAAAAAGAGATTGGCGCCATTTCAGCACCGCCCAAGCCATTTGCGATATAGTGTTCTTCCAAGGCCCCGAAGAAAAGAAAATTGTGCACTTGAATAATCTAGAAGCTGGTTTCACGTAGAACACCCTCCTTTGAATCCCTAGCGAGCTCCTGCAACCAGGCTGGGAATCCCCGGATACCAGAGAGAATTCGACCGTAACCTGGCAGGAACATTGTACCCTGACTGGCAGTCAAAACCTGCTTTACTACAGCCTTTGCTACCTGCTCGGGTTCAAGTAGACCGTCATTGAATGTCGGATGTTCGATGAGGTTTTTGATCAAAGGCGTGCGCACCCAGAAAGGGTATACAATACTGTGGTTCCAAATGTTAACATGCATCACAAACTTTTGGTCAAGGTTTCTCGCACCTCGTGAGTACGCCCCTTGCATTGTACCTGTTTCTGAGCTCCTGCGTTAATCCTTCATGGAAGGCTGTCAGGGCAACCTTTGCGCAACTATAATCGACATTGCTCGCAATGGTCAGGAAGCTTGCCACGCTTGCCATTGAGACGATATGCCCATGGTTGTTCTTGATCATGGCTGGCAGAAATTCCTGTACCAGCGTAAAATGAGCTACAATGTTAACGTCGAACACGCGCTTGATTTCATCCTTGGAGCAGTCCAAGATGGCCTTTCCAGTGGCAACTCCAGCATTGTTTATCAGAACAGTGGGGTCGCCGAATTTGGAGCGAATCTCTTCACCAGCTGTATGCACTGCGTCAGGACTTGTAACATCAACCTGAAAGAAATGAGCTGTTGGCGGAAGCTTCTCCTTTGGCGGGTTTCTATCGAGCGAGACGACTTTAACGTTGTGTCGAGCAAATTCATGAACCATCTTTTCTCCCATCCCGCTGCTACCTCCCGTAATTAGGACCAGCTCTCTCTGCCAGTCCCAAGACGTGGTGTATGCGCCAGTGCTGAAGACGAGCTTGGTGAAGCCATGGTTGACTCCATAGACAATTCCAAGGATTAAGATGTTTCCAAGGACAAAAATGAAGGCGGCCAGGGCAGGTGCAGCGACAAGGAAATTGAGGAGTGAGTGAATCGCTGAGAGGGCATGGTCGCCGAAGTGGTCGATGAATCGTTCGAGATGTTGCAGCTGCTCCGAAAACAAATAGAGGGCCATCCTGGGCAGCGGAAGTGAGGAATGGGGTGAAGTAAGAACCGAAACAAAAGTAAACCTAGGATCGACGAGGACTGATACGGGATTATAACGCAATCGGGCGATATGCCGCTTGTACAATTCCTTTTCGTCCAAGTCAAATGACAAATAGTTTCAGGCTTGCCATTGTGCGTCTCGGGTAAAACTGCCGCAGGTGCTTTTGTTAGACAAAAAGGGTTCACTGACCTTGCTGTGCTGAACAACCGGATAGCCGTATACGGGCTGATTGGTTGCACTATTGATTGAGGCGCTCTGCTACATGAACGATTGGCCTGGCTCATATCCGATTAATCCAGCTCAGCTGGCACAAGACGGCATAAATGGCCAAATGGCGTCAGACAGCTGATAGTCGCATGCGAGCTCTGTTCTACATCCGGCTTCGTGCATGCCTTTTACCCCCTCTTGTCTTGGCATCAGCAAGGGAGGAGCGGCACGAGGACGGCACGGGGACGGCACGAGGATGCGTCACTGCAAGCTAGCGGCCCGAAAGGCAACCGAGAATCGACTGCTGGGACCCTGTGAATTCTCGTAGCCAATCCCAATTTTTGAGCCAGAATCTAGCTAGGCCCTTTTGTGGTGCCGCATCATTATCGATCGAGCTAGGCGAACGATGGAGCGGCGGTATCAAACAGGCAGCATATCTCTCAAGGGAAGGAAATAAAGCCAGAGAACGATTAAATGAAGTTCAAATAAAAATAGATGACTGTACTCTTCATCTTTGGGTTAATGCCTTGTCTGGTTCATTCTTGGGCCGCAGTTCGGTGGAGCAGCTCCATAAGCCACCAACCAACACCGGCGGGGCACAGTTGCTCTCTGCATGTGATTCGGTCTCGATCTGCCACATTACTCAGTGAACTATATTCTATTGGATAATGTTGAGATAATATTGCCTAGGAGCAGTGGCTTTGTTGGTTGCGGGATTCTTGCTGTTGCCTGTTGGGTTGGAGGTCACATTTGTGGATGCATGCGACTAAGTTCGCCCACCATTTCGAATTCAACATTCGCAGTGCTTCTGCTTTGCTGTCCACAAAATAATTAAATGTAGCTATTGCTCGGTGGATCTATACGGTGCTGAATCGGCTCGCAGAGGGGCTGGCTGAAGGGCTGTTGCGTGCTAGCCATAGAAGGGGCTACGCCATGGCTCAAGGGACCCGAACTAACGCAGCGAGACTTTTGGGACGCATACCTGGCTCAAGGTAGATTTGAGGAGGACATTGTGCTGACTTCAGAACTATGATACCTGGCTATTGGTAACTCTGCATTAATGAACCTGGTGACTGCGAAAACATCAAATTGTTTACGACAAACGACTCCTAGCCAACCACTTCGCAAATCCATGTCCTTGTCTTTTTTAGTAGACGCACCCTCATTTAGGGCAATGGATAAGTCATACCAAGAGCCACGCAAAACCTCAATTGAACCTTGGCGGAAAGGGAAGACGTGGATTTCGTAGCACTTAGCTAAGCTGTATAGCTGGCAAAATCAATGATACTTTTATTATATGAATTTGATCTTGGTATAAGTCCCAGAATTTACCTCTTTCTGAATTTAGTCGCGAATTCGGATAAAATCCCCCTTATCATTGGACCAAGCAAACCCAGCATCATTCAACCTGCATGGACCAAGTCGCCCCCCAACGGCTGGTGCCGCCAAGACATCTTCAAGTTCAATCGGTTCCAACACATTTTGATCCTCAACTAAATCCATGGCGGTGTGGTACCACTCTTGAAAGCTGTTATCAAAGCGGCCGGATCTGATGCCTCCCATATTATTGTAGAGTAGAGAAATAATATCTTGGAGAGGCTCTTGATTGATGACTCGAAAGCACGTTATTGTCGATTTATCATCATGCCACAGGATAAGAAAGCGAAGATAAGCCACTGGGTTGGCAATTCGTGGATGTAGTTTTGGCCACAGCTCAGCGACCTCGGAGGTGGACAATTGATCCAATACGTGCCTCAGGAGAAAGTCCACATTGACCTCCATAAGGGGCGTGATATCGTGATCCCTCATATGGAATCCATGGCACAGAGATTCGGCCAGGCTCATATTCAAATCTATTCGGCTCCCTTCTGGCGTTAGCTTAACAGGTCCCACCAATCCCCGGCAATCTGAGGTCGCACACTGTTCTGCGATCATCACCTCTGCCACTTCTGCATAATATGAAGCTTTTGGGTCAGGAGCAGTGGTCTGATAAAATATCTCAAGCAGCCCCCAAAGCGCCATGGTTCGATAAGCAATGCCCATAGTGTGATCATTAGCCTTCCCACTAATAGCAAGGTGTTCCGTAATGGCAAGTGGATCGCCACCACGAGAAACTAGTTTCCTCACGACATCTACTGAGGGTGCAGACGGCCCCCACCCCAATACATCGCTCAGAATTCGCGTTGCTGTGGCGGCATCTGCCTCTCCCAAGGCTTGTCCAACGAAGCTGTCCAGTTCTGGGAATTTCACCGCAAAGCTCAAGAAATGCCGCTGAGGGATCCAAAAACCACCTGTATCTAGGTCATTCTTCTCGGCCAAGTTTTGAGCACAAGGCAGCAAGTCGAACATCCATGAGATTGCGGAGCTATCGGCATCTTCATCTCTGCACCCTGACATTCCGACTAGGTGATACAGTAAATCCAGAAGGCTATAGCACCCATCGAATACACCCGCCTCGTACTGAACTCTGCATAGAAAGCCCTTCATCTGATCCAGTATTGACAGCGTATCGTGACCCAAAATCTGTCTTCCAACCTCTGTATCCACCAAAAAGTCGTGCGCTGTGCGGTGAATGAAACCCACCCTGCTAAGTGAATGCTGTGACGCCATTAACTTTTCGGATTTCACATAGTTTAAGCCTGGGGCGCCAGTGAGTTCCAACTCCGTACATGGTTGTATCTCTAGGAGACCAGCACAACGAGTGCTGATTTCTTTTTCCAGTTTTATACAACGAGCAGCGACATCGTCATAATCGGTGAAGCGTAATGTGTTCAAGAATCTTTCTGACATCTCAGGATTGGTTGCACACAATATCTGGAGCAAACTGATACCAGACGTATGAAACCGTATTGAGAATGTGCTACCGAGCCGATGACACAAGTAGCATCCAAAGCCAAGGTCCTCTTTTGAATGGTTGATCATAATTTTAAAATATCGACTCGCAAACTGCCGATATATAGGCGCATCCTTGTTCATTCGTCCCCACATGTCCGAGTATAGACTCTCCAACGTGTCGGGAAGTTGATTGAGTCGCAACATCAACAGTGTGTGGGAATCGCCATTTTGAAAACCACTCCTGAGGCTCTTGATGGCCAGTTGCAGCCAAAGAAAGACTCCCTGGGCTTTCCCCAACAAGCTTGTGATCATTTCATTCAAGGTTTCACCAGTACCCTGTTGATCCCTCATGAATCCGGAAATTTCTTTTTCGATATACGCTTCCATGTCTGGCCTTGTTAAATCGTGGAGCCTAATATGGGGCGTGTGGGCAAGTCGCTCGTTTAGCCGTGGCTCTGGGCGGCTGGCAACGCATAACTTGATGTTGTCATGGTTACCAATCCTCTTGATTCTTTCCACCAAGCCTTCCTGTCCGTCGTCACCCGTGTATTCATCGAGCCCATCAATGAAGATGCAAAGCGGTTGCATATTGGCTCCGTCATTTAGAGCTGTATCTAACACAAATTCCAGCTCGACCTCTGCCCAGTCATGGTGATGGGTTTTTGGAGTCGTGAGAAGAGATTTCGTGATAACGGTATCGAGGAGGCCTTCGTTTTCACTGAGGAGCTGATAAATCAAAGAAAAATAGAACCCCTTGATATTACTTTGTAATGGCGTTCCGATTTTCCAGAAAAAGTGGGATAGGATCTTGGTATTAGAGTTCCATTGGCCGAGAAGTGCCTGCGTGACCTTGTTCTTGATGACGTATTGCACAAGAGTGCTCTTTCCCGAACCTGGTTTCCCTTGCATCCAAAATAGGGATTCGCTCGACCGAAGCCAGTCCGTAAAGCCTTGCCACACCATGTCAATCTCAGTGGTACTATTTGCAGGATTATGCCCCATCCCAAGATCCATGTCCTCATTGATATTGCCTGTATTATCATATGACCGAAATATTCGGGCAAAAATAACATCTCTTGGGTCTGTAATGTTATTCCGCCGTTGGTTCATCTCGTCAAACTTGAGGCTTTGGAGAAAATGCCTACGCTCGGCCTCAGTTGCTGCCTTTCGGCTTTGTGATACAATGCATGCCCGGAGGGACCTCCCAGTCAGGTTTGCCTCCACGGTGATGTGGTCTCTGGTCAAGATGGCTTCGCGTCTCAGAAGATCTTCCATCTTTGTGCAACCAGCAGCAATTTGTGAAATAAAGGCTTGCTGGTCTTGTTTCAGATTGCAGAATCCTGATTGTAGTTTTAGGCTGTTGGCTTCGTTCTCGTTGCTGTGCTTTTTTATCAGTACCATAATCAAAATGAGTTTGGCATGTTCTATGACATACCATATCTTCGTCACCAAGAGTGTTTGCATTGTATCCCGGTAGTGATCAAGCGCATCTTGAAGCTCATCAATCTTCCGCTTCTTCCAGGTTGATCTCAGATGAGCGCCGCAAGCAGCGATCAAATTGCGCCTTTTATAACGCTTTGTAATCTTTTGCACCTCCAATTCAAGTTGTTGAGCTGTGTCAATACACTTTTCGGCGATCTCGGCCAAGCATTTCTGCTCTGGTGTGGTCATTAAATGACATGAACTTTTTATTTGCTTTGCTGCGTCAATCATCGCAGCCGCATTTTCTTCTAGCATCAAGTCGGGGGTCTTTTGACCTCGGTATATTTCCATACAGATGGCGGCGGTTTCGTGCGCAAAGCTAATGGTCTGGAATACCGTGCATGCTAAGCCGAGCGCCTCGAAGCCGGACATGGCTGTTATATTCCTGTTCCGGGGCCAGATCAGAAGGTATTACGTTTGACAAGTCGATCGGTTCCACAGTTGGGATGTGAAAAGTGGGGTAATGGTGATGAAAAGAGAAGAAGAAAGAATTTTGAATTCCTGTCAGCCTTACCTAACGAGCGCTATGAATGTGATCCAATGGGAATGCGATATGCAGGGTGGGCGTTTTATTAGGCTGATGGACCTGAACAGATATTTGGCCCCCAAAATGGTCATCCCTGTTGCCTAGCTTTGATGTGGTGATTTGGTCACATTTTTTCATGTCAGCTTGACATTGGTGTATGTCTTGGCAGAAGTGTGGTTGTAACGGCTGTGCTGTTGACCGTTGTACCAAAGAGCATAGGATTAGTTAATTATTCTAGTATTACAATCGCATAAGTAGCGATTTATCGTCTGAGGATGATGGCAATATGACCTTCCAGTTCTTGTCACATGACTAACATTTCAGTTGTCAAATTTTGAAGTGGTTTCTGAATACAGATTGCGGCATTTATTACACGACGTAACATCGTCTAGGAGTCCTGAACGGTTGAACAGACAGTTGCAGTCTTTATCGACCCCATACCGAAGCATATTGAGTTGCAAACTAATTTTTGCATTATCGGCTTAGTAGGCAAGCAATAGCATTTCCTCCTGAGCTAGAATAAAAATTCAAGGACAGTTTACCATGTCTGGTCTGGAGCGCTTCGAGACT
The DNA here is from genome assembly GCA_013403855.1 of Calonectria honghensis. Lineage (NCBI taxonomy): Eukaryota > Fungi > Ascomycota > Sordariomycetes > Hypocreales > Nectriaceae > Calonectria > Calonectria honghensis. Next base: position 892,818 of record VTGB01000001.1, read on the forward strand.
TTGCCTGGCAGGATATGTCAGTGCTGCAAAACCATCTTCAGCGCGCAGAGAGAAATGGGCCGTGCCGTGGATGGTAATAAGGAGTTCGCATTTCCCCTACCACATACGAAACACACCCTGAAGCTCTCCCTGTCTGGCGGTTGCCGCCTGTGCTGGAAGATTCACGCCGCTATAGCCATAGCCGTGGAGCGAGCCGGGGAAGGGTGGAATGGGTGGGAAGGATGGTCTGGCTGGCTCACCTTGGGCAGCGAGGAGCCTGCAGGGCTTTACGGCTTGTTTGCAGTGGATGGAGGTGTATACGACGCAAAATTGATGGTTGGACGCCCGCCGGGCGAGACAAGAACATATGCTAGGGTCGGATATCTGCAAAAGGTGTTAGGTAAGTTCACCCGAGTTGATAAGGCTGACAATAATGGTACTAAGATTGTGGACAGATGATATTGGGCTCAGTAACCGAGCCAACGAGGCCGAGTATATGCGCGCCACGCGCACCGATTCCCGGGCATCTATGGATTGCATCCGCTCATGGATCAAAAACTGTGACGAGAACCATAGCTGCTGCCCACAGAATACCGACCACTGGGCTCCTACCAGACTGGTCGACGTTGGAGCGGGCGATGAGCCGCTCCGCCCCCGCCTGGTACTTACTGCTGACCTCCCAGGCCCCGTGTCTTGGTTCACTCTCAGTCACTGCTGGGGAAAAACGAAGCAAGTCAAGTTGCTTCAAGAGAACGTGGATGAGTTTTTGCATGGACTCCCTGTCGACGAGCTTTCGCAAACATTCCGAGATGCTCTGTACACTACGTGGAAGCTCAAAGAGGGACGGTATTTGTGGATTGACTCCCTCTGTATCATTCAGAACAGCAGTGAGGACTGGAATGCAGAGGCAACGCAGATGCACAAGATATACAGCTTGTCCAAGTGCACTATATCCGCGAGCTTCGCTGAGGATGGCGCCGGTGGCTGCTTCTCCCAACGAGAACCGCGTTCCGTATTCCCGTTGCTAGTCCCATCGCCCTTTGAAGTAGATCATGGCGCGCCCGAGTTTCTTCTGCACTCGAAGGACATGGAGTTTGACTGGCGGGAAAACATCACTGATGGCCCTCTCTACCAGCGCGCCTGGGTGGTCCAGGAACGGCTTCTCTCGCCGCGCACCATCTACTTTTGCAGCAATCAAATATTCTGGGGCTGCGGTGCCACTGAGGCCAGCGAAATGCTCCCTACAGGTCGGACACAACGGCCCTACTGGTGGGACTTTGTCGGAGACCGGAGGCGGTTCATGGATCTGTTGAGCAAGCCTGACTACCTCGAAAGAGGGCACGCGCGAAAGTGGTCCGAAACAGTCGAGTTGTACTGCAAAACAAAAATCACGTATCCAACAGATAGACCAGTCGCTTTTCTGGGTATTGCCAATGCGATGGCTGAGGCACGTCAGATTCCGTGTGCTCATGGCATATCGCTTGACGATGCGGCCCCTTGGAACCTGCTCTGGTCACCCGAAAAAAAGCCTGCTTCACGACCCGAGCAGCTGCTGGCGCCCAGTTGGAGTTGGTTATCGCTCGATACGCCAATCCACTCTTTCAATCCTTACGGAACATCCAGTTCGGCTAGGAGCACCGTTGTCTCCGTATGCACCGTTGGAACTACCAAGAGCACTGGTCCATTGTCACCTGATCGGGATAATGGGTTGGTGGTTAAGGGGCAGCTGAAAGTCACCTGGTGTGATTTAAACACGAGTTTAGAGCCGAATCGTTACATAATGTACTCATGTCGCGACCAAGATGCGGAGGAGGTGATAAACCTACCATCGCCCGCATCGTTCGATACACACATCGCGAATACTCTCATATCGACAGTGGAGCATCGCTTCATTCCATTCGAAGGTAAAGCGCACTCCAAAAATGAGATGGGAGGGTTCGATACCCTAGATTATAAGCCAAAAAGCCATGTGGCAATATGCCTCCCTCTTGTTGATATGAATGTGAGATTGCCGAGGGTTGGCGGACTTATTCTTGAACCCGTGCAGGAGACACCATGGGCCAGGCACCAGGAGGACTGTGAACCACTGCCAGTCTTTCGTCGAGTTGGCCAGTACCATTATCACTCAAGCGATAAAAACAAAACATGGGTAGCAGGCACTGAAGATATCAATTTGATTATTATCTAGTCGTCTCTAGACGATTTGTCAATATTCTTGATTCTAATGGACATGCTTAATAGTAAAGATTAGGCGGCCGTTCGTCCGTACGGCGGATGCAATAATCCATCAATACGCTTGCGAAAGAATGAGTCTGGAACTTGGAGGACAATGCGCAATTTTCTCTTGGGCCCTGGTCAATCGTGCAACCGAGGGGAGCTCAGTGGACTCTGTCATTGCCTGTTCATCCTCAGAGGCGAGCCATGCGATGTGGCCCCACGTTATTGGTTCGCCTTGAAATGCCAGACAATGAATAGCGCTACCTTTGTAATACCTTTACCTTGTCAATAGTGTGACCATCAGTCAAATCGGATTTATTAAGGACGGTCTATAGCAGCTATTCCAATAGATATTACCCTTGGTGAGTCTGTTGATACTCCGTCATGCCATGGGGCCAGCCTGACTCAAGGGACTAACTGGGTCTAAATTTCTATTATTAGCATTCTCGCAAGACAGTAGCTCTTAAGACACCGAAAAAAACATGCGACAAGGTTTTCACACACCGTTCACTTTTTCCATGGTTAGCAAGTATACCGACACTGATAAGGTATCAGGGCTTTTGGTTTATAAAGAGGAGGAGTTGGAGGGACAATTTAGCTAGCAGATATAAGCAAAGAATAGGTTACTAGAACAAAGTGGCTTTACGATGAGAATAAACCGCAAATCGCCGAATAAGCTACACGCACAAAGCGTAATTAATGGAGAAATAATGATGCAGCGACATGCGTCGCTAATTATCAAGGCAAGGAGGCTTGTAGATCACCTCTGAGGATATGAGCCATGCATTTCAGGAAGTGGTCTCTCCTGTGTGCCCAATTCATATCGCATTCCGATACCTTGCTCCCCATGAGCCCCCAACTCCTGTATCCTGCCGTCACTTTGCGGAAGTTCCTGAAGAATTCTACCATCGCTTGGCGGGAGTTCCTGAGGAATTCTGCCATCGTGGACGTTTGGCGGCGTGTATACTAAACTGTCCCCAGAATACTCCGGCGGGGGAAGCCCATTGCCGTGTGACTCCATCTCTGGTATTGTACTACTCAAATGAGATTCTTTTGGAACAGCCGCAGTATTGACGGTTTGCACTGGTGCATCAAGCTCTGCCCTCCCGCCACTAGCCTGGTCTGGCGGAGGCGTGCTGTTTTTATTTTCACGAGCACTGAGGACTCGTCTCCGAAACAGGAAAAATAGCACCCCAGCGATAATTGCGACCACAGCTGCAGACCCAACAGCGATTCCCACTACTGCGCCAGTAGAGAGATTTGATGATTTTGACGAGCCTGACGAAGACGCTGATCCCGCCGAATCCGAAGACCCCGAGGAGCTCGCAGACGAGCCGCTATCCGTTGAACTCGCTCCAGTAACCACGACGGTGGAACGCGATGCTGATGCAGCCCCGCTGGCTGATTGTATGGGTGGTGTTTCCAGCGCGGAAAGATCGGCCGCAGCCCATCTGATTTGGAATGCGGGGACTGAGACTGTTTTGCTACCAGAAACGGAGACAGCATGGAGGAGAAAGCTTGAGCAAGAGTACGAACTAGTGGGTACAAATCAGAGGCCATCACAGTGTCGTACAGGCGGGGTTCTCCTACCTAGGCACACATATTGCTGCTGTCTCGCTAGATCGAACAGTACCACCAAAGTACGAATCTGTAGCTTCCGGCTTGCACCCCGAGGTGTAACCCGAAGGGCAAATGCCGGGCGAGTAGAAGCCGTAGCTGTACCAGACCGAGGTGTAGTCAGGTGGGTAACACGAAGGATCCTCGTTGTCGCCCGCAAATGTCACAATTGACGGGCACCCACTTGCGGGGGCCCAGACCGTTGTCAGCGGCACGATATCGAAGTCGCCAATATCGCCGCTGGTGTGAATGGTGCTGTACTGTTGGCTTGACATGCTTGCTAGCTAGGTCGAGGATCTTTGGGATATCAGAGGGGAACAGACGCAGGGCCATGCGGGCAAAAACGTTGGGGCTTGATTGTTGGTTAAATACGCGCCCGCGAATATGCCTTGGGTCGCCAATCTAGAATGGTCCCATCGCCAAACGGTTGAAAGGCAGACGAGCCATCAAGCATCCGATAGGCCAGGCCAGGGTTTGCAAAACCCGCTAGACTAAGAGATGCTAGTTGGTGTTGCAAGGGAGTTCAGCTGGTGCGGCACAGCTCATAATATGGTTGGCGATACGCTTACAATTAGCCGGATGCAGTCAAATCTGTGGGTATTGTGCCAAGCAACGGAATTAATCCCGCCAAGGCCAACTGTTACGACCAGGCCAAGAGAGATGCCGGCGACCGAGCCCCCATGGTTATAGTAGCTGTTACCTGCACCGATGATCGCTATCACTGTGTTCATCGACCAATCTTTTTCTCTCCCTGGTATAACGGTGTTGCAGGCTGTTACACCAACCACTCTACTTTACAAAAAATGTGATGAAAGCTTCTCTTAAGTTACCCCATGCAAGAATATTTATGGTTTTGGTTAAAAATAGAAGCTCTATATTGGTATATGTTGAGCCTAGCCCCAATACTGGACTTCTATAGACTGGATTGTCGATTGACGTATGATCCTTCTAGAATGTTAACATATCGCCTGGATCGCCTTCTCCAATGCCCTAGACCAAGAGGCTTGCGAACATATGCACAAATCCATGCCAGATGGGACGATTCGCCGTGGACTCCCATGGCACAGGAACTCAGGCCCTGCTTAAGCCTTCTAGAGAACCTAACACCTTCGGCTTGACGACAAACAACAGGAGCTGCGCTCTACTAGAAAGGGAGGGTTTGTTGGTGATGGGCGTCCGGGAGGTAGCGCCTTTTGTGTTTTGTGCCAGAACTTGGGAGGAACGCGTAATTGCTCCCAGTCCCGATAACTCTCGTAGCCAGGACGAGCCGACCGAGTCGAATGCCACCAGATGCGCATAAAACAAGCAGTAGCTATCTAAATAAATAACAAATACAATCAGGCTTTCACAGCGTTTAAAACAGCGTCCAAAATACAATCGAGGGGGTTCTAGCAGTATTTTATTCAAGTTACATAGATTGAGCGATTGGTGTGAAACCACACTTCGGAAATAGTCCGTTGTCCACCCGGCGCGATGAGTCAGCATCACAACTCGGACAAGATGACTTCTGGGGTTTCAGTGCAAGTTGTTCATGGCCTCTTTCCCGCCTAATTTGACTTCATATAAATACTTGAACTGGCTTTAGGGAAACAGTTATGCAGTATTAGCAGAGGAGTGTTGCGACTAGTGATGCAGGGCGAGTTACTGGGCTAATAAGATTATAAAACCGGAGAAAGGCTTTGAGCTCATATCTGAATCTGGCGGTCAAGTGATCAAAATACACAGAAATAGGAACTTTTGGGCCCAGTCTAAATTTAAATCAAAGGAAATATAAATCAATCTAAGCTTAGCCACGCGGTATAGTATCTGAAATAATGTGCTAAAAAACCAAGGAGAGACAAATGAGTAGTAAATGTGTATGCTTGACCATGAATCTTATTCGAATTCGGAGACCCATCTATCCACCGCACCCCTGACCTTTCGACAGTTTGGCATTGGTTGCCTCATTTCCTCCCGCAAGATTTATTCTGAGCAACCTTCTCATTTTTCTTCATCTTGCTAATCATGGACTTTTTGCCCTCGAGGAAAGGTGCCATTTTCCCAGAACCCATAATCATATTCTGCTTTCTGTTGTTTACTTGAAAGTAAATGCCACCAACCTGGTTAAGTCTTCCCATTATATCGACCGGGTTGCTGACAAGAATGGGGCCGACTGCGTCGAGACTCATATAGCATTCGACTTGCTTATAGATCCAATCGAAATCAATTTGTGACGAGGGATTGAATTGGTACTTGTTGTCGTTTTTGTGCTTGGGGTCAGCAACCACCTCAAAGTCCATGCCGCCCTTTTTGAAAATAGCACCATTGAACTGGACCTCACGTGAGCGCAGACGCCGGCGGTTGCTCTCTGTATCTGGGCCAGGTCCGTGGCCAATACGCAGCTGAGTTGAATTTTGATCGCTGCTCACGACCGCGAAGTGCATATCTCTTCCCTGAAGATGAATTCCGAAAACAGGAATTGGCTCAGAGTTCTCTCGCTTAGTAACATCATCCGACATAGTACCGTCCCAATCCGCTATGTGTCGAACTTCGGTGCCGAAGTGGCCGGACAAGGCATCTTCCACCTGGCGCTTGACCACAGGATTTGTGTAGATAAGACCAGTCTCCCTAACACTTCCAATAAATGTAAAGAGCTCGCTTACTGCGGTGCCTATTCCGATGACGGTGGAAATCACTCCCATCACACATTTGAGACCGGGGGAATCAGATTTCTCGTCATGGAAATCTTTGCAGTCGTCATAAATACCCATAATGCCAACGCCCATACCTGCAACGCTGACCGTTTTGAGGAAAATATCGCCGTATTTTTTGAACTCCCCAGCAGTCGGCCAGCGTGCTCGTCGAACTAGGAGATCTTCCGGAAGGCCTACTTCTGTCTTTCTGTTAATGAATATTCCTCTACAAGAAAACGATGACCTGCCTGCAATAGAAGATTCGTTACTGATGGACAATGAAGTTGAATCGGAAGGGAAATTCCGAGGTGGCAAAGTAAGCTGCTGCGGCTGTGCCGCCGAGTAATGGGTCAATCCTGGCGAGAGCAATCCAACGCTTAGAAGACAATTCCATGTGAAGAGAATGGCTATGGCAACGAAGCTTATTTTGAGCCAGCGTCGATGGTCGTGCAATTCGGAGCCATGGCGGCCACCTTCCAGATTAGTTGATGTCTTATACATCCTATCGGCTGAGAGATAATGTAAAAAGGATCGGTGCTTTGGGTAATGAGTAGTGTAGCGAATCTGAAGCTGAAGATTTGGTTTGTGATATTCCATACCTAGCAACGTAATTGAGAAGGTCTTTATACACTTCCTTGTTGGACATGGTGACTAGAGCTTCGCCATAGAGGAAAGCTCATCTTTTTGGTCCTGCGTCAAGTTTCCTTGGCAAAAGTCGTCTAAGCCTCCATGTTGGTACGTGATCATACAGGTCTCAAGAGCCTGTCTTCGGCCTCTGCGCGAATAAGAGGATTTTGCTCGATGAGTTAGATTGATACGAACTTTAGTGGCCAACAAACTTTCCAGAGACGATTGCATAGCGCAAGGCCCCTTTGCATCGCGCATATGAGGATCAATTCCGCTCCTGTGGGAAGTTCAATCCTTGCTCACGGCTGGGATAGTTACTAGCAATGGTTTTTGCTGCATAGACCATTGTGGAGGAGGGATTACTACGCATTCGGTGCTAACCACATGGCTACTGAGGTAGCGAAGTGTCTGAGTAAGAGAGAGGGTCGAGCTTGACTTCTGAATTCATGTCAGAGTAGAAACCGCTTCACGCCGCTACGTGCGGAATCAAATGGACCTTTACGGTTACTCATGGATCGAACTATCAATTTCAAAACCTATTCGAAAATGCCTCTCTGACTTGCCTCCATGAATGATCAAAAAAGAATGGCTCATACCATCTAATTGCAAAGCGCACTGCATAATTAACATTATTCTATAAACAACCAACATACAAAGACCAACATGACTGCATTTTCTCGGTGCCTCATCACAGACACAGCTAAGCCACCGGATTAGGGGGGGAAATATATATATATTTCAAACATCCGAGAGGCTGCTGAAACTATCACGCGCTAGGGATGGTGCGAAATGGGTCTAGGTTGCGGTGGATTCATCACTGTTGGACGGCAGGTCATCCTTGAATCCTATGTACTAGGAAAGTATCCGATAAGAATAAGCATACTAACAAGGATAATAACGCATAGCCTACTTTTTCCTGGCCGCTTCCGCCTGCGCTGAGCGCGCAACCAACTGAATCGGCCAACTAACCATGCCCCACAATGCTAGCAAATGACGACCATTACCTGCTACCCGCTACATCAGCCAACTGCATTAGTTTGGGGCGAAGCAAATTGGACTGTGCCCTGGGGTGTGGCTGAACCAGGCGGACGGTTCCTTGACAGCCTACTTAATCTCGTTAATACCCAGATGCTCCCACCTTCCTTCTCCACTCTTTGCAAGCCCTAACTCACGACGTACACTCATCCTCAACCATATCCCTTGCCCACTAAAAGATGTCTGATGAGAAGAAACCAATCATCACCTTGCGCAGCATCAATGAACATGGTATAGACTTTGCACTACTTCCGGCTTTACGGCAGGCCACTAACAACCCTCTTGGTCAAACAGGAGAGACCTTTGGAAAGAATAAACAAAAGGAATATGAAGACAGGTGGCATTGCAATGTGGTACTTATGGTTATCTGGCTGATCATTGCTATAATCAGCATGAGCGCGATTATGTCTGATTGGAAGGGCTGGAGCCGGGAATCTACGTTAAATAAAGTATGGGTTATTGTCTCAGCTATTCAAACAGTCATGATCCTGCTGATTCTAGTGCCCTACTACTTCCTTTATGGGAGGAGTTGGGGCAAGTCGAAGGAGTAGGCGTGGCCATGTCCACTGGCCCAGGAACCGGATTGAGGGCCTACTAGTTTGTCGAAGTCATAGTTTAGAAGGCCACGCTTGATTAGAGTGATAAAATTTGCGAATGTCATGGATTGGCTTGAGTTTGTGGGAAAGGAAATTTCCTGGCGCGTCACTTTCTGCTGAACTCATCAAACACAAGTAACATCACTATGTGACATCGCCCCGATGATGGTCGCTTTCACACTCAAGAGGTCCGTGAAGATATCTAAATTTATGGTATGCACCATTTCAACTTCCCTGTTCTTAATAGAAAACACACTCCTAATGTAAGGATAGGTAGGGTAAGACAGCTAGGTCTAGGAGGAACCGACAAATTCGTCCATTTATTTCCCATCACGGGCGTGAGGGTTGGCTGTGTAGCAGATGCGCTGACAACAGGCAGCCACCATAGCCCTCCCCTCTTCACGGCCCCGCGCATATTTTGTTTCGACTTCATCTGCATGAGAATCAGCATGCTAAGATCCATGCTCTGCAGGCCACATGAAATGAGAATAATTGCAAAGCAAAGAGCAATGGTGTAGCTTCTGTTTTGGAAATCAAGCTTGCGTTCCCAGGTGTATCCCATCGGTCTAGTTTGACTCCAATCAAGGCTGCTCCTTCGAGCACTCAATTACCGGGACAGGGATTCCGACTTAGCTGTGCCTGTCTTACTCAAATAGCAAAGGGCAGTGAGTGTACTTGTTGTGGAATCCCTTAGTAGCACTTCTGACTGTAGAGTAATGAGCAAAAGAATTATTGCGAATATCTAGTGTCTCCAGAATACTTCATCCACATTTTCCCGTACTTCAGTTTAAGGTACATGCGCTTGTATAAACTCATGCGTGGTTCTGAGCGTCCAAATACAAGCGACATGGGTCTCTACCATGCGAGCATTTACGGATACGTGTGTATCAACCGGAGAGCGAGCTGAGTTTAGGGTGGACCCATGTCTCTGATTGGCTCGCTGATCAAATAATTGCGGGTGACACTCGGCTCAACTGATGTCGACAAAATGGAATGTAATTTGTAATGTGCCAAGCTGTCGAGCAGCAATACGGGCATAATCATGTCCACTGCATTGCCAGTGCATTAAATCAGGGGCAGCAGTATGAAAAGCAGTCCAGAAATTGACTTCAAAATGGATTTGAAAAAGTTGAGCTGAGGGTGGCTATACACAGTGCATTAACAAGGACAAAAGTACTTTATCACCGAGTTAGCGCCAATCTACATTTTAGATACTTCCCTCAGCACTGACGCTGCAAAATGTAGAATGGTCTGCGCGGTGAGACTTTTAGGATATGAATAAGGGCGACTCACTTATGGCCTCTGCTGTACTATAGATTGATTGGGATTTGCTCTGAAAACGGAGGAGTAATATCAATCGGGTAGTAGTGCTTGGTCGTGGGAATCGAAATTCCAGCCATAGCCCAAAACAGGACACAGGAATCCTTACAGGGGTTTACAATTCCAAAAGTGGCCCTATCCGGGTAACTTAGCCTTGGCTCAGCCGAACTCAGCCCAGACTCAGTCCAAGCTCTAGAGGCCTCAGCCCAAGCTCAGTAGGGGCTCAGCTTAGAGCGGCAAGCGCTCAGCTCTGGAATGGGAAACGGATTTTGGTACGCTTGAGTTTAGTCTCCGAGTATATTGGTATTGTGCCAAGCAACGGAATTGATCCCGCCAAGGCGTTTATACATTTCACTCTCACGTCCCGTGTCTTTTCATCCACCGACCTTTTGACCATTTTTTGAACCCGCTGCACTATCCCTAGTTCAGGATCGAGCATGCTCCCTTCCCGTCAATCCCATCCATAAATAGGCCTAGCACCCCGTCATTGAAATGTGAAAACTGGCTCACTTGGTCCATTTGGCTACACTATTTTGCGGGAGGATGCGCAAATGTCCCTGCACCTCCACTAATCTAAGCATAACCGTCGATCATTTGTGGAAACAAACACCCAAGGATTTCGGCATCCCACAAAGCTCCGGGCCTTGGCGACGTGCTATTCGAACCCGCTCGAATCGACAGCTTCTAATTAGCTTAAGTAACATATCGGAACCCATTCTGCACCGCCCGCTTCGAATCTTGGTCCAGAGCTTCCACCGCAGTCGGATTATCAATCTCAGTTTCTCGCTGCAGCCTGTCAAACTTGTCGTTGGCTCGCTTCAACGAGTACCGAAGACCCAAAATGCACGCCAAGCCCAAGGCTTGGAAGGCCAACAGGCAAGCCCATGATTCTCGAAAGTTTGGCTCGTACTTGTCTAGCCAAAAGTAATTCGCAAACAACGAGGCCGTGTTCGCGCAAGTGTTTGCAATTCCAATGGCGGCGGCACGCTTTAGTCTCGGCTGCACGATGGTTGAGGAGAGCCAAGGATAGGTTGTCGAGTAAATCCCAAAGGTGCCTGCGCAGACAAAGAAAGTCATGACATATCGAGCCCATCGCTGATTTGTCAGCGAAACCATCACAATGGTGGCAGCCATTGTCACCAATCCAGAGATCAAGGCGTGCGGTGACCGCTTTTGTCGTCTGTCTGCGTCCCAAGCGAACCCCAATGCCCACATGAAGGCGAAAAGGTACGGCGGGGCTGTGAGGAGCAGCACCACGGTGTTGTTCTTGAAGCCAATTGTCTTGATTAGAGTCGGGAAGAAATGCGAGAATGAGATGGACGCAGTCGTGGCCATCTGGAGACAAGCGAAAAGCCACACCCGATAATCCTTGGCAGCCCACACGATGGCTTGCTTGATAGTGGTCTCTTCCTCGCCAATGATTTCCTCGCTTCCGGCATCAACAGCCAGCCTTCCTTGGGCCACGACCTTTTCCTCCTCTGACAGCCACTTGGTAGTGCCAGGGTAGTCGGGGAGGAGGAAAAATGCCACAGCACCAATCAGCACAGTTGCAATGCCCTTGAGAATAAAAAGCCATCGCCAAGCTGCAAGCTTCGTGACGCCCGTCATGCCTGAAAGGATACCAGCAGAAATGAGACCGGCAAAGCAATTGGATAGGAGCAGTCCACAGACCAGGAGAGCCATTCGGATGCCGAGCTCTCGTTTTGTGTACCAGCAGCTGAGATAGAAGACGGCACTCGGGAAAAATGGAGCCTCCACCAGCCCAAGGATAAATCGAACGACGAGCAGTCCAGCGGGACTGGACACGGCGGCCGTGCAACCGCTCACCAGAGCCCAAAGGATAATGGTGCATGGCTATCGTACGTTAATGTCTCTGAGCGCAATTGGATTTCTATGTTTGTGATTGAGCAACTTACCAATAAAACATGAGGCTGTATCTTGGCCATCATTAAAGTGGAAGGGAGCTGCATTGCAATATAGCCAGCCGAGAAGATGGAGATGGCCGTCTGGTACACAGCTCCCTTCACGTTTGTATCCTCCTGCAAGCCATAGAGCCGAGCCTGGGTGATGGAATTGCGGTCCAGATAATTGAACAAGTAGATGATAATGACGAGCGGAAGAATGCGACTGTCGATTTTTTTCAGCAGTTGGCTCTCAACATTTTTCGCAAACTCAGGTGTATAGGATCGATAGGTGTCCAATAGGTTTACACCCTTTCCAACGTCTTCAATCTCTTCACCGCCGTCCTTTGCAGGAACATTTTGCTGGATAGCGTCATCTTGTTTTGACATATTTACCCTCGTGGATTATAATCGATAAACCCGGAATCGGCTTGGCTAAAACTGAGGACGAGTTCATTTGTGGCTTCTTGGCACGTCTTTCTTTTATACTGTTTCATAGGGGCAAGAAAACCGGTGAGCTGATCTCAACCCCGCATCATAGTCTGGGGTGCTAAATTGCCGACGGACCACCTCCTACGGCTGTGCCCCGGTGCCCCCGCGTCTCGTCTTCTTTCTGATTGTGGGGTGCTGTTCATAAAACAGTCCATAGTCAAATTGAAATATGGAAGGTGGGAAAATAACTACCACAGCAAATCTCAGCAAGACCGGCAAGGTCGGCGATAACACTGCCATAATTTAGACGACCACATGGCATGACCAGTAAGAATTTTGTGACACAAGCCAAGTATTCGTATTTACATTTTCAGGAAGTTATTAATTATTCCGGAATTTGCAGACAAGTGGATATCAGTTTGTCTCCAATGCATCAATTTCCGTGGTGGTCTGGGGGTTCGGTTATGTCGGCACGCAGTGCGGACCACGTCCGATGAGAACAGGCGAATAGCTAATTTCTTCGGACGTGCCCCGCTCTCTGATCATTCCCTCTCCAATTATAAGGACACAATATTGATGCAAGAATGGTTGCTTGAGAAATATCATTTATCACGCAGTATGTTTTAACTCGGTTTCACGACGTTCCTCATCGGTTCTGAGGTTCCTTGGCCCTCTCGGAATAACAGGCGGAGCTTGAACATTGAATATCATCTTATAGGCCAGCTCCATCAGAAATAGCTTTCTTGTTACTAAATACAGGATCCTGCATTTAAATAGTGCCAAACCCAGCTGTGTTCATAACATTCTTGGCGGTCTCGTACGTCGAAGCACTCGCAATGTTTTTACCCGCGAAGTTGGAGAAAAAGCTAGTATCCGATCCAGAAAAGCTTCCAGAGCTGCCAAAGCCATTTACCTGGCACGTGTGTCCCAGGTAGTTTGCGCATGCAGCATTGGCACTCGTACTGGGGCTGCTGAATAATTTTCCGGTTGATGCCGAAGTCACTGGGGTGTTGACGTTTTGGAACACGTTGCCTTCTGCCACCACCATGCCGCCGGAATCAATGTCAAAGGCATGCCCTGAGTTGTCGTACCAGTAATTATTCACTGCGTGAAGAAGAGTATTTCCCGCAATCTTGGGGGATCGTCCAGAAAAGTGGTAGATGTAGTTATTTTTGAGAGTGATCATCTGAAAGAGCAGAGCGTTAGTGAATAAATACCATAGAGAATCCAAACACTTACATCATTAGAGCCGGTGAAGTAAAGTCCCCAGTAGGCGTAGGAATTACAGGACGGCGACCAAGACGTGGTGCCGTCGAATTTGCAGTTCGAGATTGTCACCCGATTGGATGCGTTATTGCCAAGAACGACATGCTGGCGACCGATAAGGGAAGTTGTGACATGATCAATCCACACCATATCTGTATTATCCAGAGTTATGGCATCGCCACCCCAGACATATTTGGGGTTTAGGTTTGTGATGTGGATATTTTGGATAATGATGTTGCTCGCACCGCTGACGATTCGCAGACCCTTGCCCTTGATCACGCCTTTGCTTCCGATGCCAACAAGTGATTTGTTTGATTTGACAGTGATTCCAAGGTAAGCGGCTTGATCATAGGTCACAGAAACTGTCGGGGCCGTTGACGGACACCAACTGTGGGCATTGATCGCTAGCTGACAAGCTGAGCCTGTACCCCAGGGGGCACAGCCCGTTGCCGTCACAGTTCCCTCTGTGCCTGTGAAGTCCAAAGTTCTGTCAAGATAGATAACTCGGGCTTGGGAGTCGCCAAGATAGGAGATAAGCTGGGCCGTGGTCGTCGGGTATACTGGAGTAGCCGCCCCGCCACCGGTAACTCCTTTAGCAAAGCCCTCCGCAGCTCCAGTAACAGCTACAGCGGTTTGCGAAAACGCCACGAGGACGCCCAAAATTAGACCCAAATTCATGGTAGATGCCCCTAAGCGTGTTCAGGGAATCATAAAAGAGTATTGCGGCTTAATGGTGCAAGAACTATCCAAGAGCTTGGAAGGATATCATACATATTTAGTTCCAGAATAATCCAGTTCTTATACGCCTTTTCAACATCTATTCCTCACGCCATTTATCGCATCAGACGCTGAGTTGGGAAAACCGTTTCTTCGGCACTGAGGCTCCGCGATGGTTAAAGAACAAATCCATGACAGCTCCGCCATTGTACACAATTGAATAGGCAGCCCAATAGCTATTGCCGAAAATAGATTTCACTTCGGAATGCGATTCGTGGAATTATAGTGGATTGGTTTCCATAACCGTCAATATTCCCCGAACAAGTCCGCCAAAAATCTGCCTGATTCCGTTAGCTGCACAGTGTAGAAAACAATTAATCGTCTGACTCGTGGGACAAGGAATATTTTACGGGTATCGGCAAGAAACGCCAAGGGAATAAAGGGTGAGAGGAGGGATGCGAGTCATGAATACGAATCGTGACGCCTGATTTAAGCTTATTGACCACCTTAATAATTCCCGGGAGCCGGGTTTAATTCCGGGTCATCATCAGACCACTCCAGCTCAAAAGCAACCATCATTCGCACGAGAACTTGGAGCCTTTATTTCATTTACTGTGTCTGTTAATTCCGTGGTTGTATGTATGTGTGTGAGGCGAAAATAGGCCACATGTAACCAAACTTAGACCGATGCTTCTACCGCTTCTTGGCTCGTCAGCTGAACCCGGCCCTGCTGTTCATCAGCCGCCCTCGGTTTTACACCAACACATATTATCACACATAAGTTCTGATCATCCCATAGGCAGAGAAATGGCTTATTATGCGCCCCCATTCCGATACCCGGCTCTGAAACCTCCAACTTGCCTCTCACCTCGTAGAGCTCCACAATATGATAGTGCCACGGTGGCCACTGCCAGAATTAACCTGGATTTATTGATCGCATAGGTCCGGGTCAATAATTTAACAATTATTTCTTTTTATAAAGGAGGGTGCAAGTATTTGGGCGACACAAACAGGCCTTGAAGTTTCTCAAAATAGCGCTGTCAGTGCGGGTTTCGTTTGTCTGACTGAACCCATTTAATCATCAATTGCAAATGAGCCACGAGTAATCCCTAGAAATTTCAACTTTGTTTTCGTTTTCAAGTATTGTTGGTATCTCTTAATCGTGTCTATGAACTCGCTGAAAATGAACTGGGTTTGGGTATATCTACTCCCACCATTTTGAAGTAACAAATGAGAGTGTACGCCGAGTTTCTAGTTTCCAGAAATGTCATAAAAGCCGTTCCTTGTGACTGTTCAAAGAAAATTAAAAAGAAAGTCTAATGACCGTTGAACACAGGCAAGAGCATGCTTTAAAAGGAAAAGCTACTAGTTGAAGTGTCAGTTTTTGTCCCGTCTACGCAACTGATTTCAGCTTCCATATGGAGATCAAAAACGCCTTCTGAAATCTTGGCGTCCCTATAGATCCAAGTGGTTTTGGTCTTCTTGTCTCCAGACAACGACCTTCCTCCAACCCCGCTTTCCTCTGGGTGATAATGGTTGGTCATAGACCGAAGGACTTGGGCTGTTTCGATCAGGTCGCGCTCCGGGATAACCACACGGTTCGCCAGATACGTGGTGACGAGCCCAAGCATAAGCTGAATACTGATGATTAGGATCACGATCACGAGAATCATTTTCCAGTGCGAGACGTTGAGAACTGATCCCAGTGTGGGTGCATTCCCTGATACAACCAGCACATCGTTGTTCTCTGCAGTCGCTGCCACCACACCAGTAGTAAATCTTGAAATCAAATAGGCCATGTTTGTGACGCTCCCATTGACCGGTGTTCCGAAAATAGACTCGGCAGGATAAACTTGGTATTGGACGTTTGTGTCATTAACCAGGGAAGATGCTTCATAACCCTGCAGGGCGATCGAAGCCGACACCAATGCCGTAAAGTTGGAGCTCACTTGATGTTCGGGGCGAGTGGCGTTTACAACACGGCCCACTGTGACGTTGCATCTATAGAACCATGGCGCTACTGCAGATGCTTCAAAGGCATATATTTCGCTGCATCCTTCGCCACAGTTTGTAGATATGTTGGTCATGAATGTCGTCTCGTAAACGCCGCTGATAACGGGGATGTCCACCTCCTCGTCACCATCCGCAGTTGACAGTGTGATGTTCTTCGTTGTCCCGTCACCACCTCTCGTCACACGCCAACTGTTACAAGTGGATGAAACATCAAGAAATCGCGCGGTGTTGACGGTGGTAGGATTAGAGTCGACGTCGAGGACAGAGGCAGTGGATGTCTCATGGAAATAATAACGGCAATCACCGGTAGCCTGGCCACAAAACATGAGAGCGTCGCCAGTAGACCAGATAGAACCAGATTTGGGCGGTTCGCTGATGTTGCCTTGAAGGTATGCGATGGAGACTGTTCCATAGCTGCGGCTTCATTAGCTTGGATCCAAACCTATGTAACTTTCGCGTTTGCTCCACATACCTGTTGGCAGTGTACTGCTGTGCGCCCATTGCCAATGATCTGGACGACACAATTTTATTCGTTTGTACACTAGACATGTCGGGAATTGAAACGTTTCCAGTGGACAACAAGGCTGTCTTTTCGTTTGAATCTGTAGAATAGCACAGACCCAGTGATGCAACACCAACTTGCGTTGCCTGTGGTAGTCAGCAACCAACGCGTACCTTTGTGAATTATCTCTCTTACAAGTAGGATCATCAGCCAAGAAATTGCTGCAAGGTGCACAGATACACGACGAGATCGAAATGCTAGTGCGACAAGATGTGTCATCCTCTCGGCTTGGAGAATTAACTCGACCTATTCACACCTCTTAGCCAAGCCTAGATTCCTCGGAGCAGGAATGGTTGCTCACCTTTCTCCTCGACCGGTGCCTGCGACTCAAAATCCACCATCTCAAGTCTCCAACCATCCCATTCAGGCTACTTGCGACGGCCAAACCAAGCGCAATCGACAATCCGGTAATGACGGCGTTGAACTCGCGCTTGACCTTTTTGGACATGACAGCTTTTGATGAATATACTTTTAATACGACGACGATCGAGATGGAAATGAGCGTGGTGAGCACCCATCTCTTGAGAGTGTAGCTGAGCATCCGGGTAACGGGACGCTTGGTCGCTCGAAGGCCGCGAAAGGCCGATCGGTTGAGTGGCTTCTCCAACATGGCTTCCTCGGGGCTATCGCCGCGACGCGTAGACTCGGAGGCAGTCTCGTCGAGAATTTGATCGCATGCCGGACCACTCATACTGAGGTATGGTCAAAAGAATGTGAAGGTGCAGCCAGCTGCAAAGAGGGAGACCAGGAATTTGGGACATGCATGCGTCGGTGACAGCCCTCACCTATTTAAAAACCTGGCCATTCCATCACCAAAATAAGCTCAAGGCCTCCCGCGAAGGGCTCCAGCGCTAAGCCCACCGAGGAGTCTCGACTCAATGGCCATTTCGTAATTGCGGGTCGTATGGCCAAAAGCCGGGACAGCACAGATTAACTCGTCGCCTTAAGTGCCCCCCTGTTGAGCTAAAACCTTCTTTAGCCCATCCAGGGCTGCGATTGTTACGGGTCGACCAATCAGGTTCGAGAAGCCGCGTCGATGCGAATGTTGATTCTACGATTCGCGTCATTCGAGCCTGAGCATCTCGGGGTAAGCGAGGCCTCGTCGGCCTCACATGCCTGTATTTGAGAGCTCGCCAATTGATACAAAACATCGCGCTGATCAAAATTTCCCCTTTTCCCCATGTTCACTGCGCTCTTTGTTCTATTTTCACTTTATATACCTGCTTGGCCTCTTGGCCCTCATTTCTTGTCAGCAATCTCCTGCCTTCAAATTCGCCTCAGCGTCTGCGGTTCTGCCCGCTTGAGCTTTGAGAATCTTTCAAACTCTACCACTGCATTGCAGATTTTTATAATTCGCTCTTCAAATCAGACAACCACACAGAGATCATTGCGCGAAAGCGAGGTCCACGATACGGCCCATGCACCAACAGTTGGGCATGGGATGGTGGTGATTTTGCAATTCCATTCCCCCAACTGCCTGATAGAGAGAATAAAGAAATATTGCTGTGTATGAAATACATTCATAATCATAGTTTACATCTTCCCTTTTCCAGCAATTTCGGATAAGCCCGAGTGGCTTCTTACCCCTCTCGCCTGCGTTGAACGGCTCTCCTTGAACCCTGCCCTTATGAATTGGATTCTCGGGCTCACTCCCAAGCCAATTTCTGGGCGCTGGATGATCGTCCCTGGTTTGAGGAGACGCACAGATCAATTGCTTTTTTCTAAGACTAAAAAGACAGCACGGTGTTGAAGCAAATACGAGCTCTTTCATGAAAGTTCAAAATGCGCCCTGTTTCGGGTTGGGCCATAACCGACCGTTAAGAAGAACAACTTTCCGTCGCAAGCTTGCGGGCGCTCCGGTTTTTGCTTTCCAATTGCATGGATTCGGTGGTGCTAAGAAGACGCTATTCCCCTGATGGGTCAAGATGATGTGACATGTCCGACTCTGGCTTGGGACATCTGCGGAGCCACCGCTCCAAACCTTCCCATCCCACCTGAAAAGTTCTACCATCCAACCCATTTCTCTATTTTTTTTCAAGTCTTCGTCCGGATTATCATCGCGCTCACACTCGGGAATCCGGAACAGCCCTCCCGCAGGTCGCTTTCACAATGATCGGAATTAAAGGCCCAGCACTCCATCCAAAAAATGTACGCAATATTTTAGGTAGCCTATAGATACACTTGATGCAAAAAGCAAGATTGTGACAGATCGTAAGTATTCAATCGCAGCCCTCGTTTGCCGTGTTTCCACCCATCTGCTTCCGTCGAGCACAGATTGCGGAGTGGACAGCCGCGTTGATCCACAGGGCGACCAAAGCGAAATTCGCATTCGGTTAGCGAAAAAAAAAAAAAAAAAAAGACCACCATGTTCCACGTATCAAAGACGCGTGCTATGTCACCAATACGCACTCCATCATCTCATTGAAAATTCGATAGGTGAAGTGTGTATGCATTGTTTTTTACGCGCGAAGCGGATGGGAAAGCATTGTTCTATGACGTGTAAAAACAACAAGGATAACCCTGAACAAATAAAAAGGCACTTGAGGTGCAGTGCCCAGAACATTAGCGTGTCTAGTTGTCCAGCAAAACCCTGCTATGATTATCATCTAGGGTAGTTACTCGTAACATATCGTATCTCCAACAGGACAACCATTTTTAGCTCAGAATATGAGTTTTTCTTTCCTTTTTCATGTTCACCTCTTACTAGCTTCCATCTTTGATTTGTCCTTGCAGCTTAAAAATGACGTCAGAAAATGACAACGCATTTCAACTTACCACACGTTTGCTAGTGATATCCTAGTTCCCAATTTTTCTGTGAGCGAAACACTGAAACTAAATACTCTTATTAGTGCCCGGTTTTCGCTTGACCGAACTTCCTGGAGACCTCAGCCTGCTTATCTAATGTTATTGGTAGGGCGCAACTCACCAGGCTGGAATAGGACCGAGGCTAGCTGGTGGTGGACACAATGCGATCACAATTTGCATTTCGTCACACTCAAGAAAGCAAAAGAAATATTTCTGCAATGTATGCCTAGAAGCCTTGCTG
This sequence comes from Calonectria honghensis, assembly GCA_013403855.1. Classification (NCBI taxonomy): domain Eukaryota; kingdom Fungi; phylum Ascomycota; class Sordariomycetes; order Hypocreales; family Nectriaceae; genus Calonectria; species Calonectria honghensis. Next base: position 912,818 of record VTGB01000001.1, read on the forward strand.
ACAAAAACAAGATGCTTAAATGCTTTGGGTTTGGAGGAAATAGGTCGGCGCTCAGCCATATTTATTGGCTCATAACATGCAGTCTCGTTGCAAGTATTTTAGGTCGGATTCCTTATAGAAGTAGAAGGTAATGATCATTTATTGGCTAACTATGATATTGACGATAGTTGCTTCAGCGACCTGCTGTATCAACAGGACCCGATGCATCCGGGACTGTAGAAGTCTGTTGCAGATTGCCCGCTTTGCCCGGAATACCCGCCTTTCTTGGTGATTCCATCATGATGGTAAACATAATGACGACAGAAGCTGCTGTGGCGCCAGTGATACTGGGGTCCAGTGGTCAGTCCCTAAACTTCCTGGGTTGCGGCACGAAAGCCCATCAAAGCTCTTACAGCCATGTCGTAGTGTCCGACGTTATCTTGGACTTAATTTTGGCAGGTTCCTTTCCGGCTTGCACTGAATATAGACGTCTCTGTGTAAGCAGAGGTTGGAACAATCGCTGCCGAAAGATGTGGCTGGACATGATGAATCGTAGGCTGGTGGAACAGTAATAAGTGCATGTGACATCGCAGTGTTTCAAGGGAGCCATTGCAAAATTCCCTCGGCTTCTATAACAATTTATCCGTTGATGAATAAGCAGCGGTGCTGATGAAAATTGGTTGCATCGTTGACGTCAACAGTGTTGCATCAGCTAGAAACGGATGACGGTTACATCACCCGGGGCAATACTAGGAGATGGCTAACTGTTATATCCCACTGTAGTCTATCTTTTCAGTGTAAATAGCTAGTGCATTATCTATCTGCTGTAATCCGGCAAATGACCATAATATGGAAAAAAGGTAAGTTAAATGGCTGGCGTAAGAGTCGAGCGGCACTGGTGAGGCTAGAAATGCGAGCCGCGAACGTAGAAAAGGTGCTGATCTGCGTCGCGTCTGTAGTATCACTTGGATAGCTGTGTCAAATAGGTGCAAGTGATAGTGAATAGAAGCTCTTGATTTTTAACTATGGAAGGGATCTAGCAGGGTCTTTTATAGCTACTGTTGCTAGCCGTTGGAGGCTGCCGTTGAGGGCTGCCTCCGGCCTCGGGGTCTTAGGAATGGATCGGCATGACGATTACACGCCTGCCTCGATCGTCAATTGGCTGTGCTCGGCAGAGCCCGTAGTCAGCAGATTGACAAGTCAGCTGTGCGTGTTATTTAGTATGGTGTTTCGGGGCTAACTGCGGCCGTGACTATCTTCCTTTTACCCCTTAACCTGATGCCGGCTATCCTGTGTATCTGACCTACACAATAGCTGTCGGTTGAGACTATTGAGACTACCTGTGAGTGTGACATGTAGTGTGATAATAAAAGCAAAAGCTAACGAAACGGACAAGCGTGTTCCCGGGCGGCACTGGTAAATATAATGTTCAAATGAGTAAAAACCACGACAAAGAGATATTTGATTCTACCTTTTATCATTTACATTGCCAAAACAATTTCAATTTAATCTCAAGAATGTGTATAGCATGTCTCGATTACCCTGTCTGCTTTATACTGGAATAGCTACGACGGAATCGGGGTTGTTGAGAAAGTAGATTGGATGCCTGCGCAGCAGCTGTGAGACTGGTCGAAGCCACACGGACCAATAGCTTCTCGTCTCCTTTCAATGCGCGTTCTGGTGTAAACTTGAAGGTACCTGCGATGTACTACTAGCTATGATACCAAATACAGGCCGAAGATCCTAGTTTCTGTAAGTATGAAAGGTATCTATCAGTGTCTCAGGTACTGTTGATACTCACCGTCAGAGGCGGCCGGTGAAGGTGCCACTAGTCCCGGGCCATGAAGTTGGATCGACATCACGATCATGACTTAGTCATAATGTATCAATCAGCTAGGCCCGGTAGGGTCCGTAGTCACTATATTCATAATCCAGCATTATGTCCCATTTAGTATGATATTTTCGGGCCGACTGCTGCTATGACTACCTTCCAAATGCTGATATCCCAATGCTGACTGCTCCGGGCATTTGACTTGCGCAACGGTCATCAGTTAAAGCTATTGAGACTGCCTGTGAGTTTGACACGACGGCCACGCACTCAGAGGCTTTGAAAGCCCTACTAGCAAGCTGTTTGGTAACGGCCGTGCCTCTGTTGACTAAATATTAGTCAAAGAGAGTTGTTGAGTGCCTAGTGTCGGAGCCAGTGACACCGAAGCTGCAAGCCGTGCTGAGGAATTATTAATTATTGTGGATATGCCAAGAGAGAAAACAGGACCTGGTGAGAGTCAAGTCTTAGTTGGCCAATGGTACCTCGACCACAACTCGCGAGACGACAAGCCCCTGTCAGAATTATGTCTCAACTATCCCACAGCGGCTCAGTCAAAGACTATTTAAGGGACTGAGAAGCTCTTCGATCCTGTACGCCAATTTTCCTTGACCTGATATTTTGTCTGCATCCATACTTTGTCCTTAACCCAGAACTCTTACACGCGTTATCGTCCACATAATGAAGCTGGCCGCCATTATTACGTTTTTCGCTGCGGCCGCATTTGCCACGCCCAGTGGAGGGTTAATTCCAAATAAGAGACAAGATCAATGCAGTGTTGATTGTGAAAAGATTCGAGACCTAGAGACACGGATCCAAAGCATTGAGCAGCAGCTCAGGTCAGCAAAAGTGGGAGCTTGCAACAAACAATGTGGTGATCACCAGATCTTCTGCAAGGGGCGCTGTGACGTTGCAGAAGAATGTGACAAATGCGACACTGAGTTTGTGGTAGGTGGCCTCGACAATTGCTATATTTATATGAATTAGCTAACTTCCGCATAGACATGCGTAAGATTGACGACTTCTGTTTTGATCCAATACAAAGACTAGCAACTAACTCATCAACAGAGACAGAATTTTCAAAAGATTTGAATGACAAACGCTATAGGTTGCTATCTAGCTGTGCATGTACGGCGATGGGTTCTGGAGGTTAGAAGGTCAGACAAAGAAGGATGTTGGGTATAGGCGTTTCAAAATAACAGCTCCGCACTCGTCCACATTATGACAATCAACATGAAAAGGCGGGCAAATCTGACTCAAAGTTGCGGTTCCCAGTGATTTCAGCGGACATAGGCCCAAAAGTTGCCTTCATGTTTCCTCACGGGGCATCGTTAAGGCACAGCCTAGGCGCCTTGAAAGATCTGCCATAGGGAATGCGTATGCTAGTACTATAAGACATCCCTTGGGCAACCCAGAACTTTGATATCGCATATAGCTACTCTGACGAGTGAATGATTAATTATCAAGGTCTTCATCGTTTATATCGTTGAAATAACTCAACCAATGCGCCACAAGATTTTGGGAATGAAGGAAAAGGCTGCGTAGAAGTCAAGCTACTCTCGAGTTGACACTATCATGGTTGAAATGAGACGTCTGGGTCGTTGAGAGTACCTGAATTTACCTCGATGAAGTCTAGATTTAATGGAGTTGAAACTTTCTGACAGATATTGTTTCTGGACCGCCCTCGCTCATAAGACCCCGCTGTTTAAAGTCTCAATCCTCGATGGTAAATTACATATCAACCTCAGTCACTCTTTTAAGTACCAAGGATAAATTGATGTATAGGCTGAGGGAGCGAGAGAAATGTCACGCCAAGCTGTCATAGCTACCCTCCACATTCAAGACGCCACAGACTTACGGAGAGAGACGAGAGTAGATGTTGATTAACCCAAGAACGGGAATGATACAATAGAGCGGCAAATTAGTGGCCCAATCACTGATTGACTTCCAGAAAGAAAAAGGAAAACAAGTATTAGGCTCAACCGGTTGATGCACGAACTTGGTCACAACGCGTTGACATACAGGTAATGGTTCATAGCCCTGATTGAGAAAAGATTTTCGCCCGTGCCAAAAGAGGAATCAAGCGATCAATTGCTGATACTGTCGATTCTATTGAACAATTCAGAATAAGAAGTTGATCGACAAACCTGAATCAAAATTTACATACTGGTAGTGTTATTCACTAGACTGGTAATATACGTGATAAAATACTCATTTGATGATGGTTTATTCAATGCTAAAGAAAAAATAAAACCACATCAGACTCCGAAAATCCCACGGGAAAACGATCGCGTATTGTGGGTGGATATCACGAGGTACCCGTGTCACGCGACATTCCCAGCTGGTCTAGGTGGGCTAGTAACAGCCTTTGAGTAAGCATACTAATTCCTCCATTGCTTTCTTCGAATTCAAACATAAATTTGATCTACGTCGTGGATATCCTCTTTTAGGAAATGGCCGACGATGAAACGATCTTCATGATAAAAGCATGCTGGCAGTGCCCACAGGCAAGGATTCAGACCAATTTGACCCGTCAAATTGAATGAGAACCTCTTCAAGCATAGCCTCGATGTACCAGATAGGAAATGCCCGCACAAGTCCTGCGAATTATTTGAGCCACAAAACACGACGGCTTCGTGGCCCTTGTGCATGCCATGCAAGAAGTGCAAATCTCTAAATCATATGACCTGACCCCTGTGGTGGCAGTGAAAGTAGGCAGCATTTTAAGGACCGGTGTCTGAACATGGTGGCTGGACCATTGGGCTCTAAATGCAGCGCCGGCTGAATCCATTGCAGGTATCACTGCATCAATCACCTCGCCAGCTCTGCTGCATCTGCTAGCGCAAGCCCGGTTTCGATTGGCTCAGTCTGTTTGTCATTTGCACTCAGGCATGCATCTCAGGAGAGCCACAGGTCCGAAATCAAAGTCATCAGCCGCCAAGCGAGCGAAAATGCAGCCTGGGGTGGCAGTGCCTTTGGAGGATTTAGCGGGTCGGAAAAAGGCAATCTCCACATTCCAAACGCCCCAGGGAAAAAAAACAAGCATGGCTAAAGCCGTCTGTCCAGTTAGAGTGTTGCGCAATCATACCAGCACAGCCTTCTCCGCACCAAACACCGACCAACCAACAGCACACTAAACCCATCTGATTCGTATTGCATTATTTTTTCTTTCTTCTTTTTATTAGTATTATTTTTTCTCCTCCCCCCTTTCAATGTCTTACAGGGAAAGTATAGCACATTGTCGTGTCGCATCCAGCGGGTCAAAGGAATGCACCAGCGCGCAGCCGACCCACCAGCTGGTCAATCCAAATCAAATGTCGAAATTTGTTTAAGGCTGATAATGCAAATCTTTGTGCCCCATCCAATTGCCGTGAAGCGCCGCAAGCCAGGGCGATGCCGCCCTGTTAATCCTTCCTTTGTCGGCTGTCAGCTGTGAACATCGCCACGTCTCATCATTGCCCCTTGCAGCCAAATTCGATGTCATAGCGGCGCGTTCTAGCCACTCGCGAGCTGCCCCCCCTGCCGCTAGAGCGTGCCCACATAACCGGCATCCAAGAGGCCAGGCAAGCAAAAATGCATCGAAGCACTCAGGTCACAGTATCATTCCTCCACACAAAGTTCCTTGAGGCTGGCCCGAAGGCTGCAAAGGCCGACCTCAGCTGGACTTGGTACACCAGCGAGGCACACACCGCCAGTACCAATCAACCACAGATGGAACTCTATCTTTCACGATTCCATTTTTATGCGGTTGATATGGGCGAGATGATTTTTCGTCTACGTCACCAAGAAAAGCTTAAGTTTAATATCCGATACATTGCCTTGGCAGCAATCGCCAAGCGGGCTGTTCGATCTATACTTAGTGCGCCATACGGGGCCAGCAAGACGCACCGCTCCACGCTGATACAGCACTCAATCCGCTGCTCCAGGCAGTCATATTTCCCTTGGCCAATGGCAAGTTTTGGGGAATGGATGTACAGCCACCACGAAAATCAACCTGGGACGTATTGGGTGCACTCTAAAGTGGCGTGCACAAAGGATGACCCCACTAGTGTAGCTCCTGTCAGCAGGGCGTGTGCTTAGATTGTGTTCTTAGACTGTTTCCATTGCACTACCCCCTAACAAGCCCCGTCAGGTAGATGAGTACTTCAATCTTGACAGCCTGTTTTCTGAATTTCGTCGTTGGTCTCCTCTAGTCCGACAATTCCTCACGCATCTAATGAAATGCATTCGAGCTCAGTATTTGCTGGCTCGGCGCCATTATGCTGCCCGAACAGTCTCAGTTCATTGACATGTCGATCGGCCAAGAAACTAATCTTCTTCTTTATTGTACTGTGCGGTTTAGCTTTGTTTCTTCACACGGTATGGACCCATTCCATGAATCATGCGGCCCTGCAAACCCAGCATGAAGCTCGCCTGAGCGTGTCTGGATATGCCTCTGATGGGATACTGACTGTGGACGCATACAGACCTTTTATTATCAATCAATACCCCCATTTAATCCATTAATCCAGCTAGACCCTTCTCACAAGGTCGGCAAAATTCTACCCGGAGAAAGGAAGCTCGTCATTCTCCTGCCCGCAGACAACTCGAGCCCTGACCTATGCAAAGTCATTTCGAGCGCTGTTGCTTTAGGATATCCAGCTCCGGTCATTGTCAATTGGAAAACGGATTTTCACACTGATGCCGATGGCATCGGTCCATCCCAGCTAGGGAAAATTAGTGGCACTCTCGAATACTTGGACTGGGCGACGGGCAAAGATGCCCCCGAGGACGAGCGACTCGGCAAGGATGACTTGGTGGTCATGTTGGATGCTCATGATGTCTGGTTGCAGCTTCCTCCCAGTGTTCTGCTGCATCGATACTTCAAAGCCAACGAAGAGGCAAATAGGCGCCTTGAGCATGAGCACGGTTACTTTGATGGAGGGGTGATGCAGCAAACAATCGTCGTCGCCGCGCAAAAGGGCTGCGTTGCGCCCCGAGATTCAGTCTCAAAAATGCACTGCGACGCCATTCCAGAGAGCACACTCTCGCCCAATGTATACGGTCTCTTTACGGACTCGTGGTTGTTTAGGTGGAAATACACCAGGCCCAGATACGTCAACAGCGGCAGTTTTATGGGCCCCGCCAACGATATGCGAAAATACTTCCAGAGAGTCAAGGATAAAATGGATCGAAATTTGCGAGAGCTGCGCCCGGGTCAGGAACTAGGCGGCGACCAGGGAATTTTTGCCGAGGTGTTTGGTGAGCAGGAAGTGTGGCGTCGACAGGTCCGCGAGCAGCAGGAGAAAGGATATCAGGCTTGGAAGCAATTTGCCTCTTCACTGGTCGACGATCTCGAATATCACGTTGGGCTCGACTACGCCCAGGAGCTTTTTTATCCCACATGCTACTCCGAGACTGACAGCTACTTTGTCGCGCTCGATGACGAAGCGGCTGTGAAGAAGGAGTCAAACAGCCGAGGGCTTTGGACTCCACGCATAGGAAAGGTCGCTGACGACATCAAGGAAGAGGATAATCCGCTGGTGGAGCTTTTCAACGGGACAGAGAAAGACCTCAGCTGGGGCAGCCTGCCTTTATACACGGACTTTTGGACAGCCTCGATTCCGGTTTTCGTTCACCACAACGCCTGGAGGAAGGGTCTCAAAAGCCGGCGAGTGACGTGGTGGGACAAGACGTGGTACTTTCCCTACCTGCGTCAACTTGTCGAGGCCCACCTGCAACCAAATGAAACAAGCTCATTAGCATCACTCGAGGCAGAAGGCGGAAGTTTGACAGTCCTGCCGTATGACGCAAAGCGGGCTCATCGAGCACCGCTGTTGTTCGGGAAGGATGTGAAGAGCAAGGATTGGATCCTGCGCCCGGCCGACTGGGACGCCGTGTGCAGGGATAGCAACAGCACAATAGAGGCTGAAAAGCATTGGTACGATGAAGTTTTTAGAGATGGGAAAGGTCACCTATAGCGTGTTTAATTTTTTATACTTGTACAATTATCGAAAGGGAGCGACTGGGAAATAAAAATAGAATTTCATTATGAAATGATAAGACTTCAATTTTGCTTCCGACCTCACCCATATGGTCTGACCGGAAAAGCTTCATCGCACGCATCCAGCAAGGTTGTGGTCTACCGCAAACTACTAAAACCCAAGTATATATAAACTTTTGCAGTTGTTATGGTTGGTAGAGCAGATTAGAGTGTGCAAAACTGGGTCCCCAGTTCGGTTTCTCCAGGTCGGTTTCTGACTCAACCACCGATTCATGCATTCACCCTCTATAATCATGATTTTCAGGGGACTGACACAACAAGATCACAAGTTGATTGGTCTGGTGGTCTAGTGGTATGATTCTCGCTTAGGGTAAACCCTACAGCATAGCTTGCGAGAGGTCCCGGGTTCAATCCCCGGCCAGACCCTTCTTTTTGCTTTTGCGCATGCCTACCTAGCGCACTGAATTGCACCGTGCGTTGTTGGCGCGCTCGCGTTCGCGATGTGTTGTGAAAGAAACCATGCTCTTTCCAACTACTAATTTATTGTTTTCGTTTTTTATAGAGTATATGTAAAGAACCAGGTCAGGTATACCTGAAAAATGATTCTTTTCTTGTTACTCCGCCTACTTCTCTTGGTGCCTTTAATTTATTGCTGGGCAATGGAGGTTTAGCTCAGGAGTGGCCATGAAATTGCGCGCGAGCTGCCACCAGCTATACGCAAAAGTAAATAGTGTGGACAGGTAGTTCTGCGCAACCATCGTATTTAGGATTTCAAGACAGTCTCTAGTACTGTCATAAAATTTCCTGTTGGAAATTTGGATCATTGCTGATGTCCCTTGTTGAGTCTATTGCAAATCTCAATCTCGGCTGTAACGAGCCTAGGCTGTAGGGTAAGCCTGCTCTCATTTCCAACCAGAGGATGGTGCAACGGCAATCTAGTTTACGCTGCGAGTGGCACATTCATTTATAATTATCGTTGGAATTAAATAGATGAATAAGTGGTTCACGGTGAATATATAGGGTCTTATCCCAGTCAATAGCCATGTTAAGTTGAGTGCGCGGGTTATTTTCACCTACACACAGCTGGCATGCTACTGGGACAGGTGCAACTAACCCCTGATCCTGCCTTGGTGTCTAGCCCGTGGAAAAGGAGTGACGAATGATTGGCGAGACAAGTATGACCCGATGACTATCCCTTGTCTAACATTTTGGCACCAAGTTGTGTCCTAACCCGTTTGTCTTTTTTTTTCATGATGTACCAAGAATGACAGTTCAAGATGGCATGAGCGAGCAAAGTTAAGCTATCCACATATAGAATATCTTTAATCGGTTATATCAAACGATGCCTCTACACAGAAAATCCTTTTCCCACCTTGAGTTATCGCCTCTGCTCTGCGCGTTCATTGATAATGCCGGAGATATTGAGCTAGGGCACATCCCCCGTCTAAGCGACAAACTTGCCTATGAGGCGGATATTCTGGTAGAAGTCGCTGTGAGGAGGATAATCAGCATCCCTACTCCTGAAAAAGGTGCATATTGAGACGCCTACACTCGCGGGTTGGTGGGGATGAAGCCGAGGCTGTCGATTTGGAAGATGTCGGAGGGATCATGGCAATAGTATGCCGGAGACTGGCCTGGGACCTTGAGGCGCCCCAGGGATGTCGCTGCCACCATGACTTGCTGGGCAGCGTCGTTGGCGGCGGGCGACGCTATGGCGACTTGGCCGAAACTCAGAGCTAGGCCTATTTGGAGATGGAAACGCATGATGGTGTAAGGCTTGAGGGCAACGGGGAGAGGCGGAGAGGGAGATGGTGAGATTTAAAAGAGAGCAAGGACGAGACAAAGATGAAGCAACAGTGGCGGTGCAATGGATAATCAGATAATTGGGGCTGATAATGATCAATGCACCCTCGACAGCTCACATTTGTTGGTTGACCCATGGAACTTCTGCTGTGTGGCTCGACGCGGATGGAGTTGGGAGAACCCTTCCAACGCGGAAAAGCCCACAATCGGGAAACCTCAACTGGGAACTATCAGTCTTTCCGGTGACGACCTCGAGTTTAGGGATATGAGTATTTGTGTCAATTACGCTTGGCGTTACTGCCAAATAATTGGTCGCCATTTATCTCAGATTGTCAACGTGTGTTTGTACCGTTGGTTCGGATATGGCGACTTTCTCCAGCTTCTCAAAGACGCCCTCTTCGCATTGGATGATACCGCGCGAGTTTTCGAGCTGGATAGGCTTTTCTGCCTTAACTAGAATCCTATTTCACTTAAGATCCGCAAATACCAGTTTTCAGCTGTACATCACCGGTTACATTGGGCCTGTACGGCCCAGGTCGCCCTTCGTTAGCTGGTGCTCTGGTAATATCTTTGGGCTAGATTTTCTTGAGAATACTGGTACCTTTCGGGGAACCAATGGCTGCAGCACGCCACAGTTTCATCTCGTCATGCTGTCTTGAATTGTCTTGAGATAAGCTGGAGTTAAACAACAACGGGACAACGCTTTCGGTGGCTTTTGACCAATGATGGCAACCGCCACCTCTGAATAGCACCGTGTTAGCGTTGAACCACGGTATTGCCACCAGTCGCGATAAAATCACCTCCAGAAAATCCAAATTGCTGCTGTACGAGTAGCGATCTGAGGCTGAGCCTTCTCCCAATACAGCTTTTTTTTTTTCCAGCTGCAGTTGGATCGGCGCTGCTGGACCACGGAGAAGCTTGCATCGTCCGATTGAGTATGTATTATACCTAGCTACCTTGATCTCCTACATGGTCTAGAATGTGACTTTTTTTGACAAGTTGTGCATCGATCGGGTTGGAGATTGGGTTGGTTGGAATGTGGTTGCTCAGCCTGTCGCGCTAGCGTTCCGGGGATTTATTCACCGAAACGGACAATTCGATTGTGCGAAATTGGCGACCCTGCTTGACGTCAGTCGCGCGCGGCAACACTCTTTAACGGTATTAAACAAGATAAAAGCGGAGGTAGCCGCGCGCATCGCATCTTATCTTACTTGGTGCATAGAATAGTGGCTTTAGTACTCGGGCCATCAAGCTAAAGCGCTAACGGCGGATTGCAGGCTTGGTCCATCTGCGTTAGAACACGGCTGAGGCTGGCCTCCCAACCATCTATGCAGCATCTGATTGAGGAGTTGATGTCTCACCTGCAGCCCACCAGCGCTCGATCTTGGTAATCAATCGGATGAATGTTTACTAATTCTATTTCAAGGTAGATTTTATAATTAAATAAATGCTCGCGATGTTCTCTGACCGTTTTCTGCCTGCTAAGCCAAATCCAAACACTCCACCATGTCTGACGCCCACTATTACCTCGTTGCCGGTGCCACTGGCCGCCAAGGCGGTGCCGTGGTCGACGCCTTGTTGACTCACCCAAGCATCAACATTTCGCCGAGCAATGTATACGCCATCTCTCGACAAGCAGATGGGCCTGGAGCCAATAAACTACGGACAAAGTACCCTGGAATCCATGTCTTGGCCGGCGACTTGAACGATCCGTCCGCAATCTTCCAGCAGCTGGGCAAGACTATCGTCAAACAAACCCGCGTCTTTCTCGCACAAGCTCATGGACCAACCGAACTCGACGACGCCAAAGGATTTATCGATGCTGCTGCCGTCAATGCCGCTCCGTATTTTGTCTACTCGTCCGTGGATCGTGGCGGACGCGAGCTGAGCGACAAAGACCCGTCCTACTGCAAGACATTTTCCGACAAATTCTACATCGAAAAGCACCTCAAGAGCGTGTGCGAATCGGGGGAGATGGATTACACAATCATCCGCCCGACTTGGTTCGCGGATAACGCTTGGTGGGGATTTCCAGGCCAGCTATGCATGACAGGCTGGAGGGACAACATGAACGGAAAGACGATGCAGGTTACCGTGACAAAGGATATTGGGAGATGGGCTGTCGAGGGGCTTGTTCAGCCTGACAGGACAGGGATTCGCAACCAGACCCTGACGATTGCCAGCGACGAGCTCAGCTTTGAGCAGGTCAACGATGCCTTCATAAGACACACCGGCAAGGCGGTGCCCGTAACGTACGGACTCATGGCTAGATCGATGATTTGGATGGTCAAGGATTTGCGTACCATGTTTGGCTTCATTGGCGAGCGGCCCTACGGAGCAGATCTCCCTTGGCTAAAGAGTCAGCTTGAGCCAACGACATTTCAGCAATGGCTGGAGAATGAGGTGCCGAAATCAGGTTGAGCATGTTTTTCATTCGGAGTAGCTAAATTGCAGATACAAATTTCATCAAGCATGCTTTCGTTTGGGTTGCTTTCCATACACTGTCCGCGTAACTTGCATTATGAAATGGTACGAGTTTGTGTTTTTGATGAGCCCATACCCACCGGCTTATTCTACAGAGGTTTCGGCACATTTTGTCCGGGGATCCTTTTGGAATGCCAGGGTAATATTCGTACATCTACCCCCCATAATTCTGGCTACCAATGACATTTATAATCGTGAGCATGCACCTTGGATCGTGCATAGAGCTGCAGCTGCCACAAGATCCCCGTCAGATCTATACCGCAATCCTTTTTACGGAAGTCTGCAGGGCATACGCGCTGCAACTTTATTTATCCCTGCGCCACTGTGCCAAGGGCTTGGAAGCATTCATAGATCACGCTGAGGAACTCTGGCGACTCTATTTAAGCATGGACCTTCATAATTGCTTGATTGATAGTAACTAAGGTTTAGCGCCAACTATGGCACTGACCGGGGGTTGGCGTTCTAGTGTATCTTTATGATAGCGTAGTATGGGGCATTGATTCGTGCGATTGGCTTTCTTCTTAGCCTCTGCGACGGGTGTCCCGCCTGAATCCACCGCAGCCCTGACAGCTCGCCGACCATTCCTTTGCAGACGCCGATATGTATTAACCGCAGATCCCAATGGAGGGAATTCGTAAGCATCATAAACAATTAAAATTTTCCTTCAGTTCCATTGACAATGTGGTCGACCAAGGCAGTGTCGAGGTAGGCTCGGACCTGCACGATCTTGCCCTCCTCGTTCCAGCGAGTCACCCAGCAGAATGTGTTGTTGTACTGGAGACCAGTCTTGGTCTTGCTGGTGTTGGTCAACTCGACGACGGCCCACTCTTCGTCTCCGCCGCCCACAATGTTCTGGACTATGGGTCGGACAGGGTGCTCGGGGTCCATGATCTTGCCTAGACGACCAAAGGTCTTCTCACGGAATTCATCACGGCTCTGGTACCTTCCGCCGAGGATGGTCTTGGACTGGACCTGCCAGTCTGTTTTGGGGAGAATAACTGTTTAGCTAAAAAATTTTACATGGGAAGAGACGGGTGCATTGACGTACCGACATCAGGGATAACGTTGGCAAAGAAGCTGTCGTAGTCTCCCGCGGTTGCGTGAGCGAAGACGCTCTGGATGTGCTCCTTGCTGGCGTACTTGGGCATGATTGCTTATTTGTATGTAGAAACGGGTGGAGGGGCTAGTGTGGTGTTGTGCGTTGGCGGGATTGGTGGTTCAGGATGTGCTGGTCCGGCAATTTTGCTGAACCGCCAACTCGAACGGCCACTGGCCACCATATAAGTGAGCAACCAAACCAAATACCGCCGAGATCTGTAACACGCAATTCCGATTGATTACACCACAATTCCGCATTAAATCCCGCACCGCGCCGCTCGCGAAATCTTTATCCTTGGTCCGCGGGAGTTCGGGAAGCGGAAGCACGGTTCAAAGACAGGGCCATATCGATGGGATCTCGGAGGGGAACCGCCTGAGGACTGGGGACATGTACCGGACCGAATGCCGTGCGCGGGATTACCCTTGCCTGAAACCCAGCTCGCGTGTGATCAAGCTCCCCAAAGGGATCCACGGCGTAACGCAATGCGCAGGCGCAGGCGTTCGTTGCTTTCGGGTTGCCCGGGTGTTCAGGTTCACGGGGGATCTTGGCAGGGAAAAGTTGCGTGATCTGGTGGCGGAAACCAAATAAACTCTCGTTTCCCTTGACTTAGTCTACTGGCAATTGACTAATTGTGCCGAATTAGGAAAGCGCTGCAAAAAAAAAACCCCGGGGTTCAATGGCAACTTTGATACTGCAACCTTCTTCGTCAACGGGTTCCTTCAATCACACCTTGGGCAAATGGAGACGGCGTTGAGAGCGGCTCGCCCCGACAGCAACACAGCCAATTACCCACTGAGCTGCCTGCTTCGTCCTGGTCTGGCGGGGGAAGCCGGTCGCTTCCACAGCAGCCGGGGTCGGCATGCAGGGGTCCGCGACGTGATGCATCATGCCATTCTTGTGGTCGCAGTAACCGATCTGAGAAAACGGGCCGGAGCACTGCAGCATGGCCTGTCAACCGGAATTTTATGCAAACCGGAACTTTTATTGGTCGAGTTAATCAGAAATTGCGTCTTGGCCATACCGCTGCGTAATTCTCGGAAGGGCACTGCGATTGAGAAGCCGCAATTGCTGCGCCGACTCGCCCCGCTCATGTGGGCATCCAACCACCCAGCATGGAAAAAAACCAGCGAACCCGTCCAAGCTGGCGTGTTTCTTCTGAATCATTCATTAATCAGCCATATCCGGCCCAAGTTCGCCTGAATCATTGATGCTACGGTGATTGCACCTCCACTGGCTTGCTTCGGCCAAGACATGTCACCTCTCCAATTTTCCGGTGGGCTGGATTTCAAATCGCCCAATAAGCCCTTCCAATCACGACGTTGCACAGCACGATGCGTTGGATAATGTTTCAGATGTTCACTACGGATGTATCAATGCCATGCGTAGCCTATGGTAAGCTGTGGCGGCTTCGAGACGCGGTTGCGAATTGCCATGACCGATGACCCTGACCTAGCTGGATCTGACGATCTTAGTGATCGGCAGGGCTAGCTGGCCTCAACCATTTCGCCAAGACTTTGGATCGTGACGCGTGAAGTTCTGTGGAGTCTGGGCTGTCATCCTCTTTTTTTCTGGAAAATGATGGAGCACACTATTCCGTGTGCACCAAGTATCGCAGCACCTGGCGTTGTGATTATGTTTGGAGTATGGCATATTTATTACCATGATTCACAATTGCATGGACAAAAGAAAATTTTACGAGAGATTTGAAACTGAAGATGATGGTGTATGCTTGTTGAGTTCATCTGCAAGTACCTGTACTAAGAGATAGTGTCGCAGGAGGATAAAGTCCGCGCAGAACATCAAACAGCCCAGCTGTTTCCTCAATTCAACACCATATGTCATCCTGCATGCTGTTCATACGCATCATCTGGATTGTTATCGCCTAAGCTCTTTGCGACCTCCATTGAACACCCTGTTCGCCAGGAGACCACCAATTATAGCCTCTGTTTTCTGGAGTTTCCCGTGTTTCCCAGTGCGCTCGTAGAGCATCGAATCGACCAAGGCTGCACCGGCAGCAGCAGTCGCCACGCGGGTTCCCTTGCTTCCGGCCCACTTGCCTGGCTGTTTTCGAACACGAACAGCCTCCACAGCCGCTGCCTCGATTGCTGCATCGATTGCATGCTCTAGCTTTCGACTGGGTTGCGTACTCGAGCGCTTGAGATTATCATAGTCTCTTTCTCGGCGGTCGCGCCTCGAATGATCACGCCTCGAATGATCACGCCTCGAATGATCGCGCCTTGAACCATCTCGACTTGAATAGTCTCGACTTGAGTAGTCCCGGCTGTCCGCTGAGTGGGTTCGTCTCCTACTTGATCGAGAGCGCCCGGTAATGTGGCTTCCAATGCGACTGATGATTTCGCGACTGCGAGACCGAGGTTTTTCTTTAACCTCTTCTTCGCTGTAATAGTAGTCATCATCGTCATCGTATCTGGGGTCTCGTTCATAGTGCCGTCTTCGGTATCGTCTGCTGGGAGAATAAGACATGATGTTTTAATTTGACAGTGGTAGAATAGATGGTGGGTTGAATTGAAACATACACGTGTGTTTGAGATATTGCCTGTTAATTAGTATTTCACACATGCCAGGGGCCATGCCAAACCGGCCCTGAATCTTGAGGGTACGTCATCCTGACACGTCGTAATCGCACAATCTGGCCCACCACTTCAACCAATGACATCATGCTTCTATTTTGCTTATTCCCTCCCATACTGCGTAACTATGATCTCAAACTGCCACAACATAGGATGGAAATGAGTCAGGTATCTGCGAACAAGGATGACCGTAGATTGCAATTGCGACCCAACTGGGCTGGTGGGACTGTTCACCAGGGATAATCAAGGCTTTAACGTGCGGGGGCGATCGGCCAGCGACCAAAAAAAGGAAAAACAACTCGAACGTCCAAGGCCCAAACACAAAGTAGGGCTGCCGTTCGATCTCGAAATTAGATTTGGATAAAAACACATGACGTCGATGTGGTGTGATTGTTTTACTTCGTGGCTGCGGCCCACAAAAGGTTCTGGTGACGGTGATGGATTCGATCGATGATGTTCGTTACCCGATGTGGAGATACCAGCCCGGCTATCTTTTACATGTTGCCTATGAGGGCCAGGTTGGCAGAAAATACAAAGAAAAGTTACGGGACGTGGTAGAGCGATGACTGCAGCGTTTCACATGCTAAATTTCTATTTTATTTTCTTCCTTCCTATTTTTGTATGCGGCGTTTGGACAAGTGCGGTTGGGCAAGATCCTTGCACAAATTAGCTACTGGTGTTGGGTCTGAACCTAGCACTTCCAGAAGCGTTGGTCAAAAAGAAAGAGAAAGATTATCTCGCATGAGATTCGATGCTGTGACATGCAAAAGCGAAGGTCCTTAATGGACTGAAAACGTTCTTCTCTTTAGTTTTATGCTGTTAAGCTACTTCGCTGAAAGTCTGTGCCAAACCCTTTGCTATATGATTTGGCCCAGACACCAGCACCCGGATAGGTGCAGACTTACGTGTCAAAAACCGAATTAGAGGATTTGGATACCCTCTCATTGTTTCATATAGTCGACGAGCGTCAAGACTTGCCCATCTGGGGTGTGTTTCACATCAGATTATAACCAAGACCTGCACTGCCTATAAGATGATTGTACATTCCCTTTTGCTTGGTGCAGCTGTTATTTACCTTATCCTTGCATTGTTAACAAATAGAGCTTTACCCAAAGTTGGTATGTTATTATTTTATTTTATTCTTAGAGATGTGCTTTACCCTGACCGTTCACGACTGGAATCATGCGTGGCGAACTGGATACTATAATAGCAGGTTTCTTTTTTAGAAACGGAGTGTATGTAGTAGTCTTTCTTCACAAGACACGGGGCGGAGGCTCAGCAAACCGAATTTTGGAACAACCTGGAGGACGTCCGATCTAAAGCGACTAATAATAGTTTGAGCCTGAGTGGTGATGTGGCCACGTCCTCATCCATTGAGGCATATTTGTTCCGCTCATTTTTCCCCGGCATTAGTGGGTTTGAACAAAATGGAGACTTGGACTGAAACAACCAGTGCCAGAAATAGCCTATTAGAAAGACGACGGATTATATTAATGGAAGAATATTGCTTGGAATATTCTGTTCTGGTTGATGATGTCTATGCTTTACTATTGTATCGACAGCAGCTTTCACTGCACAAACACCTCTTATCTAAACCACGCCAATAGCTACCTGAGTAGTCTACTGTGATTTCTACCCCTGCGTCAATGCCTTTGCTGACGAGCAAGACGCGCTGTATACCTAACCAGACAAAATGTTGAAACTGGGCATTTGGTTTACAACTGTGGTTTATGAATCGAGTGAAGTTGCCTTGCCTACCCTGCCAGATCTGGTATCTTGTGGCACCAACCGAGCTATCCATAACATCAAGGCCCTCTACCTCCTTTGTTATAAGCCCTGTAAATTCGCCAACGGCGATTCCCCTCTCGAATGGAACTAGCGCCTGGAGTCCATTATTTCGTCCATCCGTCGTACGAAATACCTGTACTGGACATGGTAATTTTTGGGCCGCAAAGATGTGAGGAAAACAGATGCAGCTGTTTATCTTAGGGTCATCAGACTGAACCTGTCCGCACGCTTGACAAAGATATGTGCCATGAGCACATGAGACTAAGATGGGTGGCGGAGTCCAACGAGGGTCATCGGTGCCCCATATCGCAGTATCAATTGTAGAGTCTTCGATATGCTCGAAACTGAAGTTGGGATCGTATTTAAGGTATGTCAACCTAAGCGGCGTCGGATCAGCTCCATCTTGGTGTACAACCCAATCATGTGGATGGCCGGTGAAGCGACGACGGGTGGATTCGCCAACAATGGCCAGAAGCTGCCGCCAACTTGGGTGCAGAGTGTCTGCCGCAACCTCCATTCTTGCGCGAAGTGAGCGCAGCCGCTGCGTTTTGTCTTTTTCAAGGCCGATGCGGTATTTGCATAGGCGGTACAGACCCATTCCCGAAAAGACCAGCATAACCCAGCCCCCGGCGTCTTTTATCTCCTTGTAGCCTCTCCAGATTGCCATCTTGTTGCGCATCTCCTTCTTAGTCCACCCAAAGTCATTGCAGGCTTCAGTCAGAGCCTTCATACGAGTTTTGCTTGGTGAAAGTCCTGGATTGATGAAAGCGAGATGCCCAATGTACAAGTCAAAAAGTTCCACCCAGCGGGCCTGGACGATGACTTCGATAGATCGACAAGCGCGACTGGTTTGAGTCACTCTGCGACATAATAAATTTCCTTGGTTGAAAAATCCCAGGTCAAAGTCTGGTTGAGCTTGAAGCTGGTGCGAAATGGCTGAAGTTGGTCGAGAATCTTGGGTGGGACTGAAGGCTTCCGGCAATGGCATCGTTATGGGATTGGAGTTTGTGATTTGATCTTTCTCATTGAGAGGATGAGGCTCTAGAATGATGCTTGAATGAATTTCTTTCCACACACCTACGACAAATTTTGCCAATGATGACTCCTGTGCTTGATATACCCCAGCCGGCTGGATTTTGGCTCTTTTAGGGAAGCTCCCATCCTTGACTTGTATTTGGCGGCAACTCTCGATGTCATCATCGATGGTAATATTCTCTTGAGCGGGGCGTAGTCCACCCTGGCGTTTACGCACCTGGGCGCGAGTAACTGGGAGAGGCGATGTAGGGGTCGGTGGTGATTCGTGGTTCCGTCTCGGTGCCGCGTGTGAAACATATTGACCAGGATCTTTTTGGAATGCATTTTCTGATACTACGACTTGGTTGAGGATGGGCTTGGTAGAAGACGACTGGGCTGTTGTGAAAGTAGATAGATTTACGGCGTGCTTTCGATTACATTAGCGTCAGGGGTTATTGGAGCGGAGTAGGCGTGACGAACTGACAACAGAAGCTGCCGAGATGAGTCTGAAATGGTGGGCGTGTGGCCATTGTCACTATCGCTATGTTTGACGAATGCCTCAATGCACAACGTCGGATTGTTGAGCTGATCGAGAGGGTACTTCGACAGGGCTGATGTCAATTGGTCTAAAATTTCACCCAGCAAACTTTCGCGCAGAGACTCCATAGTACAAAGAATTTGATACTTAAAGAAGTGTTTGAAAGAACCAAACAATGAGAAGAGGAGCAAGGCGACGTGCCGAGACTTCAGGAGTGAAGGTAAATTCTGCTCGGGCAGAAAGTTGCCCGTGATGCTGGCCCACTTACCCACTGTACCCACACTGGCGCTCTCTTGGCAGCACCGGATGACACAGTGGTCGGGAACTAACCTGGCCAATCAGAGCTCCCTAGTCGAATCTTGGGAAGGGTATAAGTGGTTGTTGCGGTTGCGTTCCAGTAAGGCTACGGGTAGACTTTGCCTTGGGCCTTTCCCGTTGTTTTATTCTTGGCAACATATTGCTCGCAATGGATTCGGGCCATTCAACGGACGAGTCGTCACTGAGCGGACAGAAACGTTACACCTACGACAACCAGGTCGGTTGGCGACGATGGCGCGTTCTGCGGCCGGGTTGGGGAATGTATTGCGACATTCGGCGAAGACTACCATATTACTGGAGCGACATTGTTGATGCTCTCACCTACCGAACGGTAGCTAGTACGATTCGGATGTACTTTGTCAAGTAGGTTTACACCATACCGCAGGCAGTTACTTTCTCCAGCATCCGACTGACGTACTTGAATTTGTGTAGTCTTCTTCCTGCAATCGCTTATACACTTGACATGTATCGTCGGACAGGAGAATTCTTTGGAATCAACGAGGCCCTTTTTTCATCCGCCATGGCTGCCGTCGTTTTCAGTTTGTTCAGCGCCCAGCCCCTGACCATTGTTGGAGTGACCGGCCTCATTTCATTGTTCAACTTCACCATCTACGACATTATCGATATCTATGAACCCTCAATATATCCCCAATTCATGGCATGGACGGGAATATGGGCGGCAATTTTCCATTGGCTTGTGGCTGCTTTTAATGCGTGCGATTACATGCGCTATGTGACAGACTTTTCGAGCGAGTCTTTTGGCATGTATGTGGGCATTATTTATATCAGTAAGTAGCGAGATCCTATACTTTGAGCATAAATCTTATCAGATACGTAGTCAAAGGAGTTGAAGAGCTGGTCAATGAGTTTGACAAAGCGGGTCATGCGGCAGGGTATTTGTCATGCATCATCGCCATCCTCTACTTCCTTACTATCTATGCCCTGGAGAAACTGGGTTCAAGCACAATGTGGAACGCTAGACTGCGTTCAATTTTATCAGATTACACCTATGTTGTAAGTCTTCCGCGCTGCAAAAACATGGCGTCTTCTTCTTGCTGATCTCAACAGTTTGGCACTATCTTCTGGGTTGGATTCTCTCATATACCTGGTAACATCAAAGACACACACATTGAACGAGTCCCAACTACTACCGCATTTCATCCTACTCAGCCGCGAAATTGGGTAATCGATTTCTGGAACCTTGACGTCAAATGGGTCTTTGTCGCCATGCCTTTTGGGTTTTTGATCATGCTTTTATTCTACTACGACCATGTTTGTACACCCTTTCTACATGAGTTCAAAATTGACTAACCCCGCAAGAATGTGAGTAGCATCACTGCACAGGCCAGACAATTCCCTTTGAAAAAGCCGGGTGGTTTCCACTGGGACTTTTTTCTTCTGGGGTGCACAACCTTTGTTTCTGGTATACTCGGTCTTCCTATGCCAAACGGGCTCGTGCCTCAGGTAAGATGCCGTTAGTGAACTTTTTTGGGAACCATGAGCTGACTTTTTCAAGGCGCCCGTGCATACAGAATCGTTGACTGTGTACGAAACGGATCTCAAAATTATTCACACTTGCGAAGGTGAAGGGACTGAAATCCGCCGTCCTGTTGTTGTAGCCACTGAGGTGGTCGAGCAACGGGTGACACACTTTCTGATGGGATTGGGGTTAATCGGTACCATGACGGGGCCCCTCTTGGCCGTCTTGCGCACAATGCCAGCGGCAGTCTTTGCCGGAGTCTTTTTCATCGTTGGCGTATGTATTTGTCCCTTTCAATTTGGAATTCCTGTATTGACTATCGTACTTTCAGTGGGGTTCAATTGAGTCGAATGGTATTCTGAAGAAGTTCGTTTACCTA
Organism: Calonectria honghensis; assembly: GCA_013403855.1. Classification (NCBI taxonomy): domain Eukaryota; kingdom Fungi; phylum Ascomycota; class Sordariomycetes; order Hypocreales; family Nectriaceae; genus Calonectria; species Calonectria honghensis. The sequence goes on from VTGB01000001.1 coordinate 934,099, forward strand.
CAGTCAGAAAGGCGCTTTGTTCAACGAGATGAACCGATGCTTTTGATAAGACGTCGCAAAATTATTCTCTACATTTCTCTGCAGATGACTGGAGTTGCAGCTTGTGTTGCCATTTCACACACTCTGGGAGCGATTGGGTTTCCAGTCTTGATCATCGCCTTGATACCCTTGAGGATTTTACTTATGCCTAAATGGTTCACGTTGAAAGAACTACAGACTCTCGATGATTTCACTGCTACCAATAACAGGGTGTTAGCAAGTCTTGGTGGCAAACCAACTTTACCGGAGAATTCGCCGAACGGAAGTAGGAGTCTCGAAAAATAGACGGTTTGGTTTGGTGAACCTCACAATAACCCCAGCTACCAACCCTAGCTAGCGACTGGACATTTAAGAGATGCGAAAAAGATATTCATAGCTTGAGGAAGCTTTTTGAAAGCAGTACTTCTTTTCCAAGGGCCTCATTCGCAACATACCGCGGCTAGATCCATCATCTTCCGTGACCACTCTTGAGACGTTGAGCATGATGCATTTCATCCAATGTCCTTGAGTTCACCATTCCCACACCTCCAGGTTCCAATTTTCAAATCAAAAGTTCCCCGTCTCCAATCCGTGAGCCCTTATGCTGACCTTGTCTTACGTGACGTAGACTGCAATTCGGGGAAAATATATCCCCAATGTGCTCATATTTCTTTTGTAGCCAGGTTGATGAAACCTTTTCACATGGCCCTCAAGGAAACCTGGCCACATTTTGCGATGATATCGGGGCTTAATATCATTGTGAATTGCCCAGCGAGGTTTGCCTTATCTGTGGGAAGGCGATTCTTGCAAGTGAGGCGATCAAAACGCTACGCTATGATCCGACTTGCCCATTGCTGCGGATGATTAACAAGAATTCATGAGTTATCCGCATGTCGCTGGTTGAGAGAGTATCGGAATAAGACCAGCTGAAAGGTTAAGAGTAATGCCAAGAACAAAAGGACGCCCGTGACGCGGGATTGAAGTGAAAACATGGTGCGCTGTCTGTATCGAATGTAATTTAGTGCGGACATCATTCACCGTATTTCCGGTTGCAAATCCTTTTAACTGGAGGTTTTGTGATATATAAGCATATCTGATGGTCGTGAACTGGGACAAGACTTGCCTAAGGGTACCAATTACGTGGCGTGCAGGGGACACGGTCAGACCGAATGGGGCTACGTATGTAGCTCTTGAGAATTTTAAACTTGTACTTCGGACATAACCCTCAATCTGATAGGTTTAAAAGGGTAATCACGGTTTTGCTGGTGTAATGGAGGGTCTGGAAGCGGATGGTCCGGAGTTGCCGGGAACTTGACATGTATATATCATTGGTTGACTGGGGGCGTTCGCCCGTTTAAGGTTGAGCCGTGCGTCATGTAAGCTACGTCGCAGGCCGCTAAATTAGCACAGTTAGAAACGAGGACAGGGCGCGGAGGGGTCAGAGTGTCCTGTCTGTGAAATGGTTGGATGCATGTGAACGCCGTGGTGGGATTCGGGGACCTACAAGAAATTACTACCCAACTTTAGTTCATATCCACGTTGAAAATCCGGTGTAGCAACGCGGAAAACAGACCCGTCCTACACGTGAAGTCCGGTTATCTGATAGGTTGCCCAGGCTGGTTGTCCCTTGCTTATCTGAGACAATACAAATGCCGCGAGGCATACCGGAGATCGTTTATGATGGGAGTGGTGCTTTTTGTGCGAGTGGTAGATTAGATTTGGATATGAAGCCTAATCAGCTCTGGTAATCGACCTGCCTCGGAAGGGTCTATAAATAGTACATAAATTGAAGACGATACGAGAGCACCGTAGAAGTTATCTCAACCCAATGACCATTATCCTATTTCGAAAAGAAAAAGAATACAGTCTGTTGATAAAATGTCCTGTTATTCTTTACGACCGATGCTCTAGACAATACAACTTAGTTACCATGCTTTCCGATGATCTTCACCATAATCTCTCCAGTTGAACTATGCAGTATGATAATCGGTGGATTCAATCTCTTCTCTGGTGGACCCGAAACGCCATCGATGATTAACCCGCTGGCTTCTATCATCTGGAGCATCTACAAAAGCCACATACCATTATTCCTCGCAATAGGAGCATTCTATTGTCGCAATGTCATCTCTCTGCGCCATTTTAGGCACTCCGAGATCCCAGTTTACACCACGGGTGACGTTAGAGGGGGCTTCTAATACAAGTCAACCATGTGCTACATGTTTATAACACTAAAGGTGACCATTTTTACCTTGAGTGAATCGAGACAAGACGTTGACTTCATTCGATGCAGTACTGCCCCCGGTTCTAATGTGTTATGATTAGTTATGGAACACAACGTTTTAGGACATTTTTTGAGGCGGACGAAGGATTACTCACCTCACTGGCTGAGCCAATACATGACTGGGAAGGGCCAAGAGACTAATTGTCAAGACAAATGAAGTTGAAATAAGTTTGGCAGTCATGTCGGCGGCAAAGGGAAATAGGCAGAATGGAGAATACAAGACTTGATAATTTAGGTTCGGCTTGGCGGTTGGTTAACATACATAAATTGATGCCAAATACAATGAAAAAGAAAGTGATGAAATAGCATTCGACGTCTATTCAAGAGAAAGCAGCTTGATCAAAAGGGATCGGGTGACGTGAAAAGGCGCATTTAGTGCATGCATGCAATCCATCGAGGCTGCCTCACGCATGAAAGAGGCTTCTATCTCTAAAACATGACCGGTGCCCTGAGAATTAGTCCCTTCTTGCTAAGTGATATCGTGTGATTCCCTCAGTTTAATAAATCGCTGACCATCTTTCCATCACATTAGAGTTTGATCCTTAGGGGCTTTCTCTTGGTGTGCTTAGGCGTAGACTTACGACCAATAAACAGTAGATCAAATCAATACCGATGTACACATAATCGAATACAGCAGTTGCCATTCGTTTCAAAGTAGTCTTAGCCTTGGTTACATCGTAAGATTCTAGCCTCATGGCACTAAAAAGGTAATCGCCGAACGCCCCCACAATGGCATAGGATGGAAGTGAGATAATACATGAATTGTAGAGGTGCCTTTGCTGAATCTACAGAGTCGTAAATCAGATAAAAGTTTGCAAACAAGAGATAAATCAGATAAAATAGGGATCTCACATTGTATTTGAGGCCCAATGCTAGTTATTGTTTGACTGTAGGTCCCGACAGATGCCAAGACCATGAGTAGGCTCACTTGTAGAGATTAGAGAAACCTCTGATAAACCAGGCGTTCTGTTAGGTACCGACCTATTCCTTCAATGGCCATATACCAATAATTATGGCTGTGTGTGCTTACGATACCAGCCTGGGGGCTTCACACATTGACCTCCGAAACGATGGGGGGAAGATCTTTTCGTCATTGTGCTTACTGAGGTGTACACACGGAGTCCATTGGGGCCGTTGAATGCCTTCACCCCAGTTAATCAACAATCGATGTTATGAAAGGGGTCTGGGGATGGAATGCCTTCATGTTTACGTATTCTCAGCAAAAGCCAGGCCGGAGACCAAAGGTGAGCCAGCCTTTTCTAGAAAAAAACATTATAGCAACCTTCATGTATCACCCGCGGCTTTATGCCAGTGAGGATCGCCGGGTGCTTCTAGCCTCTCAAAGTTTGCATGTCTGCGGAAGCTCGACCTCAATCAAGCTCTCGGTGCCCTTACCGGGTGACCAGATCTTAACAATCTTCAAACCAACCATGTGTTCAATCAGGTTATACCAGTCCGTTGTAGTTCGCTCCTTGGCATTAAAGAATGTAAGCATCGTGATGTCCAATGCGGAAGTTTCCCACCATGCGCCTTGTTCCGTGACGACATTTTCACCAACCAATAGCTTGCTGTAGCCAGGCTTCATAGCCTGCTTGATTCGACCCAAAATCCTCTTGCAGTCCTCATCAGGCCAGTCATGAAGGCAGTTATGAATACAATAGGCACGAGCACCTTGAAAGCAGATACTAAGGCGTTAGCATATTGTATATGCACGAAATAAATCTGCGAAGGGGGATGACCACATACCTTTTATGGGTTGCTCAGTGAAGAAATCATATTCCATTCTTTGAATTGAAGGGTCTAGTTCACTGATCTGTCCCAAGACAACAGGCAGGTCCTGCAGGATCAAACGACCCGGGTGCGATGGGTGGTATTGCTTGAACCTGTTAAGTTCATGTCCTGTACCCCCACCAATATCAACCAAAAATGGGGCGTTGGGCGAATCGCTGGCTCCTTCGAAAAGGCTCTCCCTAACAGGGAAAAAGCAAGGGCCCATCCATGGAGCCCGACCCTGCTGATACCCTCCCATAAAGTTGTTGAAATGCGGACCGTATCCGAGAGATTGCACCCACTCAAACATATTCATATCAGTATTGTAAGCATACATTAATGGAGTATCGCGGGCGTCATCGGTGTTTTTGAAGCCACGCTTGCGTGCGTACTCGTGGAAACGGAGATGAGCGGCCCCTGTGGCTGATGGTCTAAAGAATCATGTCAGCACAATCTTGATCCCTCATAAATGGGTTGTCAAAGTTTCACTGACAACGCAAGGTACGCATCTCCAATCAGGGGAATGCTCATAGCTTTGGAGAAATTCGTTGTTTGATATTTGTTCATGCCTGCCTCCTTAATATACCCCATGGAACTTAGGTGACGCATGAAACGGCCTATTGGTTATGAGCTATTAGTGATGGGTATGAAGAATACTGGACTATCCATCGAACCTAAAAGAACCACGTCAACTCCTAGTTCCTGGGCTAAGTCTTCAACTCTCTGAGGCCTGTCGCCACTTCGAGCCATCAACTTCCAAAGTCCAGTTTCAACACCAAGGCTGAGCCCTGCCAGTGCGGATGCCTATTGAGAATGAACTTCAGTGTCCAATGGAATGGAGAAAAATTATTGTCTTGGACAAATAAGCCGTACCTGAGCGAAACAATGCTTCATCATCGTCTCTCTGGGTGTCTCTAAAGCTTGCATCAATGTTCTCGCCCTGATCAGCATATCCTGCCTGACAGCCTCTCCACCAGACTTCAGCATGTCTAAATCCCCTTGGAGACTTTTCATCAATTCTGGAACAGCTCCCAGGTCATTGGGGATGGTAATGATAGAAACATCAATTTGTGAGATATCAGAGGCCATCGTTGATACACAAACTATTCCGGCAAGTATATTCACAGTGCGAGTACAAAGTACTTCACGGATTTGAAGGGGAAATAAAATTCTGAGGAAGAGAAGACAGAATGATCCCAAAAAGGTCACTATTTAGCACGATATAGGGACCTTATAAGCTTCTTGTAGCCTAAACAGTGGATATACGAGACAAATAATCCGCATGTAATTCTAAAAGGCGCACTGATCATTGAATTTCAAAGCTAGCGATGGAAGAAGTCAAGATCAGGAATGAACATCGTCTGCCTGCCGCTTAAAGTTCAATGTGGATTTGGCTAGATGCAATGGCTGCCTTGCCGTGCCAGAAGCAATGCAGAAACTCTCCACTGTTGGCGCGCTGCACGTTCATTTGCTTTATTCAACCTCATCTATTGGTGATTGTGGAGGTCAGGATCGCCGGTGGTGGGACTTGTCGTGAGAGCTACTGCAAGCCCTGACCAAAGGGTGTTAATCTCGCAACCCGATGTACATAGGCTATTTTAGCCAGCTCACTTATAGAAGAATATCAAATCCTAGTATTCTCAGAAACATCTAATTGGTCCACACTGAAAAAATCGCTCGAGTCTCACTCGTAACTGGTTTTCGCAAGTAATATGCAGTACCTCGATCCATCACGTTACCCAAAGCCAACAATTAACAGCTTTAGCCGTGTTGAATGAGTGGAGACATTCAAGTCAGTGTACAGATAATTTGACACGCCAAAAATGATCATATCCTATGGTGAGGGAGCTCGGAAGGCCTGGCCCAGTCACCTAAGTGATGCGTATTAGGGTCACAGAACCATCTGTATGAGACTCCCAATTTTAACACTGCCAGAGTATAAAAGACTCCGGTTTCCAAAGTATGCTCAGAGCTGTTTATCAATAATATAGAGTCGTGAGATCAAGTAAGCACCACTACTAGGCCTCATTGGCAGACGATAAAAAGTCATATTCCTACTGAATCCTCTACCTAGCACTCAATAATACGTATTGAATTTTTTTCGGCAGTGTGCATATTTTTTTTATTTCCACGCACTAGGGCACGGTTAATATCCCCCTGTGGCTGGCCAACTGCATCTTGAGGTCCATGAGTCATGTTGGTCTAATTGCGACAGGTGCCTCAGTCCAGCCCACTATCTCGCATGAAGGTACTCAAAATCTCTTCAATTTCTTCCAATTAAACACCTTGGAAATGAAGCTATCCAAACATACCATAATACATCCCTCTTTGTTATTGGTTGTCACATATATTATGCCAGTAGTGCCGTGTGATTGACGCTTGAGATGTTTGCTAGTCAGTCCTTCAGTCCACTAGAGGCGTGCACCAAAAGTGGAGAACTCTGGCCACCAACTACGCCACGTCGTTCGGCTGAGGAGTGGCAAGCGATGACTTATGGAATGGATGTAGAAAAAAAGCTCATCTCGCAGTCTTTTGATTTCCTATTGGCGATTTTGCGTTACCTGCTCTCAGTTCTCCAATGCCGAAGCGCTGTTGGCTTCCCAACGGAACCCAACACACCCGAATCCTCACATTCCCACCATTCCGCACAACTCTAGACATCGTACCATCAGCATCATCGATCCTGCATTTAGATCTTATATCTTGGTCAGTGGCTAAAGGTCAACGTGCATTGTCTAGATTATTATCTCTTTACGCCCTCAAAACCAATAACCAGTCAAAACAATCCAGATCATCACATAGGTAACAGAGTTCTAGTTCATATTGTCGCCGTTGTATGCTGTTCAATTATCTTGTCCCTGTTGATGGGTTTATGCTTTGAGACATGTAGCGGTGCGGCGGGTCACACGGAAGGGCCTAGGCCAACATGTTTCTCTTAAACTCCCACATGATGGGCCCCAGATTCCCGTCGATGCCTAGGGTTTGGCTACCGAAAGCTTCATTGGGTTTGGACAGCATCGAAAGCCTGTGATTCATCCGGCCATGAAGCCACAATTCTACCTATTCAAGCAGCAATACATAGAATCGAGCTTAAATTATGCTTTGCTCATCAAAATATTCTTCCATTTGTGTTTGGCTTCAATAGACTAGAATGTACCGTCTCGATTGCTCCGGCTCAACTCTACCCGTGTCACGGCAGCGATCAGCTCAAATGAAAGGCTAGCCACCCAGACGAGTAGCTGAAAATGCGACATAGCATAAATAAAAGCACCCAAGCATCCGCAAAGAGTATGGACAAGAGATGCCCGCAGATGCATTTGATGCTGAATAGTACTACAATAACTAGCCTCGCCCACATGTCACTGTTGTCAAATTTATTCAGATTCCCGCGCGGGGGCGCGACGGTCAAAATTGCAGTGCTGTGGCATATTTTGTGACTCTCGGTATTAGGTTAGGCTTCCATTTTTGAAGAATGAGACGGCTGGCGCAAAGATCATCAAAGTTTAGGCTAGCGCGCCGATTTCATCACTACCTTGCCTGAGGTGTGAGTAAAACTTAATTCATACACCTTAATTTTGCAGGATGAATGCGTGTGTTTCTGAAGTAGTGGGATATTAAAAAGGCCGGGAAATCCTCCTTGGCACCATCTTTTCGTAAACAGGTGCTTGATATTTCAAGTCACCATGCGATGATAAGCGCCCTCTAGTCCCGATTCGTTTACTCTTCTTTCCTTTCATACCATCCTGAAATCACCCGTCGAAAACGGTTTATTCAAAAATGATAATTAAAAGTTCAGGGCCGATCCCAATCCTTGTAAGACTCAGAGATGCTACTGCTTACCACTTACTTATCCATCGCAGGTCGTAGGATGGATCCTTATTGTCGTATCTGCAGGCCTAATCGTGGCACGTTTGTACTTGCGCTTGAAGATACAAAAGCGCCGAATGCTAGTTAGCGACATATTAATGATTGCAGCGTGGTGTGCGGGATGTATAACCACCGGACTGACTGTCCATCTGGTGTGCCTCGGAGCACTTGATCCCCACGTAGCAGCAAGTCTGCAAGGCTTCACAGGACCACCCCAAAATATTCCACACATCTTTAAAGTAACTTATTCCGAGATGGGCCGCGTACAGTTGCTAATCGTCATCCAGGTATTTTGGGCCTTCAACTTCCCGTTCTTCTCGACTCTATATCTTTGCAAAGCCACTCTCCTGGCAACATACCTGCAAATTTTCCCCGACTTTATGCGCAAGCGACGAGCATTCTTGTGGGTGACGATTGGCTATACAGGTATTTCGTACACAGCAAGTATGTTGTTCAACCTTCTCACCTGTATTCCAATAAATTCTATATGGTACGTGCCACCTCTATCTGTTCTCCAATCATTGTATATTGACAATCTTCCACAGGAGTCTAGCTGCGAAGACCGGGAGATGCCCTCCTACTAACTTCCGTCGAGCCTTCGATACCTCATGGTCTCTTCATATCTTAGGCGACCTTTTGGGTAAGAAACAGCATTTTCAAGCAGAGATTAACGTATTCACACCGAAAAATAGTCTTCATCCTTCCGTGGCTTGTTATTAAACACTTGAATGTTCGTCTGACACTTCAAATCGGCGTGTATTGCACATTCTTGCTCGGACTGGTCACTATGGCATTCTCTACACTCCGCTTCGCTGTGACTAAAACATCATCATATCGAAACTCGGTTCCGCTGAGTACCGTTAGTACGTGGAAATTCTGTCCAATGCACAGTTTTCAAACTAACACAGACTCCCACTAGTCTTATGGTGTCTCGCAGAAAGCAATCTCAGCATTGTTGTTGCCTGCCTGCCATCTTTACGACCGTACTTTGGAAATACTTCGGAAGGGGCGAGCAAAAATAGGCTACTCTCAATTAATGAAGACACTATACCGGTAACTGGTTCCACTCAAATGTCGACTGGCATTGCAAATACCCTTAGCCACGATGAGGAAGCCTGGGAAGAGAGGAAAAGCCATGGCAGCAATGCTGGCTTGGGACAGCCATGATGTTTGGTTTCACCCCTTTGAGCAAATAATAATGTGTAGCAGTATAATACAATTGGCGATCAATTCAAACATGGCAAAACGGGAGCATAGGTGTTTAGCCTTGGTTTTAGTGTTGAATAGCTTGCATAACTTACACATACTCATGCGTTGGGCATGCCAACGTGTATAATATCCATAACTCTTTATCCGCTGTTTTGTTTATACGGTGACATGTATCAACCTAGCGTTTGACTTCGGCTCTTTTAGAACATATGACTTTAAAGAGGTCTGCAAAATACCAACATAGTTGAAGACGAAGCAGGCCTACCACAATTCATTTCGGTTCTCAGAGCTGAACTCCTGCTGGGTGATGGTGATGGCTGAGGCTCCTCCCTTTCATGTTTTGGGGCTGTGCGCATGCGCCACAAAGCGCCATCGGGCAGATGTAATGCCGCCCCGCTATTTTGCTGCTCGGCCTGCTCGGCCAGTTCGGTATCCCACCCACGTCGCACCGCGTCGCATCGGCGTCGGTGGGATCGGTGCAACGATCATGGCGCCTCACGACCGAATCGGGCGCGACAGAAACCGAACGGTCTGTATAAGAGCAACGCTTCATGATGGATATTCCAATCGATAGAAACCCAACCAACCATTCAATCTGAAAATACAACCAGCAAAGCATTTCACAAAGATTCCACTGCGCTTTTGAAGAAAAAAGTCCCTGCTATTATTCACCATGCCTACTCTTTCGACAACTGCAGAGATTGAGATCCTTGCATCACCTGAAGCGGTGAGATCAGTGGTACGTACCCAAAACCATTGCATCGAATATCATGACTGACAGAACGAAGTTCCTAGACTTTGCCCGCTACAACCAATGGCAGAAAGGATGGGACGTAAAACTGGTCGACCCCAGCAAGGAGGGATCTGAACTTGAGCAAGGCGATGCACTGAAGGTCGGCATGCACGGCATGAAGTTCAACCCATATGTAGAGGTTAATCTGTTGCGCATTTTCCTACATTGTTATCATTACTAACGGCACCCAGAAAAACACTCCCGAGTGCTTCACATGGACAGGATCGGTGCCTGGAGTTCTCTCCGGGACCCACCATTTCCACTTCTCCGAGAGCACAGTCAACCCGGGAGGCACCACCTTTACCCAGAGCGAAGAATTCCAGGGCACCTTGACAATGTTCTTCTGGCCCTGGAGGAACAAGAAGTGGGCTCCCTCGGAGAACTGGAAGAACTTTAACCAGGCTCTGAAGAAGGAGGTGGAAAGCGTCGCTGCTGTCGCTTCCGCACCGGCGACGGCGCCTGAATCGATGTCTGAGTTGCCTTAGAAATGAATTAATGATTTTCCTTTGTATTAGAATATGGGGGATGCGGACAGCATGGAAGGTGTACGATTAAGCTACTTTAATTTCAGCATTCATTTTTGGTACTATCACTATCTTCGCATACTACTACTGTAATAACTACACGTGCCATGGCGTTTTGATATTATAACAATTGACATATATACTTGCTGAGTCTGTTTTTGGTATTCTAGTTTGCTTATAATTCAAAGTTTCCCTTTATCAATTTAGCTTACAATATGAGTATCGTGTGCTTCCCATCCTTGTACTCAACACATGGTAGGGTGCTGTCGTTTGCTGGTTTCGAATCAAGCAGATGCCCTACCGTTCTCTCGTCTCCTCTTGCTAAGCCTATTCGCCTAAACGTTCCTTTTTTCGCGTTGATTAATTGGAGTAATAATACCTCCACCTGAGTTCCGAATTGCCCGTCTTGGTGCTTTTTTGCTGGCATGCAGTGCAACACACCTTCTTCATTCTCCTTCTCGAAGCTGTCCTGTGGAGCATCCAGAGACACCCCCCACTCATTGTTTGACTCATCGTGCTCCACCTGAAGCCCGTTGACCACCAGATCCCACATTCTGTACCTATTCTCCACCCCAACCCGACGAAGCAGTTTTGATGGCTTCAGCCATCCGCTAAGTCGTAGCCATCCGCCGCGGATTGCACCCATTTTGTTGTCTGTAGCGTACTCTATCCCATAATCGTCGGCTCGGATGAGTAACTCAGCGAAATCTGATGGGCTCATAGCAGTTACCTTCCCTTTGACAGACAACCATGACCAACTCGGCGCAATATATATTTCGTAGCGTGATGTTGTCTCCTTCTCATTTTCCACACTGAACGCTCTTACGGTCGTCTCGCTGTCAACACACCAAAGCAGCTGGGACTCGAAATTCCGACGCCATATACCAGCGATGCACTCATCCTGCACAACCGTTCCGATTTGTTTGACAATAGCCGAGAATGCCATCATTTTGTCCGTGGGGTAGCTGAGCTCGCAAGCCGAATAATCCCCAACCAAACTGTCCCAGTACTTATACCCATCTATATTCAGTTCCTCAAACTCTGGGCTGTAGTAGTAACTGCTCGTGTTTTGGGGCGGGTCTTGCGCATCTACGTAAGCTGACTTGACATACGGGCTCAGTGTGTATGTGCTTAACCCATCTGGGGCCACCTCCGCGGCATTCTTTTGCCGGCATTCCCAGAAAACCTGCCGAGTGCCAAAGTGCAAAGAGCGGGGTGACATGTATCGCTCCTGCAAAACCCATCCACGTCTGTTTATTGGTGCCTGTGAGACTTCATCCCAGAATAGCACGTCACCAATCGTATACTTCCTGGAAAATTTGGTCTGCTGTGGGCTTTGGCCGAGCATGAAGCCCCTGAGTCTTTTGTTTCCTTCAAATGTGAAGTCTGTGTAGGGCTCAATCATACTATCGGGATCCCGGAAGTTGAACATTGAATGAGAACTGTCTGGCGTCTCAGCTGCGACGATGTTGCATATCGAGTTGGAATAAACTTGATGCATCAGAGGTGCTTCTCTGTTCCAATCAGAAAGATCACCTTTGTCCTGAAAGATGCACATCGCATCAATCCAGAGGTAGCGGGCTCCTAGCTGGTGTGAAGTCATTAATGCATCTTGAAATAACTGTGGCATTGATGAGAGCGGCATGCCACTTAGTAACTCCTGGTATGATGCTTGGTTTAGAGTCAAGGATGGGCCTTTCCCCCAAGAATGACTAAGTGTCATATATGATCCTTCTGGAGTTTGTGACTTTGTCTCGATAAGACGAACGATAGGATTTGGTGAAGCACTGACAAGTCCGCAATCAAGCAACCGAGTCGGATGCCAAGAACCCTCAGTCGTAGACCTGCATTCAGGGTGATTCTTGAAGCAGTCTTGAATCCACGTTTTCGCCTGTAAAAAGGTACCAGGAGAGTTGGTGTTATCCGAAAAACGTAGAGATTGAGGTTGATTTGTGGCTGATGCTTCTGCGCCATTCTTTTCTTTGCCTTCTGCCTCTTCGGGACTTTTTGTTGTAGATCTTTTGTCCTCGTCTTCTACCACGTACCTATTAGTTTTATTTTTATTTTTTTTCTTTCAGATATTGCGATGTTTACGTACCTGCTACTGTGGCCTGAAACCAGTTGGAACGGTTCAACCCCCCTAACCTCTCTGCAATATTTGGATCCAGGGTAATATGAACATCAAACCGATCGGAGAAGTGACAAGAAATTCCCATGGACGTTAAAGCAGGAGACTCATGGTCATCATCCACCTTGTTGGCGACAGGAGCCGGGGAGGTTTGGAATAGTTGACTGTTGCTCTGGCGTGAGCGTGGACCAGAAAGTAGCACATAATAAGCATCCTGCATCCACCGAAGTTTGAAGGCCTTGTACTGTGGCTTGATGAGGGAAAGTATCGGAATAGCTATCGTGAGAATGGATTGGCCACCATTCTACTGCATGAATGAGGATTTTCTGGCATGTCGGGCAGATCATTGTGCAGGTCGTGAGGGTGAGGGGTTGGTCCAAATTGTTCTATGGGAAATAAAAAAACAAAGAAGGAGAAGGAAAGAATAGAATTGGAGGCATAGCGGCGTTTCGTGGACGCGACGTGGAATAAAACAGGCTTATTCCCGCCCATGGCCCACCCTAAAAAAAACAAGCACGTTCAGCTATAGTCCGCTGAGCGTGGCGCAAGCTGCGCCATTGCTGGAGAAAGGGCTGTGCAATGCATCAATTCCTCGTCCGAGCCTCTTTGATTCATGCAATCGCAGCCACATACCCAGTCCAGTAATCAATGCCCCGTGGCCATGGTGGCGTGATGTTGACCAGGAGTTGAAATATGTTTTGACGTAGAATACAAAATTGTGATGCCTATACAGGGTTGGCTATATGCATAGGATTGAACTAAGAGGTAGAAATCGTTGCAATACCAATGTTCCCTCTGTCTGGTGGGGTGTGCTAATACGGGTTGTGGTCATTTCGCGACATGTACTGAGTTCAATGCTCCACTCGCACACTGCAGATACAATCGAGTTTAGCACGTGGACAATATTTCCTTGATTTAGTGTCTTTAATAGTAACGAGTTCTGTACAAGTAGCTCGTAGTCTCGAATTTCTACCTACTCCTCCCAAAAAGCCTCAGTAATATCTGCAAAAAGCTCCGCAATAGTTTGGCTCATGACTGCTCTAATGAATCCGCTATCATATGATAGTTGTTTCTTTAGATAATTCAAGGTGTAAGCGCACACTGTTAGGTCTTCAATTTTGTGTGTAATCATTAGAGGGCATCCCTGCAACCAACAGTGGCTTGATGCGGGAGGCCTACCATGCCAGCACCAACCAATAAGGAGGTGAAGTCTAAGAAATGGCGTATTCTTTTGTTGCCTTGGAGGCAACCGTGAGCTGGGGATTACCCCGCTCAGAGGGAGGACCCAACAGCCCAGTCGCCCTAGACTTTTACCTTCATATACTCTAGATTCGAGTTGATAGCGATCTATCAAGGAAAAGACTCCTCAAACTTTGACGATCGCCAAAGAAAATCCACATTCTCAGGTCAAATATAATCCTAAAATGAAGGACGCAAGGCCGGAGCAATCGTCTGGACTCCTCTACATTAGTTCTACACTCCCGATCGCTAATAAATAGCCTAGGCCCCACACAAGCCCTCCGGTCGAAATAATTCTTTCTGGGACTACGTTTTACATCCCGCGCGAGATACTTAACAAATGTCCCCGCCTTGCTGCTGAAGAGCATGAAGACAACGTCCGAATATCAGAAGAAGTCGGTCATGTGGTGGTCAATTATCTCTTCACAAATCGTTATGAATGTCTCAGGCCTAAAGACAAATCTTTAAAAGAGAAGGCGTTGTCCGAACTTAGAACTGCCTTTCAAGTTTGCCGTGTTTGTCAGGAATATGATCTTCTCCATCTTGGAGAACTTGTAAATGCCGAGATTGAGAGATTAGGAGACAGATTGAGCCTTCCTCAAATTATCGATGCCTTTGAGGAAGTTGATCCGGCTCCAATGCATTTGCCTAAGTTCTCGAGCTATCTCCAATCTCGAATCCATCTCCTATGTAACAGCCTAGTTGCATCAGATGCAGGCAAGCGTTTTAATGGGTTTGAAGGACCCCGCACGGCCACCCAGATGATTTTCAATGGCGTTGTCAGTTGGGTGGCTCAACACACGCGCTCTATGCAAGGTCCTGGACTAGATGAATATTCGAAGGGGTTGTCTCAACTTACCGAGACGCAAGATCTGAAAGGAGATGTAGCTGACGAAGATTCTTTTCGACACTCGAGGGAGCCTGTTCTCGGGTCAGAAGGCATTTGGCATCCATCGACCGAAACGAGAGTGGCGCAATTAATAGAGGATGAGTGGTTTATTGCCAACGGAGAGGCAGCCGATAAGACTTTACCCGGCGAAAGTGAGCTATCAGACGCAGCATTACTTGAGAAAATACGGCCAACTGAACCAGATGTTCTGTACCAAGAGGGCCCCACGGGAGAGGTACCCGAAATCGGAGAGTTAGTGCATTCAAGTGATATGCCTGACGAAATTGTGGCAGAAGAAGAAAATGAAATAGCATCGTTGGTAGCGAAAAGAGCGCGCAAGGGTAAACTAGGGAAGAAAGATACCAAGCGATTTGAAGAGCTCATTGAAAGCAGCGCTGAGCGGGTGAGGACGCAGGCCAGTAAAGCTGCCGAGCAGGAGGCTCGAGTCAAGGCTGCCAAGGAAGCTGAAGAGGTTGCTGCTGCTGATGCTGCTGCTGAAGATGGTGAAGAGCTTGGAGCGTTGCTCGTAAAGAAAGCCCGGTTTGACTTGAGGAACATGTCTCTCAGCGACTCTGATACAACGCGGCTTGAAATTCTTAGAGGCAGAGTAACAAAGAGAGTTGAGCCCAGTGACAACACGATGGTCTAGGGAGTGGTTAATTTCCGCGAGGAAGTCGGCATTTGTTCTTTGCTTTTTGCTGTTGCATTCAATTTGTTGGTCTCGGATACTCAGTGCTCCTTCTTTCTTGTTTTAAGAATAGCCATTCTTTTACTTCAATTCATTTTTTAGTGCTAAACCCAATACCCAGCGCGTTCCTAATTACCAGTGGGCTCCGTTACCGCATCCCATGCAGACACAATCGAGCATATTACGGAATGAAAGGATTTTTTCGATTTTGTTGTTTGAATGATAATATATTTCATTCAAGCAGCTCGGGGTCTTAGAATTCTATATATTCTTCCCAAAAAGAAAAGGCCTCCACGCCCATTTACAGGGTAGGAGGAAAACCAGAAGGTGAGGGAACGGCCTCATAACCACACCTGGTTGCTGAAGCCTCAACCGCGTCACCATACTTCTCCCAAAGGCTATAAGTGTTGGCGCATTCCAGGCAGACTTCATAGCGTCTAAGCCAGGTACTGTCGCATTCCACCTGCGACGAAACATTGCCCGCTCCGACCCATTCTA
Source organism: Calonectria honghensis (assembly GCA_013403855.1). Taxonomy (NCBI): domain Eukaryota; kingdom Fungi; phylum Ascomycota; class Sordariomycetes; order Hypocreales; family Nectriaceae; genus Calonectria; species Calonectria honghensis. The sequence continues at coordinate 950,003 of VTGB01000001.1, forward strand.
AATGTATAAGTGCAAGTGACGAGTTGAGACTGTAATTGACGTACGGCAATAGTAGTCGCATCTAACTGGTCGAGGGAAAGAAACCACAGCGGATGACATGCCGCTCAGGGAAGCAAGGATAAAAGTAGTCTCGAGGAGCTTCATTGTAAAATAATAGTTGGTTGTGAAGCTGAGTGTGTATAGAGAATTGAAACGAGATGGTTTGTGACGAGATAGGGAAGCCTCGAATACGATAATGGGATCTGGAAAGAGTATATATGCACTTTTTAAAATAAAATAAAAACACGCACCAACTTAAGGCTGGACCAAATGGCTCTCCATTTAGTCAGTTCTTGTTTATACGACTCTTGCATATACGGGCACACACTAACCCCCACCTTCTGAAATTGCCCCGTCTAAACCAATTTTAGAGCCGCCAGAGCCATTTTGCTAATGGTTTGAGCGATTATCAGATGATCGTACTGATCAAGTGGCGCAAGATCTAATCTTATCAGATGATGCAACGGCGACAATTCCGCACAAGTTCTGGGTCCAATCCGTGGATGTTTTACCACCAATCCCACATGAGTCTCGTCCTTCGGATTCAAGAGAAGTTTTCGGGTTCTGGCCGATGACGGACCATATCGAACATCCGATGTCGGTGTAATTAGTGGAAAGAATTACTGCCAACTGCTCAATAATGAAAGTCTGGGAAGTTGTCGGGCACGCAAAGGCCTGCCCCACAAGTAGTGAAGAGCTTTGGTCATTCTGCCCCCGGCTTTCACAAGTGCCCTGCATGCATGGCCTTACTAATCCAAGTAGGCATAATCAAGCGCAGCAGACGGCTTCATCATTTGATTTATTATTCTCATGTTCTTCGTGCCATTGCATTATTCCAATACAAGCTTGGCCTAAAAGTGTACTAGCCATAGGAATCGCGATCCAAAACGATTAGAAAAAGGTCGTACCCGCAAAGGGCATTTAGGCCATAAAACTCGGTTTCTTTCATTTGTTTGCTGTGGAATCTGGAGCTGGATGTAGATTAAAACATGTGTCAGAACAGTGGTGAAGAAAATCCAGTTTGTGGCGACACTGACTCACAACCACAGCACCCAAGTTGATCTGTTAAAATCTAATTAAGTTTGTGAAGAAATTCTACGTTCTTTGGCTAGATATTTAGGCTAATTTACGGTTACGACAAGGGCAGGAACGTTATCAGCGGCGTCAGCGGCATCATCAAGCAAGATGGTTAAGAATAAGGTGATGACAAGAACTTTACCCCGTGCAGTGGCCGGTGAGTCACCTGGCCGGTGCTGGTCAAACCAGTCCAAAACGAGAAATGTTGAATTGCAGGTTGTTCTGCAATTTATTCTAGCCAAACGGAGACTTATTTTAAGGCTGAATGCTGATGCATTGCGCAAATGAATTTTGACTACTTTGTATAGCTACAAGATCGGGATGGAAATGCAGCTCCCGGCCCAAAATGTGCAAAGCAGTCCAAGACGCAGGCCCAACTTGCGCTCTGCGCTCTTGAAAATAGAAGGATGCAATGAGCCAGATTGAATTTTTAAAAGGTTTTCATTTTCTCATTGTAAGCTGTGTATAATCCCTTAGTTGATTGATTTGCGCATGAAATCCGCAACTCAGTCCCACGCCATTTCTTTTGAGGCAGAGCAGCCGGTGACGACGGACGAGCAGAAGAAGCCTCGTCCATCCCATGCAAGGAGGCTTCGTCATTCCTTTGGTTAATTCTCAACATTTTGCAAGTCGTTTTACCCAAATGGGAAATGACTTATGGTGATCCTGACGTCGACATCGGCTGAGGATGAGGTTCTCAATGCCGTTTGTCTCTGAGGGTTGCCACACCGTACCTTATTCGGCGTAAGCAGAGCATCTGTACCGCTTAGTAAAATAAATCTCGAGTCTAACCGCTTCATGATGGGAAGGGTCCATACAAGGTCGGGCATTTTTGAGGTGCCATTCATTCAGCACTGTATCGACATTCCAATCATAGCCATTTAGACGAATGCGACTGCGAGGTCGCCTCTAATTATACGCGCATTGGTCCGCGCTGAAGACGGAGACATTCCAAAAGCATGCCAGCCAGGCAGCGAAATGTCCCGGGTGGCCTGTCTTGCCTGATCATGCGCTTCTAGTGATTGGTGTTGAGCAGACAGCCACGGGCAGTCCCGCCAATCATTTCAGATGCCATTTCCCAAGATCGGGTCGCCTGCCCGAGTTTCCGACGTGCGCTCGCCTCTCACGTCAGACCAGAGCATGCGGGAGAACCTTGGCGCAAGTTTAGCGGATGGAACACCAGCAGGCACCCAGTAATTGCTTGGCGATAAACAAACAAGCTCATCCGCCAAGTGCGAGTGCGAGCTTGTTTGATAATCATGGGGTAAATGTGTCCGAATGGGTTGGGTGTAAGCTCATCATCACTAGCCAATGTGTGACAGGGAGGGTGTTTGGCGGGGCACGCTCGTATATATTTGGCGTCGCTGCATACCGTCCGTGTTGATGGTTTGAACAGCAAGTTTATTTTCGTATTAGCTAGCTTGACAATGAATAACTTAGACCAAGGACAAATATTTGAGGCTTCTCTTGACCCCGGCAACAACAGTGGTCTTCGCCAGTAAGCTGGACCGCTAAAACATTGGCTGTATTCTCACCATCTATTAGAAGTAATGAAGCGAGCACAGAAGTTGTAGCGGCTTCCTCCGAGAAAAAGGATGAACAATCTACTCCAAAAGACAACGTCGCGTCGGGGCCAACAGCACCAGAAACCCCCGCCGTGCAGGATAAATACCTTCACGGGATGCCTCTATTCTTGATGGTAATCTGCTTAATGACAGGAATATTTACAATTGCGCTGGACAATAGCATCATCTGTTAGTCATCTTTCTCAAAAATAAGAAAATAATGGTCAATTCTAACATGAAAAAAGCCACGGCAATCCCCAAAATCACCAATGATTTTGACAGCCTCGACGACGTGGGTACGTTGCAGGCAAGCTTTTGCACCCATCAAGAAATGCTGATTGCTCCTTAGCCTGGTATGGATCTGTGTATTTCCTTGCACAAATGTCTTTCCAGCCAACATTTGGCAAAATCTACACATTCTTCAACCTCAAATGGGTCTATCTCTGTGCCGGCATAATTTTTGAAGTCGGGTCCATCCTGTGTGCCGCAGCACCCAATTCGCCGGCCTTTATCATCGGCAGGGCTATCGCGGGATTTGGGGCCTCTGGTCTCATGTGCGGCGGAATTCTCATCTTGTCGCAAATTGTCGAGATGAGGAGGCGACCAATGCTATTGGGCATTGTGGCTAGCATGTACGGTGTCGCGTCCGTTGTGGGGCCGTCAGTGGGGGGTGCATTTACGCACTCGGCTCGCCTGACTTGGAGGTTTTGTTTCTGGATCAACCTGCGTAAGTATTTTTGATGCGTTTAATTCGTTTGCTGACACAATGCAGCATTAGGAGTCATCGCCGGGCTCATCATGGGCGTCTTTTACCCTGTTTCCTCAGGGCACGCCGCAAAGCAGGATCATTCCTTGAAACAAAAGTTGGCTGGTTTGGGGTTTAAAAGCGCCCTAATTCTAAACGGAACCCTCGTGTGTCTCATCCTCGCTCTGCAATGGGGAGGGGCTGTGCATCCGTGGTCTGATTCCCGTGTATGGGGATGTTTCGTTGGATTCGGGTTGCTTCTCATTCTGTTTGGGTATATGCAATTTCGTGAACAAGACGAGTGAGCATCGCTCTTCCCTCTTAACACGCAAGCCTAACATGTTCCTAGTGCGCTTATACCGCCGCGTATAGTATCGCAAAGATCTGTTCTACTGGGTTGCATCTTTTCCATCGTGCTGCAGGGCGCAATGACGACTCAGTCATATCATCTGCCATTCTTCTTCCAGGCGGTCAAAGGAGCGGACCCTCAAGAATCGGGTGTCAATATCCTACCACACGGCGTTACAGTCTCGTTGGCGACGGTAATCAGTGGGACGGTGATCACCCTTTCAGGCTACTACGTGCCGTTCATGTGGTTGGGGTCGGCCATTTTTGTTACTGGGGGTGGCCTCCTCTCGACGCTGTCTCGCTCTAGCTCTATCGGCCGGTGGTTCGGGTACGAGGTGATTGCTGGTTTCGGTTTCGGTCTCACGATCCAAATTCCGGTATTTGCGGCGCAGGTGGTGCTGAACGCCGCGGATCTGCCCATCGGGTCGACGCTCATCATCATGTCACAGGCCCTAGGCGGCTCAGTGGGTCTCTCTATGGCTCAAAACGTTTTTCAGAATTCGCTGCGGACTCAGCTGCGGAAGATTGATGGTCTTGACCTGGAGGCCGTCATCGCAGCTGGCGGAATTGAGCTTGAAAAGGTTGTTCCTGGTGCACTGTTAGACGCGGTTAGGGCCGCCTTCAAGACAGCTGTGTCCAACTCGTTTCTTGTTTCGGTGGGTTTGGGGGGGGCTGCCTTTTTGGCTAGCCTTGGCATGGAGTTGAAGAGAATTCGTTCAAAGGAGGCAAACGAGCAAACGGATTAGTCACAGCCTTCAACAATGCACCTCTGTTTGTTCGTTGTGCATACCGTACAATGCACACTGTGCACGTGCTCCTGTGCCCCTCAAGGTCGCGTCGGAGACTATGAATCAGTCCTTCTAAACCATCAAGGAGAACCCATTTAAAAGCAAAGCTGCACCTTTAGCATGGACCATCTGTTTGCACTTAGCCAAACACCAGATACGGCTGCCGCCCTCTCGTCCCCTGCGCTCCGATTTACGTGAGGGAGGCACAACAAGCTCGACCATCCCAAGGAAAGTTGAGCAACGATGTCCTCACCACAGATTCATTATGACTCTCCTCAAGGGACTTCATCAAGTGGCGCTTCCTCCGCAGCTTCTGTGGGATCGTTCGAGACGGCAGCGAGTTCGCCGCCTCCTCCACCCAGCCCTTTTGTCTTCAACTTTCGAGCGACCGCGGACGACATCCTCAATCAGTTACTGAACCTCTCTCCGCAATTCCCCATTCCGAGACCCGACGAGCATGATATTTATTTACGTCAGTATATCACGCCTCCGCCTCCTCCAGTTCCAGCGCCAGCGCCAGAACCAGAACCGACTGCAAACTCAAGCCAAACGCCCAAGGCGGAACCTGGTTTTCCTTTGTCAGATTCCAAGAGCCGACGCAAAGGTTGTTCTGTGTGCGAAAGATTGAGCCACAAGAAGGCTGATTGTTGGTTTTTGGCTCTTCCAAGTAAGCACTTTCTACAAACTTCGCTGCCCATCTATTGACTGTGAACAGCCGACGTGCCCGGAAGTTGGACCCTACCCAACCTGTCGCCCGAAAGTCTTACCAAGGTACGAGGACATCCTCCTATGTTCTCTGGAGAGCGGGTTCTGACATAGTACAGTTTTCAGCAGAGAATCATCCCTGCCTTCCCCAAGGCGCAATTTGTTTGATCTCTGGGATGAAACCGACAAGGACAAGGGCGCCGAAGCCAAAAAGACGACGAACCCTCCAGAAAAAAGAGTAATTTTGTGTCCCCCCATTTCTCCCCTGTACACCTTAACTATTTGCATTGTCAGTGAGGAGAACGGTCATGTCGAAAGGAAGCTGATCAGAGTGACCTTCTTGTGGGTAAATTGGACGTGACCTTCTTGTGGCTGTTCTCATGGCCTTTCTTGTGGCTTTTCTTAATTTTTCTATGTCTTTGCTGAAATCAAAGTCACTGGAAGCCGTTTATGTTGCAGTAGACTACGCTATCAAATAATATATCACATCTCTCACGCAATCTGGCCAAGTAAAGTATTTTCAATCGGGATAAAGTTATTATATCACAAGAGGACCAAGTGACCTTACTTTTTGATAAACTGACTCAAAGCCTGCTTCATGGCTACCTGTTGGATCTGGAAGAGCTTTGATCGCTGATCCTCCCATCCACCTTCTGCCAGTAATGGTTCGCCGGGTCCAATAGCAAACTGCTCCGCTGCGTTTTCAAGTCCCTTGTACATGACCTCCGTGTACGCATCTAGCGGCATGCCGATTTTGCCACCGTCCTTCAAATTAGGCTGGTGCTTCTCGTCGTGCAGTTCCGTCTGGACTGCGGGAGGAAAGACCTCGACCATGCGGGTCTTCTGGCCGGCGTCCTTAAGCTGCTGTCGTATAGCCATGATGAAGGAGTGAAGGGCCGATTTAGAGGCGTTGTAGTTGGGGGTGGCCAGCAGGGAGGGCACAAGACCGAGAGTAGCGCTGATGTAGACGAGGTGACCTTGCGGCTGGCTGTTGAGGTGGGGGAGGAAGGCTCCAGTCAGGTAGGTGGCCGATGTGTAGTTTGTGGTGACCTCGTCGGAAACCTGGCTGAAGTCGATGGTCTCGGGCTTGGTGAAGTCGAAGCTTCTCTGGATGCCCGAGTTGACGACGACACAGTCCAGGTCCGGGTTAGACTCGATGATAGACTTGGCGAATGCCGAAATCCCACCAAGGTTCAGCACATCAAAGGCGACGGCTGAGGCGTTTTCTGCGCCGTGTTTCTCGACAAACGCGTCGAGGCGTTCCTGGCGGCGGCCGGTCACGATGACCTTGGTGCCAGTTGCCAGCAGCTTGGCGGCCAGGGCTTCACCAATGCCAGAGGTGGCGCCCATGACAAGCGCCTTTTTGTAGAGGGGAGCCATGGCAAGCGATGTGGGGATGTGAATCTGAGGTGCGCGGAAATGATCTTGTGGGTTATCTTCTCTTTTCCTCGGAGACCACAACAGGCGTGAGATGAGAGCCGTTTTATAGAAGTCAGTATGCCCTATTTCACATGAAGCTGACTCTATCGCAATCTGACCATCGCAGCATCGAGCCGCAAGTATGCAGAGCTCGGTGAATGCTTCCAAAAGAGGAATAGCTGCGTTTGGTGAGGGGCGGAGTTAAGGCCTGACCGATGGACGCGGGCCGCCACTTGTACCCAGGACATGCAACTGCACCTAAATTACAGGCGGAAAAGGGGTTGTTTTCCCCTAGATTTACCTCTTCGCACCAGGACCCTGGCTGGCACCATTAGCACGATCGGCATTACGGCATTAGCAAACACTTGGTTACTCCGACCCGAAGCCTACCATCATGCCAATCCACCAGGAGGGTGCCTAAACAGAAAATCTCCAGCACCAAGACCACAGCATACGAGTGGAAATGGTTGGCGTGCCTCGAAAAAATACCTGCCGCACATGTCGCGAGCGCAAGGTCAAGGTGCGTATCCCAAGGCGCGCTAGCGCTGATAGCTTTCTTCTACTTACCAACATCGTCATAGTGTGACGGGAAGAAGCCCATATGCAAGAAATGCTCCCGGTCAGCAAGGATATGTGGTGGGTTCGATGCTGAATTTCTCAATACTTCCGCCAAGCACTACGAGCATGCACCACCGCAGCAGTTCCGGCTCAGTTCGTCGCCAAGCCAAAACGATGCGCAGATTTGGGACTTGTTCGGTCTCCTCCTCCAGGAATGTCTTCCTCACCCATCGCAGTCCACTACACATTTGCCGCTCAGCTGGATGAGATCAGTACTCGCCATGGATCACAGCGATCTACTCTCAAGTGCCATATCAACGTTGACGTGGGGGTGGTATGCACATCTTGACGGTCGGGTGGATTGGACTATCCGAAGTCACCAACAATACGCTAGCACTCTGGGGATGCTCCAGAAGAAGCTTTCTAAGACAAGCCTAACCGCCACTGGCAATATCGAACTGGTCGTCGTGATTGAGCTTCTAGCCCTGTATGAGATTTATGAGTTTGGGAACCAGAAATCTCAGGGATGGTTAATTCATTTGGCTGGAGCCGACAAGATGCTGGAGCTGGAGCACTTAGGAAGTGATTCTGAGTTATACCATGAGATTGGCTTATGCCATCGTCTCCTCTCGGTGAGTAATCCAGCACATCCAGTTGAAATGTGGCTTGCTGCTAAACTGATTGCAGGTAACCGGTGCACTTTCTACCCGCAAAGGGAACATTTGGACAAGTCAAGAACGAGATCATTATCGACAAGCTCCACACGACAGTAATAGCTATTTCCAAGAGTTTTTACGCATTGGAGCGGATGTTGCTGAATTTATCGAAGTCGTCGATGCCGTCTCCGCAAGTTCAGCGGACACATCTCCGAAGTCATTCTATCTCTGCATAGTCAACCGATATGTAGATTTGACCCACGAGCTAGTGACGATGGAGGCAGCGATAGGCCGTCCATTGTATCCCAGACTGCCAGTGTCCGATCTGGCTAGTTACCAACCGAAGTCGCAGAAACACCACCGAACCATGTACCCGAGCAAATCCCCACAGCAACCTGCCTTATCTTTTGACCAAGCACAGTTAGCTAGGCTGTCGCATTTGCACAGTACAATACTCCTGGGGACCTATCTTACCATGTTTAGTTTTGAGAAATGGGCAAGGTCATTCCTGCCTGAGAGCTGGCTACCAGAACTGCTCGAGCAGACACTACCTAAAAAGCTACACAGGATCGCTAAAGCTAGGCAATTAGCCGATGATGTCACAATTTTGGCCGAAGTTTGCGCTCACAGCGCGTGGCAAAGCTTTGGATCTGTAATTGGGGCGTATAGCCTCAGGACAGCAATGGATTGGTACACGTTGGAGGAACAGCACATGATGGACCTCGGAAGCTGCGGACTTGACGAAGATGGGCAACAGCTACGAATGCATTGTTCGCAATTGCTCGAAACCTTTCAAGGTAAAAGAAGCGATTTAGCGGAAGAACAGGTCGAATTATCCACGCTCAAACACGCACAAGTTCGATAAATACAGCTAGCATCAAACATCATCCTCGACCTCCTCAACAGTCGGCACGCGATGTAGCCTTATGCCGAGATATTTAGCAATCGACTGCACTGTATCCCAAATAACCTGCACGTCCTCTTTTGGCACTCCAATTCTCCTGGTACCGCGGATGTGCCAGTGTGTCTCTTTCTTGAGGTTTTGAATCATGATACTGGGAAGAACCACCATCTCCGTGTCAACATCGTCAAGAACTTGCCGGTCGCTGAGATAAAGACCATAGGTAATGTTCTTGCTCACCCACTCAAAGTCCTGGTGGTCAGCAAAGAGGTTGAGCGTGCTCTTTGTATCCCGGCTGTAGAGCTTGCTGAGCCAGCCCATGCCGCGGTCTAAATTATCTTCGTCGCACTTCCACTCCTCCCTGGTGAAGCTGTGGTCTTTATCTTCCTCCCTCTCGCAAGGGTTGATGGCGAGGATCGCCTCCAGAGGCTTGCACACTCCGACGATGCTGATTGACTTGAAGAGGGTCTCCCGGATGCGCCGCACCATCCGCTGGCGCTGCTCCGGTGTCGAAAACTCGGGCCGCGAGATGAGGTACAGATATAAATCTTTGCATAGCTCGGGGTCGTTCCCGCCCACGAGCGTCGCGGTGGCCACAATGTACCACCTGTCGGCGCCAAGAGTCGTGTTGCGAAAGTCGCGCTCAATCCGGCTAAATAATTCCGGGAGGCCCTGGCTCTCGGCTTCGCACTCGTGAGGCATTGTTGGTTATGCGAAAACGAATTCAATTGGAAGTGAGATGGGAGAACGGTACATGGATCAAAGGTCAGCGGTGAGCAGAATGTTCAGCGAGGTGGCCTTTGCAAAGTTTCTGTAGCCCTGCAAAAAGTTTGCCTCGGGGAGATCCTTCCCATGCCTGTCAGAACAACTGTGCCTCAACAATACTGATTCTAGTCACCAAAACCTTGCAGAAGGATGGGACACCCCCGCTCGCATTACATCACCCGGAACCAAGGATCATCACAACGGTTGACTCCACCACACTAAGTCGCGCCGACAAGGCCGCACAAGTTTCTGCTCTTGCGGCCTACGCGTGTGAGGCTGTTTTTGGCGCCAGATGGAAACAGCCTGCATCGCAGTGTTGGTGGATATTCAGACGGGTCAGTACAGGTGTGTGCGGAATTCACCCGCTCCGTCCTCGTGCACCGGTTATCGCACGGTTCCATGAGCCCCATAGCTCCACGAGTTTGCCAACATGCGGCTATACGGAGTCGGGACGATGGCTTTTCAAGCCTGTGAGAACCTGGCAAGGATCAGGTAGTGAATTGGATTCGAACAAAGACTTTCCTGCCTGATCACTTCCAAACATGTCAGCCGTGTTCGGATTATCTCTGACTGTACTCCAGCGCAAATATTTTATACACTGCGTAGGTTCCACAGAAAATTCCTAGCATGTTCGTCGGCCTCCGGCAAATCGGATCCTATCCAAGCACCAAATGGCGCCGCATTGGGGTCAAAGGGGAGCGCCATCCAATCGTCAACAAGCGGAAATGGGGCATTGGCCAATGGATCCTCATGGTTCCTAACACCGTGGTAGCCCCGCTCATTGGAATCCACATGGACTGGTGGAATACCTTGAGGCACCGATGCCCAAGTCATTCCCGCTTTAAACTTTTTTACATGTATTTCCAACAGTTCTCCGTAACGAAACCGAAGATGCATATCGTCAAGATTGTCTTCTTTCAACGCATGGATGCACTTATCTAGGGTCTGAAGAGAAATTTCCAAGTCTGTAGTTCGAGTTCCCAGGCCGAGTGCCTTTAGAAGAAATATGGATGCAGTGATGACGCGGAAAAGATTCGGATCGGGCAGAAACGAAGCTTGCCGGCATCGGAGAGACGATTCACAGATTCCAATACCTAGCAGGAACCATCCATGACCTCCCTGATGAAGGCATAATCAACTGCAGTAATACAAGAATTCAACACGTCAGTGTTGCTGAACATTGCTGGGCCTTTTGCGAGGACGCGGTCAACAACCACTTGAATTCCAGCTGAATTCATGAAGGCACGAAGATGGTTGAGCTCAATGGATAGTTCTTCATAGGTGTAGAATGGAAGCTCTGGGATTGTTGGTTAGCCGACAATACTACTACACAATGGAGCGGGTGGGTGGAGACAGACTCTCTTGGTCCAGGTGGGTGGTTTTCCACACTAGCAGCTGTTGTTGGAAATGCTTTATGATGTTTACGTATCTACAGGTGCTAAGGATATCTTGAGTTCCAGCAGCAGATGGGTATAAAATATCAACAATGTTGCTTGCGAGCTTTGTGAGTTCTAACCACGCGATTATCGCTGCCGAATCTGCACCTACATTCTTTGCTTGCCCGGTCAGATGCTGCAGTAAAGAGTTTGATATCATCGAAGGGCAGCCGAGTCTGCTTGAATGCTACTCCATGAAAATGTACATGAGCCGGCGCAGGCGGGTTTCTTCAGTTGATTCCATCGCTATGCCAAGCTTTACGGCTAGTCTGCCTTGTTCTAACGTACAGGTCAACGTAGGCAATGGCCTCTTCAGCCGTAAACCAGCCCATTCTGGTGAACCGAAAGGCCCGCCATAGTTTGAGCACGTCTTGGGACATGGGCTTGGCAGGGTAGCTTTCCGCCGTGGGCTCAGATTCTCCGCCGCGGCGCGTGGCTTGGCGGCGCTCATTCAGGTTCCAGGATGGCGGTAGGGAACTGGATTGGGCATCGTCGCGGCGGTGGGCTTGCTCAACGGCAGCTTCAAAGAGAAGATTCATGGCATCCCTGTTGCTGGAGACCAGGGTTGTCATAAAGTTATCACTCTGCATAGGCGGCGGTGATATGCGGTCCGTGTCATGCGAGTTCAGGTTTCTTGGTTTCTCGTTTATGTCCGGCGCGTTATTCTGGGGCTCTTGGCTTTGTCCGGGAGGCCAGTTGTGTCCGTGGGAATCATCACCTTATCAATACCTGTCCATGTGTAAAGGGCTTAGGCCAAAGGCCTAAGCCTATAGGGTAGGAGGCGGTGAACTATTAAGCGAGATAAATAAGGAGGCGAGGAGCGATCGGACAGAGGAGGAGCCTTCTCCTGTAAGAATACGAATAACATTACTTGATGCCTAAGAGCAGCCGCCTTAGGGCCAGTCCATTACACCATGCAGTGGTAAGGCTGATAGATTGTGGGTAGCGCCGATCTCAGTGTGAGGCTCAGTTCATCCCATCATCTGGAAAGTGACGGATGTTGTCGGACTTATAGCCTCTCCGCACCAGACGTTAGCCCCTTAATGTGGTCGATGCGTGAGCTTGGAAAGGTCGGGAAGGGAACGGCGGGGAATAAGGTTAGTTAAAGGGTTGGCGATATCGAGTGGCTACCCCAGCATACACGTCGACCAACGTAATTTAATTTCAACCCAACAAGGAAGAAATTGTTCAAAGTGATTATTGTGATATTTGTGCATATTTTGTTATGCATGTCATTCTCTGATCTACCCATCATGCTGCCTAAGATCCACTAAATACGGCCAACTTGACACAACGTGAACATTAGAAAAATTTCTCCGAATATCTCATTTACCCTGGCCAGCAACCCGCAAATTTCCCTCCAGCTACTGTAATTCGTGAACCGAGTTTGAATGTCCAGGTGGGGCAGTGCCCAGCTCCGCAGGAGCATTATGAGCCCCTGTAGGATGAAACTGTGCTCCTGTCGACTGCGGTGACACAATGGAGGATGTTCGCCAATCTGACTGGGCCGGTGATCCTATAGTCGGGGACTGAATCATCGGGCTGACAGGTGGCGAGTACGGAGACTCGCCCATGGCAGTCTTTGCGTCCGACATTCCAGCGGGAGATGGATAGTGCTGCGGATGTTGAGGCACAGGTTCTTGTTTGAATTGGGCAATGGGCTGAAATTGCCCGGGAGGTTGGAACTGGGTTTCGGGTTGCTGTTGTTGCTGCTGAGGCTGAACTGGAGGAGCAGGGGGAGGAGCCTGCTGTCCTTTCCGGCGCCGGAGAAGGAAAATTACGCCAAGCAGAACGAGGCCTATAACAGCGAGACCGCCAACCACGCCACCAACAATAGCACCGATAGGGGTTCCCGGGCCGGGAGCGGCAGGGGTGGTTGCAGCACTGGTAGCCGGAGCAGTTTCAATTGGTGGCCTGACGTAGGTGGTACTGGGGCGGTAAGTTTCGATGGGGGCGCTAGAACTACCAGAGAGCGTCGTCGTGGTAAAACTATTGACCTCACCATCATAGGTGAAAGCAACCCTAGATATCCTTGTCTGGGGTGCGCTGACACATCTATAATCGCTGATGTCACCCGGGTACGCGAATGTCCGGCAGTAGGCTGCGGAAGTTTCCGTACTTTGAAACGTTATAAGTTAGCGCGAAACAAGAACATGCACAGGGTGCATCTCACCATAGGAGGTGGAATTCGTTACTCTGGCAGACGTCGTTACAAATTGTCGTATTCAAGGCTTCTGTCATCTCGTAACACGAATCATACATGGTCATTGCTGTGCTCCATCCGCAACCCATCACTGAAAGGCCAGCTTCCCAGAAGCAGGTCTCGCCGCCTTCACAAGTGATGGGAGCCCCAGCTGATCCGGACAAGTAGCCGCATGTCTCGTCCGGTGCAACTGTCACTGTGTATGTGGTAGTTGATGACTCTGTAGCCATTCGCTTGCCAAGACGGAGTCCGTCCAGAGAAGACAGTTGAGCGGCTGGATCTGTTTGGGTCGCAAGACGGGCGATTATTGATGGCTCTGGAGCTGGGACGATAAGCGCAGTAGCAAGCCTTGGCATTATTGCCATGGCAATGCCGATGAAATTGCAAGAAAGCATTTTGTTATCCGTATTTGGTAAATATCGAGAATGGCGTATTCCGTCTTCCGTTAGAATCTTTGGATTCGATTTCAAAGCACGGGCAGGAGCCGGGGAGAGATAAATACACCCAGGCTCTCGGCTAAGTCTACGTTAGACAACGCCTTTCAACAGCCAGTGCCATTAAAAGCATACCAGTTAATTTTATTCTTATTTCCATGTTCCAGTCGGTTCAGCTGAGCATATTGTGACTTTGTGGCTTTCGGGGCTGAATTAGTTGTTGCCTCGACCAATAGCCTGATTCATGGCAACGCCTCTCATTCGGGATGGGCGGCATCTAGCCATGCGCAGAGGCTTTAACGAGGATTAAGTTATGAGAAGGGACCACCTGATGTGCGAAATGCACAGCCTTCTTGGACGATGAAAACCCAAACAAACAACATGGTGCGTTGGTTGGTGTGGCCCAAATCATGTCTCTCGGGTTTCGGTGGTATTTTCTTGAGCAATACTTACGGAAAAGTAGGCAACAGTTTATTCGATTTCATTTCAATTATGTTTGCTGAGCGAGTCAACCAAAAAGAGTACCCATGGTCATAATCTCTCGCCCTCCTCGCTGGACCATCGCTGGATGAGTCTCGGCTTTCATGACTTGAAGCAGCTGGTCCAGGTCTTGATTTCGTCTTCCATCCTATTTTGAGAAATCGGTTTGGTTGGCCAGTATGATATTAAGGTTCCATTGAATTCCTGTCTTGAAGTCAGAATGGAGGCGATGTCCGAGTTAGTCAAGCTCTAGTCTAGTCTGCCCGTTCATTGGGGGGACTCCGATGAGTTTACCCATAATCACGACTCATGAAACCCGATTGCTGAAGCTTACTGTTCAGTTTACCCAATTTACGGTCACGCCAACAGCTTTTATGGGATTGATCAGATGGTCTGGGCAATTCATGGACAACACGATAACAACAGCCATTCAGCATGCCGAAATCAGAAATGCCATCATCTTAGTTATTAGGCTGCAACATTAATCATGTCCAAAATGAAAAATTCAAACACTCTTTTTTCTTTTCAATTTTCAGCGTTCCCAATTGTGTTTGACTCTATCCATCAATAGCTTCTCCTTTGAACAATATACGGAGATAAAAATAACTTGTTTTACTTTGCATTTGAGAACCACATGGGCTTTCTTGCTCGCGGCTTCAAAAAGGTTCATGTACATGGATCACGTAGTGGGGAGTGATCGACATTTCCTGTCTGCCTTGCTCAGGGCACATCGTTTGTTTCCAGCCCAATCACCGAGTGCGCATCTTTCCGCCACTTTCCCGTTTTATCCGAATCTGCGTCAAGAGAGTCCAAACGTCAGTCTCCAGGATGCCTTTCTTATAAAAGAGGGCGTTGGCAACCCGTTCTTCCAGGTTAAGGTGACATTTACTAGCATCCAACTATCACTACAATCCAGCCCAGCCCAGCCCAGCTTTGCAAAATCTGCCATGTCCGAATCAGATGTCAACTCCACCCCATACCCCTTCAAATTAAACCTCCAGGTGGTAGAAAAGCCAGGAGAGGCTGGAAAGAATGAGGATGTGACGTTGTCTCTTCGCAATGTCCGTGGCAGAATCCCATCACTCCAGGCGTCGACGCTCCGAACAATGATGCTTGAGGCGCAGCGAGATCCCACAAAGATCATTGCCAACTGCTGCACGTATGATGATCTATCGTCTAGATCGGTTGAGGAGGCTGGTTTCCCAATGCTCTTCTTGTCTGGGTTATCCATCTAAAGTCCAGGGTAGTGCGAACACCCACCACACCCATAGAGATCCGTCACGGAACGTCGGTGGGCGCTAGTCAAAATCAGGCTGTTTTGTGTGGGGAAAAGCAAATCCCCAGATTCTTCCAGTGGCGGGGCCGAAAGCTACCCCCCATGCTTTCCGGGGAAAACTGCTGAGATGTCATATTGACCATGGTATTCAATCTGGTGAAGTTATATAGAAAGTCGGAGGAGAAAAGGACTACTTTCGGCATGTGAGGCCCAGAGCAGCGTGGTAGGAGGTATTTGCCCAGCCGAGCCGAGCCGCCAGCGCATCAACCTGTCGGAGAATCGGCACCAGAGAGCCACGCTCCGGCTAAAATTAGTAGCACATAGGTTGGGAAATGACGGAGAATTATGGGAAACAAGCTTGATGCGAAGACGGGGGGCAGGCTCTATTTCGTGGCCGTCCAAGACATAACCCCCCACCCCCGCAGCCGGGAATTGGCCTAGGGAGGCCGGCTCCACCACTACAACTCACTCTTGTATAAATCAATGATTCGCAATTGGTTATCAAATAAGTCACTGCTCAGAAACTCCATCTTGCACAGAAAATCCTACAATTCTTCCTCCCAAACATGGCCTTGCTGAGTGGCATCCCCGTCTGGCTTGCGCTGGCGGTTGCGGGAGCCTTGGGGCTAATTTTCGTTCGACTTCCCCTCCCGCCGCCCATGGCTTTGCTAACAAAAGCACCAGACTCTCCTCAGGGCCTTCACATCTCCGATCCGTCATCTCCCAGGGCCCTTCTATACGCGCTTTACTCGCCTGCCGCTGAAAGTCGCTACGTTTACCGGTCGCCGCATGTACTTTATTGATGCGCTACACCAGCGACATGGCCCCGTCGTCCGCATTGCACCGGGCGAGATTGCCGTCTCAGATCCAGAGGCCTTTGCCACCATCCACCGCATCGGGTCGGGGTTCCACAAAAGCCCCTTCTACGACGCGATGCCGTACGGCATCTTCGCCATGAGGGACCCTAAGGTCCATGCGCAGCGACGGAAGCTGTTTGCAAGAGCCTTCAGCTTGAACGCCCTGCGTGCGAACTGGGAGGATATTATTCGCGCCAAAATCGACACTGCAGTCGAGAAGATCATTGCGGAGGGCAAAGCTACAGGGGAAGCCGACGTGATGAAATGGTGGACGCTCATGGCAACTGACGTGATTGCCCATCTGAGTTTTGGAGAAAGCTTCGACATGCTAGAAGTTGGCGAGGTAAGCCTTTTGTTTCTCAAATTTGCTCAGACCCGTGATACTAATATCTGATACGGAAAACCGAATACATTCGTGTCTTGGAGTCCGCCTTGATCAATACTAGTATCCGAACCGAGTTCCCGCTCCCTCATTATCTCGTCAGCAAGCTTCCCATTCCCTCGATCCAGGCCGTCATGAACGCAAACAAGTATCTTTACAATTACGGTGCCCGAGCAGTCTCCAACTTGAGAAACCAGCGAGGGAATGCAGCTAACCTCTTTGGTACCATGCTGGCCACACTGGAAGCTGAGTCTCAGGTCAAGGAGAAGATGATTGAGCCCCTCACAGACCACCACATCCAACTCGAAGCCGGTAATCTCATTGTCGCCGGATCAGACACAACTGCCGTGACAGCTACCTTCCTAATCTGGTGCGTTCTCAAACGTCCTGAGCTGCAGCGCCGCCTCGAGGAGGAGATTGCAACTCTACCAGAGCAATTTGATGATGCAGCAGTAGAAAAGCTGCCACTTCTAGACGCCGTCATCAATGAGGTGCTGCGGCTTTATGGCGCGGCGCCAGGAGGTCTGCCTCGAACAGTTCCAAAGGGTGGTGCGACCCTCGCTGGCCATTTCATCCCCGAGGACTTTGTCGTCGAGACACAAGCTTATACGCTGCATCGTAACCCGGATGTGTTCTCAAACCCCTTTGAGTAAGTTGAACCCCAAATGCCACTCTCGAAAGGAAACCCCGTTGACAGCAGCAAGGTTCGATGAGACCCGTTTCTTGGAACCCGAAAAGCGATCCAAGTCAGACAAGCTCCTCTTCACACCATTCGGTGCGGGTTCGCGGGTCTGTCTCGGCCTACACCTTGCGCGGATCGAGCTGCGACTGGCTGCCGCTACTTTCTTCAGAAAATGTCGAGGTGCCAGACTGAGCATGGCCATGAATGATGAAATGATGGAGATGAACAATTATTTCCTTATCGCACCCAGCGGCCACACATGCAAGATCGTCTTATAGTCACTTTATCACTTTAGCATAAGAGCAACAAATCGATCCTCGTCCGTAGATATCGCGTAGTTTAACTCTATTCGCGATTGGGCGCTTAATTTCGGTGGTTTACTCAGATGCTGTGACAGGATGCTTATTCAGTGAAGGAAAAACACAAGCTGTTCCTATTCTCAGTTCATAAGCTCGATGTAGTCAATCTGCGCAGTGTGACAGACAGTCACCAGATTTATGGCTCAGCTGCCACGCTGCGGATTAAATTTGTCGCGATTCGGCATTACCGTTTTGGTCCCTGATTTCCTGTGCCATGCAGCACATGTTGGCTCTGAAGGATTGCAACCCATGCTAGGCTTACGACAAGGCGGGACCAGTGAGCTTCAACAGACGCGTTGCACCGCCTCGCCAGCGTATCAATTTCTCTCCACAGCCCACCACCTTAATCATTATCGCCAAAATATAACTGATACGGCGCCCCCATTTAACGCCACCTCAAGCAGCTACGCCTGGGCTGCACAAACCCGATCAACCAAGACGCGATGCCGCGAACAGCAACCATCTCAAACAGCCTTCTGGGGATCCAACTAGAAGGTGGCCTGACAAAATACGCGCCGGGCGACACCATCATCGGATATGTCTTTCGCCAACAACCCCTCTTGGGGTCCAGCGCTACGGTAACCATAACTTTGCATGGAAGAACAAAATCGAGAATGGTTGTTTCCCAGGACAATAACAACAACAGAACGTTTCGCTCTCGCTTCAACTTGCTCAGCCCGTCAAAAAATATGCAGCGCATCTTTGAAGGCCCAGTCCACATCACGGCCGGGACCCAGGAGACTTGGCCGTTCGCGATAACAATACCCAGGCACGTGGACGACAGGTCCCTGGGGTCACCCATTCCAAGAAACAAAAACGGAAGCTATCTTTCTCTCCAGCCAGAGGCTGTGCTGACGCAAGAGCTGCCGTCGACCTTCACCAACGAGCACCGCAGTTTTCGAACGAACTCGGACGCATTCGTAGAGTACTTTCTCAGAGCAGAGCTCAAGTCAGCCAGCCACAACTCCACGGAGAAGTTCGAGGCGTGCATGCCGATAACCTTGCGCAAGCTGAACCCAGATCCACCCATTACGGATTTCAAGATCAACCGAAACAAGAGCAGCCGTTTCGTCTCAGCCTATCACCTGGTCCCAGGCATGGAGCAGACAGAGCTGTCTTTTTCCCAGAAGAGAAGGCAGTTTTTCAACTCATCTAAAGTGCCCACAATGTGGTTCGGGCTTCAGGTCGACACCCCGACCATTATCCAGCTCGACAACCCAAACACGTTTCCTTTCGTCGTCTGCGCAGCACCAGAGTGGAACAGGTGCAGCGACGCCCTCCAGGGAGTTGAGCAGACGGCCAAACTCAGGTCCTTGTCGATAACCATTGTGGCGCAGACGGAGATGAAGTGCGAGGGGTACTTTGGCGCTCACGAGCAGACTCTCGAGGACAAGGTCGAGCTCCGGATCCCGGATGTCCTGATTGGGCGCAACATCACGATTCCCATCAACGACGAGCATCCGCGCGTGGACATTGGAGCCCTGATTGGCCTGCGCATCGGCCGCTACGGGCGCATCGGCGCCATGATGCCCCAGGGAACCCTAACTCCCAACTTCACCACTTACAACATCAAACACACCCACGTGCTCAAGTGGAGCCTGTCGTGCGATGTCGGCGGGGAACAGTTCAAAGCGGTCGGGTCTCATCATGTCACCATCGTGAGGGCGAGCGATGAGTCTAGGCCTGGCATCGTCTTGGAAACAGCAGCAGTGGGTCCATCTTTTGTGCGGTCGAGAGGAGATGCTGCTTGGATAAGGCCGCCTCCGGATGAGGAACCATCGCCGCCCACTTTTGATCAGGTTCTCGCCGAGGACGCGATGCGTGCCCCCGATGTGCAGACAAGCTCCCCAGCGATACAAGCCTCATCATAAGATGATGGCATCACACGGTGTACGATGACGATGAAACGAGTGCATATTGGTCAGGAGTATGGTAGTGTAATTTCTATAATATTCTAGTGTCTTTTGTTGAGATATCCTCCATAGTTGTATCACATCATTCGAGTATTTCGTGTAAACAATCTCCCAAATCACAAACGCATAAACAGTGTCAAAAGCTCATCTAAACCAATACGCGCTCCCATCTCTTTAATCAAACACATCGGCAACATAGCGGACGTTCCTGAGAGAATCGAACCACTTCTGGGTGCTCTCCACATCCGCATCACAGCCGTTTCGCTTCTCCATCTCCATCTTGATATTGATCATGGACTCCTTTGCCGAGTCGGCAACGCCCCTGGATCCGCAGACGTACACGGTGGCGCCCTTGTCCCAGAGGCCGATGATGTCCTCGCGGTCATTCCACATGCGGTCCTGGACGTGCTTGCAGCCCTCGCTCTTCTCGGGAGCGCGGCTGTACGCGCGCCGCACCTCGACGGCGCCAAGCTTCTCCCACTCCTCGAGCTCGTTGTAGTACAGGTCGTCCGTCTCGGGCAGCCGGCAGCCAAAGAAGAGCATGGCCGGTGCGAGCTTCCGGCCAGACTGCAGCATAGTGGCGCGCTCCTGGATGAAGGAGCGGAAGGGCGCAATGCCCGTGCCGGCGGCGATGCAGATTACGGGCGTGCTTTCCGGGTTCGTCGGCAGGCTGAAGGCCGCTTGGGACGGGCGGATGGCGACCTGCAGCGTGTCGCCCTTGGACAGCGAGTCCAGGTAGGATGTGGCGACACCCTGGTAAGTGCCGCTGCCGGAAAGAGAGGGCTGGTTGATTATGGAGAAGGTGATGGTGACGCGAGACTGGTTCCAGAGCGGCGATGAGGAGATTGAGCTGTTTGGTTGTGTTAGAGTGTGTTGAAAGAGGAGGATTGGCTGCAAATGCTTACTATTGTCGAATGCGCATGGTTGGTAGCATCATCAAGAAGACGCCAATGGGAATTTCAACACTGGGATACCTCTCCAGAACCTCAATGACGGAAAGACGCTTTGCATTGACCTCGTCAGCATACTCTTCATCGGCGAGCTTCTTGAGGGCCTCCTTCGTGGCCTGCTCGGTCGCATGCT
The DNA here is from genome assembly GCA_013403855.1 of Calonectria honghensis. Taxonomy (NCBI): domain Eukaryota; kingdom Fungi; phylum Ascomycota; class Sordariomycetes; order Hypocreales; family Nectriaceae; genus Calonectria; species Calonectria honghensis. The sequence continues at coordinate 970,674 of VTGB01000001.1, forward strand.
CGGCAATGGTGGTCAAGTTCTAAGGCACATGTCAGCAAATGGAATCTCAAGAGCAATTCTGAGGCAAATCCGTTCTGACCCTCTTTGTAGCTGGCTGAGACAGCTCAACGTAGGAGCTCAGGATGTCGTACGCTGGAACTGATGTGTTGGTGGGGAGAGCCAGGGGCCCGCTGGTGGTAATCTCCAAATGCGCATCTCGAGCGAGCTTGAATCGACGCATGACTCGGTGCACGGCATCCTGTTGGTTGATTGGCAGAATAGCAATGTAGTCGCCAGCGCTGTACGATACGTCTTCCGGCAGCTGAATCTCGATGTGCTTCTTCGCCGAGCCGTTCTCGTTGGCGGGCGCCAGGGTCTGGACCTCGGTCACAGTAGCCTGCTTCACATCCTGTCGGAGAGTAGACCCTCTCAGGTTGGAGATGACCACGTCCACGCCCTTGGCAGCGCCTTCAGTGGCACCAGTTGGGTTGTAGCGAGCCGTCAAGGCAGGCCACAGCTTGTTGTCTTCCCAGGCCTCAAAATCGGTAAAGACCTGGCCAGTCGATGCATCTGTGAGACCAAGATCTGTGAGCCTGGTGGCGCCTAGCTCCTCAAGGGTGCCGTCAACCAGCTTTGGAATGCGGTGGAATGTCTGCACCCAGTCCTTGTGGCCGCAGCCAAAGACGGCGTAAGAAACATCCTTGAGGGGCTTCTCTTCCGGCTTGGAGCCTTCAATCCAGGCTACAAAGTGGCCAGCGTTGTCGGCAGGCTGTCCCTCGTATGATGGTGTAACAATCACCACAGGTTGGTCGGTCGGCAAGTTACCGTTCGCACTATCCAGGCAATCAATCTTGACAGCGCGGAAACCGTGGGCACTCGCATCAGTCGCAATGCGCTGCGCCAAAGACTCGCATGTTCCGCTGTTGGAACCATACAGAATAGTCATGGGGATGAGGCTCTCGTCATCGACAGCAGCGCTGGCAGCCGTCTTTGACTCCTCGACTTCCGAGATGGCCAATCCAGCCAGGCGGCGCTCTAGGGTCGTCGGAGTCAGGCCGTGACGCAGGATCGCGCGCATCTCCAGGTCTTTGGGCTTGATGGTGAGCGTCTGCTTGATTTCGAGCTTGTAGTTGGAGTCGTGGAAGACAAAGTTGAAGTTCTGGAGGAGCATGACCATGACGAGGAGAGCCTCTTGCCAGGCAAAGGGGCGTCCGATGCAGCCGCGCATGCCGTTTCCAAAGGGCTTCCACGCGTTGGGGAACTCGCGGTTGATGCGCTCAAAGTTTTCGTCAAACATGCGCTCGGGCTTGAACTGGTCCGCGTCGTCGCCGAAGACGCGAGGGTCGGACTGGGATTTTCCAAGGAGCAGGATAATGGTCTCGCCGGCCTTGACTGGGTATTTTCCGCCGATGAGAGTGTCCTCAAACGATTCCACAGAGAAGACTGGAAGCGTGGCACTGACACGCAGTGTCTCCCGCATCACTCCGTTGAGGTACGGGAGCTTGGAAAGGTGGTCAACTCGGATGGGTCCTTTTCCAACCACCTCATCAACCTCTCGCTGGGCCTTTTGGTATGTCTCTGGGTGCTTAAGCAGATAATAGAAGGCAAATGAAAGAAGACCAGACGTTGTCTCGTGTCCCGCGATCAAGAATGTGATGAGGTTATCCATGATGCTCTCATCAGTCATCTTCTTACCCGTCTTGGGGTCTCTGCCACCGAGCATGGCGTCCAGCAAATCATTGCGTTCGCTTTTCCCCGCCGCCTTGCGGGATTCAAGCACCTGTCTGGCGGTGCTTCTCAAAACCTCAATGTCGGCGGCGTACTTCTCATCCTTGCTGCGGTAGACGAAGGAGGGCAGGGGTGGCCTACGCGGCTTCTCACCTGCCTCAGCGAGGAAATCGCCCATGGCCTCGATAAATGGGTGGAGGACGGGGGAGTAATAGCTGTTGAAACGGTATCCCATAGAACACAACGCTAGCGTGTCAAGAGTCAATCGAGTAAAGTCATCCGACACGGCAATGGGTGCATCGGGGCCATATCGCGCCCATTTGAGGGTGAGCTGGCTGGCAATGTCGTGCATCTCATCAAACATGTTTCGAATCGAGAGAGGTCCAAAAGCTGGCATGAGAACTCGGTGGGCAATGCCCCAGTTCTCCTCTCCCATTCTCGCCTGCGTTGAGTGTCAGTTAGGGGTCTTTCTACATGGTCCCAGGGGATCAACGCACTGTGAACAAGCCATCATTGACACCATCTCGAACTTGCTATCCATTGGTCAGACCTCACAAAAAACGGCAAAGAATTGTAAGCGCATCGTACAGTCAAAGCTGAATTGATTGATTTTTTAAATCGCTTTTCATCACAAATCTCGTTGACCAAAGCCTGGGTGGACACGAAGACGACAGTTCTGCCGGGAAATCGCAAGCGGTATACCTCGCCTATTGGCAAGTTATTATTAGCATGATCCGACCCGGTAAAAATGACAACCGCAACTCACCACACTGGTCTGCCAAGGCGTGCATGGATCCAAGAGGGAATGTAGAATCAAGGGTGCCAATATGGCCAATGAATGGATAGCCCGCAGGCTCTGGAATCTCTACTGTCTCTGCCATTATTGCGGTCTAGGAGTGCACGCTTGATCACCACAGGCAGAAAGTGCCAGCCGATCTCCAAACGGGAAGCGGATATATAATACTCGACAGCTATCTCGCATTGATGACGCCTGTGAAGCGAAACGATTGCGTAGCGTCGCAAATGTCCGTCGGGGGTCGTAAAAAGAGCCTCGGCACCTGTTTTCGTTTTTTTCTGCGTGGGGGGGCAAAAGCTCAATCAACTATCATGACGCCTGCAAAAAGGACACACAACACAGCCTCTCCCATCCACTTTTTTTTTCTCTGGCACGGAGAGCGACGGATCATTGTTGGCGGTCAACGGAATAACCCTGCCCACTGTCGTCATGAGAAAACAGCACATGGCACGGGCTCAGTTAGCAGCTTCGGCCAAGGAACCTAATTTGGCCCTAGACGCGAAACAAGCAGCCTGGCAGCCGAGGCTCGCTGCAAAACTGGGTACCAGGGCCGTCCCAACAATTGCTGCCTCACGCCACTCATCCTATCAAGATCGGAAACGAATCGCGATGAGGCATAACTAAGCCTCCCGGAAAGGGGCGCCTCTGCCGTTGTGGGCTGGCCGACATGCTGCGTAGCGGCCGTCAATCCCGACGGGGAAAGGCACCCGGCCGAGCATTAAAATCAGGGTCCTACCTAAACAGGTCGGCAGATGCATGAACTCTATCGGGCGTATTACATTTGCACAACAGCATACCGTATTTGTCAGAGACGGAGCGGGATTCGGATTCGCATTTCACACTCCGTGCCCCAGATGCAAGGCAAGCTCAAAGCCAGGCAATTAAAATCCGACCGTTGGGTGATTTTCTCGATTGGGTTTAATAAGCTCGCGCTACGGCATTAGCATGATAACAGTCGGGCATGATCCCTGTCACGCCTTACAGATGGAGGGGTTTTTTCCCACAGGCCAGCCTTTTCGTGGGCATATTTACCAAAATATCTCATACACCTACTATCCAATTAAAACTGGACGGCTTCCGTAGCTCAGTTGGTTAGAGCTTCGTACTAATACTTCCACCTTGGAATAATTAGTGATGCGAAGGTCGCAGGTTCAAGCCCTGCCGGGAGCAAGTCTCTAAGCTGCCATCCAGTTCATTTTTTGCCTGAGGTAAGTTTTTTTTGTGGTCGGCTTCCTTCAGGATGAGGATCCACCCAGACTACCCTACAATTGTTGCTCAGCAATCCTCTTTCCTTCTTTTGCCCACAGAAAGCATGACTGGTCTCTTATAAATGAAAAAAAAAAATACTTGATTATTGATGTAATATTTTACATGAAACTAGATCAGAATTATCGGATGTGTATTGTCTCATGTGTCTAATTGCAAGTTCAGGATGAAGGGGGGTCGCCTCCCACACAAGATAGGCCATGAAACTCCCCCTCGTTCATCGGCGAATCAAAGGATAACAAATGCAAATTTTCGTCACCAAGCAATTCCTGCAATGAGGGCTCAAACAATGCGAGGTCGCTCACGGCCGCCAGCTGTGGGTCAATGAATGAGAACAGAGAGTCATCTGCCGCATCTGAATTCATCCCGGTTGACCCGCTCTCGGCATCTTGTGGGGAATTCACGGCCTGCAGAAGCGAGCTAATGCCATCGGCGTGTGCGCAGAATTCCTTGGCGGCGAAATTGCCGCTCTGTTGGAGCTGCTCAAGGAAGTGCACGGCGTTCTCGAACACCTCGGTGTCATTGCAAGTCTCGCTCGTTCCGAGGAGGCTGGATATCGCGACGACGGTGGCCGCGGAGAAGAGGTACTGCGTGTAGAAATAGTCAAACACGTGGAATGCGCCAGTCATCCAGCACTCTGCCAACAATGAACACGAGCGCCGCGCCGTCCGAATGCATGCGTCGGCAATAGCTCTGAGAGAATTGGGCATTGCGGATCCCGCGCCTGGATCTCTCGCTGCCTTCAAATGATCGCGAAGCACAACAAGGACAATTGGGCGGGTGGTGAGAATTAAAAGCTACGCTAGTCAGTCTTGAAATGAGAGCAAAAAGCAAGAAAGAAAAATACCTGATTGAAGGAAAGATTAAGTGAAACCACGCGACCGATCGGAATGGTGGACTGGTTTAATTGAAGGTGTTTGGGCAATTCCTCTGACCAACCCCGCAACTCCCCAAGCACTTCCTGCACCCGCTGGGAAAATGTCCCCCGTTTATTTTCCCGGTCATATATCGATTTGATTATTTGTCCAGCGATTTTGGCAAGTTTTATACCAGCTATGAGATATTCGTGATCCACAAAATCGTCGGCATTTGGACCCGTCACCTCTGACGGCAAATCGACCGAGATGTCATCGTCAGATATCAGTACTGGCAGGCCAATTTTGGATGACCACATTCTATCGAAATTATACGTGGTCCACCACACGCGGTTCCTGTGCTCGCGGACTTCAGGATCGGGAATATAGGCGCGGTCAATGTTGAGATGGAGGCCCATGACGGTGGCTAGGCGCATGGCAGAGCCCACGAGCGTGCACGCCGAGTGTCTCCGATTTAGCTCCAGTGAGTACAACGACTGTGCAATGTGAATAAAAATGAACTCGCAATTAATTCCGAAGGACTTCTTACCAGAAGAAGCATGGATTCGACAGCATCCAAATGCGGCCGTTCGCTGACGACACGAAGCATGTTGCTTGCGTGGGCAAAATAAGCCAGCCCTGGAAATGTGAAATTGGAGCTGGCAGATCTGTTCGAGTACAATTCCCCGATTGCGAAAAGCGCCCACATCTTGCACGTGAAGATGGTATCTCTCGGCGGATTGAAGCCGTCTCTGGTTACCGTGTTTAATGCGCTGAGAATTTCGCTTCGTCGCACTACATGATAGCAGCGACACAGAGACCGCAGCGCTGCTTCAGCCAGGAACCTGCAGCGCGTCGGCGATGGCCATGCTGGCGTTGACGACGATAGGTTATACAGCATCTCATCAGTAGCATAGTGTTTACGCGGAAAATGAGTTGAAGTTTGCGGCGACGATGCAAACTGTCGAAATCGGGTAGCAAACGCAGCATCTGATATCTCGCCGATCCATATGGGCGTATCTGAAGTTTTGATGTGCGCGAACCAATGGCCTTCCTGTAGTATCGGGTTATGAGGAGTCTCGCTGCCCTCGTTATCAGGGGGTGTCTCTATTTCTTCGTTGCTTTGGGGCGGATGCAAAGATTCTGGTGCAGCTGGTTCCGCAGACAGACGAGATCGCAATTCCTCATTTTCTTCAAGAAGCCGATCAAGAAAGCTAGCGATAAACTTAGTCAAGCCGCGGGATCAGCTCGTCTACACTGCCCCTCACCTTTGGTGGATTTTTATCTGACGATCTCGGCTTGGATACACGCACTCTGAAGCTCGAGTGCAGTTGTCACATGGCTTGCCACCCGAGCAGCGGACTTTACGAGCATGGCATGTCCGACAGCTGAGGACGGTTCATGTAAGCGATTTCCAGTTCTATAAAACCATGTCGACTTACGCAATTGATTTCTTTTTGTAAAATGACTGCGGCAGGCCGTCTTGGCGGGAGGCAGCAGTTCTCTGAGATGATCGCGGCATCCTGAATTTTGACCGAGAAGAAACGAGGTTGAGGTCTCATGTCATCTTCTTAAACATTTGCAGGATTCCCCACATCTCGGCAAAAGTTTAAGACGCCGACTTGCCGTAGCGCCTTTGTTGAAAAGGCGGCTTGACCTTGATTAGGTAATCCCCTTGACAACAACATCAAAACTTCAATGTCTCAATTGGTTGAGTTTGGTCCCGAAATGAATAACTCGCACGCGTGGAATGGTTGGGTTGCTGGACGTTGGCAGATTGCCGGACAGCCTTGGCCAAGTTGGGTGGGTGATTGAAGCGTCTCAATGGCTGATACCAGAATACTCGGAGACGAAACTCAAGCACACTAAAATCCCTTTCCGTTTCTAGAGCTGAGCTCCTGCCGTTCTAAGCTGAGCTACCTCGGAGCTTAGGCTAAGCTCGGCTGAGCTGAGGTTGAGTTACCTAAATGGACCTACTTTTGGGATAATAAAGTCCTACAAGGGATCCTAATCTTCTAATTTTCTATATTAATGCTTAATGTCCCTTTTTTGGCCTTACTAGTCCTGATCCCAGTTCTTGTCCTGCCCGACTTAAGGGTCTTTTTCTAAATTTAGAAAAGCAGCTATCCGAAAGCTTTGGAAATTCCTCACCCAGGCAATTTCTCTTCAAGGGCGTACACAATAATAGTAAAAGTTCCCCGCCTAGGAACTTTCTCTTAAAGGGGCTATGCAACCATAACGAAAATTCTCCGCCTGGGATATTTCTCTTCGAGGGCCTACGCGACCACCATGGAAATCCCGCACATAGGGAGTTTCTCTTTGAGAGCCTGCCCAACCTTCACGAAAATTCCGCCCAAGGAAATTTCTCTTCAAAAGTGTAAAGGGCTAGTCCTTGGTTTATTCAACGAGAAGGGTCCTCTAAATTAATCCATCTAAAGCTAAAGAGGAAAGCAGCAAAGGGATGTAGAAGAGCTGCTCTTCTAGCTTTAATCTAGGTTCTTATCACCCTGCTGGGCTCCGTCTACCCTAGTCAATAGTTTTGCAGATAAAAGCCATGGAAAGGGGAACCGCGACGGATGGATTGGCGATACTTAAAACCTAGGGCGCTGGTAACGCACTCAAACCATCCATGTTATAATGTAGACCAGTGAGAGCCATAAATATAGATCAAACGCTAACAGAAAAGAAGACACACCGGCCAGAATTCCCCGGTCGTCACCAACCCTAATACTCACCACTTTCTTTGTATTCTTTGACTCAAAATCTTTTGGCGCATCTTGGGCAAAAAGGATACGTTCCTGTCCAAAAATAGCATCACTAGAGTATAGCAGGATGGAGATTAGCGTTCTTTATGACCGATATTGTAATAAATAACAATATTCTATTTCTCAATATAGGTTCTAGCTACAACATATTCTACGTGGTAAAATACTTTCGATAGCTACAAAAGAATTCACCATAAGCCTTCCTCAAATACTTTAGCCTGTACAATCCAATAGACATGGGCATTCCAAATCGAAGCCTCCGTTATGGGGACTAATTATCCCCGCACGTCTTCTATCATGTGCAGCTTTGCAAGAGATCAACAGGCATTCCCGTTTCGGTCCACATGCTTCGTAGTGATATGGTTTCCATTCGCGTCTTGATAATCAACAGTTATATGCTCGGGCGCGTTAGGGTCAGTCCCTCCCGTGTGCCAAGTGCCACCGCCGCTGTCAACATGTCATTACATTGAACCCTGAATGAATGCCACCAAAGAATACTTACGCATGTTGGAAAAGAGGCCTTATATATCCAGAAGCGATCTTTTGAGTGTCTTTTTGAGCGTAGGCTTTGGTGGAATGTTTAGCCGAAGGAGTCCTGGTCATTGGGTTGCCAAAGACAATCGGAATGCCGCTTATGTTGATGATGTTTTTTTAATAGAGAGAAAAGGTAATGGAATAGTTTAATGGATATTGGGAAGCGTGGAAGCGATGGAGAGTTGTCTGATTGATTTTCAATATGGGCATATCTATGGACGTCTTTGGACTATTTATACTTGTCTGATATTATGACTTGTGAGTCCATGAGAAATGAGAAATGATCATAGGAAGAGTGTAGATATGTACTTTAACTGCTCATGGTCAAGGACAAGGCAATTACTTGGTATGTTCAATGACTAAAATGATGCTATTAAGCGCCTTGATTTGGTCGGCTTAATTCTAATGAACTATATCCCCCCTTTGCTAAATGTGGTGATTAGCCTTGGTATGAGACTAAGGTTATGTTTGAGTTAGCGCTTTCTCTAGGTTGCCTAGGCGAATTCTCGTATTCTAAAGTGCTAATTGGCCGATTTTAGGGCTCATTTTTCTAGTTTTGAAATGTTATCGGTCGTTGGTTGGTGTTGTTGGTTGATGCGATATTTTCGTCTCAGGCTGTTGGTAGCTTGTCGCATGTGGCTAGATACTGATTCGGAATACCGTCGGCCTATGTTTTCCCATTACTCTACAAGGCCAATTAGCTGACCAATCCACTGAAACATGTACCCGCCAATATGTAAAGCATGGAATAGAACCAATAGATCAGTTATCTTGGTGTTATGGATCAGCTAAATGTAGTTAGGTGTCCGAGCGCCGAATGCTTGAGGAACGAGAGTCCTTCCCCCCCGATTTTCCCCTTCTCTTCCAACTATCACCAATAATTTATTTTTAATGTCCAAGATCCAGCAAGATCTCCCTTTCTAGTAGCTCTGGCATTTTGGCGACCGAGACCCGGCAGTATCTCTGTCATGGCTTCTAGCTTTTGGCGACCGGGGCTCTAGCTCCTACCGGATTAGACTCTCGTTCCTTGAGCGTCTGAGGCGCGACCCGACTTTGGAGCCGCTGACCTCTTTTTGTGGCTTCCTAGCTGGGGGCGGTACGTTAGCCCATTCCATCATGTAGTTGGTTGTTCGAGCGCTGGTCAATCTCGTTATGTACCGCTTGAAGCAGACCTACCATGGTGCCTCAGGCACCATAAATTTGTGGTTCTCTAATTCTAACTTGCCCTTATTTGCATTAGGCATCACCAACCCAACTTCAACACCATTCATATCAAGAAAAAGCACTCAAAGAAAAAGACTCTTCCACCTGGACAAAAATATGGACTCTCAGCAAACCCCAATATATAAACAGGCTTCTCAAGACCAAGGTGAACCGACCAATGTTCGCAATGAGAAGCAGCTTGTTGAGGAGGAGGGAACGGCTGTGTATCGAACTGGGGGGTTTCATCCCGTTTATGTCGGCGATGTGCTCAATGACCGGTATGAAGTCATCAACAAGATCGGATATGGCGTTTATTCCACGGTCTGGCTAGTGAAGGACCTGAAAAATGAGTGAGCGAGCCTATTATCCTACCTAATTTATTAGTGATTGTACTAACCTTTACTCTTAGAGCTAGTCCTGAGGCCATGTACCGGGCTCTCAAAGTTCTTAGTGCTGAGTGTTATGGTCAAGGTCATGATACATTCGAAAAGGAAATCCTAACGCATTTGCGAAATGGGAATCCTACCACTGGCTATGATTGCATCTGTCATTTAATTGACGACTTCCAGCACACAGGACCGAACGGTGTTCATGTATGTCTTGTCTTTGAGCTAATGGGAGAAACTCTACGGAGTTTTGGTTCTTGGTTTCATGAGAATCAAGTACCTTATCTTCCTATGCGAAAGATTGCTATTCAGCTTTTTATTGCATTACATTATGCTCACTCTCAAGGTATTATTCATACAGGTGCATCTTTCTATCTAGTCTCTTAATATTTTGATTGATCTACTAACAAACGATATTTAGATATTAAACCCGATAATATCTTTGTTAGAATTCGGGACCATTCACTAATTGAATCCTATCTTGCTCATGTTCCAAAGCCTAAGCAAGACAGGACCACGGAAGAATATACCCCGGTTCTCTCTTGGCCACTCCGCGACTTCTACTTCAACGAAGAACAAGGCAAGGACATGAGTGGACTTAACTTTTGTCTTGGAGACTGGGGAGTAGCTAGTTGGAAAACACAGCACCTTAGCGAAAATATCCAGCCAGTTGCTCTCCGTGCCCCAGAGGTCCTTCTTAGAGCCCCATGGGATGAAAAGGTTGATTATTGGAATCTTGGTGCTATTGTATATGAGCTATTCTGCTCTGTGCGGCTTTTTAGTGGGAGAGTTCCCCCGGATGGTCACTATGAGATAAAATTACACTTGCAGGAGATATTGGTAACATTTGGGCCCTTTCCAAAAGAACTTCTTAAGAAGGGAAAAAAGGACATTGTTGAGGAAATTTTTGACGGTGAAGGGAATATCAAGGATCCGATACCCTTGATCCGACCTGCTCTATCGTCGGAGCTAGTCATGCCAGGTCTCAAAGAAAGTGACCGTGAGGAATTTGCGTCCTTTCTGCGAATGATGATGAAGATCAGCCCTGCAGAACGTCCGTCGGTTGAAGCCTTTTTGCGCCATCCCTGGATTAACGCTTGGGGTGGTGAGTAATTACTCTGCAAAATTAAATTCAACGCATGGTGGCTCTCGATAGACAGGTTCGCAATGGGACCCTGTAATTCTAGTAAATACAGTTGAATGTGATGAGAATGTAAACTGCAGGAATACCAATATACTAGGAGACTAAACTCATGCATACCAAAATCCATTTCCAGAGCCAAGCTCCTACCGCTCTGAGCTGCCGCTGAGCTCGGGCTGAGGACTTTGGAGACCAGGTTGACCCTGTGGGGGCGTGCATACGGTGGCCTTTTTTGTGTTAGGATAAGGTTGACTCGTAATTTTGCTACAGATATGACGCTATGAGGAGTGCGAATGATTCCGCCCTAAATTAATTACAGAATTGTGCAAAGGGAGCTGAAAAGCACACGGGAGCCTATTGGCGCATTATGCCGTGTCATGCCGTGCTGTAGAGTGAAGTTCAACTAGGAGGGCAAGGATCCCTTGCTACCAATAGAGCTTGTCGCTAATGTTTTGGATGTGATATGGTATGCAAGCAGGCGATTAGAATCCACTGGCATGTTCTCAATGTACTCTGATAAATAACTATCTTCCAATGACATACTCACCGTAGTCTATGGAGTGTCATAAATAACTGAGCTCTACATGCTCTTTTTGTCACGGCGCCTCTGCCATTCGATGCCCCTGGACTACCTCTAATTCTACCATATTTCCAGCCGAGGATGGGGACAATTGGCTATACGAATAATGAGATGGCGTTGTCGCGTTATCGTACGGAGGAAGCTTGAATGTCTGCGAGGCATCTTCAATTTCGACTGGTTCTTGGTTTGAAGAGTGATTGGCTCTGGCAGATTTCCGCCGCCACATCATCCAAAATCCCAATGCAAGAAACGAAGCCACCGCAATGGGTCCTATCACAGCGCCAGCAACCCATGTTTTTGATAGGCTGTTTTTAGGGTCAGGCGGTATGCTTGATGTTGCACCTGCGGCCTTTTTAGAGCTCAGTTTGGCTGCCTGTTCAACCTGTGACGTCGGGATCGTAGTTGAATCGAGTGAGTCCGAGGTCGTTGTAGCTTCTAACCGCACTGTTAACATAGCTTGTGACTGGTAGAAGTATGACCACACACCTATGGGGAGAGCAACCCTGTAGACTGTATTCTTCTCCCATTTTGACGGACAGAAGAAATTGGTCCAGTGGGAGCCACCTTTTTCATCTGGTGCGTTCTCATATATAGCTCAGGTTCTATAGATTCAAAACGATAGAATCAATTTTGGACACACCGGGATCGAATTTGAACTCGAAAGGTCCTATTTCACAGAGGTTGATTGCAAGGCAAATATTTGTTATCGAAGCAAAAAATGCGTATTATATCTTACCAACCCAAGATGGTTGGTGCGATCCCATACTTTAAAACCCATCTCCAGTGAAGAAAAACCTCATTCTCGGCGGTTTTCTTGTCAATGCACACCCTGCTCACTTTTACCACAACCCAGCACACCGTATCCGCAAATGCCTTACCAGCTTCGATGGTTTGGCGACCGGACCATCTGGAAACAATGTACAGATGACGTGGCTTTACTTGCAAAATGAAACCCACCATGGCAAATCGCTTTAAACAAGGAAAGTGTGGGATTCGTAACCCACTGCGCCATTACTTTTAGCCCCTGCCTTTGCACATTAATGTAACCACCCTACGATCCTGCAAACTTCTGGGCCATACTGGATGCATTCTTCGTCCGATATAAATTCAAAAACAGGCTAAGAAGGGGCATCCATGGGGTATGCGTCTGACTGCATAAAGAAGGCTGGAAGCGTCCACTAGCTCGCTGCAGCCAGACTAATTAAGACATTTATTCTTCCACAGAGCGTGTGAACTTGCCAAGACAATATGGGATAAGGCAGATTGATTCATCAGATTTCAATGTTTATTTGTAGAAGGCAGAATAGCGTTGTATTTCTTTTTCAGCGAACGAAGAGGTCACAAGAGCGGCAAACAGTGCCTGGTCACGTGTCGCTTGTATTATGTCTCATGAGGCAAAGCTGAACAGACAACATGCTGGCATTACGGTCTTGTAGCACCATTGCGACATGTTTTGAAAACAAAAAAAGATGCGGGCAACGTTTATGTACAACTGAGTCACCCGAGAATATTTCGATACTTCATATTCATTTTGATTTGATTTCTACGCAGGCAATTTAAACTTGGACAGTTTCCTTGGCGCTGGCCGCACCATTTTCGGTCCATGAATTTTCCCCTTGTGGGTACGTATCCCGGAGACGTTGAAGAACGTACTGGATTTCGAGTTAAAAAACTACGCTTTCGGGTTGCAGTTACCTTACGTACCTCCCCAGCAACCACTGGTGGGTGTTTTGCTGGATTACTCTCAGATACACAGGTTGGAAGTGCCTGCCGGCACCGATTAGCATGGTGAGTGGTGGAAAATCCGGTCGCGGAGTGGGATAGAACGAACCTGGACGACTGTGCGGGAATTTACGCCAAAGAAACTAGGCATCGAGTATCGGATGGTCTGGTTCTTGTTGATAACCCTGTGGACGGTCGACACAAAAGTGTCGTTTGTCCAGCGGGATAGTAAATCGGCAATGTTGACGACGAAAGTGCCGGGGATCGGCGGGGCTTCGATCCACTCCCCCTGGCGGTTTAGTACCTGCAGCGCGTTGTGGTGATCTTGAGCAAGGATAGTAAGAGCTTGCAGAGAAAAGCTTTCGGTTAGCGGCAGTGCACTTCACAGCGAAAAGGGAGTCACTCAATGCACTCACTGTTGTAGTCAGTGTGAGCACCGATGCCAAGGTGGTCGTCTTGCGGCACCTCTTTTTGAGGTGGGTAGAACAAGATTCGTTGAATCAAGCTGGGAACGGCAAACTTGTCATCAAAAAAGTCTTCGGGCATGTCAAGAGCAAGGGAAAAGAGTCGCAGCAGGTGTCGCCCAATGCGCAGTATCTCACGTTGGTAGTCTTCCATGGGCTTGCGGAAGGTTTCCTCGGAAATGCCCTCGGGCCAGGTGCTGGGCCAAATCTCTCCCGTCTTTAGCATGCTTTCAATTTTGGCAGGATCATGGCGCAGGTAATCATTTGCTGCCTGGTAGTTCATATCAAAGCACTCGTGAAGATCGCCTGAAATAGTCGCGTGAGCACAGTGCCAGCGTTGCCAAGGCAGATGTAGTAAAGCCTTGTTGGAGGGTGCATCACATCAAACTTCTTTACCTTTTTTGGTTGAGTCCGTGTTTTCGTCAAATATGCCCGTAAAGCCGAAGAAGGCGGGGTTTTTATTGACATGGCTTTGCATCTTTACGTCAAGCGGCAAGTTGAAAAATGCCTCGGCCTACATGCCGTACAGTTCAATGATGAGCGTTGCAAAACGTACACTGGCAACCCGAACCCGAGCGCCTTGTTAACTCGAGGGAACGACATACCGCCTTGAAAGCAGCATCCTTGGTATCCTCCGGCATAGTGGTGTTCTTGATGTAGAAGAAACCCACGCGCGTGCACGCATCGCGCAGACTCTGGGCGACGCTGAGCCTGTCGTCTAGGTTGTCGCTATAAGACTTCTCGAGGTCGATCACGGGTAGATGCGAGAAGTCGCCTGGATTAGCGCTATCGCTGGCGGCCATGCCGCATCCTTTTTCGGTAAAAGCAGACATGAGGACAAGGTTTTAAAGACAGCGCTATTTTCTCGATAATGTTAGGTGAGGGTTTTACTCTCTCTAGGCGCGCGCGGTCCGCGAACCCAATATGCAAAGCGGGGGTTCGCGCCATTGTCCTATGCCCTCTACCAACACAGTATGGATAGTGCAAAAATGAAGTAAGCAACCTTATCATGAACTGGCGTCACTAGGTAAGCATTTGTAAATGAGCTTCCTGATTAAATTGCCCTATGATTTTATTTCCTAAGTTGGGACTTTTTTTTTTTAGCATTCGTAATTTTGCCGGAGATGAATTTGGAACTAACGCCAAGAATTTCGGCAGAATGGAAGTTCCACCAACGCTGCGCTTCGTGACTCGCTGCATCTGGCACCCGTGACCTTGGAGCGAATTTCTGGATACACCCACTAAGCAAGAAGTTTGAATGCTGGCTCTAGCAATATGAGTCTACTTTTGCCATGATTGTCGCGAATCCGACATCTTATGGGAATTAGGAAGACATATATATGGCTTACCTCGGCAAACAGTAGCGGGAACAGCAAAATGAATGCAATGATTTCGTATGGACAAGGATACACATCCAAAAGTCCATAGATGACCCATGCGTAACATAGAGAAAGGAGTAAAATTGCCTAAACTAGGAAACAGCCTCAAGGCGGCATAGCAGATATCGTCGCATGGTGAGCTAAAATTTGGTTGGGAATGAACAATCTGATTTGAACCTCAGTCAATCCTTTATCAACACGAAAGCTTGCATTGGGCACCCGTTGCCATCCATTCCATGACTATCGTAGAAATCAAAGCAATTTACATAAATCGATAGGTCTAATCGTGAATTATTTGCCAAGATTGGGATATTGCTAAACAATTGACAAGAGTTCAAATTCATCAATTGGATCCAATCCTACTTGTAAATGAGAACCTTGAACATACATACCCTCCTAGTTGCTGGGCAAAGCCTATTTGACATCGGACAGGCGGCTGCAAGGAAGACTTCGATCATGCTATACATCCCTCTCCGCCAGGACCAAGCGCATTCCCGGCAGAAAAGGATGGATGACTAAGGGGAGATCAATCAATCCGTGATTCCCATCCACGTCGGGGACACCCTCTTGTTTTGTAGGAAAATCCTGACGTGGTGGCCCTCCTTGAAACCGAAAAACAAGATGATCCGCCACGGAACATGGTTCGCGAATCAATTAGGGAAGCTGCAGCATCCCCGCAAACGCTTCGTCTCAGTTCTAGCAAAAGTGCGGGCGGCAGTGGAACCTTCGGATAGCGAATCGTCTTGGCTCGCCTATACATAAAACAATCCCGCCATTCAGACCACCTCACGCCACGGAGCCGAAGGGAAGGGCCAGCACGGGTTTATTTGGCAGGCGTGAGTCCGCCAATGGCAGAAATGCCATTTGAAACGGCGCGGCGGCTCGTGCAGTTGGCGCGCTTGGCATCGAGTGGTAGAGTCGGGGCCTTCAAAACAACCTAGTGTGATAAGGTTGGATTGACATCCTTGGTGGGCGGGGCTGCCAGAGGCGAGCAGCCACGGAGAAACTATCAACCCTGGTCTGTCGCAGCGATCCCCTGTTTGTCGCTCCCGCTTCTGCATGCACTCCTTTGATATTAAGGAGCCTCAATATGGTGGTCTCCGATTCGCTGACGGGCGGCAAGGAATGCTGGCCGTCATCAACCAGAGGAAACCGAGCAGAGATATAACATCTGCGATGGCCGACAATGTTTCTGGCTTCTTCAGCTTTGAGCCGCACCTTCGCTACCTACCTTGGTTTCGATCCTACCGCTAGTTCGGTCATTTTCGTTCTCTTCTTGCCTTGTTGACCCTGGTGGTTGACGTTCATTCACTTTTCGTTCATTCCTTTTCCGGTCGATATTCCTTCTCTATCCATTCATTACTTGATCTGACAAAAGCAAACCGAAACCAAGACAGCAAAGACACTCAGTCACTATGCGGTTCACCTTCTCCGGAGCAGCAGCCCTTCTTGGGCTCGCTGGAACTGCTGCAGCCCAAACCCGAACCTCTGCGTACAGCGACCCTCAGACGGGCATCGACTTCCAGCGGTACTTGGCCTCCAGCTACAAGTACAGCTTCGGTATCGCCGTCCCAGAGACGGTGGGATCGGATTTCATTGGCCAGATGGTCATCCCGCTCAACAACAGCCAGGGATGGGGTGCTGTTTCACTCAAGGGCGGCATGTTGAACGGACTGCTCTTCATCGCCTGGGCAGACGGCGAGGACATCAAGACATCTTTCCGAGTTGCCGGATCATATGCGAACCCCGACGTATACTCTGAAACCACAGTCAGCGCGCTGCCCATCTCCAACGGTACCTTTGTCAACAGTACCCATCTGTCCTACACCTTCCTTTGCGAAGGCTGTGTTCTGGCCAACAAGACTACCCTTACTGCCGAGTCACCTATTTTGGGATGGGCCATCTCTGACACCAGCCCCGATACCCCATCGGACGCTACTAGTGCCCTGACCTACCACGCTGCCGGCTTCGGTCAGTTTGGAGTCGACATTGCTTCGGCAAAGTCTGCCCAGTACACCCAGTGGGCTTCTTGGGCTTCCAACACCACAACAACACCTGGAACTGGAACTACTGTGCCTGGTAACAACAGCACAATTACCGCTCCCACTACCTCGAACGTGACGTACGATGTTATTGTTGTCGGTGGTGGCCCTGCCGGCATCATCGCTGCTGAGCGTATTGCCGAGAAGGGACTTAGTGTTCTGCTGATAGAGCGAGGCCCTGCCAACACTGTTGCTTTGGGATCCGCCCAAGGCCTCAGCTGGAACGATACCCTCACTCCGTACGATATCCCGGCCCTTGGAAGCAGCATGACCAGCCTCTCTGGAACCAAGTTCTGCAGCGACACCGCTTCCACCGCCGGATGCCTTCTCGGAGGATCCAGCTCCATCAACGGACTCAACTTTATCCACCCTCCTGAGCACGACTGGCAGCGCTGGCCCACGGGCTGGAAGTGGGAGGATGTTTCCGCGGCCGCTTCTCGCCTGTACGAGCGAAACCCCGGCACGACAGGACCCTCCGACGATGGAAAGTACTACGATGATCACGCCTTCAAGGTCCTGTCGGGCTACCTTGGCTCCAAGGGCTGGACCGAAGTTGATTCCATCGAGAAGCCAAACGATAAGCACATGGTCTACTCGCGCCCCTCCTGGTCCATCAGGGACAACAAGCGTGCTGGCCCTGCCCGCACTTACATGCCCTTTGCTCAGGAGCTGCCCAACTTTACCCTCAAGCTCGACACCAAGGTCATCCAGACTATCCGCAACGGCAGCAGCATCACCGGCGTTCTCACCCTCGCTTCCAATGGTAGCCGCCAGATCATCAACGTCAAGCAGGGTGGCAAGGTTGTCCTCGCTGCTGGTGCCATGTCCACCCCCCGTCTGCTGTGGAACTCTGGCATTGGCCGATCGGATGCTCTGGACATTGTCAAGAGCGGCGCCTCTCAGACCGGCGTGACTCTTCCTGCTGCGGCTGACTGGATCGACTTGCCCGTCGGCCACCACCTGCAGGATCACGCCCAGGTCATGCTTCAATTTAATGCCGCATCCAACTTCAGCGCATACGGCTTCAACGCCATCGCATCTGACCCCGTCGAGTCCGATGTCGAGCTCTACTACCAGGGCTCTGGACCCATCACCCAGGCTGCGCAGCGAATGCACCTCTGGACCTCTGCCCAGGGCGCCGACGGCCGCACTCGCTACTTGCAGGGCACCGCCAGTGCCATGGCGTCGGGCGTCATCACTGTGCGCACCTTTTTGACCCACGGCACCACCACGCTCGGCGAGCTGGGCATCACCGCGTCCGGCAACACCGTGCTCAACACCAAGCCCTGGCTCATCGACGACGAGGACCGCAAGGCCATGTCCGACTTTGTCCAGTGGTGGCTGGACCTGACCAGCAGCAGCAACTCGACCCTGCAGTACGTCACCTCGGGCGCCACCCCCGCCGACATCATCTCCTCCAAGATGATTAGCGGAGACCACTGGGTCGGAAGCGCCAAGATGGGTGTCGATGACGGGCGCACCGGTAACGGCACTAGTGTCGTGGACCTCAACACCAAGGTCTACGGTACCGACAACCTGTTCGTCGTTGACGCCTCCATCCACCCCGACCTGCCCACCGGCAACACGCAGTCCATCATCATGATCACTGCGGAGCACGCCGCTGAGAAGATTGCCGCCTACACTGTTGGTGGCTCCAGCAGCTCTGGCAGCTCCAGCAACTCGACCGCGCCGCTCACGTCGAGGTGCAGCACCCAGCTGGCTAAGCGCAAGGCCAGACTTCCCATGCCTTTCAGAAGGCGATCTGGCTCTTCCTAAGGGCACCTGAATTAAATAAAGACTTTGGTGTAGAATTTGCCAAAGCCCTCAGTCCCTTGGGCTACTTCAAAGTACATCTTTCCTTCTTTCAAGTACAAAGCTTAGCATTCGCAATAGAATCTAGAGAATTTCAAATATGCCGCATCTTTTTGACTTGCTTAACCGTAGAGAGCTCTTTCAAAGCTTGCCATTTGATAATTCAGGAGCCAGTCAGTCCTTCATAATCCATCCATTGAAAACTAAGACCGCCGAGATTGGCCAGTTCAAAAC
Source organism: Calonectria honghensis (assembly GCA_013403855.1). Lineage (NCBI taxonomy): Eukaryota > Fungi > Ascomycota > Sordariomycetes > Hypocreales > Nectriaceae > Calonectria > Calonectria honghensis. The sequence goes on from VTGB01000001.1 coordinate 989,559, forward strand.
GTGAAGTGGATGGCCGCATTTACTCCCCCAAACTAGGCGGGGTTTATTTTGCACCTCTTCTTGCAGATTGTTTTTCATGGCTGCACTATGTTTCTTGCTTCCTAAGCTGTCCAGTTGACATGAATTACTGGACTTTGGTGCAATTAGCTGTATACAAAGCCCTCTGTCGATGTCGCCATTCGCCCAGCCAATAGGGCGGGTGGGCGACAATACAGTGAGTGCCCCACACTGCAATGGGTGCTCTGAGTCATGTCGGCGAGGAATCTTAGCGACAGTCTTTAAACATTGTCGCCCTCGGGCCTGGTGAAACATTGAAACTGCCCTGATCATCAATTTTTCTACGCAACGCTTTCAATCCAAGGTTGATCACTCTTGAACATTGCCACTCAAACGCTAACTTGTCCGCTCAGGAACCTCTCCTTAACCCCTCACCGCCATGTCAACCCCCAAAGTGATTGTGGTTTCATCCAAAAACCCTGTCAAGATAAAAGCAGCCCAGGATGGCTTTGAGAGGCTGCTTCCCGGGGACTACAAAGTTTCCGGGGTCAGCGTGCCTTCTGGAGTACCGGATCAGCCATTTTCTGACGAGGAAACACTTCTCGGAGCCCTCAACCGCGTGCAGAATGCCCGCGAGGCTATCCCGGATGCGGACTTTTGGGTAGGCATTGAAGGGGGTGTCGAGGATCGCGACGGAGCCATCATCAACTTTGCATGGATCGTCGTCACAGGCCGAGAGGGCAGGACCGGCAAAGCGCGAACTGCCTCGTACAATCTACCAGAGGAATCAGCCGAGCTGCTACGTCAAGGCATGGAACTGGGAGATGCGGATGACAAAGTGTTTGGAAAGGTCAATTCGAAGCAGGGCACTGGTTCGATCGGGTTGCTAACGGACGGAGTGTTGGATCGGACAGGGATGTACACTCAGGCCGTTATCATGGCGCTGGTCCCATTCAAGAACCCTCAGCTTACGTTTAAGTAAAGTTCTACATAGCCAGGATAGAATGGAATAGAATGGTGTGGGCGCAGAAAATTCAATTATGGCAAGGAGAGGTGAAAATAAACCATGAACAAGCTGGATAAGTGCTGCTGGACTGCAAATAAATCCGTTGCCAATAAACATCACTATTTTATCCAAATAAAATATATAATAGAGATCTCGTGTAACCTGACGAAAAGCCTAACGTAAGAATGCTCTCATTGGTCTACCAGAGATAGAGCGAACCTTGCCTCCATGACGCATAATTAAGTCATACTCATCAGGGCAAAGCTCGCACAAAATTTGACACTGCTAGCCAGTTATAAATCCTGCTACCAATCTTTGCTACAAGCTCAGCGGATCATCGGGAAAAAACAGCCATTTGAGTAGTAGAGGCGTGATTTCGGGTGCTCCAAAACGATTTATTTCTCTAAGGGTGTCTGTCGGCACCTATTTAGAATCTAAAATAGGCTACGCATGAAATTATGTGATAGAAATAGACGAGTCAAGTAAATACCTATATGAATTATTTCGTTCTTTCCAGTCTTGTTTGACTTGATGGCAATATTATTGGTTGCCATGATTACTGAGCCGCCCACCGACAGAGTCGCGCCCCTGCGCCACTTGAACTTGGGATGTGTAGGACTCCTTGCGCTTCCATCGTGATTGAAGGCCTAAATGCCGAATTTCAAGGCTATTTGGAAGGCTTAATGATAGTTAAACTCACTGGTTTAGGTGTGACCACCTTTCAACTCTCCTTCTACAGGGCTTTTTGCCACGAGCCGTTGCTCTGATGGGATAATGACGTAACTTGACGGACCCAGTACAAGGACCTCGGCAACCTATTGGGTGAATCGAAACGCGGAAACTTCGAGAGAGGTCTCAGCAGGATTCCAGATGATTCCCTCGAGTGAAGGTCGCGCTTTTTAACTAGCTGTTGTCCCGGAGCTTTCCACCGGCGATGGCAGAACACTCGCCCACCTCATGCAACAGCTTCCCAAGCAGCGAGTGCGCTAGATGCGGTATCAACTTGGCAGTTATCTCCTTGGCGTGAAAAAAACATTGTTGAAATCAACAACCTCAAACCGCTCATCGCCATGAGCCACGCGGGCGAGGAGCACTCGCCCAATGCTGACAGCCCCGCTGGCGGTGAGCAGATGGCCTCATCTTCAATTTACCCCATCCTACCTCTTCCACTTGACCCCGACTTCGTTCTGCGTCCCGAGATTGTGGAATGGCTGCACCTTAGAAGCGCGCAAGGCGGGCGGCGCGTTGCCCTGGTTGGGCCCAGCGGAGTCGGGTAGGCCTCCTAGTTGTCGATCGGCACATGAATGCACCTGACAAATCCAGGAAAACCCAGCTTGCAATGTATTATGCCCAGAGTGTCCGAGATAGCGTGCCCCAGACCAGAATCTTTTGGGTGCAGGCCAGTGCCCGTGTGTCGTTCCAAGAATCTTATGGGCGGATAGCGCATCACCTCCAACTTCAGGATCTAGTTGATGGCCAGTTTGGCCGCCTTCAGCAGGTACACGATGCGTTGACCAAGGAAATATGCGGGCCATGGCTCCTTATCCTCGATGATGCAAACGACATCGACGCTTTGACGGCCAGTCTTGTCCACCCCATTGACAATCACCCCACGCTAGCGTCATTCCTGCCAGCCAGCCCCAATGGGTCCATCATTATAACGTCGTGTGTCATGGACGTGGCAAAAGTCCTCTCTAGTGAAGATGAAATTTGCAGCGTTCTTGCGATGGATGAGGAACAAGCCATTCAGCTTGTCCAGGCCAAAATCGGGGAAGAGGATATGGCGGTGAAGTTGGAGTTTATCGAAGCGCTCAATCGTATGCCACTTGCCATCTCCCAAGCTGCAGCATACATGAATGCTCAGACACCCCCAACATCCATGCGAGTATACTTGGACCATTTCCAAGAATACCATTGTCGAGAGACGCACGTTCTGAATCAGGGATGCAATATATCCAGCAAACCAGGTATATATGCCGGGTTTTATTCCACAGCTACTACGTGGCACATCACATTCGAGTACATCAGTCGCAAGCGGCCCTCTGCTGCTGATCTGCTCCAATTCATGAGTTTCTCGAACCCACAACGGATCCAAGGCCCTGTGGCCCGTGCTTATAACCGGAGTCACAGGGGGGGCAACGACGATGCTTTCAATCAAGATATTGCAATCCTCTGCAAATACTCGCTCCTGGCCACCACTTCAGAGGAAGACATATTTCAGATGCACACCGCTCTCCAATTATACATCCAAATGTGGCTATCAGCTAACCATTCACAAGAGTGGAGGCAAAAGTGTCTGGCCGCTCTATCAAATTCCTGTCAGCCTAATCTGACCAACCAAGGTGAGAAGCAACAAAAACGTTCACAGACAATCATCTGGGATCGGCCGCATAGGAGCTATTTTGGGCTAAACTGGGCGAAACTGCTGTCGAGTGTTGGGTGGCATCGATTAAGAACCGGCAACTATGGTGGAGCTGAGCATGTCCTTCAAGATTCCATCGTCATTATCAACAAGGTTGCCGGGCCAGATGATCTCTTGGCCATTGCTACTGAAAGCATGCTTGCAGGGGTGTACCAGGGCTTGGGAAAATTCGAAGCTGCCGAAGAGATTCATAGACGAGCCTTGGATACGAGGGCCAGAGTGTTGGGAAGCGAGCATGCAGACACACTGCTCAGCGAGAGCAGCCTAGCTACTGTGCTCCAGTACCTGGGCAAGTACGGAGAGGCGGAGGATATTCACCGCAGAATATTCGAGATACGTAAAAGGATACTTGGTCCCTGCCATGTGGACACATTGACGAGCGCGAATAACATCGCACTCCAACTCAAGTATCAAGGCAGTTACGAGGAAGCTGAGAAGATGATTCGAGAAGTGGTACAGGAAGCCCAGGATAGGTTTGGAAGCTTGCATCCCTTTACCCTTGCGACGGTCCATAACTTTGCACTCATCCTTCAGGACCGAGGAAAGTACCATGAGGCTGAGAAATTGAACCGACAGGTTTTAGCTGCAAGCGTGACTGAGTTGGGGGGAAACCACCCTGATACTCTCACCAGCCTAGACAATCTTGCCACCGTGCTCCAAAAACAAGGCAAACACGAAGAAGCCGAAATTTTCAACCGACGAGCGCTCAATGCTCGACAAACAGTACTCGGCTTGGACCATCCGGATACCTTGGCCAGCCAATACAATCTAGCCTACCTGCTGCACCAGCAAGGCCGTACCTCCGATGCTACACACTTGTATTCGAGGGCGTACGAAGGTTTCAAAAAGGTACTCGGCGAGGAGCACCCTATCACAAAGGGTTGCGGTGCTCATTACAGTTCTTTGAGAAACCAAACGCGTGCTATGGCTCTAGATATGGATCAAGAATAGCAACCACATGCTGGACACCAAATTGATGCATGGTTTGATGGAGTACTCTTTATTTTGCCAGACTGCCTGGAAGCTTCGTGTATTTATTATTGCGATGTTTGCTTACCGTGCTATATATTGTTAAAATGCGCAATCCCGACATATCAAGAGGGCGTATCTTCTTGGAAGGAAAGCTCTGGCAACAACTACTATGGGCTTGACCTCGTCATTATTCTACTCGAATACTATATTGAAAGAATATTTATTATACTATAGTCTAAAATAGCAGAAATCAATCATACATCAATAGTTCCGTGCTTCATGCTAAAAGTGATGTTGCCTAAATTGAGCCGAGCATAGTTTTTGACGAACAAAGTAGGAAAACATTACGATAATAGACGGTGTACCATTTAAACTCATAGAACAAAAAAGGTTTCAATTCCTAATTATTACCATCTCTCACCCATTTTTGCAGTCCATGAACCAATGAGGGCCCCTTGACAAGTGGGTAAGCAAAAGATGGAAATGCCGTGCAAGGTGTTGGTGTTGGCTCTAAACGCAGCAGAGCTAACCACTCTGCCTAGCTCTGCATGTGCTGGACCCTCCCTTGCTTCATTCTGAGACATACGAATTTATTAGCTCATATGATTTCTTTATTCTATGCGGCGGTGGCGAAGTCTAGATAGCATATGTGCGCCCGGCTACGGTAGGTAGATCCTATCAGGCCTTCCCATCTTGCTGCAATGCGGGGATACTGCTCACCGAGAAGTGATTATTCGTCGCACTGCATCTGCAAAGGTGGTCAGCCGACTTGCATTTGTACTGCAAAGACGGGATCTCCATTTCGCCAAGCTCAAGTGCGCAAATCAACTGCCATAATTGCGCATGGCTGAAGCTACCCACTGCAAAAATGGACGCATACAGTGCATTCCCCATAATTGCGGGCGCTAGATAGCCATATATGTGGCCAATAGTGCGCCCCCCGGGTCCTTGGCCAGCCCTGAGGAGATGCATCGCCTCTCCCGTTGCCTTAGCTCGCTCCAGCCTGCAGGCTAAGCAGCCGCTTCGCATATTTGTGCTCGGATGCTCAGCTATCATTCGACCGTTTGCCGAAAGTTCTGGCAATTACCAGCTCATCACGCCACTTTTATTCGGAAAAGAGTGACTGACTGGACGATAGCGGCGCGCAGGTGGAATAGTTGAAATACAAAGGTTGGGCTGAGACATAGGGTCGGAGATGCCACTGTAACCCGCCCAGTGACACGGCAGACAAGCACAACGCTGCATGGTGACGAATTAATTACATTAGTGCTTCGGCCTCGATGAAATGCCTGATAAATCGAGCGGGGTTCCCGAGCCGCTTTCGTATTCGAGCTGCCATGTGAGAGTACTAGTATTTTGACAGATGTATCGATTGATATATAAGGAGCGTCAGTGATGCTGGTAAACATCTTATAATCTCCAAACACTGGTTTCATTATATTTCTAAAATCATACATTTCAACTTGCAGCATGGCCGCTACAGCAGACTCCAAGCAACCGCGCCTTAGGCAATTGCTTACTTCCCAAGACACTGGGGCCGGCCAGAATGGCGTGGGCGAAGGCATTCCAGTGGCTCCTAAGCGTATCGCCATATGCTGCGATGGTACCTGGCAGTCTTCGGTTTCCAACTTGAAGAACATCCCTTCCAACGTCACGAGACTTGCTCGTTCCATTGCACGAAGCGGCAAGGGTTCGGATGGCCGAGTTTGGGAGCAGCTTGTCTACTACGATGCCGGCATCGGCACCGGAGATATAAGCGATGAAGAGAAGACGCGTGGAGGTGGCTTCGGCATTGGCTTTGTCGGCAATGTTATTGAGGCGTATAACTTCATTGCGCTAAATTACAATGCAGGCGATGAAGTTTTTTGCTTCGGCTTTTCCAGAGGAGCTTACACGGCGCGCGCCGTGGCAGGACTCGTCAACGACATTGGTATTATTGCTGCCCGTGATATGCAGGATTTCCCGGATTTGTACGCCCTTTACCAGAACAACCCCAACGGTATCACCTTTCGCAAGTCTCCGGCCTATCGCGATTGGGTCAACGGTGTCAGGTCAAAGGATGCAAGCAAAGAGTGGGACAAGCCTCCTCACGCCGAGGCAACCGAATCTTCTAGGGTGGTTCAGGCCGTCGGTGTGTTTGACACTGTCGGCAGTCTGGGAATTCCCGACTTGCCTTGGACAAGTCTTAACCTGAAGTTTCTCGAAAAGTATTGCGGCATCTCCAACCCGGGCTTCCACAACGTTTCCCTCAGCCCATGTAAGCGTTGATGATGCCCTCATACTGCGTCCACCACTGACATTGGTCCCAGACATCAAGCACGCATTTCATTCTTTGGCTCTCGACGAACACAGAGCGCCATTCTCCCCAACTCTCTGGCACTTCCCGCTCAATGATGTCAAACCTGACCCACCCAAGGCATCGGTAGCGGAACTGAAGGAGAAATACAAACAGGTGCAAAGAAACCCCAATGCTACTGATAAAGAGCTATCCGATGCGTGGGGGAGTCTTGTAGATGCAGAAATGTATGCGCAACTGTCGGGCATAAATTCGGAGCTGTTGCAGGTCTGGTTCCCTGGTGTACACATCAACATTGGTGGTGGCAATGACGACATGCTCAACAATAAGGAAAGTGATTTTGAACGTGAGTCCACCTCAGACATCCATGCTTGCATCTGCTAATTGCTGAAGAAATTGCCTTGATTTCCTTTGCTTGGATGTGCGAGCAAGTTGCGCCTTACCTCCAATTTGTCGACTCCGGAAGTTTTGCGGCCCTGGCTCCCAACACCGTCACCGACCGACTCAATCTCATCCGGGCCGTGGTTGACAAGAAAAGCGCCACGAGCAATGGCATCATCGCCGGCCTCGCCAAAAATGGCCTGAGTGGCCTTTCCAGTGCCAGCTTGACAAAAGCAATTCCAAGCGTGCTGCCAAAGGCGCAGGCGAAAACGCTAAACGAGGATGCTGTCTACGGTTGGGCAACCGGCCCAATCGTCGACAGCTACTCGGGCACCATGGTGCTGGCCGGGTCAACCACGAGGACGCCGGGGCAGTACCGAAAAGATGAAAACGGCATCGATATAGGCCCGACAAATGAGTTCATTCATCCTTCGGTGAGATTCCGCAAGGAAAAGAACTCCAACTACATGCCGCCGGCGCTCAGCGGGTTTTCGTCTTCCAAGAAGATGGCGGCAGAAGACCAAGCCAAGTGCGTCGGCTGGGAGTGGAAGAAGGGTTCCGTTGCCGTTCCGGAATACTTGATCAAGCCAGGCGACGAGTTTTCCCGCCATCTCGCCTGTCAGGATCGCGATCGAACGAACGATCAAGCGTGGAAGTTTATCGCCAAGATTGACATTGATGTTGGCGCTGACAGCAAGGAGGCAAGGTACCTCAATCAAGTCTAGGGTATTAATGAAATCAAAAGTGCTTGGATGAAATTGGAAGTTTCCGTGTTTAAAGAATTTGATAATTGGTAGCGAATCCAAGGTCTTTTTGAAATCATCGTGATTGTCGGGTGCTCCATGGAACCTAATGTCGCCAACCCGATTCAACCTTAATCGCGATGGGACTGCTTGACTGCTGTTCAAAACATCTCCCCAACAACATGGATGACATGGGTCAAATAACTTGGTGTAACATGACAAATATGCATTGGTGGTGCAGCATTTGTGATGTGGCCAAGGCTCAAGGCCAGGAACTTCGCAACTCGCAACATACCACTCACACAGATTAAACTGGACTCTCATCATGTCGGTTACTGGCAAACTCGGGTAGGTCATCTTGTGAAATGCCAATGCGGTGGCTTGAGCCTCTTCCATTTCAGAAAACAGCCACAGTTGTGAGAGACAGGGTGGCCTTTTTCCTCCTGTCCACCATTCCCGTTCTTTTCGTCTTCATATCAGATGCGCACGTTCAACTTAGCCCCAGATTTTGCGGATGCACGCGGCCCTGCCACATCATTTCCGGGTAGCGGGTCCGGGTTTTGTTGGCAGTGGGTCAAGCCAGAAGGAATGTGCTAGGCCACAACGACACATTTGATTCTATGAGAGGAGACTGGTTCCACAGGCACGGGAATGCAATGGCAAGGGCCTGATCTGGAAGAGTTTGAAGATACTGGCCACAATTGAAGGCTTAGAGAAGAGAAACCACGGGTAAAAATCGACTTTGGTAGATTGGAGATGTCCTTTTGTTTGTGCCAAACATTTGTCGTTGTCGAGATCTTCTCCAAAAGGATGCAACTGGTTTCGCTGGTCAAAGTAAGACAAGGGCACGATCGTAGCAATATGGGCCCCGCCAGAAATCCAATGTCGATTGCTACGCCAACTATTACCCCCGGACCGATTCTAACTCGATCTGACTTTGCTTATCTGTCTCCTTATCTGTCTCATAGAACCCGCCACATCCTGAGTAGCATCTATTTAAACCGGGCTCTCGACTGCGTATACCACTCCATCATCAGCAGCTTCATCTCTTCACCATCAACAACCACTACAACTACAAACACACACACACACATACACACACACCACTCCCACCACCACAACTTCCAAAATGGCCAGTGTTATCCCCGGAAAGTACAAGCTCTCCAAGAGCGAGAACTACGACGAGTTCCTCAAGGAGCTTGGTATGTTTTGAACCCTTCATTGGATAGCGCGCATCACTCACACTATCAAAAGGCCTGCCCGTTGTGCAACGCAAGATCACCTCTGCCCTCAGCCCCGAGGTCGAGGTCCTTCACGAGGATGACAAGTTCACCGTCAACACCAAGGTCGCCCTCACGACCACCACTTGGTCGTTCACGCCCGGCCAGGAGATGAAGCAGGAGTTTGGATCCCTCGGCGAGTTCGACTCCTCGGTCGTCACGAGCGGCAACAAGTGGACCCAGTCGCTGTCCAGGGACGACACCAATGTCACCGTCGTCTACGAGTTTGGCGAGACCAACCTGACCACCACCTCCACCGTCCGCGAGGTCACTGCCATCCGACACTACAACCGCATCTAATAATTACGCATAATAAGCCATTATGTGGGCTCATTATTACTCAAAAGCCGGCTTCTTAGATAGCTTAATACACTGATCTTGCTCAGTCCAAAATAATTGCCCTTGATCAATGGTGAATAAATGCGTATTTTACTCTAGCCCTGGTAACTTCATCGAAATTAGACTCGCGCCATAGCGAGATACACGCCATACTAAGAGCTCACATCCAAATAAAAAAAATATTCAATTAGGTGCAAGGTATGGAGTGAAACGCCTACACATCAGATTTAGGCCAGTACCACTTCCCTGTCTGCGCAATGCAAGAAAGGACTGTGCGATAAACTACCTCCGAGCCGATTCGATAATTCATAGGAAGCCAACTCGCAGACTCGTTTTCCCGCGGGATCAACTGGCCGTCCACGGTTGTATTGACCCAAGACAATGCCACACCCCTTGTTATGCCATCCACCTGAAATGATGCCGTCACCGGCATGTCATAGTGATTTATTGGCCTTGTCCCACAGCAAGAAAAAAGTGCTATTATCGAGATTTCCCAAAGCTGTACCGGTCAAATTGTCCCAAAGCCACATAAATCTGCCATAATTCAATAATTAATAATCAAGGCATTCATTGAAAGCACAATTCCCTTTTATTCTCTTGCTATTCTTAGGTAGATAGATAGCCAATGCTAACTAAAGCAATCAGTTAAGGCGAAGTCGAAGGCCTAGTCCTCTGGCTATCAGCTCCGCCTTATCTATCTAGGGTTAGCTAGTACATTAATAACACTGGCCAAGGCCATGTAAAATATAAATACAAATACATAACTTCCGTGCTCGAAAGTCTGTAGGCATGCATTCCATTTTCTTGCTACCCTCGGAGTTTTTGAGATCTATTCAGGGGCTGCTTGATCTTTGAATGCCCACCGGATCATACTATTCGTGGGACTAGATATCAAAGCTGAAGCATATATTTGGAGGGGCACTAGTTCGATAATCGCTTTGTCAACTAATATGAATCTATGACCATCATGGATCAATTTTCTTGTTTCGCTTTTTTGGTTAATGACCTAATCAGAAATGATCAGAAAAAAGCTTCCGCAATCAAGTGCTTCACAGTGACCTCTTGTCCAGTAACTGCCCTCAACCTACCAGCCAGAGTTAATCCAACATTGAGAAAAAAAGTCTCGATCAGTGCCCTTTGGCTACCAGTATTGAGTGCATATTCTGAAGCTATACCAGAGGTGATTAAAAATGAATGACTGTATCGTTACTAAAGTTTAAGTAGTAGTTCATGATCTTATTGAATTGCCGATACTCATAGTTGTAGCTCGCCAATCTCCTTGCTTTCTGCAATCGGAACTCCATATCGAGAGTTATGTTGCCAGGGCGAACTGTGAGTATCCTCCACCAATTGGTTTATATCATCTTGGATTGCGCAGGCGGCTGCATATTGGTTTCCAGCATGAATGCTTTTGCAAATCCCTCGATAAAATGAAGCAAGCTCCTCAGTGTTATTTTCCATCTTGATGTTAGCCAGAGTACTGAGATGGCCAACTGCAGCTACAGTATCGAGCTTATAATAGAGGGCATTGTACGAGTGCTGCAAGATAGATATATCTCGCCGCAAACTCCTATTGCGGATGTCCGTATACAACGAAACAAATGTGCGTTGTTCGTCCAAAGTGGGCTTCCGATAAAATCCAAGCTGCGATGGTTTGGCATTCGTACAAAAGAGAAAAACATCCCACGGAGTGTCACCATGCGTGTTTCGAAGGTCCGGGTCGATATCTGATGGCTGTATGTTTTCCAGAAATTGCAACATCTCAGCCGTGCAAAAGCCTGCAGCCAAGTGCAAAAGATTGCCGCTTCGCGACCTCACAGATTTTAAAGAGGCGCCAGCTTCGACAAGACAGCGGAGGAGAGGCAAATTGTTGAATTGGATTGCGAGCAGCGCTGGTGTGTGGCCCGAGTAATCTGGAGCATCAATTTCGACGCCGTCCTTTGTCAGGAGCAGCTCGGCTGTCAACTTGATCGCAGCTTCATCTGCTCCAGAATATGCCATAACGTGCAACGGGGTGCGACCCCATAGGTCGCGCGCTGTAACTAAACCACCCAGCTGCAATAACAACTCCACAGCACCCGCACAGGCGTCGCGGGCAGCAAAATGCAGTGCCGTCCTGCCATTCTTGGCATGCTTCATCATCTGGCATTTTCCGAATACCAGCCCTCTCATGCAGTCGATTTGGTTCCTTTGGGCAGCTAGCATGAGCGGCGTCATCCCGTCTAGGTCCTTGACATTTACATCCGCATCCGCATCGATCAGCTGCTGCACCGCGCCAACGTGAGAATGCATTACCGCAATGTGTAACGGTGCACATCCAGTGATATCGAAATTATTGATACTGGACGAGTCAACCAGATTATCAATGGCATCTTCAACATCCCAACCTCTGCGAACTGCCTCGTGTAGCCTTACAAGCTCAATTTGCATTCCTGGCTCATCATCCACATATGATACCACTTTCCTCAAAAGGTACTGCTGACGTTCGGTGAGAGATGAGTAAGCCAGTTGCTTATTAGCTCTGTACCACACTCGTCTATAATATCTTCAGAATATTGATCATGCCTTCCTTCAATAAGCCGTCACCAACCTGGATAAACAATTTCGGGGGAGAACATCCGCCCAAATTCGTAACAGCAAGTCGAGTACGTCATAGCTTTGACGCTTGATAACGTCCTAACAATCCAGGTATGGTTGTTAGCCACAGTTTCGGTAAGACGCCATTGAATTCACTCACATTAAAGATATCCATACCGTTTTCCATTCTATCGTCCGGATAAATGACGAACCCTTGATTTATACAGCTTTCCAACACAGCGGCAGAGCTTCTCAGCCTCGTCCACAATATATCAGTCAGCGGAACCACCCTGACGGGACGCAAGGCTGTCTGTAGACCGATCACGGGATAACATGCCCATACGGATAATACTTTTGCCCAGAGCCATGCTGGTGGTCGATAATCCACCATCCATAAGTTTCCCCTGTTACACTTACATCTTCTATCACGTTGGTCCAGCTTGGGCCGTGGATGATAGATTATGTCCCACGAACCCATCAGTTGGTTCATGCATGCTGGCGACTGGTATTGTCGCGGCCTAGTATGGCAAGTGCATTGGCATCCTTCATCACATACCCGTCTTTTAGTTATCTGACCCCTCTCCTGCGGTGGAGCGGCATTTCTTAGAATTATTGACGAGTGATGGCTTATCGGATGTAGCTCAGTACTGGAGTATTTTTCGTTGAGGTGCAGAGGCTTTGTTCCGTCTGAGCTCGCTTCTCGTGCATTATATCGCTCTTGGGCTCTGCCTGGTCTGCTTGTCTGAATGCTAGATGCAGCACTAGAACATACTGAACTAGCCCTCGCATGTACAATACATGGGTTTCTAAATTCAGGTCAGCTATTCTTCTTGGTAACTCTAGCCAATGCATTTTCCCACTTTTTATCTCTTACCACATTCTCCATCATTACCAATAACCTACTGGCCACCTCAGCAGTATTGTTCTCCAAACCAGCTATCCTCTCGAGTATTTTCCATTGGAATTCTTCTGATAGCATCACTCTCGTACTTCGGGCTCGCAGAAGAAGTTTTGCTATTTTTCTGCTCTGAATTATCCATTTAGTTTTGTCTAGCTGGCCTGTTGACGAACTTTGCACACAGGCTTGAGACTCTTCAAGTTGTGTTAATATATCTTGTAGTTCCTGTGCGATAATGGGTATCCGGGTTTGCGCGAGTGATGACGTTGTAATGTTGCATTTCGCATTTTCTACGTAACCTCGAATGAACCCTATCTATTCCACACTGTCAGGTTCACATAAGACTGAGAATGTGCGCTGATGCTCTCAGGAAACAAACACCACGTACCTCTTTGCGCAACTCTTTGTAGTCCTCTTGCATGTCTTTGATTTCTCGGACAAACGATGATCCTTTCATCACTGCGTCCAAAGCCTCAGTGACATTGCACAAAGACCCAAGCACGCCAGCCATTTTTATGGTCGTAAATCGTCGCGGGCTAAACTGAAATTTGGCTGAAGCGTGGAGTGTGATAGTGCACACTCCACCCTTTTTTAGTACTTTTCTGGAGTAAGGCGGGAGTTATAAAGACATGTAAGCTGACCACCAAGGTTTAGCGTGCAACCAATTCGTGGATCAGCTCCTCCACCGACGAGTCCAGTCTCGCTCGCCATTCGTCCGTCAACAGTTTTGCACGGAAAAGAGGCAACCAAATAACAGGCAAAGTCACGCAGTGGACCACGTGCGGCCAGCATCCCACGATGATGCCTAAACCATACATACATCTCCAACCTGCTATCAAATTTCTGCATAGTGGCTATGTGGGCGCTATTTAACACAAATAAATGTCATGTCGCCGTGAGCCAAATGCTGGCTTCGGGGCTGTGGCTTGCTGCCTGGAATAAGACAAATGTTGCCACGGCCGGATCACCAGAGGGATAAAACTATTTGCATACCCAATGTCGCTGATCGTTGGAGTGATGCTTACTGCATGGAGAAAAAGCTACTTCGATTCAGATATCTCTATGGAATAAATATTAAGTATTTCGCTTTACACCTTGTTTGATGATTGCCTTGGCTGTTGCCACTGTGTTGGCCACGATTGAGAACGTGCAGCAACATGCATCAGACAAATACCTCCATCACAAGGTTTGGATTGTGCGCAGATATAAAACACGAATTAATCACAGCATTAGATGACAAAAAGCTGAAAAATGTTCTGAGCCGGTTTGTTCGTTCATTGTCTAACTAAACCATACAACTGCCCGTCCGGAGTTCATAGGCACTTGAGTCCCCTATTCTTTGCACACAACCCCGTATAACGCCATGTCATCAGTCCCAAACGCCAAGATTACAGTGCCAACTCCGCATTATGGGATGCCGCCATCTACCCTTTGCTTTTTCGTCATCAAAAGAGTCTCTCAGGCAGCGGAGAGTGTTCCCTCCTTCTCCATCTCCTCGATGTAGCGTTCCCAGATGTCGATAACATTACCGTAAAAGTCGACATGGGCATCGGCAAAATTAGCCAGCTGACCCTTCATTTCAATGCGCTTGATGCGCTCAAACTCGGTCACCTCCTTGACCACCTCATCGTCAAACATGTCGCTTGTCTTGCGGGCGCTCTCAACCTCGTGTGTGAGTTCCTCAACGCGGAGCTCGAGCTTTCGGGTGCGCTCACGACGAGCCTGCTCGTGATCAACGCCCCGAACGTCCTCAATCTTGGAGCGGAAGAAACCACCGGCTCCGCCGCCGCCACCATGACCTGTGTGAAGCGTGTCTCGTTCCGTAGTTGACTTGTTTAGATACTCGGTGAGTTGCTCATAGTCGAGCTGTTTCTGCTCTCGCGCCTTGAGGAGTTGCTTGAGGGCAAGCGAGTAGGCCTGCAAGTCGCGGAGGGAGCCAAGGTAATCCTGGTCGGTGGTATCCTTTAGTTTGCGCAAATCGGTAGCGGTATCTTCAATTGAGGCGGCAAAAGCGTGAATGGATGGCTCGACATTGGGCTCGAGGGGAATGAGCTTCTGGAACTGCTCGGCAAGATCTCGAAGGTCGGCTTCGAGGTCGGTTTCTCGGCGGGCGACTCGCGCAATGACCTTTTCGATATGACCCAAGTCGTCGTCAAGCTTGTCGCTCTTCTCCTTGACCTCCAGGAAGCGACGGTCGGGTCGGTGAACCTTTGTAAAGGCATTGATGAATGTGTCGGCAAAGTTGTCAAACACACCGGCGGAGCCGGAGTCGCTCGAGGAGCTAGCTCGAGTGCTGCGGCTGCGCATGGTGGCATTCCAGTCGGGGCTCTCGAGGAAGGTGTGGAGGATAGGAGCACGGCGCAGGGTGGGATGCAGAGAGAGGCGGGCGAGGAAGCGCTGCAGCGAATGGGCGCGGCGAGAGGTGAAGTCGGGGCCGAAGCGATCGCCGCGGACATATTCCATGCGCTGCTTGTCTGGCAGAGGAGGGACGGCAGTTGCGGGGAAGTCTCGAAGAAGCTGTTTGTAGAGAAAGACAAAGTCTGTGAAGCGGCGGCGGACAGACGTGTTTTCGCGCTGGAACGAGGGGAATGTAGACTGGGGACAGCTTCATTAGCAGGGGATTCATACCCCAGGCAGGAGCGGGCTCACATCGGTGGTGATTAGATAGGAAACAAAAGCGTCTTTGGTGCCGTCGTTTTCCTTGATGGGCGAATCGACAATGCAGTCGAGCTTCTCCAGTGTCGGGCTGGGAGCGTGGTGCTGGATGCCAGGACCGGCGCTGTGGCCGGCATCGTCGGCGGCGTTGGAGCGCGCCGTCTGCTCGTGGACGTGGTCGCTCCACGAGACGTTGGAGAAGTCGTCGTTATCCATGGCGGTCATGTGGAAGAGCGCAGACGTGTGGTGAGGGGAGGAGCAGAGCACAGGGTGTCTGTATGATCCGATGTGAAGCTGTCGTCAAATGGAGGGGATGGCGGGGAACGGCGGCGGCAGGTCGGTGGCGGTGGAACGGTGAGACACAAAGCCGGAGGCGGCAAAAGGTGGCGAGGACAGCGATGGATGAAGCCTCGTCTCACAGCCTTTGCGCGCTAAAGTGGTAGCAATGCTGGAGACTGTAGATTAGCGACAGGGTCGGATGGTGGAGAGAGCAAGGCTGTCGTGGGTTGGTGAGGAACCAAGTGGCGCAGGCAAACGATGCCCCAGCTGGCGATAGGCAGCTACTTTGCGTTGCATAGTTGAGATGACACCATTGCGACAACACATTTGCCCCAACAATGCGTGCAAAATACCTAGAGCTTTTGAATTAATATTTCATAAGAGGGTATCTTTTCTTCGGCAAATATCCTGCTCTGATGCATGCGATATTCTTGTGCGTGGCAACCCAGACGTGGTCCCTCTCTAACTTGCAGCTCTATCTCCAAAGGCCGAGCGTGATGACGCAGTTGCTCCAAGTCCGCCGCATTCAGCTATCCGCTCCACCCACTTTACACGAAATCACTGCCTTGGGCACTCCCATTTCGATCATTTACATGGTACACAGCAGATGGCCATCAACAAACGCAAAGTCTGGGATCATTCTCGAAAATTTCTATGTACAGGTCTGTCACCTCGCTAATATTACTACAGTCCTTTCCTCCATGTGACAAAAAGAAAATATATCGTAGTGGAATCTATTGCTTTCCTGTGTCGAGATGTCTATCCCAGTAAAGCCTCCCCGTTGTTGGCGGCTATATTTCTCTTCCTGTCATCTTGCCAAGGCCTTGTCCTCTTGGCTCGTTTGTAATACAGTCAGTGCCCATTTCTCGCTGTGCTAACCGGCTTGTTGTGCCGTCCCATCCCATACCATACAGTCATACATATGAAACAACTCTCTTGTCGTCGTAGTACAATCGAGGGTTAGCCCTCGCTTCACGGAGCCTTACTTCTGCTCCAGCTGCTTGGCCTTGGCCTCAGCCTCGACCTTGGCCAGCTCCTTCTCAGCCTCCACCATCTCGGCTGCGGGCTTCTTCTCAAGACCCGCTGCCTCGGCAGTAATCTGTCGCTCCTCCTTCTCGTCAATGTCTTCGATATCCCGGGGTGTGGCATATCCGGTGCTCTGGCTGACGTGGTCCTGCTCGGCCTCGTCCTCAATCAGTTCCTGCTGCTCCTTGATGACTTCCAAACGCAGCTTGTTGGTAGCAGCACCCTCGGCGTTGTGAACCTCGAGCTCGATCTCGTGGTACAGCTCCTCGGGGATGGAAGACAGCACTCCGACGAGGGCCTCAATCTGGCTTGAGCCCTCACCAGAGCCCTGGCCGTACATGTAGGCGTTGCTCAGGACGAGCAGAGTTGAAGGGACGCCCTCGGTGAGACGGAGGTCCAACCAGGTCTGAAGATCTGTTCGCATGCGTGCAGGAGAAACACCGTGTGTGCGGATACCACGGGCAGCGCAGGCAGTCTGGAGCTCTCCAACAGTCAGGCTGTCAATGCCTTCGAAGCTGATAGCCTTGTCGTCTCGCTTAATTTGTCGCATGCGGTGGCGGATCTGGTATCGAAGCATCATGTCGGTTCCAAAGGTGTTGAGGTTCATGTACTTGCACATGGAAACGAGCTGGGGTCGGGAGAGGTTGTCCAGTGTGAGATCGTCACGGAACACCTTGCACACCTTGATGACATCCTGAGCAGTGGGAGCCTCGCCCGTTGATCGCACCTTGCGGAAAAAGTTTGAAAACTCTTCCTTTTGTGCGGTAGCCACACTCAGAGGGAGGCCGGTTTCCTTGAGTGTCTGCTGGAGGAAGGTGCTAACGTCCTTGCGTGTAGTTCGGAGGAGAGTGGCCTTGGCCTCCTTGGACTTTTGTCCCTCAAAAGTGCTAGGAAGCATGTTGGGGAAAAGCTTCAGGGCAAAGGGAATCAAGGCCTCGCCCAGAGGAACGATAATGAAGACAGAAAAGGGAATAAGACGGCCCAGATCCTGGACTGTTCTCTGCAGCTGCTTGTTCTCACGACGTGTGAGCTCGTAGCCAGCTGCCATCTTGAGAGCCAGCCTCCAGCTGATCTTCACCTCAGCAGCAAGAAGTTTGCTGCCATCCCAGTAGTGCTGTGCCTCCTTCTTGACCTTCTCCCAGAGCGTCGCCTTGGGGTCCTCCTTCTCCTTCTTGGCAACCTCCTGCGCTGAAGCCCCCTTCTGGGCCACTACCTCGGTTGTGGTCGCAGCCTCCTTTGAGAGCGTTGCGGAGCTGTCTTCCTTGGCTTCGACATCCTTGGCCTTGGATTCCTTCTTGGCGGCAGGCTCCTTGGGGAGAGGCCTCTTGGCGGCTTCGGCGTTAAATCCAGGGGGTGGGCCGGCGAGAGGGCCATCGGGGCGGTGGTGCTCGGTGCCCATCGATCGCATAGGGATCAATAGGGCAATAGCAGGAATCTTTGCATGGCGGCTGACATGGCGACCGAAGACGGCGGGGGAGACACCTCGAGAAAGAGCCCTTGCTGCAGGAGAAGTCAGCAAAACAGCAATCAAGATTCAGCCAGGCGGGTGAAAACGGCCGGCGAGCGGGTGGAGCGACAGCTTACCGTTGCCCAACAAGGGGTTCCTGGAGACGGCTCGGCGAGCGACGTTGGAGGAAGCGCTCATGGCGAGCGTGGGATTCGGGGAGATGATAGTTTTGGTGGTTAGTGAAGCGTCGACGTAAATTGCATAGAGTCGAACTGAAGAGAAAAGGATGAAGGAGGGACAATGCAAAGTGGATGTGCAGCTAGGTTAAAGAGGCGCTGCCCACTAGAGGTAGATAATTGCGGTTCTGGAGAATAGGATGGGCATGGGATATGCGCCAGGCGGGAAGCGGAAGAGCTGGCGATCCGACCGGGCCGGGGGCCGCATTATCTTTGTCCCTTGGGTCGGGCCTGGGCTATTTGGGCCGACCTGCGCCTGGCTAAGCTGGATCGGCTCCCCGCGGTCACGTGCCGGAATTACGTTTTTTTGTTTCTTGTTGGGCGCGAGCCCACATGTGACAGCCGGTCCGGGCGCTATTGGTGGAGGAGGCTGAGTCAGCTTAACCGACAAGCCTCCCTAGGGGTACGTACCCACGCACGCAAGTGCCGTCCCTTGTGGACCAGGTTCCAGCCCAACAAAGAACAAAGACCCCTGGCATCTTCGAGAACAAAAAAGCCGGCAAGTTGCTCCGATATCGACGTGGAGGGCCACTGGGTGCTGACACGTTTGCAATTCGCCATTCTCGGTCGACCAGAAGGTTACCGCGAGCGATTCTCGGCTGTTTGGGCATCCATATCTCCATAACCACGGCGACGGGCACATTATCTCCGTCACAAGCACACCACCGCACTGATGGGTATCAATTAAATTACCCCATCTCCCTCCCTTTGTCGCAGGCTGCTGTGAGCTGGCACCCAGAAATTGGGTCTCGTAGCGACAGGGGTATGAGACACCAGGTACCTGCCAATTCAGATCCGTCTCTATTCTTGAACATTCGAAAGCGAGGGGGACCCTAGCCACATCGGATTGGCCAAAGCCACAGCACAGCCGCTCCTGCGCAGCGAGGCCCCTTTTGGCCCCTTGGTCCTCAGGCTCTTGCTCGCCGCAGCCAGTCGAGCCTTTGGCCGTCTCCGTTGTGACGTGATGGGATTCTTGACATATCAGATCGACAGCCCAGAACTTGCGATTCATGACTCATTCAGAACCCCGCATTTCAGCCGTGACGAATGCAAAACACTCGAGACTTTACGCCCAAAGACGGTGGTTCGCGATGGCTGTTGGGCGGTTGAAGGATGAAGTCTGGCGCCTCCGGGGTCTAGAACTACATCTCATCGCTCGATGGCACCACACTTACGGGCATTTCTAAAGTCTGTGTCGCTGCAAACAGCCACTAGTTTACAAGCTGTCTACAGAAAGTCCTTGACGGCTTTAGCTAGGTCACGTACGTCTTCAAACTGTGGCCAGTGCCCAACGTCCTCCAGCACAGCCAGGCGCGACGTCTTGATCTTGGCGGCGTACTGCTCGCTCACTACAGGAGGCGTAATCAAATCCCCAGAGCCCACCACAATCAGCGTGTCTGCCGTTATGTCCTCCGCCTTCATCTCATTGGTCGCTTTGGAGAGCGCCCAGAGCCCCTTGGCGTACGATTCTGGATCCTGCCCCAGGATGCTGAGTCTCAGAGCCGTCGTAGAAAGGGGGTTTGTCTTGTGAGAGGTCACCGACAAGCTGCTTTCGACCACAGCGTCGACCACCTCGCTCAATCCCTTTGCGCGCACCACAGCGGCTTGGTCGGCAAAGCTCTTGGCTACAGACTCAGGCAGAGGCGATGGGGGCGGACCAACAAGGACGAGCTTCTTGACGAGCGCGGGGTTGTCCAGTGTAAACCTGATTGCTGCCAGAGTGCCCATTGAGTGCGCAACCAGAGTTGCCGCATTTGCCTCGGATATTTGGGCATGTTCAAAGACGCCGCGGATGTCTGCCGCAAGTGATTCAATAGTCACCTCGCTAAGGGGGTGGGTTGGACTCAATCCATGACCTTCCAAGTCAAAGAGGTGCAAGATGCGAGACTCGGATAGTGAGAGAGTCGAGATGAGGGGTGCCCAAGCTTCCGAGGACCCGCCAAGTCCGTGGACGAATACGACGTGCTCACTACCTGATCCAAGCTTCTTGTAGTGAAGTAGCTTGGAATTGATTGACGTGAGGTACGAGCTCGCGCCCACCGTCTTTGCCACGTTGGCTAGCTCGAGTGACGACTTTGTAGGAGGTGAGGCGGACGCAGAAGGTGAGGCAATCTTGTTGCGCAAGGTCCCCAGACCCGTCACAGAGATGGCAACTTCGTCCCCAGTTTTGAGATAGACGGGCGGGTTCTTGCCAATGCCCACACCAGCAGGCTGGGATGACTCGCGTTAGCAGCTGCGCAAGCTCACCGGTGAAGTGTGACAACTCACCGTGCCCGTGGCAATCACATCACCGGGTTGGAAGGTTTGGCCTGCAGAAATAGTGCTGATGAGAGTCGGGATGGAAAAGATGAGATCATCCGTTGTCGCATCTTGACGAAGCTCGCCATTCACATGCGTCTGAACCCGGAGCGTCGCCGGGAGGTCCTCTTTGGCAACGGCGATCGGGCCCTGTAAACATTGGGTTTGTTGTGAGACATGTCCGCAAACACGGAAGCTATGGCGGCACTCACAATGGGACAGAAGGTATCCGGCGACTTGCCGATGAAGAACTGTTTGTGATCGCGCTGCCGCTCTCGCGCCGTCACGTCGTTGATGATTGTGTATCCCCACACGTAGTCCCAGGCGTCCTTGTCCTCGATGCGAAACCCGGGGCGTCCCAGGATGACACCAATCTCGCCCTCGTAGTCGACCGTCTCCGAGAAGCCCGGGTGGGGGTGAATCTCCTCGCCGTGCGCAATGATGGACGTGGCCCTCTTGGTGAATATGACGGGGTGGCTCGGGCGGTCGACCTTGTCGGAGCTGTCGAAGCCAGAGCTGTTGAACTCCTTCGCGTGCTCCATGTAGTTCTTGCCCACGGCGAGCACGTCGCGGCCCGAGACGGCCGGCAGCAGCTTGACGGACGACGCCGCCACGGGAGCTCCCGCGGCGATGACGCTGCCCGGCCCGGCCTCGATGACCTGGTACAGGTTGGCGATCGGGGTTCCCGATGTAAAGGCCAAGGGCTGGATCGTATCCGCCTCCAGGTCAAAGTGGCCGATCCGTGTGAGGCCCGTCACGGCATCTACGAAGGCAGCGTACTGCGTCGGGCGGGGAGAAGAAGATGCCATTTTCGAAGCAATTCAATCAGGGGTTTACTGGTCTGGTATTATCTCCAGCAAAAGTGTATCCCCAGTATTTATTAATCGTGCAGATGAACATGTCCCCCAAGTCTTTATCTCATTGCAGTGCGGGGCAATCAGGATGACGCCTTCCGACAGGTGGAGTCCCTGCTGTAAGAGACCAGATTCGTACATTCCGGAAGTGAAGTTCGCATTTACAGCAGATGATCTACGCATCAAGTCTGCTGGTGGTGTGATGAGTTGGCGTGCCCATTCCCTCAATTATAAGCCAAGGCCATCAGGTCTGATACAAGCCATTGACCCACGTCCCCAACCTTTGTCTTCGGCGTTGCGACTTGCAGTTGCCTCTGATAGATGTAGGTAACATAAGCAAAGAGCTGAAAGGCATATTTTCGTTATTAGCGACTTTCCAAGACTTATTTGCGCTATCATCGCAAAGGTTTCGGTATAGATCGTCCAAACTAAACCATGTTCCCATCCAGGGCAACCACATGAACAGGTGTAGGTTGAATGGCGGCAGAGTTACTAGAGTTCAATAGAATCGTCTCGAGTTCTTTATATAGGACCTAGTGCACTCTCCAACTTCCCATTGCTATTATTTGAAATGATATATGAGAGTTTGAAGCACGCATTTCTTGATTCCCATGTATGCCAAAGTGCCTTCCATAGTGTCTAATAGAGGTCATCATAGTGGTTATTGGGATAAATCAATATTGAAGCGAGTCGCTTTTTGTTTTATCTCTCTACTGGTTTATCATATTTACTTCTTGTATACATAATATTTGCGTTGAAGCCTTGCGAGAAAAATTCGCAATGAGGGACTTTGCCTCCCAAGTCGGGATCCTTCATCCCGCGTCACTTTCACTCTGCATGCAAAATAACCAGGCCATCCAGGACAATACTTGAGGTTTTGTCTCGGTGGGAGACGTTGCGCACGCTCAAAAGGGCACCATTCTACCCATCTCCCGCCGTTTTTTTTAGGCTCTCATGCCGTGTTAGCTGGTGCCCGAGTAAATTTTCCCTTTGGGGCAACTCATCGGAGTGAGCATCCGAGGCTCAACCCCCCCCGAATGCGGCCGGGCAAAGTGGGCCACGCCACAACACTTTCCAGTTCAAGAAAATGCCCGAGTAGCCCTAAACGAAGCGGGTCCTTCGCTTTGGCAGACGTCTCTTGAAAGAAGTCGCTCAGTTCCCAATGTTGGGTAAGGTGAGACAGCCAGGTGGCGATTCTACCCGCAGAAATTGCTGGTTAGGTACTATGGGAAGTGGGTCTCCCATCCTTCTCTCTCACTTGGACGTCATGTCAATTGAACAGTCAAGTTTTGAAGCAACTCTTGCCGTGGCTATGCTCTTAAAGACATGGGTATATTTTTATAAGATCGAAATACAACGGTGGGGTTTTGACCTGGGTTGTCGAGGCAGCAGGTGTCTAGCACATAAACATGCCATCTCATTCACTTCACATCAATTGGATCGTCAATACACAATCCAATCGCACGCAATTGCTAGTCCGAAACTCATCTATTGATTAAGAATGCATCAAGTAATAATATTCACAGACAAAACTCCTGCCGTCCCATGCAATGTCGAGGTGGTACACCAAGCCCAAATCCCATAAACCAGAATGCACAGGGCCCCATCGTGTTCCATGTTTCATACACTTTGTTTATGCTCTAGTAGTTATCGCGAACCACCACTCAGGGGCTTCGACTCGCCCTTTTCGTTTCCGCTCTCATCGTCGTCATCGCTGTCTTCGCCAACAGCATAATGCTCGGCCTCGTTGTCGGCCAAGCGCTCATGTGATCCATCGTGGTAATCTGCAAACTGCTCATCGTCGCTTCCTTCGGCAAAGGCGTCATACAGCTCGCCACCACGAGTTCGACGAGACCTGCCACCGGCAGCACCCTTCTCTCCGGAGTTGAGACCCTCGGCCTCCTCTTCGTCGATGAGTTCGAATTCGTAGTTGTCGCGAGAGTTGTTGAGGCGGCGGCGTCGGGCGATCCAGAGGTAGATGCCGAGACCAAGGCAGAAGGCAGCAATCAAACCAATGGCACCGTAGATCCAAACCTTCTTGGAACCAAAGTCAGGAAGCCACGACACCCACGAAGACGAAGCTGCCGACGTAGTCTCCTGGGCCACGTTGGTACCGCTGGGGGATGCTGGCTGGGTGGCGCTGGGCTTGGAGGGGTTCTTGGTCGGTCGCTCAGGGTGATCAGAAGGCTTGGTCACAACTTCGGTAGGTGTGGAAGCTGGGGCAGTTGAAATGGGCACAACGACATCGTGGTCATCATCGTCGTGCTCAGAAGGCATGGGCAGAAGAGTGGCCTTCTTGGCATCGATGGACTCGCCCCACAGCTTGAGGTGCCAGTCGACAAACTTGCCACTAAAGTCGTTCTCCTCAGTGTCTCGAACAATAATAGTCCACTTGCCAACACCAGACTCGCCCCTGTCAAATGTTAGATGAAGATAAAACACAAACTAGGAGAGGGAAGTACATACCAGTGCGCAACACTCATGAAGGTCCAATCCTTGTATCCTGACTCAGCGGAATCGAGCTTACGAACAACGGCAATGTGGCTGACAACACCCTCAGGGCTGATCAGATCGACGCTCAAGTCACCTCGGCGAGTGTGTTCGACGTTCATGGTGACGGTGACATGCTCGACGCGAGCCACGTTGGCCTCCTTGAGCATATCGGCCGTAACTTCAAGAATCGAGGTCAACCCCTCAGTGCCCTGGGGAATGTCCTTCTTGATGTGGACCCAGGGGGAGAAGTACCAGGCCTGGGGCTTGACATTCTTCCACTCCTTGGCCTTCTCGACTAGAGCATAAGAATCTATCTTGCCGTACCCAAAAGTGTGGCTAAACGACTTGCCAATGCTAGTCTTCTGCCACTCGGCCTCGCCATCGTCAATGGGGACTGCCGTGTCCATGGCAAGGTACTGCATATCTCTCCAGCTCAAATCAGGTCGAACCTGCATGACCAAAGCGAAGATACCAGCAGCCAGCGGGGCAGCAGCCGACGTACCACCATGGTTGCTGTAGCACGCGTTTGCGCCAACATCGGTGGTGTGCTGGTCAGGTTAGCTTACTCCATGTTTCTCAGAGCTGTCAGTTGGAAAACACTCACAATTGCGTCACCGTTTCCACTACTATAGGTAACAACAAGTTGGGCTGAGCAATGCTCCGAGTAGTACGGATGTGCGCCGGTGTGGTCGACGGCACCGACAGTAATGCTGTAAATGGAATTGGTGTAACCGTCAAAGTTGCAGTTATCGCCGTTGGCAGCACCATTACCACTAGCAAAAACGTAGATGGATCCCAAGCCGTTGCGACCCTTTTGGACGGCCTGGAGCATGGCCCTTCGAATGAGAACACCGGGAGCCTCCATGGTTCGGCCGTCATCAGAAGGACCCCATGAGCAGGAGTAAATCTGGGTGTCCTGGTAGTGGTACATCATGGCTTCAGCTTCATCGGCATCGGTGATGGCCTTGCTAAGAATTCGAAGTCCGGCAATCTTGGAGTCGTAGGCGACACCAACACCGCACACATCGTTGCGAGCCGCCGCGACCTCTCCTGCGCAGCGGGTGCCGTGTCGATCGTCCGACAGCTCGGGGGCAGGGCTGGGGTCGTGGTCGTTAAAGTCCCAGGATCCTTCGGCGAAGTAGTTAGGCGCAAGATCCCCGCTGTTCATGTCCAGGCCGTCGTCGACGATGGCGACGGTGGCGTTCTTTCCTGTGATGCCCTCGAGCCAGAGGCCAGTCACGTTGACGTCGTGGCCAATCTCTTTCGCGTTCATAAGGTGCCACTGGTCGATGAAGATGGGGTCGGAAATGCCCAGGGCCTTCATGACCGAGGCCTGCTTCGCTGAGGCCTGGCCTCGGGGCTGTTGACGGCGTGAAGGGCCATGGGGAAGCGGGGGAGGAGCTCGCTTCTCCAGGTGCATGCGAGGCTCCTGCTTCCTGGCCAAGAGGACGCCGTCGAGGGGATCGTTGCCTCCAATATCACGTTTCCTCCTCCTGTGGTCTTGAATCTCTCTCTTGACGACGTCGTGGTCGGACTTGGGGGATCGGAATACGTGGTGGTGGTCGAGGCCGCCGAGGGGGCCTTCGTGTCTCAAGCCCAGACGGTTCGCTACTTGCTCTGGCGCGGCGGAGCGGTCGAGGTGAAGAACGTAGTAGTCGTTGTTTGCGTGGTCCCGGGCAGCTCGGCTGTGGGAGGCGACGGCGAGGCCGGCCAGGCTCAGGAGAGTCGAGATCTTCATGATGGCGGAGGGCGAGGGAAGGAACGGCCTTCGCGGCGCAGAGTGAATAACGCGTGAAGCGGGATCGTGGCAAGTCTAATACATCAATAGAGATATCGCGGCCAGCCGGGATGGATAAATGGGGGGACTAGACGGCGGCTGTCAGCTTTGGCGCACAACGATGGATTGCGAGCACGGATGAGGACACTGAGGCGCAGAGCGTTGGCGGCGGGCCGGGGCTGACGTGGTCACAATTGAACGACGCGCGCGCGCGAGGGGGGGTTCACAGGGCTGAGGACAACTGGCATACCTGTTTGGATTCAACGGGAACCCGCCGTGGTTGGTGTTTGAGCGCGGCGGAAAGACGGGCGAGATCGCGTTGTCGAGGGGAGAAGTGTAGTCGTGGCCTCGAATTGATTTGGATCGTAGCCTAGCCGGGGGTTCTGGAACGGGCAAGGTTCACTGTTGGTCCCATGTACGTGTGCATGCAACATGTACTAAGTATGTAGCCCGAGAAGCAGCTGCGGGGGGCGAGGGACGGAAATAGGGGACCTCACGCCAACCTTGATCACCTTTAGGGGCACCTTTCTCCGGGGCGTAGCATGTGCCAGCCCACCCTGCGCCACGCCCAGTGAGGGGCTGATGTGCGTGTACATGTGTGTACGTGTGTGTACGTGTGTGCCGGAGCACCTAGCTCCGGGGGCCACCGCAGTGTTAGATTTGACTGCCGTTTTAGTATTTGCCAACTACCGGACGCGTGGAAGCACCCTCGCCGTTGTATGCTCAATTTAACCTTGATTTCAAGTTGCCTTGCTGCCGATGCTCTTGTTTTTCTTCTTCAACTGCGTAGAACCCGGTTGAAGCCAATCTTGCTGTCATCAGCGCCACCAGGAATGTTTGGCCTCCTTCGAACAGCCACCTACGACGCCCAACCTGCAACACTCCCTGAATAGCAGCACGGGCCTAGATGAAACTTGCCCAGCCATAGCCCAAGTCCCCCTGCAGCGACCACCTTCCAATTCGGCATTTTCACAGTCTTCAAGTCTTCATTCAGTCCCATTTACGTAGCCCTTCCTTTGTCGGGTTTGGTTCCAGCTGCCAGTTTCCTGACATTTTCATGACTTTTTGTTAGTACTTTTAGGTTTTATTAGTCTACCTGTATACTGTCTAGTCAAGTTTTCTAGCCCCCTGTCTTACTCAAATGAAAGACTCCGTTCGCCTTCCCAAAGTGAATGCACACACACAACACCACCCAATGAATCAATCACTCGCATCACATCACATCGTGTCCCTCACTCTTCACCCCAAGTCTAAAACATAGTCCCAATACATATCTATATTCACAGTGATGCCTCTTTGTGGATCTCAACACCCGGCGGGGCTCCCGTGAGAGTCTTGCACTGGGCGTAGATGACAAACTGGGCCGACACCAGTCCGCAAGTCATGACCAGACGGGGTCCCAGGCCCGTGAGAAGCAGTCGCTTCGGCCCAAACTCGCGCGCGAGCTGGAACATGCGGCTCGTCGCGCCTTGCTTCGGGTCGCCCGCGCCCTTGTTGATGGCCGACAGGAGCGTGTCAGCCGGGTGGGAGAGCACGGCAGCAGCCACACCCGCCGCAAGGCCCGACGTCAGCTCCACCCCGGTGCTCTCGAGTTGCGTCAACTTAGCTTTGCGCTCCGGGCCCATCGCACGGAAGATGATTTCATTTGCTGCCTCGTGCACCGAAAACTGCCCCACGGCGAACGGGACCTGCTTGAATAAAAGAGGGACGAACCCCGAGTAGAATCCCCGGAGGCCCTCCTCCTTGGCCATTCTCGCAAAGCCCGACACCAGCCCCGTAGCGTACCCGCGCTGCGAAACGAGACGGATGCGAGTCGCCTCGAGCGGGCAGAGCAGGATGTCGGCAAAGAACTCGGCCGTCGCGCTGGCTGTGAGGTAGATGGCCGTTCGGTGCGCCACGGCGTTTTCGGTGCCGCCGGCGTAGCCAATGTACTTCTTCTTGAAGAATTCGTAGCCCGCAAACTTGGCGCCGCCCTGCACGAGGTATCCGACGGCAGTGGGGCCGAAGCCCGTCAGCAGAGTTGATGCTCCCTCTTTGGCAACAATTGTTCGGGCGGCCCGAACCATATTGTAGCCCTTCAATGCATCGTCGACTTGAATCCGCGTCTTAACGACGTCAATTGGGGTAGCAGCCTGCCGCTATTAGCTTCACGATATAATTGCGCAATCTTGAGGATAAACATACAGCATGGGTCGAGGTTGCCGCCAGGGCGCCAGCTCCAAAGAACTTGGCATAATCGCTAAGAGCGAAACTAGGAACGTCAGATTGTTTCTGCGCCATTGTGAATGTATTTTCTGAATTACATAGGAAAACAACAGTTTCTGAGCAGCCGAACTGTGGGCATTTATGGTCGGCGGCTCGCCGAAGTTGATGACGTCGTTCCGTGTCTGCCGAACAGAACCTTGAAAATTTGTTTGACAAACGGTAGATAAGGCGCATCCAAAGCGCCGATTTGCCGTCTTCGGGCCTCCATCGGCATCACGGCAGATGAACTCGGCGAGTGAATTTTGCCAGTACGTCTTTTTTCTCATATTTTTGTTCGTCTTTTTAATGGCATATATTGTTCAAGTTCGCCTGTTTTTCGTATCCCCAGTGTCCCTGCTCACGCCAAGTCCAGACTATTGAAACGGTATCGCGATGGGAAACCTTGCCAGGATAGTTGACACCCAGTGGGTGCCGTTTTTATTTTCCGAGCGAACGGTGGGTAAAAATATATTAGCGCCACATGTCGGTGCCGATGGCGGCAAATCGCGATATAGTAATGACATCATTGATATGTTGGTTGATGGAATGCAGCAGCTGAGAAGCCATACAATTGCATGCTGTGGTCTATACTAAAATGGATCAATACATGTAGTCGTTTTTGGTGCAGATGGAGTGTCTTGGACTCGTGTACCGAAATGATTTATTGGAATTTTCATCTGACAAGCCGTACCTCAAGTGAGAGTCTCTCTAGTGTATTATCACCTTCGATTGTCCAATATCATCTTGTATGACCGCAACGAAGCTAAAATAAGCTCTAAACCCATAAAATAACAGAAAAGGCGGTAAAAAGTAGATTTACTTCAAAAAGAAAAATATAATTCATGTTATTATGGACTACGCCTGGGTTTCTTTCACGAGGTCGGATAAGTATAGGGTAACTGCAAATCACAGAGTGAGTCGCGTTTCGCCACGCGACGCGTCTAACGGCGGCAACCAAGACTGTTCAACCACCAACTCCCAGCCAAGCCTGAAGCCATTTGCTCAGAAACTAATTGTGCAAATCTCTGGTACTTCGGGATCTCTAAAGGTAGAAATTTGCCACACTCTCTGGGCGGGTTACCAAATAGAGCGCAGTGACCGTGTGCGCTCGAGGACGGGCAGAGCTTACAGCTCAGGGGATCAGACATACAACATCAGAGCGAACAAGATTGAGGGAGACAGAGTGAAATTTCATCGCAATTTGTGTAACATCGGAAAAAGTCGAAATCGGCACAATCCCGGCACCTGATACTTCAGCTGGGGAAGCAATCCACCGGGGCCTTCACAACGGTAATATTTGGTGTACGCTTGCCATGATCCAATGCCTGAGCCATGCTAATTCAGTATTGCTATTCAGTATTTAATAAAAAATATGGGTCGTCCAGCAAGAGTCCCGCGCAATAGCGCTCTGTCAGCATCAAAGAAAATTTCCACACAGGTCAAGACAGATGAGGAAGCTCCTGATCTCATCAAGAAAGCACCAAAGCGGTCTGTCCGTGATCGCAGCCCATCGGAAAGTGAGGCGACAGCCGGAGAAGAAAGCGATGAACCTGCTCAAAAGAAGAGAAAGCCACAAGCATCGAAGGGCAAAGGCAAAGCCAAAGGGGTAGCCGCAGAGCTGCATCTGCGCCTGTTCGGGCCGGAGGGCAAACTGGTTTCTCAACCCTGCGCACCGCCCAGGAGACGACACACGGTGGACTACCATCGCCCCGCTTTGCTGGATGATGCTGCGGCTCGGGGTGCTCTCCTTGGCTGGTTCGACAGCGTGAGCACCAAGCGGCAAATGCCATGGCGTAAGGCCTGGATCAACCCGCGGGACCACAGCAAGTCGGAGCTGCGGGACCTGCTTGAGCGGCGAGCCTACGAGGTCTGGATTAGCGAGATCATGTTGCAGCAGACGCGAGTCGCTGTTGTGATTGACTACTGGAACAACTGGATGGCAAAGTGGCAGACGATTCACGATCTGGCGGCTGCGGACGCGGACGACGTCCTGAGTGCGTGGCGCGGGCTGGGTTACTACAGCAGAGCGACAAGAATCCACGAAGCGTCAAAGCTAGTTGTCAAGGATCCAGATATGAAGGGGCTTTTGCCGTCCTATGTTCCTGATCTCGAGGCAAAGGTGCCAGGTGTCGGTCGATACACGGCCGGTGCCATCTCCGCCATCGTCTTTGGGCGAGCAGTTCCCATGGTTGACGGCAATGTTCTGCGAGTACTGAGCAGACAACTTGGGCTCCTAGCAAATGTCAAGACTGACAAGCTGGTCATTGACACTTTGTGGGCCGCCGCGGATGCGCTTGCCAAGGCGGTTGCTGGGGACAAGCCTGAAGATGAGCCGGAAGCCGATGATGTGAGCGACCGACCGGGCAGGTGGGGCCAGGCGCTCATGGAGCTCGGCAGCACCATCTGCGCGCCTAAGCCAAACTGTTCCGAGTGTCCCATCAGCGCCACTTGCCGTGCGTACGGCGAAGGAAAGCTGCTGGCCAGTGGTTCCAAGGCTACGGTTGGAGACATTGAAGACTGCGATCTCTGCGAGCCTTTGGAGGACCTGGAAGAGGCTGAGGCTGCTGATTCCAAGCCGAAACCTGCCGCAAAGCAGCCCAAGCAGATGAAGCTCTCGGCGTTTGCGTTCAAGGCGCCGTCCGACGACAAGCCGAAGACGAAGCCCGCCGTGAGCGCCAAGGAAATGGAGACGATCGTGGAGCACGCGCGAAAGTTCCCCGTAAAGGTGGTCAAGAAGGCCGTGAGGGTCGAGGACACGCTCGTGTGCGTCATCCGCCGCAGCGACGGCCAGTTCCTCATCCACAAGCGCCCCGAGAAGGGCCTCCTCGCCGGCCTCTGGGAGTTTCCGAGCCAGATACTGCCGGAGACGGAGAAGCACACGGGCAAAACGCGCCGGTCGGGAGCCATCGACTACGTCTCGGAGCTGATCGGGCAGGACGCCGGGTCGGGGCTCAAGCACATCGGCGAGCTGGGGAGCGTGCCGTGGCTCTTCTCACACATCAAGCTCACTATGCATGTGCACCTCTTTACCTTGGAAGAGGAAAGTGTCGCGGATGCGAAATTTGATGCGGGTGCTCGATTAAAATGGGCGTCTAGCGATGATGTTGAGAGCGAGTCGATGGGTACGGGAATGAGAAAGTGTTGGACACTGGCTAAGGATCATGACGACTGAGGGGCATCTTCAAGGAGTTTTTGAGTATATACAAGCTACTATCATAAGCATTCATTAATAAAACTTTGTAATTTACTGACATTGAACCTGAAAATGAGATGCTGATTTCTCTAAGAATCAAGAAGAGTGGGAAAATCTGGTATTTGTAAATATATATGCATATTTCAATAATCAAAACTATATTTCATAATTACAAGCACTATTTAAAGCACTATTTAAAGCACTTAACTTAGCTAATTAACGCATGTTCAGATTGTTACGATTGCTTATGAGTGTGTAATTAATTGAACTATGCGAGTCGCTCCTGGGGTACGCGCTGTTGGGGGCCAAAAGTCGATGTGAGACTCTGAGGAGGCTGTTGATTCGACCCTTCCCGTGACAGAAGACTCCACCTATTACTTTCCAACCCCGCTACTTTGACACTGATCCATCAGGGGTTCAACAGTCGAATCCTCCCATCGCTGAACTACCGAAGGCTAACGGGCGCATAAAAACGAGGATACGAGATATGCGCTTGTGTATTACACGGTGCGATTGCATCAACCTTTTGTCAACGCAGCTGGACCGCCGAAATGGCTACATCAACAAATGGAACACGAAGCCGACGCGCCAACGAACACGCTGCAGGTTTTCCCGAACGACCCCGAGCGAAAAACAACAACGGAAATGGCACCTATAGCCACGAAGACTACACTGTTGGCTGGGTGTGTGCTCTTCCAATTGAAATGGCTGCAGCAGAGGCGATGCTGGACCAGATCCATGAATCTCTGCCTCAGAGACCCCATGATGCCAACAACTACACCCTGGGTAATATTGGAGGCCATAATATTGTCATCGCTTGTCTACCCAAAGATCAATATGGAACGAACAGTGCTGCTACTGTCTCAAATAATATGAAGCGGAGCTTTCCTTCTATGGACAAAGGTTTGCTGGTTGGGATTGGCGGTGGAGTCCCAGGCATCACGGATGTGCGTCTAGGTGATGTTATCGTCAGTGATCAAGTAGTCCAGTACGACTTGGGCAAAGCTATGCCGAACGGCCACTTTTACCCCACAAGCATTCCTACACGACCCCCTCAAATACTTATGACGGCTGTTTCAAGACTAAAAGCTCGCCATGAAAGACTGCCAAACCAACTTCCTTCAAATATTTCTGACATGTTGTCACGTTATCCTCGCATGAGCAAATATTCTTACCCCAGAGTCCAAGATCGGCTATTTCACCGAAAATACCAACATATTCCATCCACAAGTGGTTGCGCGAACTGTGATGAATTTGAGACTATCACACGGCCTCCACGTCCAAGCCAAGATCCAGAAATTCATTACGGTAAAATAGGATCTGGAAATAAAGTAATCAGAGACGGTGAAACGAGAGATAGCCTAGCCAAGAAATTGGGGGTTATCTGTTTTGAAATGGAAGCGTCTGGATTGATGGACAATTTTCCTTGTCTTGTTATTCGTGGAATTTGCGATTATTCAGACTCTCATAAAAATAAACAATGGCAAGAGTATTCTGCCTGCGCTGCCGCTGCTTACGCAAAGGAGCTTTTGTCAGCAATGCCTCGAGTCTCAGAACGAAATGTACTCATGGAGACAGTACCTCATGCACAAGGTATGCCGAGGACCTTTAGATTATAAGCATTATTAATACAGTCTTTAGAAATACTTACAAAAGAACACAAGCGGAATATCTTGCTGGAGTCCTTAGACTTTCGGCAAATTGAGTCTCGCCATGCCACTATTAAGCCCGCCCACACCAAGACTTGTGATTGGCTACTGAGTCATCATAAATATATTGAATGGTTAAATATTAACAAATTTCCCACTCACCGTGGGTTTCTTTGGATTTATGGGAAACCCGGCACTGGAAAGTCAACATTAATGAAATTCGCGCATGCGTCGATTCAAAAAGAGTGGAGGACAGAGCCTAATTCAGGTGTACTCTCCTTCTTTTTTAATGACCGAGGTGATGAATTAGAAAAGTCAACAGCTGGAATGTATCGGTCCCTCATCCTTCAAGCCTTGCATATGTTCACAGAAATGGTGTGGGTGCTCGACGACTTCTATGATGAAATTTACAAAGATGAAAACAACGAGGCATCGTGGGATGTCGATAAGCTCCAGAAGCTATTTCAACGCATCATCGAGCCGATAAGCAATCAACGTCTCGCCTGTTTCATTGACGCTCTTGATGAGTGTGATGAAACCCAAATCCGGACTATGATAACACATTTTGAAGAGCTTGGGGAAGCCGCCTCCCGTCACTCAACAAAGTTATATGTCTGTTTCTCAAGCCGTCATTATCCGTACATCAATATTAAGGATGGTCTTAAATTGATTCTGGAAGACCAAATTGGGCATGATCATGACCTTAAGGAATATGTGCAGAGCAAATTTGAGGCAGGGTCCAGCAAAGCTGGTCTAGAAGTTGCTGATACAATTCTTAAGAAATCATCTAGCGTTTTTATGTGGGTGGTGCTAGTTGTTGATATTCTCAACCAAGAGTTTCGACGAGGTCGTATGTTTGCAGTCAAACAACGACTTCAGGAAACACCCGAGGAACTGAGCGAACTCTTCAAAGATATGCTAACAAGGGATAACGATAATATGGATGATTTGCTCCTCTGCCTGCAATGGATTTTATATTCTTATCGGCCTTTGAGCTATGAAGAATTCTACTTCGCGCTTGTATCAGGACTAGACCCAAGGACTGATAATTTGGCCCCGTGGGACCAAGAATATATCACTCTAGAATACATGGAGCGCTTTGTTTTAAGTTCATCAAAGGGGTTGGCTGAAGTCACCAAATCAGAGAGCAAGACAGTCCAATTCATCCATGAATCAGTCCGAGATTATCTTTTGAAGGAAAACGGTATTCAAATGTTATGGCCTGGCTATTCCAAAAACCTCGAAGCTCGGAGTCACGACAAACTAAAGCAATGCTGCCATTTTTACATGAACATTGACACATCGACAGTCGAAGCATTCAGCGCCGAAATCTCTAAGCAAACCCGATCTGCAATAAAGTCCTTTTTGAGAAAAAGAATATTAAAGAAATTTCCATTTCTTGAATATGCGACAGAATTCATTTTCGATCATGCGACAAATGCTGCAAGCATCATCAACCAAGACGAATTCCTCAACAACTTCAACCTTACATCGTGGATTAAATTTAATAATATCTTCACCAGTAGAAACAGTTATGTATACCCAAGAACAAGCTTATTATGCATACTGGCAAGGGATAACTTTGCCAACCTTTTCCGTACGCTGGTTCAGCAATGTTCAAGAAGAAAGTTCCTGGCACGATATTACCAACGCCCGCTGCTAATTGCGTCAGAGGGAGGCCACGATTCAATAGTGGAGATGATCCTTGATATGGATGGTATAGATATTAATTTTAAGGATATGATAGGCGATTCAGCTCTGACATTAGCCGCTAAACGTGGCCATGAGGCTGTTATTGAAATTCTTCTAGACTCTCGGCACATACTTTTTGGTTATGAAAATTCGGATGGTTCTCGAGCACTCAGAATGGCAGCGAAACATGGTCATGACACCATGGTCAGGCGTCTATTGGATACTGGTGGTATTGATATCAATGAATGTGACAATTTAAACCAAACAGCGCTTTCTTTGGCTATTAAAAATAACCATAAGGGAATTGCGCAGCTCCTGCGAGAAACTGGCGCCAAAGCCAACGCGGGAGACCGGTAGACTCAGACGGCACTCGTGTGGGCTGCCGAAAAGGGCCACGTAGCCGTCGTGTCGTGCATATTCTACTTGAAATGGACAACATCGAAGCCAACCACAGATGAAAATGGGGACACACAACTATCAAAAGCTACTAGAAAAGCCTACAATTCTGTTGTCAAATTATTCGTGGGTAATGAAAACGGCAGCGTTAGCGTGGATGATTTTGGAGGCCAAACACCTTTACCCCAAGTTTCCGAAGTGGGCCATGTTGTCCTAATAAACCTGCTGCTCAATACTGAGAACATTGATGTCAATAATAAGGGACTTGTGGAGTCGGATTATACTTCCGTATGATTATGGATCCCAGCTGAACATACTATGGTGACAGTGTTCAAGATTAGTAGAGAGTAGCTCTGCACCGTGGTTTGCCAATTGAGCCTCAATAGCCGGCGGTGGCACAGACTGTGACAGTGCCGTGAGAGGATTGTACCGTGTTTCCCAAGATAGCTAACCGACACTGGGCCCCACGTATTGTCTCGGTCGGCACCCCATTACCGAGGCATGATCCCAGCCACCATGCGCATATGTGTACGGCATCGGGCTCTGGCCCACATATTGAGCCAAAGCATATCTTTTGCCAAGGCCGCCTCAATTATGTTAAATTCCAAGTACCCAATAGGGGTGAAAACGTATCATAGAACTTTGCTACATATGTCGGAAGTGACCTGCCTTGTCGGCGTTGTCTGAGCCGAGGTACGGTACGTTGATCGGCGACTCGAGTTTTGTAAAACATGTCCGCGACAGTACGTCACCTTCTCCCAATACCACAGCGACAAGCTAGGTCAAAAAGCTGGCTCTGCCGTCCGACGAGTAACACCGTTTGTAAAATGTCGCTGACATCTCCATCTGAGATATAATGACATCTCTTTTAGATCATAGAAGACGATCAACTTGCCACCATGATACAGCACTTTTGGTGACGAAATGCTGCCATTATCTGATCTCACGAAGCTGCGAGACCGGTGTATACTAAAACCCCGAGTCCATCGCCAAACAAAGGGTTAGAGAAACAAGGGCCACTTCGGCGTTCTAGAGCCCCCCATCCGAGACACAGCTGATTTGCCGCATATATTCGACACGGTCTTCTGGGTTTCGGCATGTAACGTATGTGAGAATGGTACCTGGCTTCAGCCGAATTGGATACATGTTATTTACGAACCAGCTATTGCCGTTGAGGACCAGCCATGTGCTGGATTTGACCCCTTCGTAATTTTGGTCATGATTTTCCGACTCGATGGGGCGGTTGACTTGGCTTGGAACGCACGTTTTGATTCAGTGTGGCAGGAATCGCTGCGATGCACCTGATTGAGCAGAAACCAGAGTCAGCGACAACAAAGAAAAGGGTCGAAGTTGATTTTTGGGGGGACGTGTTGAAGTTGAAACCGCTGATAGGGCAGAGATTGCGACGTTGAAGAAGGCGACGCCCTTTCCCCGCCGCTGTCATTCCAATAATGCTTTTTTTTACAATGTCCGGAGCCCCCAAGGAACGACTCGGCCGAACCACAGTATAGAGTGACCCACAGAATTGATGTAAGGTTACATCCTGGTGTTGATTTAGCAATCGA
The DNA here is from genome assembly GCA_013403855.1 of Calonectria honghensis. NCBI lineage: Eukaryota > Fungi > Ascomycota > Sordariomycetes > Hypocreales > Nectriaceae > Calonectria > Calonectria honghensis. Next base: position 1,026,274 of record VTGB01000001.1, read on the forward strand.
GAGAATGAATGAGAGCGATGGGGAATGCGAAGGGGCATTAGTCTCACCGAGCGGGAGAACTGACTCACATAGGTTCCCTTTTTGTCTGAACTGATAAGACGTGGGATGGCAAGACATTGAGCTGTCAGACACAGAAAAAAAAAGAGTACGTACAATAGGCGTCAATATAAACTTTCATGGTTCCTCGGCCTCGGTTTTGGAAATGATTGTATAGAAACCCATCTGGATCACCCGTGTGATTTTGCGAGTCTGCGTTGCACAAACTCCAAGATTTCACAATGGAACAAAAGCCGTTCAATGAGAAAAATTCATCTTCTGACTGCCTCGATTCTCAGGCTAGTCACGTAGAGGATGCTCAGCAAAAGATTGATCCCGCCGCCGAGCGCAAGGCGGTGAGGAAGATCGACATGTTTGTAATGCCTGTGCTATTCACCATTTACCTTTCATGTTTTATTGATAGAGCAAATATTGGTGAGTGTTTTCAATTCAAGACGATGTTAATGATGTCTGGGACCTGCTGACCATCACAGGCAACGTCAAAGTTGCAGGGATGCCCGAGGATGTGGGTGCATCCGAGAGTCAATTTTCAACGGCCATCTCCCTGTTCTTCATCACTTACATCATTGTCGAAATTCCCTTCGTCATCATTTCCAAACGCGTCACGCCGCGTGTTGCTCTTGTTATTCCATGTCTTGTGTGGACTGCTGCAACTATTGCGAATGGGTTTGTCACCAGCGTGGGGGGACTGTATGCGTGCCGTCTGGTTCTTGGTGCTGCCGAGGGTGGCCTCTTCCCATCGCTGAACCTGTATCTCACTCTCATTTATAAGAGAGACGAAATAGCCCAACGGGTTTCGTACTTTTTGTCTGCTTCGGCCATTTCCGGTGCAGTAGGAGGCTTGCTCGCGTATGGCCTGCTGCAGATGGAAGGTGTGGGTGGCCTTCCTGGCTGGAGGTATGCAAAGCCCTCGACAAATGATATTGCTGTTACTAATTAAAGTCTCTCATAGATGGGTTTATATCATCGAGGGAGCTGCTAGCTTCATCGGCGTTTTCATGGTTTGGTTTGGAATCCCGTCAGATATTCGCAATGCCTATTTTTTCAACGCGGAGGAAAAGAAAATCATGCAGATTCGCCATGTGCAACGGCTGGAGTACCTGGGAGAAGATAAATTCTCTTGGGAGGAAGTAAGAAATGCATTTACCGACCCTAAAATTTGGATGAAGTATGTTTCTCCCCCAATGCCCCTTTCTCATTCTAACGCTTTGCAGCGCTTGTTCTCAGTTCTGTCACAACCTCATTGCCAACGGCTTTGCAACTTTCCTGCCAGCCATGTTGAAAGACATGGGCCATGATAAGCTTGCAGCCAACTATCTGACAGTTCCAGTCGGTGTCTTGTCTGCTATTGTGTTCTTCGTTGTGGCTTGGGCGTCGGATAGGTTCGATAGATGCGGCCCAGTAAGTATTCTTTGCCAACCCTGATTTAGGTACTGATATTTGGTAGATCTTGGTTGTTATCGATTGCCTTGGAATTATTGGATACGTCATGCTTCTTGTCGTCAAAAGCAATGCAGTCAAATATTTCGCATGCTTTATATGCGGTGTTGCTAGTTTCAATGGTGTTGGTCTAAATTTGACGTGGCTGAGCGTCAATCTGGCACCGCAATATCGCCGTGCTACAGCAATCGGAATCGTGGCGACAATAGGAAATTCTTCGGGCATAGTTGCCGGCCAGATTTATCGTAAGTCACCATATATACTGGGGAAAGCGTTTTCCATTGGAGCTGTCACTGTAGCACTTATTTTGGTAGCATCACAGTGGGCCTACCTTCAAAGGCTAAGCAAGGAAAAGGAAGCGATTAAGTCAGGGGAGAAGGAAGAGAACCGAAAGTTGACTACCGGCGATCGTGACGTAAACTTCAAGTATCGCATTTAGATGGTACAGTATGGTTATAAACATCGGCAAGTCGAGAGATGATTGATGAAAAGTTAGAAATGGCAATGTTGATTAGCGAGTTATCATGAAATTTCATATTGATTATCCAGGGTCATTTTAAATACAGAACTCAGACTATGATGTCTACAAACTGGGAGCCTCTCTTCTTTTGATACCAACCCAGCATTCCAGAGGTTTCTTGGAGAATCCTTCATGGGACTCCAACTTCTTTTGATATAGCGTAAACTCATATCGAAGGAAAGCGGTGCCGATAATTAGAGCCAGCTCCATATGGGCCACGTTCAATCCAACACATGCTCTAGGCCCGAAGGAGAACGGGTTAAAGCCGGTCTTTTGTCGAGCGGTAAGGCTCAACCAGCGGTCAGGCTTGAACTCTTCGACATCTGGGCCCCAGATATCCGCGTCGTGGTGAATGGTAAAACTAGGGGTTGAGAGTACGGTTCCCTCGGGGAAGTGCTCTTTACCGTAGGAGACACCCTCGGGAGCCGTGACGATGCGAGGCAAACCGAGTGCTGATGTGGAGTGCAACCTCATTCCCTCGTCCACACACTGTCTGAGAAATTTCAAGTTCTTAACCTGGCTGTGGGAAGCGATAAGAGAACCGTCCGGGATAGCAGCATCAAGTTCCTTTTGAAGACGAGAAACGACTTTGCCAGGGTTACTGCGTTCTCCGTGGAGAATCCAATAGATGACTGCACATGCCGTGTTCGACACAGTATCACTGCCGGCAATAAGCTGGGTCAAGGCCTCAGAAACCAATTCATCCCTGGGCATCAGGTTTCCATCAGAATCTTTGCTGCGAACAAGCATCTCCAAAATATCATGTCGTCCTTGATCGGCGATTCCCTTTTCGGAAGCCTCCAACCGTTTGTTGACAGAGGCTACAGCGATTCCGTGGAGGTCTGCGACGGACTGCAATCCCTTACTGAAGAACGGATCAGGCAGGTATTTGGCAAACGGTCTGATTTCGGGCAAAAGGCCAAGCGTGGAGCTCACTTCGCCTCGTCTGTTCAACGTCTCGGCTCCGGGGACATAGGTCTTTGGTTTACCAGGAATTGTCGACTCACACTCATCACGACCACGCTCAACCATTCCAAAAGGTGCTCCAAATGCTAAATCGCCGATAATGTCAAAAGCCAAGAAGGTGCACCAGGGCATCATGTTGATCTTGGTATAGCCATCCTCAGCAGGGTATGCAGACATTCGATCTAGTTGGGCAACCCACCGCTTAAGATTCTCGGTCATATGCGGCTCAAAATCTTTCACGGCTCCAGGAGAAAAAGCATGGGCCACAATTTTTCTCTTGCGAGTATGTTGGCCACGATGCCTGACATTGAAGACACCAGGGACGCCCGAGACAAAGGCATTATAGAAATAACTGAACAGGGGATTAACTTGTGAGCAAGAAGGTGGAAGCGGCGGGTTTACTCTTTCAGGAATCCGTTTCCATGCGCGTAAATGGTGCGTAAACCCTCCGGTGTGGCAATGGAAACGTGATTGAACCCAACTCGGACAACCTTGCCATACTTGCGATGAGCTGAGTCAACCCAAGCATATTTTTGGCCTTGGCGAGCACCTAGGGCAAGCCAAATGTTACTGAACTTGGACACAAACGGTCCGGGGATGTGCTTGAGGTGACGATAAGTCGTAAAGTAGGGCACGACCCAGTACAAGAGCGCCCAGATTGGCGCAATCACGCTTATCAAGGCAGCTAATTGAGAAGGCTGCATATTGGACTAAAATGATTGAGAGAGTATTGGTCGAAACTTCAGGTATCAGATATCACGGATGTCATCTTAGGCGGGTTATAAATGGTTCATCGTCGGTGTTTACACGGGCCCTGTGAATTGAACGTCGGACTTGAGCCTCCGCCTGGCAAATCCTTTAAATACGCTTCTGGTCAGACTGATACCCATCATTTACAGATAGGCGATATCCAAAAGTGGGGTGCTAGTGCGGATTTGTAGCCACGAGGTATGTCAGGCATGCTCATGTGCTTGTCATGAAGCTTACGCGTACGCATATACATCTGCGGGGAAGGCTAAAAAGAACGATAGAATGAGTGAGATCTAAGAGGGGAATGTGAAAAGCATATTCAACCATATTTATAGCCCGCGATTATAGGAGGCCAGGGTCTATTCATGAGGAAAGCAAATACCTTGAGTCATTATTTCCGCTTGCACCCACCGCAATCCCCCAGGTTTCCCAATCTTATCAAGCAAACCACCTATGTGGAGCCAATCGAGATTGTATGCACTTTCCCCGCATTTGCATCCCACTCTTGGTAGACATTCAGGCACAATGGCTCGCATTTAGGTATTGATGTGGTATAGTGTGGAAAGCTAACGGACTAATGCAGAGGGACACGGATCTATCGGCACTGGTAGCCCCCCATCTTTGAGATAATAGTAAGCAAGCAGCGGGGTAGAATGAGCCGCTTCATCGAATCTTTCGGGTGGAAATACCGATCTCAGGTCATCATAAATAGCCTCATTTGTCCATTGTGGTGTGGCACTTAGGTGGTTTTTGACTCTGATCCAACCTCGAAGACTACCCCAGCGCCTATGACTGTATCTAAATTCCTCCAGGAGAGGTGTAACTAAAATTGTCGATTTTGCGCGGATTTATGGAACAAGCGCTCGAAAGATTACACAAGAACCTGGCAGTCATCTCATCAATGTGGCAGATGAATCCGTTGTGACTTTACTGTTGCAAACTTTCGTGCTAGAGTAAAGCATTTATGAAAAGATTCGTAGCAATAATACATTCTAAGTCTATCTTCTATAATCTTAAATGGTACTTCCATCTTGGCTCCTGATCAGTGTTCCACTGAAACAGGACATACTTTTTATACTGCTGTCATGTGCAAGTTTGAGAATCCCCGAAACTTGAATGCTCTGGAATTGTCTGCTGAGTATAGCCTGTAACTATCTTACAGTGGAGGATGAGCTAATTGCGCTCTCTGGTATCACACCAATTGGGAATAGACTGAATGGCTACTCAGATCGTACCCCCAACTTCAGGTACATCGGGGGCTTTTCCCAAAGGAGATAAGCCTTCTGCTTGCTCCACTCCAGTGATTGTTGGTTAAGCTGAAAGTCAAACCGCCAAACTAGCTTGGCAATCAAAAGTCTCATTTCGTAGAAAGCGAGACTAAAACTTGGTTAGCAGAAGCTAAAAAGAAGTAGAGGTATTGTCGCAGTTGTGTTGGCAAAAGACTTACTTCCGACCCAAGCAGTTTCGGGGACCAACATGAAACGGCTGCGTTGCGTCCCTTTTATCATTCTCAAATCCAGCATGGCCCTCGAGCCAGCGCTCGGGAATGAAATCATCTGGGCGGGAATAGTTACGAGGTGAGTGGTTTGTAGACCAGTGGTTCACTCCGACCTTTGTCTGATGTTTTTCGTTAGAGATTGTCGAAAACAGGACATGTTACTTGCTTACCCAGGCAGGGATAAGGTCACCACAAATCACCTCGGGATTTGGTCCTGTGTTCCTTGGAAATGTATCTGCGACAGGAGGATAAATTCGAAGCGCCTCATTCAAGCAAGCCATCAAATAAGGAAGTCGTCTGGTATTGTCGTATGTGATCTCTTCGGATGTTTTATATGTGTTGCGAATCTCATCTTGCAGGATTTTCATCCTTTTGGCGTCCTTGGTAAGGTAGAAAATTACTCCAGACATCAAAGTTGCCGTTGTTTCGCTGCCAGCAATGATCAAGGTCTCGACAGTGCTCTGATATTCCCGAGGAGTTACGCCGCTGTCAGGTTTCAGAAAACCTGAGATGAGATCCTGTCTGCCATCGTCGATTGACTTTCGATATTCCGCCTTCTCCTTTGCCATTAGCCGCTGCTCACCTCGTCTCTTGCTAATGTCGGATGGAATGAGAAATTTAAAGAGAGGAGTGAGCCAAGGCCAGTATTTGGAACATCTGACGAAACCGCCCGCCTTTACCGAGTCAAAAATCAGTTGAACCCAGGGATGATAGCCTGAACTGTCTAGACAGTCAAAGGATTGACCAAATACAAGATCCCCCATGACATCGAAGGTGAAGAACTATGCCAGTTAGATCGCATTCAGCCATAGTTGTCTAGAATAGGCTTACATTTAGCCACTGGACTATGTCAATCGCTTGGTTCCCTGCTGCGATGTTCTCTTCGAGTCGAGTAATCATCAAATGCGCGTACTTATTGATGACATTTTCCTGGGTTCTCAATGATGCCTCAGAGAAGCCATGGCTAGCCTTCTTTCGAAGGTGCCCGTGACGAATTCTTTCAGCATTAATGATACTTCCTGGCCCAGAACTGATGCTAGAATAAAAAGTTGGGTCTTTTGTCATTTCATCCTTGCCTATGCGGTGACCATATACGTCTTTCCAAGCCTCTGCCGCAATATAAGATAGCTCATCTGGGGCAATGCGAACGACGTCTCCGTATTTTTCATGCGCTTCCTGAACAGCATAAATCAAAGTACCTCGAATGCAGTGCCAGCAGTACCAAAGGCGCGTGGCAGCAGCTAGTCGAGGGCCAGGCTGTTTGGACAGAGGGTGTAGATAGACGTTATAAAAGCCATATGTCGCCACGTAGACTATCATCTGCGATTTTGAGTTAGTTCCGCGGAAAGCCTGCTTAGTTGACTAGTTTTACTAACCATAACTGTGAAAATTGCCCCGAGCTCGGCGACATTGTAGTCACTGAAGACGGAGAAAACGAGAGCAGATAAACCCATTGTAGTTGAAATTGTATTTCATGTGGAATGCTAGTTTCTGAATGAGACAAAATGAGCAGCAAAGAATGCGATAATATATAGTAAATCTATCGGCTGAGTTTGTCGCCTATCGTACCTCGACTCGACAGCGCTTCCGAATCAAATCCCGAGATCCACAACCGTTCCGAAAATCCCGAACAACCCACTTCAATCAACAAACTTACGCTTGTATGGGTCAATAAAATATTGTTTTTAAATAGACCCGAGGATATTCTTCCGAAACGAACGGGGCAGGGTACAATATGGGTCATATTCCTGCCTGGAGCTGTTGAGATTGAGCCACTTTGTGAACCTCTGGACTTACTTGATCTATTCAAAGAAAACACGAATCATCTTTCAAATATCTCTTCCAAAGATATATACTCTATACCACCAACAAGCAAAATTCCGATTGCAATCATGAGCAACAGTTCGCATGCAAATGAGGCCGTACCGGGGCTCCCGTTCTTCGCTCCAGCTCAGTCTCCGAGCGCTGGATCTGCCAAAAGGCTTGACGAAAACACGCCCAAAATATTTCATCCATTGAGGATCAGGGGAGTTACGCTCCGAAATAGGATTTGTGTTTCTCCCATGTGCCACTACTCCTGTGCTCCTACGGGGGCACAAGCAGGAGTCTTGACCCCTCTTTACTGGACTACTATTGGTCAGTACGCCTTTAGGGGTGCTGCTTTGTCAATGTTGGAGGCGACAGCTGTTACCCCAAATGGACGCATCAGCGTAAACTGCCCGGGGATCTGGAACGATGCTCAAGAAGAGGCTTTGAAAGGTCTTGCAGATTTTGTTCACTCTCAAGGTGGCTTACTGGGAATACAACTTGGCCATGCCGGGAGGAAGGCTAGCACTCTTGCCCCCTGGGTTGCGACTCGTATGGGGCAATCCAGCGCCAAAGCTCCTGAGTCGCAAGGAGGGTGGCCTGATGATGTCGTAGGACCGTCAGGGGGACAAGAATCTATCTGGGATGGTAAATCTCGAGACGACCCAAAAGGTGGATACTACCAACCGCGGGAGATGACCAGGGAAGAAATTTCTGATCTGGTGAAAAGCTTTGCACGGGCGGCCAAGCGATCAGTTGCGGCTGGCGTGGATGTGGTAGAGATTCATGCCGCACACGGATATCTTCTCCACCAATTTCTCAGCCCAATCACCAACACCAGGAATGATGATTACGGAGGAAGCTTTGAGAAGCGGATCCGTCTGATCCTGGAAATCACTCAGACTGTACGGTCTGTCATCCCGGATAGTATGCCTCTGTTTTTCAGGATCAGCGCCACTGATTGGATGGAAAATACGGAGGTGGGCAAGAAGCTGGGAAGCTGGGACATCGAAAGCACTATCCGCCTTGCGCAATTGCTTCCCGACCTAGGTGTTGATGTCGTCGATGTGAGCTCTGCAGGAAACCATCCGCAGGCCTCTTTCACTGTTTTTAATGCCGGAAAAGAACAGGCGGACATGGCCGGCGTTGTGCAGAGGGAATTGAGAAAAGCCGGCAAGAACACTTTTGTAGCTACGGTTGGAGAAATCACGCACGCAAAACAGGCCCGGGATCTCGTAGAAGGAAATGGGAACGGGACCGCAGTTGACTTGATCTCTGTCGGTCGGCAGTTTCTAAGAGAGCCGGGTTGGGTCTTGAAAATTGCAGAGGAATTGGATGTAGACATTGCTTGGCCTCAGATGATGTCTCGACCACAAATTTCTCAGAATTTGACAAAGCTTTAGGGTAGTTTAGAGTATGCCTATTTTCAATAAATACCATGATGTATTGAGGAAAGAAATTATATTATCTGCGCATATTGCGGTTTCAATGGCAAATTGGAAGCCTTGTGGGATTGAACACATTCTTGCTCTGGGAGCATCGAAAACATGCCAATCTTGGAGGTTCGTAGGTTGTCGCCGCGGTAAAACGACGATGTCGAAACGTAGGTTCAAGTTCGTAGTTCGGAAGCTTTGTTCGGAACAAAATTCGGCGACTTAGTAAATTATTAGTTTGCGGCATCTCGTGATGCTTACCAAAATCACCCCCGGATTGCCCACTTTGAGCCTCGGCTGTCTTTCCGTATTCATTCGGAATCTTTGTTGTTACCAGATCAATTGTTATTAATGAGCATAACTCACCCCAAAATTATTCTGCTGGATGACATAACATTGACGAAGACCACCACTAAGCGCAAAAACTACAGACGAAATGACAAACGAAAAGATGAGCACAAGGGAGCGGGCAATTCGATATTTCCAGGGTCTTGTTCCTGGTCAAGCTAAACCTGGAGAGGGAACCAAGCTTTACGAGGATGTTGACGAACTCGCCTACGCCCTGTCCAGAGTGCCCACTTTCACTCCGCGCCCAATGCGCATAATTGCGATTGGAGCTGGATTTGCTGGACTGTCGATGGCAAGGGCTGTGAAAGTTGGCAATATACCGAATTCTGTCATCACAGTGTATGAGAAAGATGCAGATGTTGGAGGGACGTGGTTCGAAAATCGCTACCCTGGGTAAGTGGATTTATTATTTCATATTAAATGAGCAACGGCCTTTTATCAAGAAAAGCAAACGGAGTTGGAAACTAAACCAAAGACTGAGACACAACTGACGGAAAGTAGGTGTGCCTGTGATATCCCAGCACCGAACTATCAGGTTTGGGGAATTTTCCTTTGTTACCAAGCTGTCATAACTGACCGTGCTTCCAGTTTTCATGGTCTCCGAATCCATTTTGGAAATCCTATTATGCGAAGCAAGGGGACATTTTGTCTTACATTCGATCTGTAGCGGACCAACATGATCTCAGGTCATCCGTTAAGACGTCGCACAAGGTTGTTGATGCCGTATGGGTGGCAGAGCGCGAGGTTTGGAAAGTTACAATCACCAAGACTGATGGCAGAGACCTTGTTATTTCAAGCCCTGGCGTTACGGAAGGCGAGACATCAACCACGTTTGTGGAGGAATGTGATTGTCTCATCGACTGCTCTGGTTTCTTCAACCATTGGAAATGGCCCGATGTGAAGGATCGAACTAAATTCCAAGGCAAGATGCTTCATTCAGCCGCTTGGCCTGAAGGGTCAGATAAGGACCTGGCAGGGAAGACGGTTTCACTGATTGGAAATGGGAGCAGTGGGGTTCAAATCCTCCCAGCTATTCTCGACCAAGTATCTAAGGTCTATGTTCACATCAGAAGTCCGACGTGGATTACGACAAACTTTGCATCCAAATTTGCGGGTCTTGGAGGCTCAAACTACGATTATCCGGAAGATCAGAAAGCAAAATGGGCCGAGGACCCCGAGGACTACTTGAAATACAGGCGGGGAGTTGAAGAAGAGCTCAATCATCGATTCGGATTATATATTGATTATTCGCCTGAGCAAAGGGCCGCACGCGAGTATGGCATCAAGGAAATGGCTAATAAACTCGGAGGTGATCAAGAATTGTTGAAAAAATTGCTTCCGGATTTTGCCGTCGGGTCAGTAGCTATGATATACAAGCCTGTTATTTCTGTATCGCTAATTAATGGATTAGATGCCGCCGTCCGACGCCGGGTAACGGTTATCTCGAAGCCCTTATCTCACCAAAGGTTGAGGTAGTCTGGGGCACCGTCGAAGCTTTTACTGCAGATGGCATACAAACCTCATCTGGCAGAACCATTAGTGGTGTCGACACCATTATCTGTGCAACTGGATTTGACTTATCCAATGCTCCCCGCTTCCCAATCACCGGGCTGAATGGAACCAACTTGCAAAAGGCCTGGCTTGACAATCCGTGTGGGTATCTATCCGTCACCGCCGCGGACATGCCCAATTACTTTAGATTCTTGGGGCCAAACTCCCCCTTGGGCCATGGAAGTCTGGTAACTTCGATCGAAATGGTGACGAAATACATCGTTGATTTCGTCAATAAGCTTCAAACGCAGAACTACAGTTACTGTGTGCCCAAGGCGCATATACCCGCTGCCTATCAAAAACATGCTCTAGCCTGGCTTGCAAAGACTGCCTGGGCAAGCAACTGCACCTCAACTTACAAGAATGGGACCGTGGATGGGGAGCTAAATAGCCTGCACCCTGGAAGTCGCATTCATTATTTCGAGCTTCTGCGAACTCCTCGATGGGAGGACTTTGAGTGGAAGAGTCTTTGTGATTCTGAAGACCTAACTTTCGCATGGCTTGCCAGCGGTTTCACCAACAAGGAGGTAAATCCCGCAAAAGACGCAAATATAACGTGAGTCATCCTGTTTGCATCTCGAATCCTGCTGTGTAATTCCAACGGCTTGCTAATTATTGTTCTGCAGCTGGTTTATCGACTTTGATGAAAATTCCAAACAAATCCAACGTCCGGATTTCTTCGAGGCCGAGAAAGCTCTTCGGCATGAGAAGAATACTGCTGCGACTAATGGGCAATCGAAAGCTCGCATGTGAATCCCATTTAAAGCTTCGTAAAGCTATGCATAGCTAGTGGGGGATAGCCTTTAGGTTTTTGCATGATACAACATCTAAATCATTACCTGTCTAACTACTTATTCTTACTATTTGTATCGTGAAAAGGATTAGATGCCGTATAATCGCCCCTGTGAACAATAGTCTCAGTAATAGCGTTCTGGTTACCTAATACCGCTACGTCGCTGAGTTGAATGGCCATGGTTGACCTCACCTAACCATCATAGGTTCAGATGCGGGACATCGCAACATCAAAAGGGCTGTTTCCGTAAATATTCGTGTTGAGGTCTTGGTATTAACTACGGAAGGGGAGTAAATAAGTACATGGATACCTCCCACCAAAAATACAGTCCCGAAGGAAGCCACAAACTCGACTGAAACACCATTTCGGCAAGATGGTCAGGCAACTATCGCCACCATTCCAGACTAGAGAACTATGACCTACACATCTCATCTCCTGGTATTGGCTGCAGTGCAAACGCAATGTCTATATTGATCTTATGATGCATAGAAAAGATACCCGGTCAAGCGCCAACTAAAGCTTAGGTGTAGATTGGGAATTGTACTTCTCCTCTGCCAATAACTTCTTAAGAGAGAATATTGCGTCATTGGTCTTGGCTCGGGGAAGAGTCGAGCGTCCTTGCGGTCCGGGGTCTTGAAGAATTTCCACCTTTCGCCAACTGCCAATGTCTCCGACCTCCAATACGGTCCCTGCGCCATACTTTTGGTCAGTCAAAAGTGTCAACATCGCTTTGACAACCTCTTCTTCAGTTAGAAAAAAGTCCTTGCTCAAATCAACGTGATTTTGCGCCCCGGGGTTGTCGCGAAAAAGTGGCGTGTTGACAATGCTGCTTCATGTTAGCGTGATTCGAAATTACACAAGGTAACATTTTGCCTTGTCATGGGAAGAGGAGAGAAATCCTTAACTTACCCCGGAGCAACAGCAACAACCTTCACTCCGCACATCTCCTCCAAAGGCGCCATGCATCTCACAAACTGACTCAGCGCTGCTTTTGATACCGCGTACAAGGGAAGCACGACCGATGGCTTCTGGGCTGTAATGCTGGAAAGGTGGAGGATAATACCAGACTTTTTGGCTCGTATCATTTCCCGAATAGCAATACGACTGGCTCTGATGGGATGAGAGAGATTGATATCAAGAAGCTTGTAATTCAATGAATCTTCACTGTCATCCCAAAAGCCTGCAGATGATGCCTCATATATTCCAGCACCTGGCACCACAATGTCAGGTGCTCCACCGAATTCTTTGGCAAAATCTTCAAAGAGGCCTAACAATTGTCTTTTCACAGTAACATCGGTTTTGCGAAATATCACTTTTGGACCGGCGTCGTGCGCTATTGTTTTGAGCCATTTTTCTGCCTCAGAGTTGAGCGCAATATCTCCAATGAGCACCCCGCAACCCTTCTCACGAAGTGCTTGTGCAAATTTGAGGTTGATACCTATTCAATGTCAGTCACTCAAGGCCCCATGAACATTTAGATGCCATTCTGCAGAGTGGGTTCGCACCGGAGCCCCCGCCAGTAATGATGGCTGCTTTTGCATTGAGACCGTTGAAAGTCATATTGGAATTTGAAATTCTTCATCAGCGGCTTAGATCTATGAGAGAAAATACACGGATTCCTTTTCGTAGGTATTATTATACCAAATCGATGATCGGAACCATCGTTCCGAAAATAGTCGTCTATTCGGAGCTCTAGGGATCTTGCATGAACCCCATTCGGAAGTGAAGATGGGGCCGTTACCCCATGGGGAAACAGCGAGTAGAATTATTGATGTTCATGTTTTCTATTCTACCGCTCTGTGCCGGGGAAGCTTTGAGCTAGGGAAGCTATTTTTCGATATCAGGACCTCGGTTGTATAGATTCACCAAGCTTTGATGGCATTGCGACGAGAAACCAACAGCAAAGATACGGAACACTCGGAATTTTCGGTGTCACTGGGTGTCATTATTCGAGAGAAGCTAAAGATTACACGGGCAAGAACATTCGGAAACGCTGATTTGGGGGATTGGGAATACTTGGAAAGAGGTGTGGCACAAGTTCACCTAATCTCACCTCAAAGCTGGTAAGCACTATTTTCTGCCAGAGATATAAAAGGTCAGTTTGTACCGTCTCATATTAACACAAACACAAACAGATCAATCATTTATTTCATCTAACAACATATTCCTTCCAAAATGAGCCTCTTGAGTGGAAACGCCTTGGTGACCGGTGCCGGTAGGTTGATGAAGTTGTGTGCTGAGTCACTGCTAATTGTCCAACCAAATATCAGGATCCGGTATTGGCCGACAGCTGTCCCTTGCCTATGTACGAGCGGGAATCCAAGGAATTACGCTTGCGGATCTCAACCCGCAGGGCCTCGCTGAGACGGCAAAGCTTATCAGAGCTGAATTTCCGCATGTGGGAATCAAGGAAGTCGTTACAGATGTGACTGATGAGGCATCTGTCCAAAGGATGGTGGATACAGCAGTTCAAACTTTCGGCACTCTTGAATGCGCTGCTAATGCCGCGGGGGTGAGAGAATTCCGCGGAACTGTCTTATGTGTTGACCACGCTAACACCAGTAACTTTTCAGGTAATTGTCAACGTGCGCGCTAAGACCGCTGAAATTCCCACTAGCGACTATGACCGTGTGATGAACATCAATGCGCGAGCGGTCGCGCTCTGTATGCAAGCGGAGGCGAGAGTCATGTTGAAGCAGTCTCGCAAACTGACTGGCACACAATGGAAGGATGAACGCCGCGCGCAGGTCGGAAGCATTGTCAACTTTGCCAGCGTGTGTGGCTTCGTGGCTATGACCAACGTCATGCCGTACGTAGCATCAAAGCACGCCGTCATGGGTATGACCAGGAGTGCGGCAACAGAGCATGGCGGAGATGGTCTGCGAATCAACGCAGTCTGCCCAGGTATTGTCGACACGCCCTTCATTTCCAACCTCAAGGAGTTGGTTGGAGGCAATGAGAAGGCTCCTGTTTTCGCCAACCCCATGGGCCGACTCTGTTACCCTGATGAGATTGCCGACGCTTGCATTTTCCTCAGCAGCTCCATGTCCAGTTATGTAAATGGCGCTGCGTTGGTGTCGGATGGTGGAAAGACTGCGCAGTATTAAAGGTGCGACATGTTTGACGGTTTTACGAAACAACGTCTAACGTTCACGAAGCATTCTCGGTCGGATATCTGCCGTGAACGGAGTGTTGTCAAGGATATGTTTTGCTGCTCCCGAGTGGGAACGGGACTCTGAGCAGACCGCGAATAATTTTGATGTACTTTGACAATACTTATACAGATGAGCATATAATATAACCACAATTACTCCAACGATGTGCCAATTATGAACCCGCTCCAGTACAGATGCACTCCGACGATGTGTGTCAGAACTCGTGGTGCCCTGGCACTAGAACGTGTTGCCCGGAATGCGGATTCCTGGAAGTGAACCAAGCCCTTTTGTCTAGTTGTGCCACAACCCTCCGTTTTGCATTTCAAACCAATCACTATTATTCATTACCGTTCTGGAGACAAGGTCATCCCATGCAAGATGTTTTCAATCCCTGTTCCCCGAGGATCCACCTCAGCAGTCGATTTCATCTTCAAAACGGCCCATTATGAGAGACAGAAAAAGACTGGCGTATCCATTTGCGCATATTATATGGGATAACTTATTTTATCATCTCTTTTCTCATCCTGTGCCAGTTTTCTTCTGTTGAAAAACAAGTTGTATATCTTCTTCTAAAACAAACTTTGGTCTTATGAATCCAAGATAAACTTTAGACCCTCACTATTTCAAGTACTTTGCCAAGACCGGCTGCGGTATCCACCATCCGAGGCTTCTATCAACCGCGATGCCTCCCAGCAAAAGCAAACGCGATGTCATCCGCGTATCCGTGAATCTGAGCGCGCAGGCGTGTATCACAGCCGTCACTACAGCCTATTTTAGTAATTTGCCATTTCCCCCGCATTTCGGGACCTCCATCGGCAGTCATCTACTCTTTTCCTCCGCGTATTCTTGGGGATCCAGACCGACAGGAAGCAGGCCGCGCTAGCCGAAAGGTGGAGTAGCTGATTTTACGGACCACTCCACGTACCCCCAGCTTTTCTCGTTTGACAGACCTTGATCTAATTGCTTCTACTGCCCTTATCCAACCCCGACTTTTGGCTCTCACAATGGATTCGGGTTTCATTTTCGAGGATCAGCATCCTGATGCAAATGAAGGCCCTCGAGTAGTATCTAAAAGATCCGGCAGTGGGCAAACTCACGGGACCAAGAGGAAGAAGTACGCGACTAAAGCGTGGTGAGTGAAATGGATCTTCAATTTGAATTCTTATCGGTACTTCGGTCTGTTAACAGCGTGCTTAGTCACGATTGCAAGCGTAGAAAAGTGAAATGCTCCGGGGAAGAGACATGCTCTCATTGTCGAAATAGGTCTGTACGATGCCGCTACTCACCAACACCTCATGATCCAGAGCGGCATTCAGATGGGATGCACTCCACGGATGGCAGTGCTGGCAGCCAAAATGCTCCCGACAGGAAGCCCAGGAACGACTTTGCTTGCATGTCTGTCCCTGTTGATCAAAATGTTGCCGTGCTTTGCGACCGTATTATTTCACTAGAGCGCCAAGTCGCTCATCTGCTTGACACAACCAAACGACCAGATTGGTAAGGATTTCTTTACCCGAAGTCAGACTTTTCTGAACTAATTCGTGATAGCAGTACGCATCAATCGCCTATTCCTTTCCAAAGATTGATACCGCCTAACGAGGCAGCCGAAGAGGAGGAAGCGAGCTTGTTCGCAGTCGGCTACTCTCCAACCGATGACCTGTCTCTCTCCTCACAGGTCGCTGCCATCGATGCTTTGGTGACCAGACCTGCTTCCCCAAGTCATCTCAAAACGGCCCGCTCTGTCAAGTTCGAGATCATGGTCGAGCTTCCCGACCCCCCTGTTTTAAGCCATCTCCTCAACATGTACTTTCATGAATTTGATTGCTATTTCCCCTTTGTGGATCGGCGTGCAACAGAACCGCGCATTTATTCACTTATTCGGAAACTCGGTTACAATTCCTGCAATCGCACATTACTCGTAACCACTGAGGGTCTCCCAATCATCGCGCTGGCTTGCTCCATGTTGGCGCTCGCTGCATGTCTAGATTCAGACGAGGATGCGTGTGACGGTGACACTAAGCCTGGATGGGAGCTTTATCTCCAGTCATGCCGTGCCATGAACCATATTGTGAATTCAAAGACAATTGATCTGGACGCGGTGCAGGCTCAAGCTCTCATTGCGACATATTTGATGTACAGTGAACTACTCAGCGCGGCCACCCGAAGCCTATTTTTGGCAACGCAGCTGGCAGCCGCTATTCGTTTGAATAACCAGAAGGCTTGGCCAATTGAAGAAGTTGATAAAAACATCCAGAGACAGCAGCTGTGGTGGACAATATACTACTTAGACCGGCAAATCGCGCGCAAAAGTGGTACTGTTTACCATATCCGCGACATTGAATTTGACGTGAAAGATTTCAGGGATCAAGAGGAATCCCTGAATAACAATACGGAGCCACAGACAGTACCAAGTTTGCTTGACTCCAGGGCTTATATGCAAGCTCTGATAAATCTAGCAAGACTATGGGGGACTGTGTGGGATTCATTCTTTGCCATTGGAGCAAAGGCAAAGGGTGATTGGATGCAAATAGAAATTATGGACACACAGATTCTCAACTCCCGGCGGCAACTTTCTACTGATCTCACCTGGGAAACTGAAAAATTAGGTTCCTATATTCTAGACGGTAATTCAGAGACTCACATTCGTCGACGCCTCCAACTTCATACGGTGTGTACTTGTTTACATTCAGCTAGCACGGTTCAAAACACGAGCTAACTCAATAGTCTGCAGAGATTACAGCTTCTCCGTGCGCTTATTAGACACAACCCTGCATGGGAGACTCAATTTAACCCAGAAGCAGCTCACTTTTGTTCCCGGATTGCGCGTGAAATTATCACCGCACACGACAAGTTCATCTCCTCATACCCAGCCGTCCGAGCAATCGGTTATTTCACAACGGCTTGCATAGTGGAATGCATTTATCACTTGGTGCCAGTGTTGTGCTACTCAGACGGGTCCGATGAGTACACAGCATGTTTTGAATCCCTCAGCCAGGCCCATGGCATATTAGTCAAGCTTTCTGCAAAGACCAATGTGGCTAAAAGAGCGCTTAAAGCCGTAGGCTATGCTATAAAACGATGGGATGCCTCTGAAAGCTCAATAATAGCTAGGGGTGACCAAGTCAACGGAATATCGGGGAAAGAAATTTGTCAAGATGTAAGGTCTCATCTCTCTCTTAGCCCCTTATTCTTTAGTTTCATTTTATCGTTATGTTATATTTATTAACCGACACCTTCAAGAACACGACTGAGATGTCACATCTTGAGCCTCCTCCTGACTGCGATTTGCAAATTGGAACTGACCTATTCGGCGTTGACTTGGGAGAATGGGTAAGCGGTCCTATGGGGACTCTATTCAACCATGATCTCGAATTCATATCGGGTTCTCAATTCTGATGAAAGACTTTCAATAATTTATGGCTTACAATCGTTGGGTACGGACCACTAAACCCCATTCGATCAGAGGTAGTGTGACAGGGCGTCGAACACAAATATTCAATACTATTATTCGTATTTGGAATGGTTTGTATATAGATATTTTTCTCAGCTTGATGGCCGAGAATAAGAGCACCTGTAGCCGAACAAAAAGTATGATATTTTAAAAGACCTTTCTACACCACTCGCGTCTTTGTCTAAACAAAGGATTTTCGACCGGGTGTCCGTTTATGTGTCATTTTCTCTGGAAAGATGGATGCCTAGAGGAGGTAGTTTATTGGGGGCCAATTCTCAATTTCAGGTTTCCAAATTGGACACACATACAAAATCCGAAATAGTTCTCGGGGTATGTTTGCAAATGAGAGTAACTTGGTGGCAATTTCGCTAACGAAAAGGCGGCTAGCGCCCGAGATTCGGAACGAGACTTGTCACTGCATCCCGAGGCTTCTGGGCACACCCCAGAGTCAGTTACGCAACGCCGTTCCGAAAAGGGTGCGGGAAACTCTGAATTAAGTTGAATTAGTAAAAGTGCACATGCAATCGTCAGCCGTGAGCATACTATTCCGAATCGATCCCCGAGGCTATCACCCCAAGACGCCTTCCGCGTCTGGTGTGAAAGATCATCAGGAGCAATCACTCCAAATGGTTCAAAAGAAGGTATTTCCTCCCCCGACTCATTACCGCTATTGAACAAGAACCGATTCAAATCATCTATCTCGCTTTATCAACCAATTCCAGTCAAGTCAAAATGGCAAACCAATCTACGGCAGCAACGGATGCACTCAGCTTCTATGCAGAAGCAGCGAAAAGTAATCCTTTTCCTGCAGAGACTGTGGGTTATCGTGAAGTCGACCCGCTTTCTCATGCGATGTCTAGGGTGCCAATGAGAACCCCGAGGCGATTGAAGATCATCTGCTGCGGAGCAGGGGTCAGCGGCCTGAACCTTGCCCATGAAGTAGAGACTGGAGGCTTTGCAAACTGCAATCTTCAAATTTACGAAAAGAACTCAGCCCTTGGTGGCACCTGGTTCGAGAATCGATATCCTGGGTATGGTAACAGTATCTATTTTGACAGCGAGCCTTGCTAACTCATGAGTAGTTGCGCGTAAGCACATCTGATCATCAAGATCTTACAATTTTCTATAAAAACCGTAGTTGTCTAACATGTTTTTAGGTGTGATATTCCAATCCATAACTATCAGGTAATAGAATCCTGGTGATGACAGTCATTATAATCTTTTACTTATAACAGTATATAGTTCTCCTGGGCCCCAAACCCTCATTTCCCCAGCTTCTATACTGGCAGTCGGGATATTTGTGAATACCTGAATGATGTTGCGGACCAGCATAATCTCCGTAAATACATTATGACTAGTCACAAGGTTCTCGGTGCAAAATGGATCGAGGAACGGCAGAAGTGGCAGGTCCAGCTTGTTCGGACAGACGGGCGCGAGCTCGTAAAAGCAGATGGTAATACGAGAGAAGGGGAATCCGGAGAGCCATTCATTGAGGAATGCGACGTTTTCATAAACGCAAGTGGCGCATACAACAACTGGCGCTGGCCTACGATCCCCAATCGTGAGTCTTTCAAGGGAGCAATGGTCCATTCAGCCATCTGGCCTGCTACCTTGGATCTCACTGGCCAGGAGGTAGTTCTCATTGGAAACGGCAGCACGGGCATTCAAATCCTCCCTGCGATTCTTGACAAAGTCGACAAAGTTTACGTGCTTTTGCGCAGCCGAACCTGGGTTACGCCAGCGCTGGCTAATCGCTTCGCTGGCAAAAACGGCGCGAACAAAATATTTACTGACCAAGAAAAGGGGGATTGGTCAAGGAACCCAGATGAGTACTTCCAATACAGGAAGGAAATTGAGAATGAATTGAACGCGCGGTTCCGCCTTTACCTTCAAGGCTCGGAAGCGCAAAAGAACGGCAGGGCATTTACCGAGCAGAAGATGACAAACAGCCTGGCCGCTAAACCAGAACTCGCCTCCCAACTGATCCCAGACTTCCCCGTTGGGTATGTTGAAATATCATCTCTGGTTTATACATTTGGCTCACAAAACAAACAGATGCAGGCGACCATCGCCAGGCAGTGGTTACTTGGAAGCGCTTTGCTCACCAAAGGTCGAAATTATCTGGGGTGAAATTGACACATTTAACGAGACTGGCCTCAAGACCGCCTCGGGAAGACAGGTTGATGCTGACACCATCATCTGCGCAACTGGCTTCAACATGGGCTTTGTGCCCCGGTTCCCAATTATTGGTTCACATGGCCGCGACCTTCGGGATGACTGGACAGAGGATCTTCCCACCGCATACTTGAGCGTAACGGTCAGGAATATGCCCAACTACTTCGTAATGATGGGCCCAACAAGTCCATTAGGCCATGGCTCAATCATTGGCTCTATCGAACATGTTACCGGGTATATCAGAAAGCTCATCAGAAAACTACAGACCGAAGCGTACTCATCGTTTGTTCCAAAGTCTAATGTCACTACGGAATGGCTGGAGCATGCCAGGAAGTGGATTCAGAAGACTGTTTGGGTACAGTCATGCAACAGTTCCTTCAAGAATGGCGAAACTGAGGCCCCTGTGATCTCACTCCACCCGGGTTCCCGGCTGCATTACTTTGATCTGCTGGAGAATCCGAGACATGAGGATTATGATTGGACACCCTTGGTCGGAGGGTCAGGGAGTTTGTTTGCCTGGCTTGGAGACGGCTTTACCGAAAGAGAGGCTTATCAAAAGGGAGACTTGTCGTAAGTTTACTTGTGAAGTACCACCAACAGCACTAACATACATCCCAGCTACTACCTTGAAGACGGCGCTCACCTGAAGCAGCGAAGCGAAAGGGACTGAAACACAGGTTTACTCTCAAACCTCTGTAAGGTTAAAGTAGCGATGCATGTGTATGCATTGGGTGGCTTGATGTGCAGGGAGCTCCTTCAACTCAACGTCCTCGGTCATAGAAAGATATACATGTATCCAACCATAGAGCTCGCAATACTACGTAGTTTGACGCTTATTTATCTACCTCATTTGAAAATAAAATACCGTTTTACATAGAATAGTAT
The DNA here is from genome assembly GCA_013403855.1 of Calonectria honghensis. Taxonomy (NCBI): domain Eukaryota; kingdom Fungi; phylum Ascomycota; class Sordariomycetes; order Hypocreales; family Nectriaceae; genus Calonectria; species Calonectria honghensis. The sequence goes on from VTGB01000001.1 coordinate 1,047,102, forward strand.
GCAGTGCCATGCCTGTCGTAATTGCATTGTCAGAAATCATTTGCTGAGGATGTGGTTCATTTGGTTTGGAAAGCACAAGAAGCCCAACGAGAGGCGCTAATCCAAACTTTAGATTTCTTCTAAACTTTTGGGGAACTCCCCCCAAGGAAATTATATAATTGTACAGATATAATTTCTTGATTGACTTACCAAGAGCTAATGTTATTGGCATCAGATGGATGATCTAGAGCAAAGGGAATTACATACTACGTACACTACGAGTGCTCACGGAAACTCGAAAGCTTTTGACATCCACAGACTTTTATTACGTCTATATCAAATAGATAATATTGAACTAATGATTATATGATCCAATTCTTCCTTCGGGCTCCCTTTCTTTTCTTTTTTTCGCTCGAGATTTGAGGGTTTCGGTAAGACCCCCTTCCCACCCCATGATTTCGGAAAGGAGCTGTCCCTTTGCGGGGGCTACTCTGGTTAATAATTCGTCTCATTTTCCAAACAGGGACATCTTTAAAATATCTTTTGGTTTCGCATGGTCCGAATAGCCCTCCGAGCTGGACTGGCCGACCCTCGGCTAATTCGGAAGGTCGCATTCCGTTTCGGAACATCACCGAATCGACACCTCGAAGCTAGCAGCTGACCGAAAATAGTGGCACTCGGGGCTTGATCTCAATGATATAAAGAATTATGGTATGCAATCCGACTGAAGTGATAATTGAAAGCACAGTATACTGTGTTATTGACCTGTCAATCCATTAACAGAATCTCAACCTTCCCCAGAACCAGCTCGCCATACACCCCTGTTTATTTATTACAACAAGGCAAAGACGCAAAAATGCCAATCAATGTCCAATCTGTGAAGGTGTCGGACAGTGTTCGCACCGCTCGCCTTGAGCTTGCCGATTGCCTCGAGAAGCAGTTGGCAAACGACAGGCAATGGTATGACTTCCCAAGTCCCCAGGCCTATCGAGACGCTCGCCGAGACGGCACAAACGGTTTCAAGAACCCTGTTCTAAACCCAAAGGCCTGGTCACTGGCCACAACTGGACGTGATGGCCATCAAATTCAACTTCGGGTCATTGAGCCGCCTCGCCCGTCCAAGGGCGTGTGGCTTCATTTCCATGCAGGTATGTCAAGTTGGAGCTAAAGCGGCAGGTAGAACCAAGCTGACTAATCGTATTTACTTTGTAGGTGGTTTCGTGATTGGGAGCAACGCCTCTTACGATACTTACCTCACCCATCTGTCTGAAGCATTGGATCTGACTATGGTCTCGGTGGAATACCGTTTGGCACCCGAGAACCCATTCCCCGCAGGGCTCAATGATGCTGTGGATGCTGCGCTATATGCGCTTTCAGCGGAAGGCACAAAAGCACTCGGAGCGCCCCTGCGAGTGCTTGGTGGAGAGTCAGCAGGTGGCTGGTACGCTGTTAGTGTGGCGTTGGCCCTGCGAGACCAGCATGGCATCGATGTCAAATCGCAGCTTGTTGCCATTTGTGCAGGATATGGCATCTATGATTTGACTTTTACTCCCTCTATATTCTCGCACAAGCGGAGCATTGTGTTGAACGGTCCAGATATGATCAAATTTGTTGAGGCGGGTTTCAGCCATGTGAGCATGGCGGACCGAAAGAAGCCCGAGGTATCACCTCTATACGCGGATCTAAAGGGACTGCCTCCTGCTCAATTTCTGGCAGGTGATATTGAGCCTTTGCTTGACGATAGTTTATTCATGGCAGCAAAATGGGAAAACGCCGGAAACGTGGTAGATCTGCGTATCGTCGAAGGAGGATGCCACGCCTTTACTTTGATCCCAATGGGAGATGCAACTCAGGAGGGTTTGCAAGCCCTTGTTGGTTTTGTAAAGACTCAGCTGGATGCATTCGTCTAATGCAGGAGACGAGGCGGACATTCTCTCCTAGCCACCCTAGACTACATAGTGAATAGGCAATCTATTGGAATACTATTGCCAACACAATTGGTCCCAATCTCACGTAAGCGGGAATGCCATCCTGAAGTCCCTTTTCTGCATCTTGACGCTGTCCGTATTGGTGCACGTTGTACAATGGCGTCCAGATAAATGACCCAAAACATCAGCATCGGTATCAGTGGCAAAGTGACACACTTTCCCAAGTCCGGTACAAATTGTAGCCAACTTCTAGCACTTTGAATGCCGCAACCTCGATACCTCCAAATGACTCTTTTACTTGCAGATGTATAGAACGGTTTTCTTTTCTTTTTTCTTAGATTTTTGTTAAAGGTTATTCTCACGTTCTACCTCCGGTCATGTCAATATTATTGTGGCCTGGCACTGATTTTCAATACGGGAGTTGTAGTGGTAATCCTTTTTCCCAAAAGGCACTATGAATTTATTAAGTTAAAGACAACCAATAGTGTACACCTCAAAGCGCGCGCTTTGAATTTTATTCATTTGTTCGGGGTATCTGTTCAGCTTCTCCATGCACTATGAGTCTCGACTCCGGGAGTATCGCCTGAAAGGACGCCGGCGCCTTTCAGGTAGCAATTCCCCGGCGCATCATCGCCCCACGCGGCACTAATGTTGTTCCAGTCGGGCACGTAGTTGACGGCGCTGCAGGAGTCGCTGAGGCTGTAGCGGCTGTTCCAGATGTTGCAGGCTTCGATGCAGCTGTTGAAGTTTGTCGCAAAGAGCGAGTAGAACGGGCTTGCCACGAGATTCGCGTTGCATCGAACTGTATATTCTGTTCTGTTCTTGGGACCTGGGTTTGGGAGTTAGGATGCCGAATTCATTCTTTGCATGCGTGGACCTACTTTGTGTCGTGTATGAGCTACCGGTCGTATTTAGCTCTTGGCTCGAGCAGCCGTTCGTGAGATAGGAACTTGATGTCGTGTCGTTCAATGCCTCGTATCCACTGTTCACGGCGTTGTATTTGTCGTTGATTTCCATATATTTGCTGTTCGCATCGTTGTACTTGCTGACAGCCACCCCAGTGCCTACGGCCAACCCAATAACGGCAATGGCCAATATCGCAACAATGATGGCCAACACGTTGGCTGACAGCCCGCAGGCCCATCCCCTCTTTTTCTGCTCTGGCACATTGTAGAATCCTGGCTGGTATTGCGGGGCACTCGAATAGGGCGAACCGACAGACGACAAGTTATAGGCTTGTCCTGGGTATATGTGTTCTTCGGGCTTCAAGTGTGATTGCGAGTCATCTAGCTGTTTTCCTTCGGGGTGATAGACCTCGGGCGCAGCAACGGAGGGTGCGACTTCGGGCGCATCGCCATACTGGAAGTGGTGTTTGGTCAGCACATGTCAAATACACCAAGACCCGCAGCCTCAGACTCACTGGGCTAGACATTTTTTGGGCTGCTAGTGACCAGCACACATTCGCCTGAGCACTGGGACAAGTAACGACTGAAGCAACAGGTGCAGTTGTGGAGGAATGAACCAACGCCGGTGGTGGGGAATCGTTGGGTTTTCTTTGAGGATCGGCATGGCGGCAAGGACCTAGACACAGCTTCTCATGCCAGCTATGTAATTTGGCTGCGCGTTACACCGCATCCAACCTTGTTCCGAGTGCTGATTCCATGCCAGCTGGAGGCATAGAATCAGGACTATGCACCTGGGCCGCACGTGCTAGGTTGCATGCAGTTAGCCCAGCTTACAAGGCCATGGTGGCAACCAAATTTATCGCGACCCTTCGACGTCGACTTGGCCCCCAAGCAGCGGGCGGCAAGGACCGCACCAGCCAGGATTGCCCGGCTCCTGGCTGTCGCCTTACAGGGCGCCCCCCTTGTACCGGCGTATTGGGGCTGGTCAGATTCGGAAGACGACTTACTGTATCCGTCTCCCCCGCCAATCCTCGGAGGTGGATGGCTACAGCTCAAAAAGTTCCACCGATATGAAACCCGCTGAGTGGATTTTGCTCTGCCAATGGAAACGGCCCGCCAGTCCGATCCATCCTCTCAGAGTATGCAGGCCAGCCCCCCTGCGAGGAATCAGGCAGCTTTGAGCGAGGTGCGGCTTAAATCTGTTGCATGTGCTGTGCGCGAGCTGAAGGAGCCGCCCCACGCCCCACGAGCAGACAGACGCGTTGCCTTTCCAGTAGCAGCCCAGGAAGCTGCCCACGAAATGCCCAGAGCTAAATCGCGCAATTACCACCCGCGGATTTGAAAAGACGGACCAGTTAATTGCGTGAGCTGCTGGACGTTGCCGAGCGCTGGCGACGTTGATGATGGCTAGTCACTGTTGGGATTGTATTGGCTAGCCGCTTTTGGTGACCCTTACTTTTGTCGATGCCAGGCCTTGGCAAGCGGTCCCCCCAACGGCCAAGCGCCTGGGCACTGCGCCTCTCTCCATAAATAATACTGCCGGCTGTGACGCTGCAGAGTCGATTTGATGCTTGAATGAGGCGCCGAAACTGGCGCCCGCCCGCCCGCACAGCTCCGCCCGCCAGTGTGTCGCACCGGGCACTTTCAGCTGCCGACATCACTCTGCGGATGACAGCAGCTTCTTCTGCCGAACATTCCAGGGCGCATTCTCCCCGTGATTGGTCCAAAGTCGCTGAGGTCATTTGTGGAGGCTGGAACCGGTGATCTTGCCCCCGGGGAGCCAGGCTGAAGTCATCTTTTGACGCAGCGTCACATTATTCGCTTCAGATGCCCCCATTCGTCTGCTGAGCCGCTGTTGTGCCTAGTTCGCGCGTCCTGAATGGGCACGGACTCGCGAGCATCGCACTGGATTTTCAGCAAGTGTTGTTACACTTATCTCACTGCGTGCACTTGTGCGTTTGGGGAAATGATTGGACCATGGTGTGATTAGATGTGGGCGGGAAAGCCAGGTTCCGAACGGCCAAGGTTCAGCTAATAAAGAGGAACATACTAGCAAATCGCCAGTTGGTTGGTAGCATGCACCATGTAACTGTAAGAATCAACTAGTAGGAAGTTGGCTTGAGCTCGTCTTTTGCTCATTGGTGGTAGTTCCCTCCTGCTGGAGCCCCCCCTCCCCCTGGGAATTTATTCCGCCACAATATGGCTTACATTGCGGATCCTGCGAATTATGGCGTGGTCACAGATTTTGGCATGATGGCCAAGTTGATCATGTCTTGTGTATTTCAGGCTCCATCTTCCCAATCGTGCGTTCTTATTCCGAGAAATGTATTCCTTTTTGTTTGAGATGTCTTTCGTTGTATCTGTGCCGATAAATACCCACTACATCGCGCTCCAAGTTGGCTAGCACCAATGGACCATCAGCAAGCAAATCTGAAACTAAATAGCTGCAACATGATTCTTGTTGCGAATTTCTACATTCCTTTGATGATAATAGTCACACTATTATTTTACATAACTCTTTATCGAATTATCAAAGATGGATGGATGGAGTATTTTCTCGTCTTCATTATAGTGACCGAGCATCTTAATGAACTTAGTGTTTTGTGTAGAGATTTGACTTGGCAAAATAGATGCCCCTAGAAAGAGTATAGGACAGAAGCATTCCCAAAACACTCTAGAACGCATGTCATCACAACAACTGTAGGTTTTGCGGTTTGTCTCTTGGTAATGGTTGATGAGACAGTGCTCGCACGAAGTGTGGTTGTGGACACCTGGTCCGGATACAATTGGGTTAGCCGTGAAAATCTTATCGCCCTGACCAAAAGAACAAACATCTTCATATCCTCTGCCAAAACAAGCTTCGCCCTTGTAAATTGGAGATATGGTTAGCCCGTCACTACTTAAGATGTTTATTAGTGAATACATCAGCTTGAAAATAAATGATCCGGCCATTCTAAACACCCAGTAGTGTTTGTGCCACCCACTCTGCCAATCGTATATTACCTTGATATAGTTGGCTATGACTGTCCGCAGGTCAGACAGTAAACTAAATTGAAACTGACATCACATGAAGCATATTTGCCACAGTGCTAGGTGTCCATAGAGTCGCCTGACACCTATTAGGCTTTGTCACGCTTATCTACGGCGTAACACAGGGCTAAAGCGAGTCCTTTCGTATTTGTACTCGCGACTACCAAGGCTAAAGGGAAATCAATTACACCATCCTTAATCCTTAAAACTGAGAGAAAACAACGGACGCCGGGGCGTGAGTTGCCACATTCTGATGACGGAACCAGCAGTCCTGGACTGCTCAAACACGTTCGCCCCCCACACTTTACCAGAGCTCACAAACCGGCTCCTTCTTGGGACAATTGTAGGCCTCCTTAAAGTCGGGCGAATTATCCAACACCAACTTGATGCGAGCTGCCCCCGGGCTGTGAACGTCCGAGGATAAGGCGCTCAGCGCGTCGATGGGTGGAGTGATGTCGCACCACGCCTGCCCCCACATGAGGAAGAACAGCTGCTCATGCGTGAACTTGTCGAGCCCGGGGAGACTCTTCCCCTTGCCCTTATCAGCCTCCCACTTCTTCCACGCGGCGAAGCTCGACACGACGCCGCCCGCATCCGCAATGTTCTCGTTCAGCGTGTTCGCTCCGCCAACGGGAACCTGGGTCCCGTCGGGGGCCGTGATGGTGAATTTCCCGTACTGTTCAATGAAGCATTCCGTCTTGTTCTGGAAGGCCGCGATGCTCTCCTCGTCCCACCACGTTGTGTAGTTGCCCGTCTTGTCGTAGAGCCGCCCGCTGCTGTCGAAACCGTGGGTAATCTCGTGGCCAACGATGCTGCCCATGCCTCCGTACACCATGTACGTCGGAAAATCGGCATCGTAAATAGGAAACTGCTGGATTCCGGCAAGGAGCGTAATTTGGTTTGTGGGAGGGTTGTAGTACGCGTTTGGCACGAGGTTCCCTGATGAAAACAAGTCCCGGTTGTACGGCTTACCAAGACTAGCCCAGTCATTGGCAAGGGTTGTTTTGGCCATGGCTAGCACATTGATGAGATGGGAATCTGTGACTTCGTAATTAGCGTAGTAGGACTCGAGCGCTGTTGGGTCCACTGCATCTGGTTGCGCGGGCAGGCCGATCTGATCAACAATGGCGTGGAGCTTATCTGCCGAAGCATCCTTGACCTTGGAAGTAGCCCACTCTCGAGTCTTGATGCGCTCGAGAAAAGAGTTCTTGAGATAATCCACAATCTCACCGGTCAAATCTTTGGCCTTGAGAGGTAGGTACCTGTCGACAAAAAATCGCGAAAGGATCCACGTGAGGCCCGTTGGAGGATATGCTACTCCTTCAGGTGATGCTTGGGTCCACCCAGCACCGTTGTCGAGAAGCGAGATGCACTGATGCCAGCGAGGTTCAATGTTTTCGAGGTCTTGGCCGTTGAGCTCCCTTTCGAAAAAGTTGTACTCGTAAGCCAACTTGGACTCCACGTAGGGCGATAGCCAGGCGATGCCCTTCCACACAAAGAAGGCCTGCAAGGTCTCGGCGGATGTCTCGGAAATGATCTGAGAGATGTTGCTGTAGTACTTGGGGTACGGAACCGCCAGTTTGTCTGCCTTGTAGCCTTCGGGAGCCAACTGGCCGAAGACGTATTCATAGTTGAGTTGCGGGGCAAGCTTTTGGACTTCTGCCAGCGACATCGTCGGCCTGTAATTGGGAAGCGTATCGTTCGCATCTTCTGCAGCTGCTGCCTGCTTGGCCAGATATAGTTTAATCTCGAGGTCTACCACGGAATCTATGAGCGTGCTTGCGTGCGTGACGGTCATGTTGTCTGGGTGCACGGCCGAGATGAGCTCGGAGGCGAGCTGTTTGTACTGTGGTAGCGCCGACTCGACAGTGGGAATGGTCGGCTCAGGTGGCGAGAACATGACAATCACTTCTTCGGGGTTGTAGACGTTTTGAAGGCGCAGTGTTCTTTGGAAAGTCGAAATGCCCAAGGATTCAAACAGCACAAGAGCTTTGCCGACCGCAGCGGAGTGATCTTGGGGTTTCTCGCTGGATGACTCGGTGACCGGAAAGGCGTCGACAATCTGTCCAACAAACTTGGCCAAAGGTTCAAGGTCTTCGTTTTCTTGGGCAGTGTAGTTTATGCAAATTTGGTATGTTTCCTGGAGCCTGGTAAAGATGCGCTTGTCCGCTTTGGATTGGTCGTCGGACAGGTTGACGGTGATCCAGCCAGCTTCTGGGCCACTGGGATAAGGACCCTCAATGATCTGCCTGACAGCCATGTAAGTATTCTCTCCTGTATTAATGAGACTATCCGTTGCGGTTCGGCCGGCTGGAATCTGGTGACGCGAGGCCCAATTGCCACAGGCGACTAGATGGAGTTTCGAGTTAGTTCTAACACAGCGCTTACAATAAAAGGCTATTTACATTTATCAAAATCGGTGCATGGGTCGATGTCGGTGTAGTTTATCGCAAGGTTGGAGAGAACTTCGGCCGCAATTTTGATGCAAGCTGGCGTAGTGCAGAGGTCAGTTGACCGAACGTCCATGGTGTTGAACGGCGACATGATGGGTCTGGGAATTCCCAAGAGGCCTTGCGCGTGTTGAGAGGACAGGATGTCAATGGATAGTGAGGTTCTTTCTTGGTCTGGAATTATTGAATTAAAGAAGAAACCAAGGACCAAGTACCAGGAATAATTCCCTTGAGATGGATCTTGTTTGTTCTCCATTACGATGCGAGCGACCTCCCCTTTATTATTCATCAATCGCCGCGGTTTTCCATCGCACTGCCACAAGCCACTGAAGCTGTGCAGTCAGCTCTTCTACACTTTCACTGTGACTGGCGCATACGGTCACATTGTGATTTCGGCCTGTGGAGGCTAAGCAAATTGGGGTTTGTGCCACACTTTGCCTCTCAGAGTCTCTCACGCTCGCGGGACGCTGGTCCAGCACTGGAGTCCCGTCCGCTGGCTGAGACACAGTCGGCTTTGGCTGCCTGTTAGAAGCGCGCGTGGTGCGGTCCGATTGGTGAAAGCATGAAACGGCTAGGCCGTTATTGGTGCCATCTTTCAATTTTCTACGTATATGCGAGATGTAGAGTAGCATCGCAGCTGGTGGTTGGTCTTTTTTTAGCCCCCAAGTCCCAGAATAGCACCAGCACTTGTGTACTCGATGTCACTTGAGAAGGATATTAGTGGCCTAAATTCCGATGTTTGGTTTAATAGTGGGTTTGCCCGCTGATTCTGGCTGAATGATGTAATAACCATAAGTTTTGGATCATTTGCCCACCTTGTCCTTATTTTTGGTTGAGGTGTATTATCATCGAGCCGTACATAAGACGCTGAAGATTGCATTCAGAGTTAGTGCACATGATGGGATTGGAATATTGAAGGCGGTCTGGAATTCTTACGATCAAAAGATTGAAATGGCTTGAAATGAATTTGAAATACACCTGACGCTGGTGGCGGTGGGTATGGCCGCGTAGGTGGCTTTATTAGCTACAGGTCATGCCGTAGTAGCGAGCCTAAGTAAATGTGATACATGTCGTCCCGATATATGTTAAAATGGTTTTGATGGTGAGAAAGAAATTAGAAAATTCGTAGGTTTATCAAATTGAGAATCGGGGTGGTCTCATCAATTGTCCCAAGGCACTCGCTGAGACCCTGGATGAGAATGGAAATGCTTCTATGGACAGTGTCAACGATAGCACTCGTGTGAGCAGTTTCAGTAAGGCTGTATATGGGGCAAATAGCGATTCCAAAATACGTCATTTCGTGCTTTATATTCCCTCAATGTGAGCCACAAGTTCCATATACTCACATTTGCTCGGACATGCCTACCTAATCTCCCTTAATCCACTGAGTCTGGGCAAACAGTAGTTGTCATTGTATATAATATATTAAAACATTCACCTATCGCTGCTCGTTGCGGCTTAAGTTTCCATCCTCACAATAACGGGGAGGTTGTGAACGCGAAGGAAATGGTCATGAATGTGGTTGAATTGCTTGAGATTACAAAACAGAGTACTAGCTCAGATATCATATTTAACTTCTCGTACTAGAGAAAGCCTGGGCTCGGGTTGGAAAGATGACAGGCATGTTTCTAGGCGAGTTCTTTCTCGATTGACCTGGAGTAAAACTGTACGTCTTTCTTGCCCGGGAAAAATCTCCAGAGATTCCCGATTACAACGCACAAAGACAATCCCACCCCATCAGTTGATTTCTCAATCTGCGCCCTTCATCTACGTATTTCATGAAGGAAGAATCGCTTTAAATGGGCGAAACTACTAGAAGCCAGCATCAACCAGGATCAGGTCGTCCAACAAAATATCAACAGAGTCCCCGACAGAACATGTCGCCGAAATGGAAAATCTGGCTCCATCACCAGGCGGGATGAATGTAATTTCTTTGGATAAATACCATTGGCAAGGTGTCGAAGCTCTAGCAACCTCGGCGGCGTTGCCATTTACTGTGATTGTGCATTGTCGCGGGGCCGCCGACGCAAAATGCTGCCCGGTACCTAGGGCATAACTGAACCTCAATCGATATGTGTGGTCATGCCTGACGTTCAGCACTGCAGCGCTGACAGATTTTGCGTTGGTGCCTACTCCCGTCCATTGTCTTCAATTTATCCCACATTAGCAAGCATTCTCACGTTTTAGGGAGACTTCGGGCACGGGGAACAGGAATCCTCTTACAGATAATGCGCACTGCCTCCATTCCCGGGGCAGGTGTCGGAAGCAGCCACAACTGCGGGAGGTACAGCGGTTGACACTCGAGAATACAAAGTCCAAGATTGCATGTTTCCGCTTTCAAAGTCACCGTCCGGTACCAAGTTTTCTGGAGTGGGACTAGATTCCAAAACTGTACTTGTCGGGGGCGAACCTGAGGTGGAAGGGAAAGTACCAGGTCCAGTGGAGGTATCGGGCGGAATGGAGGAGAGATCGAGCGTGGCAGAGGATGTCTCGCTTGGAGCTGAGGACGTGTCGCCCCCATCAGAAGGTATATCAGTCGGAGTGGGTGCAGTAGTGAATGTATTGAAATCCAAAGTAGATGTTATTGACGCCAATGTTGTAGGTGACAGCGCAGCTGGAGTGGTTTCCGTAGAAATCGAATTGGGCGAAACCGATACAGAGTCGGAAGTACTGATGATGTGAAGAACATCTGTGCTTGAATCTATAACAGTGCTCGTCTGATATGTGACAGCACTACTCTGCTCGGTGATCCCATTCGTTAGGAGTGAGGTCGTTGCAGCTTTGGGGCGACATTCCTTTGCTAGAACAGAACATGGTGCCAATACCAAGGCAAGCCATATTTGAGAGACCATTGCGACAATATCAGTGCCTGTCCAGTCGTATTTGCAACGGAAATTAAACCCGGTATTTCCATCAAGCGACAATCAGAAGTTAAATAGTTTACAACCCTGGTGCGAAAATGGATAACAGAGCATTTAAGCTTGGGATCTCATGCAAGCGTTACTGAATTGGGAGATGGAAACCTCACTACTCGAGGCTATAATTATTTTCCGAAATTTGGGTGGATTGTGCTAACGTGTGTTCCGACCAGCCCAAACTAGACGATGTGGAAATTAAAAAGGATTTTCCTGGGTAGTGGTTGATTGGCGAACGATGGAAGGTGGCATCAGCTGCACATGGTCTCGCTGTACCTGTCAATAGTCTACATTTAGTTCGGCTTGGCTGCAGGTAAAAGCAAAGATCGAATCCGAAGAGGAAATTTGACCATCCTATCATGTCTTGGCAATCGCCACTGGTGCAACATTATGTGGATACCTTTACAAATAGTGAGGATTCGCTGACGGACTACACTCAAGGTGCCATCCGCTGAGTTTTTCACATTGAATACAGTCAAACACGGTTTACACTATGGTGGCAAGGCAAATGCAGCATTTTTTAAATCTGACTCTCTTAAGAACGAATATGCTTTTCACGGCCAGCCCCATATCAAGTTCAAGATTACCAATATAGGTAGTTATTGAGGCTGGTGAGATGGCAGAATGACTAGCGCAGCGCCACCACGGAAGCGAGTTTCAACAAACAATAAAAGCCCCTATTGACCACTCCTTTATTCATGAAAAAACAAGACTCTTTCAATTCTCTATTCAACAGCTAGATGTGATCGATCCAAGCAGTGTGGCAGTAGTTTGGATACTAAGCTGCTTCAAATAGATCGGATTTTAGAAAGAAGATCCCTTAAACCCACTGAAAGGAGTCAAGAGCAAGACTGGGGAGAGTATTCTGACAAACTAGGTCTAGTTTAAGCTGTGGTGAAAACTATCGATGATGGCTGGCCGAACTATTCATGTTACCGTCCAGGCGGTCCCACACACGACTCGGATAAACTGCGCCACAAGACCGAATGGCTTGCTAGTGTCCATACCCTACCCACAGTCCGCGCTTCGTATTACACCATGTAATTCTTTAAAATGACATCTTTGCGGATGACAAATGACAGTAACAACCCATTGAGTGATAACTTCTAGGTTCATGATGTCGTATATTTCGTACCCAGTCCGTATGCCATGCAACCCACGCCCACGAGCCTATCTACTGCCTGTCATGGTACGGACCATAATACTTGGGTGTCAGTTACATGTGAGAGTTGTAGAACGTATCTTTGAGCTTGAGTCAGGGAGCTGGCTTCTTAGGGAGACTCGAGGATAAATTCATTCGCTCAACTGGGCGAACCGCAATGATTGCCTGAAACGAACAAGCAAATGTAATTAAGACCAAATATGCAGGGTGGGACTGATTTATGGTTCATATACATGGTTCATACCTATAGCTCAATAGGGACATCGCCCATTGTTTCGTCCTTCTCTTTTCTTTTCTTTATTTTTATCATAGAAACTCATTAGTCGCAACAAGGCTTATCAACGAATCGAAACCCGGGCATCACCTATTGGATACCAAATCCAAGCCGTTTAATCCGGCTTTTTAAAGAATTTATTGGCCCCCAGTATTGAATCAGCAATAAGGAAAGTTGATTCCAGTATTCAATCTCTTCGCAATCCAAGTTGACTTTTCCGGCCTTGCAGAGAAAGCCGTCGACATCGCCATGGGCCAGCTGGCTACCACCTTTTACATCTTCTGGCTTGGCTCCACGATCCAGCAGAAACTTGACCATCTCCAGTCTGCGGGAATAGGGGATCGTGAGCAAGTACCATCTGACCTTGATCACGCCGGCTGTTGATGCGTGATGTCGGGGTCCAAGCGCTGCAGTCTCGATAAGTGGTAACTGCTCGCCCTTGCCCTTGCTTTTAACCAAGGAGCTGTCGGCAGATACCTTTGCCTTCACGTACGGAACCACAGAAAAGGTGGCTGCTAACTCCAGAAATGAACAGTTCGCTTTGCCCCCTTGGCGATTATAAAGCACCGTAGACCAGTGGTGCGGGCTGTTACCAGAGGTTGCAACAAATTTCGGCTGTTTCCCGTGTTGGAAATGCCAAACGGGGTAGGTCAATTTATTTGCAACTCCTACCATATCCATGTCAAACTTGTCCAAGACCGTCACAAGCCTCAGGGTATTTGTATTAGACTCAGTAACGTTTCCTGCGTAACACAAGATCCGCGAAGTCAAGGTGCTGAAGTCTTGGACGTTTGTGGGAATCTTGCTTTTTCGAAGCGTCGCTTCGAGAGCTAGAGCTTGAGTTGCCGCTAGTCTAGAGTCGAATCCAGCTGGCGATTTTGATAAAATCTCGTTCCACTCTTCGGGCTTTCTCACCCAATCTCGAGCCGTTCTGTGGAGGAAATTGACTCTTCCCAGGGGCGAGACTTCCAAGATGCCTCGTGTATGACTGCTGATGATCCGGGTCATGACTGATTTGACGTGCTTCTCAGAATTTTCGTCTAGGAAAGCAATATTTTGGTTGGGTTCGTCGGCCTCAAAGGCGAGCCATATTGTCACTGCGTCGCAAGAAGGCTGACCTGCCTGACCATCGGCCCCCACATCCAATGCCATGGCTAATTGAAATAACCTTGAAGAGCTGCCAATTTTTGATAAGTCGATACTTTTCCAAATCGCATTGTATATAAGTTCAAGATCAGTTGGAAGATCCGCCAGTGTCTTGCGCAGGAGTGATACTCTTGGTTCTTCCCTCAATATCTCTACTAGAGATCGCACAACCAAGTTGACCCAAAGAAACACTCCTTCTGCCTTGTTACCCAGCTCTTGGAGGATTTCATCCGTTTCCTCCGGAAATAGTGGTCTTAGTTCCTGAAATCCAGGACTTTCCTCAAACTCCCTTTGGATAAATAGTTCAATGTCGCGCTTGGTGAGGTCCTGCATTTGAATCGCGGGATTTTGTCGGAACGCATCGACAAACACGTTCCAGGGACGGCTTGCGATGCAAAACTTGACGCCATACTGGCAACTGATGTCTCTTATCATCTCAGTGATTGCTTTGTGGTCTCCTTCAAACTCGTCCAAACCATCTATGAAGAATGCGAGTCGAAAGCTCTTTCCATTCTCTGCTGCAAGAGCGTAGATGCACGATTTGAACTCTTCAAAGGTCCACCGTTGTAGCCTTGCATCTGTGCCGAGGACGCTCAAAATCCACCAACGCTTTGCGGCAACTCGAGAAATCAATGCTGGGTGGCTTCTTAAGCACTGGTATAGGATGCTTCTAAAGAGTCCCTCCAAAGACTTCTGCAAGTCATTTCCAGCACTCCAGAAATAAAACCCAGCCTCAATAAGAGGTAATTCACCTGCCCATACCTGTAGGTGCTTGTTCAAAGACGGATGGTTGCCTATATATTTCATCAAGGTCGATTTGCCCGATCCTGGCTTTCCAGTGATCTAGAACACATCGTTGATGTCCTTCTCCAACCAATTCGTGAACTCGCTCAGGTGTTGTCGGTCAGCTTCATTGCTTGAGTTGGGGAATATCCATTCAAATGTATTCTCGTAAGCTCCGGGTATTGCATCTTCTCGATTCTCCATGCCTTGAAACTCAAGGTCATGGAGAATCGCACGTTGGACATGATCGACATGGCCATGCGGACGCTTCCCGCTGGCTACGTCAAAAATATCATCAACACCCTTGAGTTGTGGGCCATCACCAAGAGCATCGATAAGGCCCTCTCGAGACAGCTTTGTATCTTCGGACTTTCCAGTGGGTAAATCAGCTAGCTCATCCGCAAACACTTTCGTCCTATTATCGATTTGAGTAGTGTGGCCTAGAATCTTGTCAAGTCGCTCTTTAACCAGGAGGGTTTGCTGATCATCATTTTTCGAGTCTTCCCTATGTCCTCATTAGATCCCAAAACTAAAATTATGAGTTGGATAGTACTTGCCAGAGGCAAATGAGTGTAGTTGCCACAATCTGCTGCCTGATCTCCGCCAACCGCTGATTGAGCGAGGTGATTTTCTTCAGCGACCACGTTCCATTGAGTGCTTTTAAAAATCCATTCAGGGATGGAAATCTGATGTTGAGGGAGCCTTTAGTTTCCAGGTCGGCCAACGCTCCAAGTAATTCCTTTGCTGTGCCTTGGCAGTCGTGGCAGAGGGCAGCCAACTTCGCCTCAGATTCTGAGAGCACTCTATCGTTATTACTCAGAACTATTAGTTTCTTCTCAGCTTGGGCGCTCAGCTCGTTCAGATCGTCTGCAATGGCCGATAATTCTACAATATTAAGGTCCTTGCCAGACAGCGATCTGTAAACCCGATACTTGGGGGATAGTAACTTTGCTCCAAAATCGAGAAAGGCGACCAGCGATGCCGCGAAAGAAATAACGTTCAATGGATCCATAACTACAGCCCCTTCGTCATGCAGGTCGGGATGTTGAGTTGTAACTCTCAAGCGGGATTTGGAGTCCGTCAGCAAACGTCAGAAAATCCGCATCAGCGCATTCATCATGCCCCACTGCGGGGTAGCTGCGACCTCACATACCCATTTCCATTTCAACAAAGCACCTCAGGTTACAACCTAATATTAAATAGAATGTACTGTATCTTCTCCGCAGACAGAACTAAACTGGGGCCAGCGTTGAGACGATGGTCGAAACCACGAGAAATACTTGTCCAGGGGCAAATGCAGTTTGTATTCCAGACAACCATTTACAATTTTTTATCTCTTGTCTGTTGTGTTATCATATACCTTTCTTTAGAGAAGGGGCACTTTTGGGTGAAAAAAGAGTATTGAGTAGGCCCAGAGCCAAGGATGCTTCATAGGCCTGGTGCACAACATCAGATGGTCATTGAACTTCATGTGCACATAATTATGATTTTGTACCAATTCCGCGCATAAGTTTTATGACTGGAAACGATGGAAAGGTAACAAAAATAACTGGCGGGTGCCAGAGGTGCAAACAATTCACGTAACCTCCCAAACGAGCAACTACGTAATAAAGTGAATGCGAAATCCGACTTTCACAATTCAAAACAAATGGAATTCTCACCGTTTAATACTGTGATCTGCAGGGGCCTCATAAAGGTGGCGTGCTGGACTCTGGTTGAGCTAACCGCGTATGTTAGCCGACATATTTAAATGAAACTAGCAATGCGTTGAATCACATCTATGCTTAGAGCAAACAATATTTCTCTCGGGCTTACCCGCTCATGCCATGCATCTATCCGGCCAACAAGATTGATTGGCATTCCAACTAACCCTTGTCATTACTCGTCAAGGAATCCGCCGGCCGACAGATGCGAATTATTGTTAGCTAAGAGACGTTCGCTCCTTAATTTCTAGCGCCTGTGGTTCGTGAGTTCGTATTGCCTTGGTGGCGGGGGATCTCTATCTAGCCTAGAATACGTGACTAGAACACTAGTTTGCAGGTCCCGCTGAATGTCTCAGCCCCTGCCGAGGCCCAACTCATGACACATGGTGGCGAGCTGAGAACTCGAATTTAGGTCAACGACATCCAAAGAGCCTCAGAACGGAAGGGTAGGCTATCGTAAACGGCAGGGGATTGGCTAATTTGTGCTGCGGGGCCTTGTCCTCTTTTGAAAAGAGGCCCCTGTGGCTGCCTGAAGTCGAGCTGTGCAGCACGCGATTGTTGAAAACAGGCTGCATGAAATACGCCCCCTTGGAACAAACCACAGCACAGCAAGAGCGCTTGCAGTGCTAAAATGCGATTTTTCTGTGCAGCCTTTCTACTAATGGAACCAGGAACCCCTCCTGTTGTTGCGTGGGGAACCCACACCAATGGGTATGGACAACCACGTCTACACCAAATGGCAGGATGGCAATTCTGGTTGGTCATCAGAATGGATGGACCTGGGAAATGAGGTCTACTGAAACATTTCGGCTGTTTCTTGGGCCCCTAACCGCATCGACCTGTTCCATGTTGGCTTTAATAATGCCTGCTACCACAAATGGTTTGATGGCAACACATGGAACGGCTGGGAGCGCCTCGGGAGCCCTAGCGTTGTGAATAGCGAGATCAGCGTTGTTTCCATGAACTCCAACCGCCTCAACCTGTTTGCTCGAAACATGAAAAATCAACTCATTCACATGTATTGGAACGGAAAGGTCTGGTCAGACTGGCAAGTTTTGGGTAATGAAATCCTTGGTAATCCCACGGGCATCTCCCGTACCGCAAACAGACTTGATGTCTTTGCGCGAGGATATGACAACCAGCCCTGGGTGAAGTCATTTGACGGCACCGCCTAGGGAGGTTGGACTTCCCTTGGTGGGATTATTTTGGATGACATTACTGTTACGTCCTTTACCGCAAAGCGTCTTGATATATTCGCCAGGACCCCAAATAACACCGTCGAACACAAGAAGTGGGAGGGCGGTGTCTGGGACGCGACCTGGGAAACGTTGTCCCCTGGGGGCAACATCCTGTCACGTCCCGCAGCAGTTGGCTGGGGCGGAAAGAACATTATCTTGGCCAGGCAAGGTAACGACAACAAGATTTGGATTAGACTTTGGGACCAGGATAACAAGGCTTGGGATGATTGGGCTTCTCTCGGTGGGGTTACGAGCGGTCCGCTGGTCATTCATCCTGCTGGCGGTGACCCGCCCGTCATTTTCCACCGCGGTGCCGATGAAGCGCTCTACGTGTACCAGTGAGCAGCCACCTGCTTGTTTCAAGATAATTGGGACACTCGTTTAATTGAGGTAGTTGAGATAGTTGAATCTAAGGGCTTATACTGTTTGGAGTACTTTTTGCATTTTGAGTGAATCAGATGATGCTAACCCGGGCTGGGTTTTCGCCCCTTTGGACCTGTTTGATGACTCTTGCATGTAAGTTAGGGATCTTAAACCATCAAGATCTGGCAGCGAGTCTGGCACCGGGTCAGTCCATACACGGTTTTGCTAATGCAGGCTGTCGGCTGTCTGCCAGCTGGTAAGGGCTTTCATCACTGACGAGCAAACAGCTCGTGCATAACCGCGAATCCCCCCTCTTCTTTCTCCTTTTTCTTTTCCTCGGTTATGCCCATCAAACTTCTTTCAATTCACCCATTCAACGTTCCTCTATCACACCCTCTGCGACAGGACCAAGCCACCGAGCGAAGCAATGCCGAAGACCAAGATCAAGCTGGAACCAGATTCCGGCACACCAGCCTCCAAGCTGACACCTGATTCTCGGGCGGAGAGTGCCCAAAACGATGCCACCAGACGATCTGCGCAAGATTCATTCCGCAAAGAAGTGGAAAGGATCAAAACCCAAGTTATGGGCAATGATCCCCAAGCTGCCATGCGCAGTCATATCGAATCTGTCCGCAAGTCTCTCTCTGATGAACCCGCTGTATTTGAGGCAGTCCTCGAGAATGGTTGGCTTGATATTGCCTGGTACAAGATATTTGCCGATGATGTGCTTGACAAGCAGCGCAATGAAGATGAAGAGCACGAGAGAAAAGTCCTTTGGACAGCATCTATTCTGTTGTTATCAGTTGATCCCCTGGAACTCCTAGATACAACGCCAAATCTTCAAGTCTCCAAGGAAGATGTCCGGGAGATTCCCTTTGACAACGGGCAACACCCTAATCCGTTCTGGTCAGCTGAATTCGGGCGTATCCTTGCTCGCATCATCACCCACCCTCTGTGGAACGGGCCTCGTCCACAAGAAAAGATCACTTTTATGCTCAAATGGGCCGTCATCTGTCGAACAGATGATCGTCGGCCGATGCGGTGCACCAACCCCACGACCTGTTGGGTCATAGATGCGCTTGTGGGAACCGTGAACACCGCCACAGAGCCAATCAGCGAGCTTCATTCATCTATTCGTCGCATGGCTATCTCATTGGGGCGAACTCCATCTGTTGAATCGAATCTGTTGGAGGCGATTTCTTCGCGAATCCCGACGCCAGCCTCCCCGAAGAAATCTGGACCAAATCAACCGTACACTCTTTGTTTGGAGGATCTGAGAATTGTGACTGCGGCATTGGACTCGTGTGAAGGTCTCGTTGACAACAGCGAAATGTCAGTCCACGCCTTCCTCGCCGCTTTCGAGTATTGGGACAAAAACGTGGATTCCTTGAGCTATCAAGATCTTTACTTCGAGAGCGTTCTGGCGCATCTGTACCGAAAGGTCTTGCGAAACTGTGCATTTGAGAACTAGGGAATACCTGGGGCTCTGCCGTTGGGGGATGGCAGTTGGGTAGGAGCATTTTGATCAATGGGCTCATTGCAAGGAGGCGCGAGGGGGGCAAAATTAGCTCGCCACATGGCGACTTTGAGGTTTTGCACACACGACGTGGGGATTTTTATGCGAGGCGAGTTTTTACTCAGATGGTTACAGGCACCGGTATTGGGAGTGCGACAACTTTGAGAATTCGAGGGGCTCGTGGGTTGTGCAACAAAGTCAAGTATTTTAGATGAAGCATCATTTTAAGCTTGAATGGCTAGCCATGCCTTGAAAGCTGGTGTTTTGTTTCTCGCTCGTAACTCTCCCAGACAACGTTCCCTCGTGATGTGCATCAGCAAGTTGTTGGGCCTGGTCAATGCATCCTGCCGGTATATTGCAGGGCATTAATTAGATTCGACCATTCTAGCCCAGCGATAGGGCGCCACACCTGCAACCTACTTTAGCTGACCTGGTTGTGTTGTAGCCCGGTCTCCTTAGCGAGAAAAAGGCGCAGGGACGGCTTTGGGGCGATCCGCCCCAGGCCGATCTCTCCCCCGGCGCACATGCATTCGATGCCAACCAGTCGGGATCGGATTTCCGACAGAAGCCGCCAAGCAAAATCGGCATCGATCTTTGCGCTAGCTCTCGTTTCCCCATGTTTACAGGTTCCATCACTATTTGTATAGTATCTACAAAATGCAGACCGAGATGGCACTCCCTGTTTGTGCATGCCTTTCTGCACGCAATCATGCGGAGCCAGGATGCTGCGGCTGAACACCTGACCCAAGTGGAGATGGCCTGCTTGACGCTTGGGCACGAAAGACGGCAGAGCTGAGGAAAAGCGAAGGCGGCATTAGCTCAACACGGGAGGGAACGGGGAGACTTTGCGCATGACCGGATTCAAAATAAATGGGAGACCTAGGAACAATCCATCCATCATCATTCTTGACCTCGTCGCTTTTCTTGTCCTCTCTTGCTGTACTTGCTCCGCCGCAGTTGCATCATCAATCATGTGGTCCACGTCTGCTGTTGTCTCGGTGCTATTGGCCCTGTACGTGCGAGGATCATTATTAGCTCGCAGACCCAGCCCCATGCTAACGGTACGATCGCAGGGCCCCTCTATCGGCGGCTAAAGCGCATTCCGACTGTCCCACCATTACAACCACAACCGGCGTCTGCACGACCTGCGTCCGCACCCACCACCACTGCTTCGTTATATCAACCATTAGCAACCCAACCAGCTGCCCCAAGAAGATTGCAACCGTGACCGACAAGTACCCCTGCGCCAAAAGCAAGTGTCCCAGCATGTGCGTGACGCGATACAACATTGTGTCGCCTACAACCGCCAAACCTACATCAACAACAACAGCCCAGGTAACCGCGGCAGCATCGCCGTGCCCCACTGTCACGTCTGTCCTCGGCCACTGCTCGACCTGCGTCATGCCGCAGTGCGAAAAGCTTTCAACCATCAAGTCGGAGTGCGGCTGCCCATCTGCGGTGCCCACTGTCACGACAAGTTATGGCTGCAAGCAAGGGTGTGTAGGTGGGTGTGCGGGCACCGAGTATGTATACGACACAACGAAGCCGACCTGCACATACTAGGTCAAGCCGTAGCGGATTTTATTTCAACTTCCGAATGTGGATTTTAGGGTTAAATAATGTGATTAAGGGAAACAAAATGCGAATAAAGCCGAGAGTCTTCGAATATGCTTGGGTGCCGTGTGAATTCGTCAATGCTGGGTCCGTTTGTTGTATGATCTGGCAGGCAGCCATTCTCCCGACGATGGCAACTGCCGCCTGGCAAACGCACCGGGATATTTGCGACATGCCAAATGAGTAATATTTCGATAATACCCATGCTGCCTGAATCTAAATTGCACAATGCTAAAGTTGAACTAACGTAGTGCCTGCTAATCGTGGTGCCGGGAATTATCCGGGAGGGGGCTATGCCATTCACGCTCACCAGCCATCTCTTGGAATACTCCAAATATTTAGCCATGGAGACGCTTCCTCAAGATATATTCGACCAGATTATCTTCAGTGTGCTGCCAGAAGCTGCTGAGCCTAGCGAGCCCTATGAAAAACGCGCCCAGCTCGGCTTGCAGCTCGCACCTCTTGCAGCCCTCTCACGCCGGTGGCAGGCGGCCGTCGAGAGGGTAACCTTCAAGTCTATTTCGATCAACAGCGACGAGCTGCCTGATTTCATTCGGATTTTCACTCCTGAAAGAAGACATATACTGTCCAACTTGAATTTCACCGCTCTGCTACCGCCCTATGATTCAGATGCTGCATTGCGTGCCGAATCACCGTCGGAGCGAGCCGCCAATGATGAGAGCTACACACAAGCCACTCTGTTACTGTTTCAAACCTTAAAGTCATGGGAGGACAACGACCCGAGGATAATCGAATACAACTTCAATTTGGCTATAAACTACCCAGAGTCCCCAAGCGACCGCCCGTGGCCATCAAACGCTGCTCCCTGGAACCGGGACGAGGGCGATCCGAAAGTGTGCATTCACGAAGGCCGATATCTTCACTCATACATTGATTTCCTCCGCCCCGATGAGCTGCCAGATCTCAAAAGAGTCGATAAGCTTGCCATGGTGCGGCCTGGCCCAAGATATGGATTTCGCAACATTTACCCCAAGATTCATGTTCTTCTGGCCAGCAGGATGCCGAACCTCGAGTTCATCGTGCTCAACATGTACGACGACGAGCACCGATTTCCGGAAATACGGAAAAAGAACCGCGACGAGCTCGCGGAGCATCTCCAGGCGCTTTCTCTGCCACGGCTGAAGACAGCCGATATTGAATTCTGGACACAGGGCCACCGAAACGAAGCGGCTCGCCTGGCGCCATTGCACGATCCGGGATTTGCCGATCCGCTCAGCTCAGCGATCCACGAAATCTCTCACAACCTCGTCATCCTCGCAATCACAGGTGTTCTAGACTGCACCGTCCTTCGGCCCCTACAGGGGCTGAGGGATACGCCCTGGCCAAATTTGAGGTTTCTCGATATCGACTTCCACGCCACGACGCCATCTGGCGACTGGTACTTCAAGGGGAATGATGACTTTAGCATCACGGTTCCGAAACGCCCAGAACCCAGAAATGACCCCTTGCACCTCCACGAGGAAGATTTTAATTTTCAGAGGGAAGCCGAGTTTGCTTACATGACTCCGGTCGACATCTTCCGAGGGGCCGTCAACGAGGAGACGCTCGTGCCCTTTGTCGACGCCTACGTGGAAGCGCTAGCCGTCATGCCCAAGCTCACCTCGTCGGTGCTCAACTGCCAGCTCAAGTTTGAGTCCCCCCTCGACGGGGAGCCGAGCTGGTTCAGCATAGCGTACTTTGCGCCCTGCGGCAGCGCCCCGAAGCACCCGCCCAGGCTGATATGTCCAAACTGCAACCGGGGCGTGACGCGCCAACTCGTCACTTCGCTGATGGGGTGGACGCCGAGCGAGGAGCTGGGAGCCAAGTTGCGTGCGGTACAGGACGAGTTTCAAGAAGCGCCCATGGTCGAGAAGGATATTTCAGAATTTATAAAGGAGCATGAGATGTGAGAATTAGATGTCACGATTTCTTACTGTCTTTCTTCACTTTTGGTGTCTTCATTATTGCATTTAATGTCTCAAATTTCATGATCTATTTAATATTAAGCTCAGCATCTTCGTCATTTTAATTAAGAATTCCGTCCTGTTTCCAAACAATGCCACTATTCAAATATTTACTCTCAGTACTCCGGACCAGGATCGAAAAGGGTGGTAGTAATGTCTGCAATGAGCTACATCCCCTTCAGCTGAAGCGGGCCGATTTTGTCACCGAAATTTGGAGCATTCATGGTGGTAGAAGAGGTGCTTGAACGTCTTTCTGAATGCCATCGAAATACATACCCTAGAGATCCTGCGCTAAGATGAGTTGAACCCTAAAAACTAGCATTCATTCAGAAATACGACAAAGCATAAATGTTTGAACACTCTCAATCTATGGCTAGAATTGTAGGCGTGTTGGATGTGGGGGTTTTGCCCGTTCAAAAGCACGGCATTAATATGAAACATATGATAATAGCATTGACACTAGTTTGGAGGGATGCAACGCAATATTGTATGGTATGAAAAGGGGCATTGGCTCCTGCATGTATGACCCATTTGGGATCATATCCCTCTAGATAAAGGGAAGAACTTTTATTGTCTGTTTCATCAGCATTGAACACACATCACATTTCTGAGGTACGACGGGATTATGTTAATTCGTGTATTCAATAGTACAATGCCAATCTCCTTTCATCAGTACCGACGCCAACAGAAAGGTTCGTAGCATAGCCTAGTATGCATAACTTCCATCCGCTCCGGCCTGTTTACAGTAATAGTTCCATTCGTCTCCACCCATGTGACCCGCTGGTGAGTTGCAAGAGTTGACACAATATTTAGGATCCGAGGTTCGTCTCCAGCCCTGCAAGGGATCAGCATAAAGGAAGATGGAAAAGTTTTATTGAAAATGAAAACACCAGACAATAAGAACATACCGTGTAGCAATCGGGGCACTTGTCCCAGTGTTTGTTGCCAGTGTTGCGTCTGCGATAGGCGGCGCAAGCCTTCACCGTTGCAGCTTCGTTCTGCACAATATTAGTGAGGGACGCATGATATGAGCGCATCAAAATTTACATCACCGTAGGCACCACGCTCCGTCACACGACTGAGAGGAAGGTTCCAGTTTGGCGAGCTGTCTTCACTTCTTGGCAGCGTTTTGGCTGGGCAACTGTTGGGGTTGTTGATCGGCTGGAAGCGGCTCCAGCAGCTGCCATACTTGTGCAAATCACCCATCACACTGTAAACTCAAATCTGGGTTAGCAATATTCCAAGAAACATGGCATGTGATCCAAGGCAGGGGATGATCATACCCAGCGGTGCTAGCGAGGAATATAAGGGCGGTCTTGATCTGCATTTTGAAAATGGTATTGAGATGCTTGGGTTTCTGTTGGAGTTCTGGTTTGAATGAGATTGTTGATGAGAAAAGGCAAGACTCCAACCGGCAAGTATGCTTCCTCTTTATACTAAATCTGCGCATAATATTTTACTGCATTACTCGAGGCCGAGACAGTATCAATCATCTTGAAGCGAACCATCTAGTTGGATCCTAAGTTGAACTTCGCAATCTGTCACACAGTCTGTGTTTTAAACATGCACACCGTGTTTCCTTGATTGATTAAATGTCCGCGTAAAACGTCATAGCCCTATCCGCCCTAAGGGGCTGACAGGCCAAAATAGTTTGTTTGGCTGTCATATAGCCCGTGCACCAACTAGAATTGCATGAAGTCTCCGATTCCAAACATATTAAACACGCTTTGACAATCCAAGATCGGGCTAATTAGGCACGCGGGAATACGAAAATGTGACATCATGACAGGACCCTGGGTAAACTCCATGCAACTAATACACATCAAAGATTTAGAGTTTCTTCAAATATGGACATCCGTTCACAATTTCAATAACCATACTACCTCATCTGACCTTGAAACTACTCTGAGTAAAATCAAGGGATGCCAGCAATGATGGACAGACATTCAGAACACGGCGAAATACAAGCGTCATAACTTCTGCAACTGCCTCTCAGCCGCGCGCCTTGCAGTCTGCCTGAAACAACAGCTCATCGAGGCTGTGAGCTGTGCATTAATAAGGGAGAACCATTGAAGCAATTGGTTTCTATCCAAACGCGAACCAACGAGTCGTTGAGTCACATTCATTGGCCTGGGTTAGCTGATAAGTGCATATGGATAATTTAAACAATACGTCGTGCAAACTCACGCTAGGTCATCTGCTATCTGCTGCATCTTCTGAGCTACCACAAAAGAACAAGACCTGTGCCCAATTTGTTGTGACGTCAACGGAGGCTGGCATACAGACTAACGGGTTGCACGAATTCCGACCTTGATCAACTCATATAAATACTGGCCATCTTCTATTCCAAGTTCAAACATACCATTGCCGTCAACAACCGAGTTTTCATTCCCACTTACCTCAAGCTACAACACATATCCATTGCTGATCTCTACCTCCATACTTTCACGATGCGTTTCTCGACTTGTATCCTCCCAGCTCTGGCATGCGCTACGGGGTAAATTTGTTCTGTCACAAATATTGAATATTCACTAACGCGCTCCCAAGTGTCATTGCTGACCTCCATTATTACGGATCGTGTACCGACGTAATCATCAAGGGTTTTAACCAGGAGTACAAAGAAGTAAGGCATAATCTGCACAGCTGTGGATCCACTAGGAGCAAGACTGATATACCAATGCTGTAGAACAACGACGCCACAGAGAAGGCATGCGCAATGTACCGACAACGCAACACCGGCAACAAGCATTGGGACAAGTGCCCTGACTGCAAGACTGTAAGCCAAGATACCAGCGCCTTTTGCGGCAAAGCCCATTATTGACTCTTTGAACAGAGTGCCAGAGGCGACGTGGTTGTTTGCAACTCGCTAGGCAAGCACCTTGGCGGTGATGAGTGGAATTACTACTGCCGAAAGGCTGGTGCTGATAGGAGCTCCGCGGACTAGAATTACAAAACAACAAAGAGTTTTGCAAAGGCATCTTATACTAGAACAAAATATTATTGGAAAGCATGATTTGTCCTGACTGGCCATTATCACAAAGCAATTATTAGAAGAAAGGGCCACTTGCAGCTGCAAAAGCTCCTAGCTACAAGATAAACTTTAGTGCACTATACACCTTGGCGAGAAATAAGAAATGTTCCATAAACTGTCAATATTTGATGAAACGGTAAGAATACATGGTAAAAAATCATCTCTTGGTGTCGCTGTTCATAAAACAGTCGTTCCGCTTTTGGTCTCAGCTCATGGATAGGCTGGCTGTCTCATGCTTAGAACGCTCAAATATGGTTGAGAAACCCGTCAGTGGCCATCACAAGGACCATGATTTAGGCTTGATAATGCGAGCAAATTCTTACGATTAAACTTCGAATAGTACGATGGTTTCATCTAAACGCTTAGTATAGGGTGGCTAGGTTCTAGTCCTCAATGGTGCAAAGGTTTAATCGGATAGTTTTGCGAGCAAAGAGACAAGCGTGCCATCTCTTGTGCGGCGTGAGAAATTTGATCGAGGCCTTGGTATGTTGAAGTAAGTTGCTAAATGGGGTAGAGTCTTATATAAGGCGATAGCAACCCCATGATCAAAATCACATGAGAATATATGAGTCAGGTGTGATAAAATGTGTACTCTGCTTGTGCTGAATGTAACGATACTTAATATTTTGTACGGTATCTCAATCGTAAATCATTTCAAGACTTTCTATTAACATTTATATTACAGGCTCCCGTCTGTTTGCATGAAATCAGATTGATCTGTAGATTTCATCAGACAGTCAAAGAACGACATATCAACGCCTTGAAATGCCCAGTCTTCCAGGTTCGCCATCACCCCGGGCTGAGAATCGTCGTGCAAATCGATTTCCAAGGTGTCTGGTCTCGAGAACTGGGATTCCGGCTGGTTTTCGAGGATGGGTCCATGGAGGGCACCGTGGGGTATTCCAGCCGCGTACATATTCTCATTGGTTACCCACGATCTCCTCTCCAACTGCTCCATGGCGTGCAGCTCGCGATCGCGGTCTGCGGTGTAAACCGATGGACTGTCCTCACCCATGTTGACCAATCCATTTGTTGTATGCACCGAGCCAGTTGGGCCAGCTGTGACCTTGCGTGTGGCCCGTGGTTCTTCACGCGACAAACAACCTTCTCGGGAAACTTTCACGACGCCGAAGTATGGAACTGCCATTTGAAAAATGACGCTCTCATCATTGTCTTCAGATGATTCGTCGCCATTTTCGCTCTGAGTTCTGTAGTCTCCCTCTCCTGTTGCGGCTTGTTCTTCTATCAGCATCAAACGCTGCAACAGTCTCAGGCACTCGTCGCTGAAGGAATCGTCATTGGCTTTGTGCAGTTCAACCATGCCATCAATGGCCTGCTTCATCATTGCGCGATCGCTGAGTCTTTGGTGGGCCAAAAGATTGTCAGCCTCTTGGCGCTGGTGGCTGTCGAGGTGAGCAAGCAACAGTGTCAAGGCAGCCATCAACGAGAAAAAGTCGAGCGGTCGACAACAAGAAACGATCCGGTTAAAGGTTCTAAAGGCAATGAAACGGATCAAAATCTCGCGGCTGGCGTTGATGCACGCAATTTTGGAATATTCATACTTTCGATCTTGGTTGGACCGAAGCAGATATGGCAGATGAAGCTTGGTGAGTAGGCTATAGTGGACAAGCTGGTCCATCAGACGCAATGTCTCCCAAAAGACCTTTTCCTTGTCATTCTCCAACCCGAAGAAGGTGGGTGGCATCCAAAAGTTCGTGGGCATGTTATTAGCAGCCTGTAGGAGCTCTGCGTCGATTTTTTTAATGGTCGCGTAGTCGCTACGCGGAGAGTAGTCCTCGTCGAGCTTCAAAATGCGAGACGCAATTGCGCAGTGGATGCGCTCAAGCTTGCCGATAATAGTATCAGCTGCGAACGCATCATCGGATGCCATGCTTATATCATGAGTTCCCTGTGGCAGGCCCAGGAGTAAGGAAAGGAATCTGTCCATATAGACGATTCGGAACCATAGGAACCGTGTGTCCGTTTTGGTACCTGGATCGATGGGTTGGATTGGAGGATGGTTGGGCCTGTTTATTCTCATGAGTTGCGCAAGCGACAATGCTCTTCTGTATGAAGTCCATGCTCGTCGAAGATTTCCAAAGTTCGACTCAACAACGCCCTGAAGGAGCATACACTCGAGGCCTTCGATGGTCCCGACCAGGTCATCATTACACGTGATGAGTTGAGCTACCGTAGTGGAAAGCCTTGTTGTAATTGCTGATAGGCCCTCAGAGAGTCCATCAATTCCAGACAATTTGAGCTGTTGCAAAAGTGTCGTGAATTTAAGCGTGTGCCTAGCAAGGAGAACCGGATGGGTATTGACATCGGGGCGGGTGGTGTCATGAAATGAGGTATTGGCGCCGCCGCGTATTAGACGTTCCTGAGATTTGGTGTTGACTTCATGGAAAAATATGGAGATCCTTCGGCTAGCCTGGCAGATAATGTCGATGTCTGGCTGGGAAGGGTATGCCGCTAGCATTGCCTTTGACAGCTCCCTGTGTTCAAATTTCAATGGCGGACACGAGGATGTGGCTTGGGATTCCGGTGTCAAGATGGTAGGGAAGGTTGAACAAGTAACCTAGCGGCGAATGTTAGCGGGCTGAACCGCCTGGAATGGACGACGGAATTCTTCTCGTGCTAAGCGAGCGACCTACAGCAGGGGTGTCTGAGATGGTTGCATTTGGCGCAAGCCTCAAGTCCAGTTTTGGCGAGGCAAGACCTGAAGCGCATCCTATCAACGGCGAATCTTCATGGTGCAACCCAGCGCTCTTGCAGGCGTCTGCGGCTTTCTTCGGACCCTGATTGGATAGCCTGGTGAGCATGGCTTCAACTCGAACCATTCTGTCGTCGATTTGGCCAAGACGGTCGCCCTTGACCTTCTGTGGGCCAGACTGATCCTCCGGATACTGTTGGCCGACGCAGTGCGTGCCCCTGCGCTGGCAGTTTTCGCAGACGGAGTCCGTAGTGGATTTGAAGGTGCACTTGATCTTTCTCCGCTTGCAGCCCCAGCAGCTGTTCGCACCCTTCCGGAGCTTGCGCTGCTTGAGCGGCGACGGCGTATTCATCTTGTCCGAGTCGGTATTTCGCCCAACGTCCATTGCCCGAAGAGCTCGTCAGAGTGCGCCACAGAGCAAGAAAAAAACTGGGAGAATTGAAACCGCCTGACTGACTGTACTTACTAAGTCTGTGAGCGGAACTCTAGCAACGCCAAGAGCCGAAATGCGAAAGCGATGTGCGAGACCGACGGGCACGTTTTATTGGTTCGGAAGCCATCCTTCGGCCTGTAGTGGGGTACAAGCCGCGGTGTGGTCAAAATAATTCCGCCGCGGCGGCGGAGATCCAGAAATCTGGAATGACTAATACATCACTTAGAGGAGCGAAAGCACACACGCCCAGCGGACCCACCCTCCATATCAAAACTCTAGTTAGTAGAGCCTTTATTTGCGAACGCCCGTTCATGTTATTGGCCCGCGAGCTTCTTGCTTCACGGGCGTGAGTGAGCTCATTCACCGATTGATGCTAAGTCCGGGTTTGCACCGTGCTGGCTGGAAAGAGGTGGTGGTGGCGTGGGGCGCCACGATTCAACATGGGGTCGAACATCATTACAATCGTCACGGAACAAGAAGAACGAGAAGAAGGAGGTCCTTTACATTACTGCATTACAAAAGCTTTATGTGGACTATGTAGATTTCACTTATCAAAAAACGACCTGGTCTGGGCTTGTAAGTTGTATAAACACCGGCGCCCACTTTAAACCATTCTGTCGCTTACCGCTTCCTTTAGTCTTGGGCGATGAAGACCTTCCTTGCCAGTTCAGGTTTTTACAAAGAGCTTATTCCAAAGATGTGGCTAAAATTCATGCTTGCCTTTCCCATAATTGTCAATATGGTGGTCTATCGACTACATGTATCCATGACCGCTGCTTCAACTTCCATCCACGCCACCTCACCCCTGAACTCCGCGATTGGACTCACTACGTTTTCGCTACATAAACCAAACATTAGCTCAGCGCCTGCAAGGCATGGACTTGTGGCCCTGGAAGCTTCCAAGCGAGTTGTGGTTGAAAATTTCCAAGCACCTTGCCCCCGAATATGCAATTAGGCAAGCGCAGAAGCTCGCATCACTTGAACATTGCTCATATACCACCATTTCTTTCGAAAAGTCTATATATGCATCGTATATCAAAATCTAGAACCGCTATTATGTCAGAACCCTGCGAAACATCGCCCAAGCCAAGAGTAGCGGGGCAGCATATCTCTTGCTACCGGCTCAAACTCAACGCAGGAGAAAGGTGGACATGATTATTGCACAAGACTATCTTGGTATTCGTCAGGTAGTCTTTATTCCAACATGGAATAGAATAGGCCACTCTTGATTTCATGAGCACCAGCACGGCTTATCTGCCCCTTGAGACAAAGCCCATCTCAGCATGTCCACATACAGTCAGTACTGAACCGTGGTTATATTCGGGATGTTCCATGGAACAGATTACCGAGATTCAAGTCTGCGTTGGAATAACGACACCTTACAAGCTGATCGTTGGTATGATTATTAATTATAAAGATGGACATACCGAATGCGTTGGTCAAATTCGCCTGGACTGGCTTTCTAATCCTATTACTCTTACTCAGATGGATAAGGTATATATATGTGGTGAGCTGAAACGAAGCCAAACAGCATATATCTCCCAAATTACTACTCAAAAGCCTAGTGCCGGCGATAGCAATTATTGGCTCAGTGTTGCCCAGGTTGGAATGCTAGAGTGGTGTTTTCCGCCTCTCCACAGTGTATTGTACTACAACGGAGAACGCCTCAACTAATTCCCAGGCAAGGCAAACCCAAGAGACAACACTACAGGCCGAGAAGCTAGAAGCATGGAGGCCAGTGTATGTTAAATGAAAACTGCATGGTATTGTCCATTTCGTTCCAAAGCCACAGACGAGTTAAATCGCCGTCGGTGTTTTCTCTACCTCAGTAGGGGTAGTGTGGAAGTAAAATAGCGTCCCCAAACTTGGTCCCGACTCACCGATAAAACTTAATTAGCGGCACCACATAAACTTTAAACCTGCAACGCACGGAAGATGCCGTCTGATGTCATAGACGATAGATAGATACTATTCAAGTCTGGATTTGCATTTATAATAGGGGAGCTCGTGCATCTCACTGACTGGACACGCGTACATTGCAGTTCTCGGACGCCAATCTCAATTCAGTCAGCCTGCTCGATTCGAGTGCGCCCAGTGATTAATCTTTGACGATCCCTTTGTTCTTGCATGTCGACTTTATTGGCCTCCAAGGATTTCGAATAATGAGTTGAGGAACTGGATCTCTGCTGCTCACAAAAAAAGCATATGGGTCCTCTCGTATGCCCTTTATGCCACCGTTATGTGCGAGCTGTGGGCTACTGTGGTCTTATCTAGTGGCGTGGCTACGCAAAAGCGCTGCTGCCAGATTGCGATCCACGAAAATGCAATAGGATGATTTTTATCGCTGTCCCAACTCTGGAAAGAGGGCTTGTTCAGAGATCGATCTGTGCAGCAAGAGTTTTTGATAGCACCGAGTGTCAGAGGATTGCTTCATCGCTCGGACCCAGCAGAGTAAAATTACAGGGCCTTATGTGCTATGACCGCGGATGCTAGTGGCTTTAACGACTGGGCCAGCAGCAGGTAGCGGCGAGTGATGGCCTAATTTTAGCAGTAGCGCACCTAAACCTTCTTGTCGCAAAACACCGTCGGTATTTTCAACGCCTGGACGAAAGCTGAGTAAACACGACGGCAATTTAGTGTATATCTAGATATTTAAAAACACCGAGTCTACTGCATATTCGACAGCTCCACATATCGACCGCTGACCTTGGTTTGGACTCCATCATCACGTTTGCACAGGACACCATGGGCGTTGCCGATCTACCCAACTCTGACCCAAGCGTCACGCCTGACTGGAAGCCGCTTCCTTTTCCAAGAATACCCTTCTTTGAAGCGGCCAAGACTAGTCGAATCGATGGAGAGGATGAATGCAGATATGCTGGGGTCGTGCCTCCTGACTGGTGCGGTAATGGTGAGTACAAGGATTTATCTGACTCATGTACATAGACTAATGTGAAATGAAGGTGGTAGAACTCTTGCGGCCCATGGGGGTTTCTGCGTGGCAGTCATGATATCAACAGCACAAAGACATGTTCAATCTGAACATGGGGAGAACTTGTTTCAGGATCCAATTAGCGCAAGTGTCGAGTTTCTTGAGCCATTGCCTCCGGGGCCATACCACATCGTCCTGAAGATGCGCCAAGCGGGAAACACGCAGGCGACCGTCCAGGCCGAAATGGTGTCCGCCGATAAAGATGAAAAGAAGGTATATAGCATCGCGACCATTCGACTCGGAAATCTCAAACACCGCGAGGGTCAAAAAAGCATTCAGCCCGCTGTCGGAGCCCTCCCGGACCGCGCCAAGGATTGTGAACGATGGGGGAGTGGCCTTTTCTACTATTTCAACCCGCCCGCATCCGTTGTTCGAAATCTCACTCCCAATGATAGCCCCAATCCATTCTGGAGCAAGAAATTTGGCGGCCAGCAATCACGAGACCAGTGGGTCAAGTTAGATGATGGCAATAATTTCCAGTGGGAACACTTGCCCGTTATTTCGGATTTGGTACGAGTCCCCGGGAGACTGGTCTTCTTTTGGCTTTGCGAAAGAGTGATATGCAGTGGCTGACATCCCATTTCCAGGTTCCCGCCTTGACCCTGAATTTTGAAGAAAACCCGCTGGAAACCAGCTTCAAATACAAGATACCAACTTTGTCTTTCTACATACAATTTTGTGAAAGGTTTGAAGGTCAAGAATGGTTACTCATGCGATCAAAATTGAACAGGCTACATGGCATGAGCTTTGGTCAACAAACCTTGATCATCAATGACAGGTCAGAGGTCGTTGCCATCTGCAATCAAACATGTGCCATGATCCCCAAGTCCAAGACTAACAAGAAAAAGAAGACCCAAGAAAAGCTATAAATAAGCTTAATCCAGGAGTGGACTTGCTTATTGAATACGTCATTGAGCGTAATTTTACCCAAGAGTATATCAGCGCGTTACTATTTAGATGCCCTAGCCCTAGAATGACAGAGTACTCTGGCCAAAAATAGAAGAAAATAATATTTACCATCTACACCTATAAATACCAAGATGTAGCAAAGGGGGTCACGACCAATAAAAACATCGGGATAGTGGAAGTAGCCAATCAAGACGCGATATTTGTGTCGAGACTAAATCAATGGCCACGATGAAAAGTGGCACACAAGCCCCTCATAAGCTGCGGGGACTGCGGCGGTGTTTCCCCAACATGCATTTCTATCTCATCTCTGATCATCGCCATGGATCTCAACGAGCAGCTCGCGGCGGTTGAGCGAACCGTCAAGAAGACGACGCTCAGCTCGGGCGAAGAGGGCCGTGTCATCACTCTCCAGCAGACGTTTCCCGTCAACCAGCCGGCGCTATGGGGAATTTGCACAAGCCCCGACCGCATCAAGCAGTTCTTTTCGCCCGTCTCTGGCGACCTCCACGTCAACGGCCGCTTCCAGGTCGAGAACAACGCGAGCGGAATGATTGAGGAGTGCGTCCCGCCGTCCAAGTTTCTCGTCACGTGGGAATTTGGCGGCGACACCAGCAGAGTCCAGATCTCCATTGACAAGGTCGATGAGAGCGCATCTCGCCTCGAGCTCTCGCACACTTCGCGCGTCAACAAGCACTGGGAGGAGTACGGGGCCGGAGCCGGAGGTGTCGGTTGGGAAATGTCGTTTGCGGGCCTTGGATACCATTTGCAGGGAATCAAGAACGGCCAGGAGTGGTTTGCGAACGAGGAGACGAGAAATTATCTGACCAAGTGTAGCGAGAGATGGGGTGAGGCTGCTGTCAAGGGGGGCGAAAGTCCAGAGGCAGCCCAGGAGGCTGCAAAACGGACAACAGTATTTTATGTACCTCCTAAGAGCGCTGCTTGAGTAGTAGACTTATCTAAAAGTGACGGACACGTTAGTTTTTCCTCGCTGCTTGAATAAGACGTTAGAGCCTTTTCTTGAAAGAACTTGACAAGGCCGAAATAGATTCCAAGCAGAAGCAGTCTTTGTATTGGGACTCGTTATATACGACACCCATAGTTACATATCGCTACCAAAGCTGCAGGCTACAAAGCCCACTAGGGCATATTTCAGTGGCTGCCTAGCCCATTCAGGACGCCCATGGGTTGAATTCTCCGTGTGAAGGATGAATCAACTTTGGCATCGTAAATTCATGTTAGAGGTGATGAGGAAGTATTTTCGGTTATCACGGAGCATGGGTGTTGAGCATGGGTCCCGCTCAGTGAGCGGATCGGATCCGGGGGCATTCACAACCACCCATACTACACACCAAGGCCCACTCAACCCGGATCTCACGGGTACAACGGGTATGTCGGTTGAAACGAAACCGAGTATCGAATTCAATCGACATTGTTGCATGTACACAACTTTAATTTTAAAAGGGTGTACGAGCCCCCTCTTTTTTCCTCTTATTCACGGCCATGGTTTCAAAGGGCTGACGTTGGGTTTTTTTTCGGCCCCAGCATTCCTCTCAATACACGGGCCGCAGAGCAGTGGTGAATACATACAGCCTTGCAGCGAGAATGAAATACAGCGATCATCAAGAAAAAAGAGCAATCAAGGCACCCTCGAAGAAAAACTTGCAGCAGAGAGTCTGTGATAACGTAAATATGCCCATTGTCCCATTTGACGTCAGCGGGTCGACATGGTACCACCTGGTCGCTTTTAGGATAGTTATATAGCCCCGCCATATCCGCCGTGGCGGCTGGTACTCTTCCCCAACGCAAATAGTGAATCGCAGCATTAGCACCTCAGTGCTAAAAAGCCCTCCCGGCGCCCGGATAAGATGGAAGAAGACCCGGATCAGCAGCCTCCTCTCAAGCGCAAGCGGGTCACGATAGCGTGCGAGAGCTGTCGCGTAAAAAAAGTCAAGGTGGATCTGTCCCGGCCTCAATCCCAGCGCGATGCAGTAGGAACATGACTGACGGCAACCCGCTGCCATTCAGTGCGACAACAGGCGACCCGTATGTGGGCGCTGCGAGGGTTATGGGTTTACATGCGCTTGGAGACCTTCAAAGAGGGCACAATCCGACGGCGCAAGCCATGAAGGCCCGTCGCCAACCGACCCCCCGGATGCCGCCCTGGGAGGATACGAGGCACTAATACACCACTTATGCGCTGATCTCCCGAGGGAAGCTCTTGAAGATGTCCAGCACCTTCTTTCTCGGATACACGATCGCGTCACCGAGAGCAGGATGCGCGAAGCAGAAAGCCGCAGCAGTGGCCAAGAGGACAGCACAGGCCCTTCGGCGGCATGCTCGCCAACTTCACGGTACCTTGGCGAGGGAAGTGATATACACTTCCTCAATCTAGCTTCGCAGACTCTGAAGGCCGCTGAAAGTCAGAATTATGGCACCCCCAACGGTGGCCATCGCCCTGTGGCTATGGATGCCATGGAAATGTACGACCAGGACGCCCGCTCGACGCCTTTGTTGAACGTCGGGCGCTGGATACTCACACTACCCGACGCCATTGTCGGGAAAGACTATCTAGCGGTCTACTTTTCTACAATCCACATTGCATATCCATTCGTCCCCCGACAATCACTTGAATCTCGGTATCGGAGGCTATTGTCCGCCCCAAGCACCCACGAGAACGTCAATGACGAAGGCCTGACATCAACGTGGCTTTCTCTCATATACGGAGTCCTTTCCATCAGTGTTTATTATGACACCTTTAGTCTCAATTCCCAGACAACCGAGCGCCTGCATCAAGAGTGCTTCCATCGCTCTATCCTTCTTACCGATTTCACACGCCTCGAATCGTCCATCACGCAAGTATCAGCCCTCTTGGCGCAATGTTTCTATTTGCTAGCGACTTCTAAAACGGATCGATGCTGGGTTACACTGGGCATAGCGGTTCGTCTAGCTCAATGCCTTGGCTTGCATGCTGATCACCGAGATGTCGGGTTTGCGCCACTATCAGCGCTGCCAGCTTCCGGCCTTCCTCTGCCAGGGCAGTTGGAGATTCAGCGTCGAACTTGGTACTCCTTGTATGTTCTGGATCGTCTCGTCGCATTGCAGCTTGGCCGTCCGCCGGCAACCTTGGAGGAGGACTTTCACGTCCCGCGACCAAAAAGGCTCAATGACTGCGCGGTTGACCAGTACGATTGGGAGGGCCAGGACCTGCTGCCTCCTGAAGCAAACGGAGCATCCAATGGCGATTATTTCCTCTCCGTCATAGAGTTCTCGGGAATTGTAGGGCGCGTGCTTCGTTTACTCAACAGACCGCGTCAGCAACTTGGCAATTATCTCGTCACTACCACAACCTACGATGGCGAATTGATGACCTGGAAACGCGGGCTTCCCCGCCATCTACGATTTGACATTGGGCATGTTTTCAACAACAAGCTAATCGTCTTCAAGCGGCAGAGAAATATGCTTGCTGTCAAGTACTATCACCTACGAGCATTGCTGCACCGACCATATCTCCGGCTTGGCGTGGAAGACAGGCTTGTCGCAGAGGCGGTTTCCAAAGACCAGCTTGAGCACGTGTACCGTTGCAGGCGCGTGTGCATAAGCGAAGCGCGCCGCACTGCTCAGCTTTTTCATCACGTCCAGGACGTCACGGAAATCGTCCACGATTACCCGTGGTGGCAGATCATTTCCTGCATCGTGTGTGCCAGCTCCATTTTGACGGTTGCCCACGCTTTTCCGCAGCTCTCTGCCACGGCTGGCGAATTTGACACGTTGCCCGACGAAGTCGAGACTTGTCTAGACGTGCTTGAATCCCTCAGCGGGCATTCGGACGGGGCCAAATCGGCCGCGTGTATGGTTAGAAGGCTACGAGATCTTAGTCTTGCAGTAGCTGAGCGGAGGGGTTTCGAGGATCAATCGGACAAGACCCCGTCCAGTTTCCCTAACTCCGTACCAGAGATGGACCCCCGCGGGCCAATTCCAGAGCTATTACCTCCAATGAACTCCAGTATGAACACAAGCCCAACCGGTTTGGAAGTGGTAGCACTCTCCGGATACGCTGGGTCTGAGCCCTGGGAAGCGAGATTGATGTATTCTGACTTTGCGCCAAGTTCATTTGAGTCACTTGCTTGGTCGAACCAAGTATTCAACTCTATGGCAGAGAATTCTGGCGTTTCCCAACCATATCTTCAAACTCAAGGAGCAGCAGAAATGCGCACCGAAGAAGACTTTTAAGATTGGAAGTGATATGTTCAGTGGAAGCATTTCGCCGCGGTCATGAGATCAGTGTAATATTGCGTAATCATTCGAGCCACGTACATAAATTACATTATTGGTTTGAGACCGTTTCGGTCAGCCATGCGTCTTAAAAGAAGAAATTATTCAAAGTAAAAGTATTATTGCGGCATCCAAGTGAGGTCCCGGACTTCTCAGTTCAGTTGTTGCAGCGCGTTTATATCAACGTCGCTTCGGTCCGTGATACCCAACCACTGCGAGCTAGACACAAATAATGACGTGCCGATACCCGTTATGGGCGGCTCAATTAGTAACTAGATTAGGATTGTGGTTCGGGCGTAATTAAGATGATGTTGGTAGTCCCGGGAATGAGAGGGCGGATCTGTCGGTTACGTCGGATCGGAGCCAGCCTAATTTCGGCCCCTTCTCCCAGACGTATCGCCATCATGCTACAAAATGGCCGGTGTGCGGCTCCAGTCCAATATGGCTATCCTGTTTCTGGAATAATTTACATAACAAACCATCATGACATCTTTTGAAGCATTTTGCGAGGAAAATAAAACCCTCGTCCAAGGCCCGATTGGGTTGGGGTTATTGCAACTTGGCTTACGACCGGATTCTTCCCAGGGCCCAAGCGAATCCCGAAGACAAGGCACCGACGGTCTTTACATTGGGCATGAAAACTCACCCGCGGACGAGATTGAGATGAAGGAGCTGGAAAAGAAGAGCTCCCGAGGGCATGAAGCCGGCAGCTCAACTCTTGCAGGCGCAGCTAGCACTAGCTACTACGAAGACTCTAGGTCCGGGACTGAGACAGAATTTCCTGCGGTCCCAGAAAACTATTTGAACCTGACGGAAATATGCTCGGAACCCCCAGTGGACAATACAACCCAGAACCGACCGAACGATCTGGAGTCAAGACAGGCGCAAGCGACGACCAATCACGATCGATCGAGACGGGCATCGCTTTTGACCCAGGCCTCGACCATTTGCTATCTGATCTGGTTCTCCTTTCTAGGGGTCCTGGCTCGTGAAGGGTTGGCCAGTCTCACCAGCTTCATTCACGCCCCCGTCATCTGGACATCTCTGTGGCCAAACTTTTCCGGCACTCTGGTACTCGGGTTTCTTGCGGAGGGCGCAGCACTTTTTAATCATCCGGCCTTAAAGCGGAGTATATCACGGCCAAGCCCGCCATTAGATGCCGCTGTCAACCTGCCACGACTCGCGGAGGGCAGTGAGCCATCAGGTGACAGTCAGCGAGCCAAGGTTGAAAAGCAAGCCCCTCAAACCCCCGTTCCCTTTCACATTGGATTAGCAGTTGGTTTCTGTGGATCTTTAACCACATTTTCGGGCTTGATGAAGGATTGTTTTCTCGCGCTGTCCAATACTTTGGCTTATCAGGGTGTCGCCGAATCCTCTCTATCCAATCGGGGCGCGGGGGAGGACCTCATGGCTATTCTATCGGTCCTCATCGTGTCTCTGTCGGTTTCGGTGGCCGGCCTCAAAATCGGTGCACACCTTGCCATCCTGGTGCAGACCATGCCGTACCGGCTCCCCAAGGCATTTATGTTCTGGGCTGACCGTTGCGTAATCCCTTTGGCAGCCCTGGCATGGGTCGCGAGCATTTGCTTGGCTGTGTTGACACCTCATCATGACTGGCGCGGCAAGATGCTGTTTTCGCTAGTTTTCTCCCCTCTAGGATGCTTGTTTCGTTTCTACTTGAGTATTAGTCTCAACGCCAAGAAACCGGCATTCCCAATAGGCACGTACATCAGCAACACGTTTGGAACACTGGTTTTGGCAATGGTCTGGGACATTCAGCGATCATCAGTAGGTGGAGGCAATTTACCATGTCAGGTTCAACAGGGCGTCATGGACGGTTTCTGCGGCTGCCTCACTACCATAAGCACCTTCATCAACGAGCTGTGTGCGCTGCGCAGGGTTCATGCTTACATCTATGGGTCCGTCACTGTGGTAAGTGGCCTAGTCATTGTAATTGTAACGATGGGAGTAATGAAATGGACGGATGGTTGGAGCCCGCCTCAATGTATAATAGAGTGGTAAGCTTTTCAAAGGATACAAAATCATGCAATAGAGTAATTCATTCCATTCTTGTCTAGCCATAACTTGCACTGGCACAATCCCATCCCACCCATTATGCTACCGATTGCAAATTGCCGCGCTAAGTTGGTCAGACCCCGCCGGCTAAAATCTAGACATAAGCATTCTTCTTGCCCAGCCGGGTCAGCCGGAAGATGCCCGGGTGTGCTTGGTTACTGCATCGAATGTTTAGGTTGTGAATGCCGTGATGAAGAAGACCAGAATGTGATGGCCTCCCATCCATGGCTTAAATTAATCTTTCTTCTGCCGGTGAGCCTTTGATCGCTGTTTGAGCATATGGCCATAGAGGACATAGAAACCTGTGTAGCCACTTGTAAATAAAACCAAACGTCTGACATAAACACTTGCTTTACTTACTCGGGGGATACAAGGACAATCCGAACCAAAGAAGGTACTGGTACCAGGGATTTCTAGCTTGTGAAGGCTCAATAACATTGTAGACAATCCATGCCTCGGACAAGAAACCAACGGGATAGAGAATAATGAACAGGTTATATCTTTGCGAAGTGTCAGCTTTCTTGTGATATTCTTCCAACGAAGAAAGTCCCGAGTCCGGGAGAATACATACCTCAACCACAGCAGGAAGCTTGGGACACTTCCCGTGGCTCTTTCGATGGCAAAATAAGTATACCTCACGGCGTCTGCAGCGTTCCAAGCGGCCAGCATGGAAGTGTACGCCCACTCACGGGCTGCGACATCTGGGTAGTTCCTGGTAATGGCCCAGACAATGGTATTGCGGCCAGAGGTCTGCAGGGCCGTGGTGAGCGGTGCGGCGCGAACCAAGCCGGTTACCGCATGGATGATTTCCACGGCGGCCAGCGTTTCACTCCATTTCGCCCAGAGATTCAGCTCTTGCCAAACCGCAGCGTTGCCGCCGGTGGACCACAGTTGGAGGGTGCGGACGGTGATGAAGGCTCGCAGAATAGCAGATGCAGTGTTGTAGAAAACCAGGTATGCTGTGACCAGCGGTGAAGATGGGCGCTTTTTGGACCCTGCTTGGGCTGTCGGCTGTGCCATGTTGATTCCTAGCTGGTGTCTCAAGAGATGATGAAGATTACGGTCTGGCGTGGTGGGTGGGCATGTTCGTGGCTTTCGCTAATTTTGACGTGGGTGGGTCAATTCCACTCCCTGTTTGTAGGCGAAATTGCAATGCACGTGAGATCAGATGGTGTAAACTTATCTGTGTGCTTGGCATGGTTTGAGTTGCCCATGGTCAAATACGAAGTCCAATGCGAGGCATTTATTTATTTCAGAATTGGATGTCATCCATACGTGCGTCTCCCACCAATGTTGGAAAATGAACCGTGGCTCCATTATTATGTCTGCAATTGTGCGCAAAACGCAGAGAGCCCGCCCTCTTGTCGTCACCAGTGTGACTTTGCGTCACTGTGTTTGCTCCTTCTTCTTCTTTTTTTTTTTTACGCGTTTCAAATGCGACTTCTTTGCACATCTGGTGATTCTGTCACACACAGTAGATAATCTCAATAGCCTAGCATGACCTCTAGGGTAATGACCAGATCCAACAAGCCTCCTTCAAACAGCAGCGTTGTCATAACAAAACCCCGTGATACTTGCCAAGGGCGCCCGGGTTTGCCGTACATGCCACGAAAAAAGATCTACGCAACGTGCGTTCATCACATTGTTGGCCATGTATTGTCAGCTCGCGCCATGTTTGTCTCAGTCTCCAAGACTTTTCCTTCTCGGGTGAGGACTGTAACGAGCGACACTCTATGCTAAGCCTGGCTGAATTCTGGCTCGCCTTGAAGTCGGCTATGGGCCGCCTAATTTATTTATTTGATAAAATCCGATACTTTAATGCCTGAAGGATATTAAATCTTTAGCTCTAGGGCAGTGTTGTTTTACCCTAGATATTTATGCCATTGAAGGGATGCCGCGAGTTTCGGTGGTTGGTCTCAAGCGTGCATAAATGCATCAGAGCCTAATTGACTCGGCATTTTTGGCACAGACATAATCGGGATAATTTCAACCGTCATGTTTTGCATGAGGCTGAGACCCAATCATGCGCATGTTTGCTGTCCCAACATCGGCCCGAAATGCGGTGGCTTTGTTGACATTAGACCCTTTTAGTCTCGAGCGTGGTCGGACGACAGGTTTCATGTACTAGTGGCGCCTACGATAGATGGAGGCTCAACACACGGGACGATTAGAAAACCGTGTTTCAATGGACGTCAAAGCTTTTCAGCTCTTAT
This sequence comes from Calonectria honghensis, assembly GCA_013403855.1. Lineage (NCBI taxonomy): Eukaryota > Fungi > Ascomycota > Sordariomycetes > Hypocreales > Nectriaceae > Calonectria > Calonectria honghensis. The sequence continues at coordinate 1,088,711 of VTGB01000001.1, forward strand.
ACCGCACATATTCTGCAAGTCTTTGAAACAGCCCGAATGCGGATGATGTGAATAAAACTTGGTTTCTGTAATACCACAACACATCAGGTCAAGCTCACTACACCCTAACTCTGCTTCGGCCCACGCTTTCTTCTTGTCTTGTCGAACTCATAGAACACCACCACCCCCTACAGTGAGAGTCTACTTCTGAGACCATCATAGACTGTATAAGTAGGCTATGTTATTTTTAAAATATTACATAGGGAGTAAAGAGGGAATTAAGGTTCGGTATCAAACATGCAGCCCTACAGACCACCGCAGAGGCCACTACTTAGAGTGATTCTGCCCATTTACCCGTGACTATTTTAGTATAATCTCAATTATATTAGCTAACCGACGTCATCTCCTGCACATACTCAACAGTCATGATCGCTCCAGTAAAAGCCTCCACCAAGTATAAATTCAACAACCCATCCACTGTTTTCAATTATCATCAACAAACAATGCATTCCTCCAACAATATCCCTTAAGAGCATTCCTCAAAGTTCATCACATTTAAAAACTTTCTTCTCTATCAAAATGGACCGCATTACTTCGATTCTTACCAGCTTCGTTGCTCTCCTTGCCTACACCGAGGCTTGCAAGAACTATTACCAATGCAAGTACGCAGATGGTGCTCATTGCTGCGTAAGTCTCCCTACAACGCTTTCAATTTCTCATGCTCAATACTAATTTTGACAGGTTCTTGATGCTGCAAAGGGCCCCCCGAACTGCCCTGTTCGATGCAATGGTGGCACAGCCTGGCCCCCGCAGTGTGTAACCCTGCTCATGAACGGACGCAAAATGTAAGTTGCCATTTACGTGCTCCCGTTTATATGTAATGTTACTGATGAGCATTTCTAAGGTGCTAAATTCAATGGTTGAGCTCTCGCTTGCGAGTATAAGGGTACCAGTCAGATGCTGCTTTCAGTGGCATGAAGCTAAACATACGCTTGGATACACTTCACAGCCGGATACACTGCAAGGTTGTTTGAGCATTACAGGTACTGTAGTTAGACTGGCACTGGCGCAAAAATTGCTATTTGGAGCAATTGGTTGGTATTTATCAAGGCAGGACTAGGTTGTGCCTGTGGCACTGGCATTGCTAGCTCAAGCGATACCATAGTCTCTTATGCGCGAGTCTTCTCTATATACACACAACAATTTGTTAACTCTCCTTGCTACTGTGACATTATTTCCACTATGACCTAGGACAACAGAGGTGCTGTGTCCGCGTAAGAATTCGAAGACTCCACTGTCCGACTACCGCTGGCCCCTCCCATCGAGTTGAGCGTTGATCTGATATAAGCATCCTCCTCTGGAGTTACGCCGACGTTCGTGGCCCCCATGTTTTCTTCGAGATATTTGATCTTCTTGGTTCCTGGGATAGGGAAAAACTCAGGCCCCTGCGCCATTATCCAAGCAAGAACAACCTGTGACGTTGTGCAACCCTTTTCGGCCGCGAGTTTGTCAAATATCTTAACGAGATCTAGATTTTTTGAAAAGTTCTCAGGGGCGAATCTAGGCATAAGTCGGCGATTATCGTTCTCTCCAAAATCTTCCATCTTTTGGTATTTTCCTGTGAGGAAGCCTCTACCAAGGGGCGAGTAGGTGACGATTGCAACGCCTAGCTCTTTACATGTGTTGCGGAGGTTTGTGCCGCTTTCGTTCTCAATATCAAGAGACCACGGGTTGTACTCGATCTGCACTGTGGAAATAGGATGAATAGCATAGCCGCGCCGAAGGGTATCTGAGGAGCACTCGGAGAATCCGATGTACTTGATTTTGCCCTCGCTGTAAAATAAAATTAGATCTTTGCCTCGAAAAGGACAAATTGGTATCTTACTTCTTGAGTTGCACTAGAGCTTCCATGGTCTTCTCAACGGGCGTCACCTTGTCAAACCGGTGAACGTAGAAGAGGTCGATGCAGTCTACCCCGAGTCTCTTCAGACTTTGTTCGCACGACTCGCGACAATTTTCAGGGGAGCTGTCAATCGTGACCGCGAATCCATCACCCTCAATCTTCCAACCAAGGGAAAATTTGGTCGCCAGGAATATATCCTGGCGTCGCTCCGGGTGCAGCTGCAGCCACTTTCCAACAAGCGCTTCGCTGTCGCCATATGCGGCAGCAGTGTCCCAAAACCTGGCTCCAAGCTCCCAGGCTCGGTCCAAAACTGCAAGGCGCTCTTCATCTGGTCTGCAACACATTTAGTAGAAATTCTGACTTGTTAATGAATGCTGCTCACGGTGGTTGACCATATGCCACACTCATCCCCATCAGGCCAAAGCCAAGACCTGGCACCTCTGGTCCATTGGCGCCCAGCTGACGGGTGGGAACTTTATTGACTGATGACATGTTGATTTGGATATTATCAAATGTAGGTGAAATTAGCTGAACTGAATGATTGAATCATGAGCACCCAGCTTTGAACTGGTGCGATGCTCTTCTTATAGTCATGGGTGAGTTGGGGAAAGTCCGCCAGCGACGGGGTTAGCGGAGTGTTGCAACACCAACAACGTGCTAAATACAGCCCAGGGCGCAAGCAAGCGGACGGTCTAAATTCTTTCGCATTAGTGGCAGTAGCAATTTCCATACTGCTGCGGAGCATTAGCCTCCAAAAACAATTAAGCCAGCTTAGGTTGCGACGCAAGCGACGTTGTTCGGCCGAATGCAAGCCTGCTGACTTAATTCCGGTATCTCCAATATCCGCCTGTGTGGCTGAAATTCTTCACACCCACGACGAAGATGACAAACCTTTTTATGAAATAGCCAATTAGCACGAAGATAATAAGCTAAATAAAACACATGCCATTTTTATCTGGCTCGGGGAGCACGAAAAAGGATTCTGAATCGCCTCTCTGGTTTCATTGAGGTAAACATGCGATGAAGTGCCGCATGCCAAGAATCCCGAAAGGCTACTTTACCATCAGCTAGCAGGGATATAACATCCGATGTGATGGTTAGGGTTGCAAATTAACCTTCTTGGGGAATTCAGGCTTGGTAGTCTTCCCGGCAGCTGACGGGGCTGATTTTCCAGATGCTCGGCCAATTCGCCGGTGCTTCCAGAAATAGCCGAATAATGCATTTTTACGATAGCGAGGCCTATCCTGCTGTAACTCAACCTTTTGATCCTTATATGGCAACATCTGTCAATTTTGGGGGCTGTATATACGTGGAGTCTTCTGGAGGGACGCGATCACGAATTATAAACTAGTATTTACCCTGATGCTATCTACACTGCGGCACATGCTTCATGACTTCAAGTCTTTATCGCCCGTATTGTTCGAGGGCGACAGAATTCATGAATGAGGTACCCGCCAATCGGAAAGTATCAGGAATCGCTCCGTACGTCTTTGGTGTGAGATGGAAGCTCTCTCCATAGCCGCCGGTGGCATTGTAAGTGGGCCACTCATCAACACCGTCAACTACCACAATGGTTAGCAATCAATTCAGAACTGATCATTTTGATTACGACTCACTTCCGTGGTTGTTGGGATCAAGGTCATGAATAAAGCTAATCCAAATACGAGTCGTGAGCTTAGCAAGATCCAGCACCTCTTGGGTCGCATTGGTAAGAGGGCTAGAACCAGATGCATAGCCAAGACCCTCAGTGTTGTAAAACACATAACCGATTTCAGTGAAGTGAGTTGTTCCGTAATAGGCAACTGAATAATTACATCGCACGGTTAGAATGTGCCCAGCATCTATACTTGAATCACTTACTGGACTTGAGAGGCGATTCGAACAGGTAAGAATAGGCCGGAACGTCGTATTTGGACCATGCATCGGTCCTGATGCGTCGCCATGACAGGAATGACTGGTCTGTATACAAGGCAATCGCACGCTTGAATTGTGCCCCGACAGGACCATTTGCCTCAACACGATACTCACTGGGCAGACCAAGCGAGTCGATGTTGGGGTAAAGTGCCATGATGATCTCAGTGGTGTTTTTATCCGGTCCAGCGGACTGGATTATGGCCTTGATATCATTGTCTGTCTTGGCCGTCGTGCCACCAAACAGCGTTCCCTCGTCTGTGTTTGTGCCAAGAAGTATGGGAGTCTTGGTAAAGTTTCCATTTGCCAACAATGTGGACGAGAGGTCCGATACAAAATCTCCATCAACGACCGGGTAGAAGCTGTTGGGGATCTGAGTAATTGTAGCGTTGAGTTCTTTGAATGGCACCTTGCGGAGGCACGCAAGCTTGTCAGTCTCAGAGTCGCATCCTACAGCCTTGACAATGGTGTCGTAATTCTGTGTGGGCTTTGTCAGATTCTTCGGCCAGCCACCTTCTGCGCCAGACTGGGAGATAATGCCACGGAAGAGTCCATCGTCACGGCCTCCAAAGGCAGTAGCATGATAGCCAACATTACCGCCACCAGCACTCTCTCCCCAAATAGTAACTTTGGTGGGGTCGCCACCAAAAGCCTCGATGTTTTCATTAATCCAGTGAAGAGCAAGACGCTGATCTTTGAGGCCCAGGTTCGCAACACCAGCATCAAGGATATCCTGAGAGGCCAGGAAACCCCAGAATGAGAGACGATCTAGAGTTCATGTCAGCCCAAAAGTCATGGAAAAGAGGCATCGTCTTACAGTCAACGGAAACACCAACAAACGGCTTGCCAGCCTTAACTGACTCCTCAACAATGAAACTCAAGTTGTAAACAGCATTGGCGCTGTAGTCCATCGACCAGCCACCACCATGAATGAATACACCAACCGGGAGTGAGGTAGAGTTTTCAACGTTGGCCGGACGGACAACATTCAAAGTCAAACAATCTTCGCCCAGGGTAAATGGCCATGCATTGCTGTTCTAGAACACGCAAGTCAATGGAAAGTTGTGCTGACGCATAGAAATTACTTACACCGTATCCAACGCAAGAGTCGGCATATTCTGTCGCATTCTTTTTGTCAAAGGTTGTGTTCAAGCTTTGAGGGTTTTGAAAGCGGAGGTCCCCGACGGGTGGCTGGGCGAAAGGAATACCAAGAAAGAGGTCTTGGTCATACGTCGCCACGTATTTCCCTTCGTACGTGCCGTTCTTCACTTTGGCAACAGGGGCACCGCCAGCCGAGAAGACTCCCTGGACTAACGGCAGCGCCGCGATAACGTGCTTCAAATACGAGGCCATGATAACCACAATGGAGTTGACAACACCACGACTGGCATCCAGAAGGCTACACAGTCGGGGAGTTGGGTATTCTTTTAAAGCTTAGATTTGATACCCGCAACGGAACCAAGGCCACTTGGCCCCGCTCTTGTGCGCATTATCCAGCAGCAGGGTTCCAACAACGCAGTTCCCCTTTCTGGATATTCTAAGCGCTGCAGGGCCACTCGGCCCTCCCAGACTATATGCCGCCAGTACGTAAATTCCCTGCCATCACCCCATAGTGCCCGGATTATCTAGTCGACCCCCTGGCAAAATCCGGGGCATTTGAGCTAAATCAGCTCTCGTCCGTGGAGAAGAGGTCATGCACGGGGAAATGCGGGGGCTTTTCAATAGGTTCGAGGCCGGGGTTGCGGCTCTCGGTGATGATCCTCACCAAAGATTCCCCATAGTTTCCCCGGACTCCCTAGTTCAGCATCAAGACCGCCGCTCTTCCGGCATCCGAATCGTACAATCAGACGGGGCAAATTACGCCATTTAACCATTCGTTTGACACGTTAGTGACGAATACCGTTTTAGTAACTCGGTAGCCACATTTAGGCAGGTTGTAGTTGGCCTGAATGCCGATTTATTTGCCCTTTTGAGCTCCGTGCCCATCGGAGAGCACGCTTAGAAAGCGGCAAATCCCCCTGCTACCTCGGATCCGAGGTAAAACGTCAGCCCCATGGGGAAAGATGTGCCTCCGATTCCTCATTTCTGTTTTAGGTAGCGTGCTTCTTTATGAACAGGGACCCAAGCCCAATAGCACATCAATACACTGCAACACGTGACACTAAGTGGTGCGCTTGATGGCTTGCTGTGCAAATCTATTAAACGAAGGACATGATTTTGGCATAAGGCCAAAGCTATATTTCAAATTATTGATTAATTTCCCCACTATATCCTTTGATCCCACATTCCACCTGGCTGAACGAGCGTAGACACCTGGTTACCATCTGTAACCTTCGAGTCCGTCTTCCGGAACAAACGAGAGAAAAAACGATTGATATTGCTTCCCACCAAGATTCTACACAGCACTTTCTCCAGAATCTAGGATTTATGCTTGCACCTTCTGCGCCTTGCCTATGGACGCTAAAATGCCAGTAACGTCGCAGCACATGATCTGTATTGAGATTAGTTTAGAACTATTAGAGAGCACAGCAGGGTCTATTTTACTCCAAACCAGACCTATAAAATCACAATTAGTCAGCATCTGATCAATAAGGAAAGAGAAAAGGTAATGGGCGCCTGAACTCACTTCTTTATCCCCACAAACATCACCATCCGACCAGAAATCAGCAGGTCGGCAAGGAAGTTTTCCAAACGGCGTGTCAATTGGGGTACTCGGGGACGACGCAGGCAAGGCCATAACTGCGCCGGCAAACAAGGCGACAATGGGGATGGAGATCTGCATATTGGCGATTCTGGTGCCCTCTGAATGGTTTGGCCGTACTAGTGGTGGTTGTGCGAGTGGGATCGCCCTGCCAAAGGTCTGCGGGCGGTGCCGAGATTTATAACCAGAGTGGTTGGAATGACGACGAGCCAGGAGGGCTAGGGGGTATATCAAATGTTTCAACATGACGTCCTTCATGGATCGGATAAACACCCACGGTGTCTCCCTTCATGTTGCTCGGGCCGCTCCTCAGCCATCGATCGAAGAGGCTGACAACAGCCGCATACCAGTGCCAGGGGTGACCACAGCAATCCACGCCCAAGGTTTCAAAATTTTCATAGTCCTATCTATAAAATCTATTGTTATGTTATCATCTCGCTTGAAGAACTTCGTCTTTGTCAGTTTTATCGAATCAATAATCATAAGATTCTCATGAAATCTCTGTCCAACTTCATTCCTGCAGACGGGTGCGCTAATCAGTATGCTTTTATATGACCTGCAACGTGAATTTCTTCCTTGTCATGATTTTCTTAAATTGATAGAGATTTTTATAGCCTAGTAATTTGATAAAAGATATCAAAATTGGAACACGGCAAATACATGATCTTCTCGGAGCCCGTCCGGGTCGCCAACCTTAGCTACCCTGGAATATAGAGGTTCGTATACAATAAAGCGGTATTCAAAGTTAGTAATAGCCATTTTTATTCAAGTTCTCTTTGTTAATTTCAGCGCAAGGGTCATTAGTTTACAAAGGGTTTCTGCCTCGACACGCCCCTGCATGCATTCTTCTCGTATCTGCAGATCAGCTTGTCTCGGTTACCAGAGAACTCAGAAGTCTTTCTATAATTTACTATGCCATGATTACTTGCGGATCTCCTGCGAAAGGCATATTGCGTGCATTGAGGCGCTCATTAATTCCGTCTTAATAGACCAAATCACCTGCTTTAGCTAGCCCAGATTCTTAGATCCAGAGGTCATCGACAAAACGAATAGCCGGTATTCAGGTATGAGAACAAATATGAACATGGTATATATCAAACCACAGTTACGCTTGTTAAAGTGAAGTCCTACGAGGCCGTTCCAAACATTCAGTCACGGCCTTTTATATACACTGATTGGATGCATATGATGGATGTTGAAATGTTAGGCTTGCATGAGGTCAGCCTCGGTTATCTTGGCCAGTATTGTGTCTCAGGTGCCAGGGGTAAGCAAGGATGAGCATACGTCGAAGCCCATATGTCTCACTCACAAATACAGTCTTTTTCTTCAAAATAATTCCTCTCGTATGAGCTGAAAGAGTTACACCGAGAAACTGGCCGGCCATGTTGTTACAGAAACGACGGATGTCTAGATCGGGTACCAATCGTCGCTGTATTATTATGATATGCACCTCTGTCATGTTATTTCCCTTGGCAGTTTTCATTGACTGCTCACTGTGTTATCTCTATCCCTGCAGCGTCAACTGTGCTAGAAACTAGCTCTGGTTGAGTGGGTAGTGGCACTTGGTTACTTTAGGGTAGCTAGTTATCACCATACGAGTCTCATAACTCGATATCATAACTCTCTCCTGTAAAAGTTTTTCCTTGGCTGCGCCTGTTAGTGCGTTGTTAGACCAAGGGGGGTTTAATAGGCCACCTTTCCGTAAGCAGCAGCCTTAGTGCCATCAGCGCACTAATAGGCATATAATCTGAGGGATTAAGAGAGTTGACCTCAAATTGTGCTGCTCCCAGCTAGATCTTTGGAGGCTATGGAACCTAGCTAAAGAAGACCGACGGCTGCCAGCGGCAGCGGTTTTTCTCCCTCTGTGGTTTTCCTGCTGCTGCCTTCCTTATCGCGGGTATGCCTTGGTTACCGGAGGCTTTGACCGCATTTGCGGCTTTGATAGGAGGGCATGAGAATCTTTCGCTGGTTCTTAATACTAAGAAAATCTCTCCGAGAGATAAGACATTAGCTGAGGGGCAGCTAAATAAATATAACCCCGATGATAACCACAAAAGGGCCAAGATGTTTGAGTGTCGCGGTCCGAAAAGAAACCCCCTCCCTTTCTATTCTTATTCCCCCTCTTGTATGTACTGTTTCTATCAATAATAGCAATTTTATAGCTCTAGATAGGCGCCCTTTACCCCGATGAGGGTAGCACCGGCGTTAAACAATTCAATCAATCAATCAATAACTCGATATCATTTCCAGAAAATATTTGATCCTCGGTTTTCAAATCCATCAAGTGTTAAATTTGCCCGTGAAATCCTATGGAGTATCCTAGGTCGTGTATAGAGACCGAATTGTTGCCCAGTTTGTAGAAAATATCCAAACAAGACGATACAGTTACATGGTGAAAGTCAGTCTAGCTCCGTAAATAAAGAGAAAATAAGTTGACAAGACGCTTCAAAATATGTTGTAGGTCTCAGGCTATACGTATATCTTGAATCCTCATGTTTTAGGGTGGTCAGACTTTTGCGGTGGTCAATGAGTCGAGAGTGACGATAAAACGCCACGTGCATCGACGAGTACGATTCTGGCGTTTTGTGACAGCGGGGATAGATAAAGTAATAAGCAACACGCCTACGGCCATGGTAAATTCCTTAGCGTATCCCGATCTTCGGGAATTTTAAGAAATGTTGGGAATCATCGGCGAACTTTCACACGGCTTGACATCAAGGGCAGCGCTTACAATTTGCGGAGTTTATAGTGTTGCATCTGTAACAATATCTATTTCTGTTGTATTACTAAACACGTTCTAGAAAAACTTAAACCTGGTTTAGCATTAATGGGCTTGCGTTGGCTGGTCCGCAGGCTTGCGTAACCAGGGCCATCTTTTGTCGGTTCCAAGGCACTGTTTGATACCTGCCTGCTTCATGTTGGGCTTGCAGCCTTCCTCGGCAAATCCAACCCATTCACATGTAAAGTTGAGTCTTTGGTCTCTAATAAAAGCATCCAGCTTAATATCAGTGTGCCTATTAGCTAAGGAAGTGGCGTTACACCACTACCAAGCGCTAGTAATCTCTGACTTAAGCTGGATTGCACTTTGGGCAGAATAGAATTCGGCCGGTGGATGCAACGCATTAGAGGTTGCACGAATGCAAGGTGGCCTCGTATAAATACCGACTAGACCCGGATGAATATCTGTACACAAGTGTGAGATGAAATGTGCGGTGATGAGGATAGAAATCTAGGCCGTGTCAAAGAAGCACTTAAGTCAACAGCACGGTCTCTGGGTCTTCAGGTTTGTTTGATCCATTTAAGGTTTTCTGGTCGGAGTGCAACAGTTCAAAATCCCCGACAATTTCAGAGCAAAAGACGTCAACTAGGTCACTTGCTCATTTTTTTTTTTGGGTTGGGGTTAGCCGGCTGCTAAGAGAGCTGTCGTCACGAGATGAAAAAAGGCCGGTGCTGTCATGCCTGGCCGATGATGAGCTGCATATTTCTACATTCACGACATGAGGATGCGCTAAGAAGTGCATCTACTAAGATTTAGTAGCTCATCGGTTGGCTGTGGCTTGCACGGAGAATCTGGTTTCTAGTGTAGCCTGTCATCTTTTAGAAGATGCCAGAATGCTCGCCAATCTGAGAGTCGAACCAGGATACGTCACTATCTAGATAGGAAGTGTTGGATATATTGCACTGCGGACTAGGCAGTGAAGATCGCTGGAGATTCATGTTTGCTTTTGATTTGGTCATGGCCGTCAGGTCGGCGAGCAGTGACATAATGACTCCGTCCACCCGTCCAGGTTGGGGTGGGTTGCACGCCCGTCGCCCGAACGGTGCGGCACGAGCGGCCTGGCTGTCAATCACGCTTCGCCAGCGTGGATCGGCGAATCGCCGCGTGAGAGGGATGGTGACGCATTATTAATGCAGCGGCGTAGGGCGAGCAGGGCGAGACCGGCGGGTGGGTGTGGACGACAGAGACACAGGTGGGCTAGAATGCCGGGAATTCCCTGCAGCAACGGGCGGTGACTTGGCTGCGAGTCGAGTGCCAATCTGCAAAAGCCCGCAGGCGTCGTCGCCCGCGCATCTTCCCCCATGTTTCACGGGCGGAGTTGATGGAATTTGGCTGCCCCGGATCTCACGCCCTCGCTTGCGCATGCGCTGCTGCTGCCCCTCCCGAGTCCCGAGTCCCGAGGGAGGGAGGTAGGCACACACACGGAGGCGCGGAGGTTCGGAGCCCACGGCGTTGGTACGTACTCTTGTTGATTTGCAACCAGCGGCGCCCAGTGGCTCGACGCCCCTAGCGAGGCCCTGCGAGGCCCTGAGAGGCCTGAAAGGCCTGAGAGGGCCCCAGATGGGCTGTCGTGGTTTCGTGGGGTTGGGAAGGTGCATGCTCCCCCGCTGGCCCCTGCCCCGGTTCGTGGCGGCCCTGGCAGGGCACTAAGGGCAGTAGCACTGGGGGACTTGGCGCTTGGCTCGCCTTGGTCAGTGCGCACACGCAGCAGCCCACGCAGCCCACGCTCTCACACATTACTGGGAAGGAACGGTCCCCAACGTTCATTCCCCAAGCTCCCATTCGCTCGCGTCTCAACACCACTTCGCACTTGCACCTGGGCCACCCATGCGACGCCCCCCTCCATTTTTGGCTCCGTCTTCTCTCCGTCCTCGCCTTTCTCCTCCATCGTCTCCGTCGCTGTGTTTCTGCGAGCTGCTCTGTTTCTTGCTTGCTTTTTTGCCGCCTGCGAGTCCTCGTACCTACTTATCAAATTACCGTCCTGCTGAAATTGCGCCCCTCATCCGTTTTCGTCCCCTCACCTTTTTCACAGACGCCGTCTCTGCGCCGCTCTCAACCATTTTGCAGTCCTGTTCCGATTGCGCCCGTACCCATCGGCCCATTTTCTGTATATCACCTCGACACAACCCACACCTCGACCCATCGATCGCAATTCATTCATTATTCCCCGTGTTTACAATTGGGTGGCCTAGATACTGTCTTTGCCTAGAATGAGACTGAACAAAGCTGCAAGAGTCATCCTCTTCGGCGCACCTGGCGTGGGCAAGGGAACCCAGAGCGAGCGCTTGCTGCATCGCTTCCCTCAGCTTAGCTCTCTCAGCACCGGCGACCTCCTTCGACACAATGTCAAGACTAGAACAGCTCTCGGTAAGTGCCTCAATTGCTACAGGCTGCATGGACTTCCTTTTTCGGCCTGTCCGGGCGCTAACTATTTTCCCCTCCATAGGCATCAAGGTCGAGAGTATTATGAAATCCGGCGGTCTGGTCGCCGATGACCTGATGCTTCGGCTCATTTCGAATGAACTTTTCACCCGCGGCTGGCTCAAGGGCCAAGGCCCTCCTAGCATCATGACTCTCGCTTCCGAAGCTACCACGGCCGGCCACGGATTCCACAACGATAATGGCCTCGATGCACTCGCCGCCTCTCCCTTCGTTTTCGACAGGCATACCCCGCCCCGAGTCTCCGACGACCCCGCGGCTTCCTTTATCCTCGATGGTTTTCCTCGCACCGCCGCACAGGCCAACACTCTCGAGAGCCTGATCCCCATCAACCTGGTTGTCTCGATCAAGACTCCCTTCCACGTCATTATGGAACGCATTGCTGGCCGCTGGGTCCACGAACCCTCCGGCCGTGTTTACAACACCACCTTCAATGCTCCCCGAGTTCCAGGCCGCGACGATGTTACTGGCGAAGCTCTGATCCAGCGTGCCGATGATTCTGAGGAAGTCTACCGTGCTCGATTCCAAAAGTTCCAGGAGACCAGCGAGCCTGTCCTGAACCACTACGCCCAAAAGGGTGTTCTCGTCGAAGTCGAAGGCATGAGCAGCGACGAGATCAGCCCCAAGTTGTATGCTGAGTTTGAGCGACGTTTCGTTCACTAAGTCAGGGCCGCGTGCCCGAGAACATTATTTTTCTTTGTATCATTTTGAGCCACACTTTTTTTTTTATATTTCATTCCCCTAACCTTCTTGGAGTTTAATGCAGCGTTGGATGCTGCTGGTTTGATGGGCTTATGTTTTACTCCTGGATGAAAGGATTACTGCCCGGAAAAAGGCGACGAATGTATTGATAGGAATTGACTTTTCTGTGAAGAAAAGTAAGTCTTGGATGTGTCATGGAAATGATATGCCCGTGCCTCCCTTTGGACGCTCCCTCACATTGTGTGATGACCAAAAATATAAAATTACCTTGACTCCATTACATGTTTACTCGAATCTCGATTTGCCATTCGTCGATGCTGGCGTGTGGAGGGAATATCTGCTATCAAATATGGGATTGTTTGACACAGCTAGATACCCACATAAGCTCAAGTTTTTGTGAGGTGTAGTATTTGGTGGTCCGTGTCACAATGGGCATTTCGTCATAACTAGTTGCCAAGCGTTTTGGTTCATGCTTAAATTGATACATTGCTTCATGTTTCCACCATAGATTTGCGCCATGCATATGGAGCGAGATGTTGGCAGTAGACAGCAGAGCCCCGTCAACTAGTCCTGGCGATGTCGTGACTCCAAATGCCTCGTAGATGCAGCCCTCCATCTTAACCCATCAATACCCAGACAGTAGACCTGGTTGACCATATGAAATACCTACGACCCAACCCCAACAAAAAGAAAACCCAAACAATCCCGATTCCTGATACACGAGTATACACCCTGAAATGCACTACTGCTGCTCAGCTGGAGCGCTCTAGTCGCGCCATCCCTCGCCGCCACGGAGGCCGTTTTGGCCACTGCTCTCGCCCTGGTTGGGGCGGAGAGGGGCGTCCTCATCTTCAGAGGAGTCGTCATCGTCATCGTCCTCATCGAGAGCCTTGGCCAGCTCATCGGGATCTTGCATCTTGGCATCAGGATCAACAGCACCGGCAAGCTCGTCCTGCTCACGGTTGTGTCGCTCGGTTTCCAAGACGCCGTCGTCGGCGCTAACAGAGATGCCGCGAGCTCCCCACTTGGGACGAGCACCACCGCGACGGGTGTCACTCTCGTCACCAAAGCCAGCACCGCTTTCCTCGTCGTCCTCAGCGCTCTCGATGCGCTTGCCAAAGATGCGGCGGAGGAGCCATCCACGGCGCATGTCGTCGGCGTCAACAACACCGCCACCGCGAAGCTTGACACGCTGGCGAGTGTAGTAGACCCAGGCAAAATCGACGTAGAGAGCAGTCTGGATCAGTCCGAAGATGACGGAGACAGCATCGGGCTTGCGGTCATTCACATCAATCTCTCGGATGAACCAGTTGATGCAGTAGAGAGCACGGTAGGAACCGAGCGTCAAGAGATAGAATGAATCAATGACGGTGGGCACAGTAGTCTGTCGAAGGAGCAGGAGCTGAGGAAGAACACAGACGGATTCCAGAATCTGGGAGAAAACCCACATCCACTGGATAGAGTTAGCATGTGATATGCGGGACAATTGGCAGCGAGGTGGCTTACAGCGCGGAATCCCCAGGCCTTCTCAAAGATCATCATGATGAAGGGAGACAGGACCACAGATCCTCCCAGGATGAAGGCACCAATCTTCCAGGAGATCTCCCTCTCGCGGGAACGAGGGAAGAGCCATTGCATCACACCCAGGATATAGAACGAGGAGAGGATATAGAAGATCTTGAAGACAAAGTTCCATGCCGAGTTCTCGCTAAAGACGTCGAGGTATCGTGTGCAGAATACGAGGGCGTAGAGGATCTGGGTAATCAGCGAGACACCCTCGGCGCTGCGGTTTCGGTGGATGGCGAAGATGAGGATGCACTTGGAGAGCATGTGGGACAAGTCGCCCATGATGCGGAAGATCTGTAAGTGGCATTAGCATTGCAAGCCTATGAACGGACAGGTGCAGATGTGACGAGGCACAAAATCACATACGTTCCACGCGCCCATGGTGAATGGCGGGGAGCTCGGGACCCAAGCTGGCAGCTAGACAGTGGTGCTGGAGGCCAGGTAGACCGGGAGGACCTGCTGGTGGCGAGCGGTCCTACGCTGTGCAGTGGATGGCGGCGCGGCAATGAGGATACCGGGGAGGGGAGGGGCAGAGAGAGATGAATAAGGAACAGAATCCCGCGGGATGATGCGAGGACAAGAGATGCGCTCGCCAGGCAGCTCTGAATGGGGAGGTGGTGGTTGAGGAGGAGAGGCTGAGCAGGGGCCCGGGGGAGCTTGCGTCAGGTTGGAGCATCGGATCCAGTTGACGGGCTCCAGCCACAACACGGGCCACAACACGGGCCACGACACAGGCCACAGCACCACCGCACCACCGCACGCGGGTGGCAAGCTGAAGCTCTCCGCAAACAAGAGGTGCTGGAGCGGAGACGCACAGGCCTAGGCCCATTGCGGCACCCGCTGTGGGTGACGCCTTACCGAGCCAGGCAGCGCCACCAGACATGCCGTCCCGTAGCCCGCCAGTGTCTCTCGGCGCTTCTTCGCATTGGTTGCGCGAGTGGAGGTGCGGCATACCCAGCCCGGCAAGCAAGGCACCGCTTGGCTAGGCGCATAAGTATGGATCGGCTATTGGCATACGCCCAAGCATTCCTCGTTGTCGGACGGGAACCAGAGATCGATTGGACGCCGGCTCGTCGCTTTTCGATTTCTGCCCGGGGATTGTTTCCGGCTGCCGAGGGCTCCCAATTGACGTCGTCCGGGTCGCAGGAGCGCTTGAGAATGGGATTAGCCTAATGGGATCCAGACGTGCACAATGGGCATGCGAATGACCCGTCTCACCATCTGGCGCAATCCAGTGTCAATTTTTAGAAGCCAATCTCAAGCGAGCGAACACATGTCTCGACCCTTTGCCAATGGATGTTGCGTACAACAGTCGCAACACTGCCGCCCGCCAAAAGCAAGGCTGGCGATAGCCTCATTTTCCAAACAGCAGCAAACCTTAAAAAAAACAAGCAACTGTCTAGTTGGGACTCGATCCAAACTGGCATCGCCCGGTTCTCCACCCAGTCCCAACTGCTGGGTGACGCGGCACTGGCGTGTCAAGTGTCAGGGGTTCTGGGTAATAAAAAAAAACCTCCAGTGCACAGTCGCAGAAGGAGCAGCGAACGGACACTTTTCCTACAGGACAAGGCCGTTGTCTCTCCACTGCACCACGCACACACCATCGTTTGGATGCTGGGAAGAGGGTTGCAGTTGTCCGTCCTGCCCCCTACAGGTTTTTTTTCTTATTTTATTTTATTTTTATTCTTAATCCACCCATCCTCTCCGCTCGCCGCATTTGCTTTTCCTTCGAGGACGTTGCCCAGCCGCGCTCCATCGAACCCATTCGCTCTCGCTCCCTATTCCTACTCGCTGCCCAGGCCCCGACCGCCAAGCATCCACAGGAGACAGCCCAGTGACGTAAACTCACCCCTGGAAAACCGCTGGAAGCACCCTTCGTCACGGCACTTAATCACCCGCGTACCGTACCGGACCGCTACCGCACCGGATAACCAACCCAATCTCAACCACAACCAGCAATTGCGCCTTTGGCTGCAAGACACATCGCAACGACCCGCCATGAAGGTATCCGCGCTCTTTGCAGCAGCCGCCTGCATCGTCTGCGCCGGCGCTGCAGCTATCAATTCGCCCCGCGACCAACCCGGATCGACCGAGGCCGAGTCAGGCCAGGGGCTCATCAAGAAATGGGTTGGCGAGAAGGGGGAGCAGCCGCATTTCCCAGAGCCAAAATACTTTAGTAAGTACACGCGCGCACCTGCAATTCCGTTTTTTATGCTTTGTTTCTTTGTTGGAGCAAACGCATTCGTCCTTGTAATGCGCTCCCGCTCTCTCCCGATCCCATCTGCAGCCTGCTCTGCCCGTTGGGGCTAAAAAGAGATTGCTCCGCTGGAATTTTTTGGCTAACTTTTCCCACTAGAGGAATCTCGGTATGTTTCAACACGGGCTTGGCTCGCAGCATTGTTCGCAAACGCGCCACTAACATGAGTTCGAATTCGTAAAGACAACAGGCGCATTATGATGCCAGGTTTGACAAGGGCCCGCTGAAGGAGACTGATCAGCGAGATGCCATTCGCGTCCTTATCCAGACCTATCTAACCACATTTCGAGATATTGGCGTGCAAACATGGCTGATGCACGGCACGCTGCTTGGCTGGTGGTGGGGCAAGCAGGTAGGTTACGATTGCGGCTTTGCCTTGGTTCAAGCCTCTCTAACCCAGTGACAGGTTATGCCTTGGGACCTGGATGCCGATGTCCAAGTCACAGAAACAGACATGTACTACTTGGCCGCATACCACAACATGACCATCTGGTACTACAAGTTTGGCGACATGACGGAAGGCCGCTTCTTCCAGCTTGAAATCAACCCATATTTCAAGTACCGCGGACAGGATGATGCGCTCAATGTCATTGATGCCAGATGGATAGACATGAGCACCGGACTGTTTATCGACATTACTGCTGCCAGATACAACCCTGACCACGAGCAGGGAGAGGGTATTCTCTACGATAAGCACGGCCACGAATACAGAGTACGTACTCGTTTTCCTTTGGTCGTTATGAGTCTAGCTAATGTCTAATTCCAGGACACCTTTGTCTTTCCCCTCCGAGACACCACATTCGAGGGTGTTCCCGCAAAGATTCCTTACCGCTACAAGGAAATGCTTGCATCGGAGTATAGCGAAAAGGCATTGACAAACACCAAGTATCACTAGTAAGTGCCAACCAGCTCAACTAATCAAGGTGGTTTCTAACCTTCACACAGTCATGAATTTGACCAAAGAGTAATGAAATGGGTTCCCAATATCGATGTTTAGACGACGTTCACGGCAACCTAGCGCCCTAATGCACATACTGTATTGTATAAATAGGCAACATATGCCTTAAATGGCCGGCAAAGTCTTTGATATGCACAGATGAAGATATAAAATGGAGGATGATGGTAATGATACCCGGCCCATACAGCGGGCTGTTATACGAGATAGAACATGCACATGGCGTCTCTGATTTATTAGCATTTAATTGCCGAGACGTATCCGTAATAGAGTAAATATGAATTACACATGCACTTTGCGAGAATTATTTTTTTAATTGCCCGTGGCGCGAGCCGAAGCCAAGCGACATGTGTTTGGTGGTCCTTCAACACTACGGCCTGCAAAGTTAAGTGGTCCTGCGCTGCCCCGCGAAACCTCAACGCGTCGGCCCCCACGCGTCATCAACATTGAAACGTCGATCCCACATCACCACTGCCAAAGCGCCATCGCCGCACCTCACCCTCTGCGTACCTCAAAACCCACGAAAAAATACAGCTTATCCATGCGCGAAACAAAATTTAGGCCTCTCAATCGCTGAGAATGGCGACAGGCAAGTCTACGGCAGCTGCTTCATTCACATGCAGGCTCCAGCAGCTAACGCCCAGTTTCAGGTCGAGAGCGCCGTAATGAACGGCTTAATGAGCGACTCCGTGGCGCGCAGTACGTTTTCTGATGTTATTTTAAAGACGGCGCAGTCATTTTTCATTTGGTGCTGACAGCTTCGCAGGCGCACAAACATCGAGGACGACTCTTTCCATCTCGACATTGCCGGCCTTAACATTGCCAGCTCGAACTCGCCCGCCCTCTCCACGTCACGCCCCACGCCAAACACCTCCGTCAAGAGAAAGAGGCTGCAGAGCGATGAAGCGCCGCCCCCGCAGGCACAGCCGACACCGAGCGAAGGCCGGCAATCCGTTCGAGAAGGGCCCAGGGATCCGTACGAGCTGCCCGATACGTCTAAGGAGAGCATCCCGCAGGTCACGACAGGAGATCAAGAACTAGGCGAAGAGCAGGAGGGGAATACCCAAGTCGAGGAAGAACCTGAGCCGGAACCAGAATTGCCACCCCCAGTAGCTGTCCCACCTCCAGCCGCTGCAGAGCCTGAGCCAGAACCAGAACCCGAGCCAGAACCTGAGGCGGAACCTGAGCCAGAGCCAGAGGAAGAAGATGTGTTGGAATCTCTACCCGAGCAACTGCCAGACCTGAGGCGCGTATCTCACAATAGCGTCGATGAAATCGAGGAGAGTCCCCAGGAAGCGCCCGGGAGCGGGAAGAGGCGAAGGGTTCAAATGAGCGGCGCACTCTCATCGACCACGCGACTACACCATGCACTCAGTACAGACGATATCGGACCACCATCCTCATCGCCGTTGGCACAGAAGGTCCGACGACGAAGCTCAATTGCTCCATCCATTCGGTCTAGGAGGAGCTCCCGACACAGCTCACAGCTCGCCGAGGACGACGAAGACGAACTATCACCCGTCCAAGTAAGAGACCGAAGCGCGTTCGGCCATGAATCGGAGTTGCCTCCTGTGGAAGAGGAGGAGGAAGAGCAAGAGCTGGGTGAGGATTACGTGGGACGGCCACCCGAGGAACCAGAAGCCGACGACGAAGCCGAAGCAACCGAAGAGGAAGTGGCTGCAGAAGAAATTAGCGTCGCAGAGGCAGCAAAAACAATTGGCAGGAAACGCCCCCGAGCAAGCCCACCGCAGTCCCCAGAGTTGGGGTCCGCCATGGTTGAAGAGCCCAGCGCCGTAGCCGATGCGGAGGAACCAGCGCCAAAGCGAGCACGCGGTCAGCGTCAACGGCCATCAAGGAGCCCCGCGGCCCAAAAGCAGCCACCCCCAAAACCCAAGACCAAGCCGACACGCACGGAACCTAAATCAAAAACAAACCCCAAACCCAGACCAAAGGCTGCCGCCAAAGGACGGCGAACGAGCAAGCCGCGCGAAGACGGAGAGGACAACGGCGGCTCCATCGAAATCACGGTCCAGCGGTTTGTCAACGTCAAGAAACATGCCAAAGACGAAGATGATGATGACCCCCTTCATTCCGAGGTACCTTTTTCAACCCGAGGCGAAACTGTTGTGGACGTGTTTGCGCAAGTATGTACGGAGGTCATCGAGTCGACGATAGCGCAGTTTATCGAGGCCATGGGCAACACGGAAGACAAGGCGCAGAAGAAGGAAGCGCGCACAAAAATACGGGCGATTGAATCTTACAGGGACGAACTGAACTCGAGGTTGCTTCAACATGTGAGTATATATCACCATGTGTGGGCCTGCGGATGAAGACTAACAGGAATAGGCGATCCATCTCAATGATTGGCACGCGCTACGAAAGCGAGTTCGTCTCGCCCAACGGGAGAAACTGTCATTGCGCGAAGAAATCATTCGGCTCAGAGGCGAGCGAGAGCAGGTTGCGTTACGAATGGACGCTGTCCGAATCAAGCACGAAGAGGACACGAAAGAGGCCAAGGTAAGAGAAGCGTTGAGGGCGGGAAGAACAAGGCTAATTCTGTTCGTCATTAGTATCGACTTGATGCTTCATCAACAATGCATGATGTGGACCTCACTATCGAACGTGGACGCGATGCACCCGAACTGTCTCGCGCCGAGCAAAAGCAAGCTGAGCTCGCCAACCTGGAACTACTCGTCGCCCAAATCGCAGACGAAGCCAGCTCACACAGCGCTGGGGGCGGCATTCTTCAGCAGGTCAAGGACTTCAACGCATTTTTAGAACGAGCAGCTGTTGCCCTGGAATCGAGATGAACGGGAAAGGGAACCTACAAGCAAAAATGATGATGCAAACGACACGACATGACACAAAGTTGATAAGCGACACCGAACCCAAACTTCTTTTTTTACGTTGTTGGTCACACTAGCATATCACATGTACACCACTTTTTACTTTCTTCCTCTCTAGTTGATCTGGGCCTTGGAAAAGTCCATCTCGGGGTGCTGGTCCTGGAACTTCTTGAGGATATCCAGACGCTTCTGCTCGTCAGAGGTAGGCAGGCCTTGCTCCTTCTGCTGCTGATCAAACATCATCTTCTCGACCATGCCGCGCGTCTCGCCGTCGAGGTCCGACAGCTTGGAGGAGTCGGGCTGGATCTTGGTCACGTCGATCTTGGGGGCGTTTGTGACGACGTGTGCCCACCACTCCATCTTGTTGACCTTGTCCAGGTGGATTTCGACCGTCTTGGTGCCGTCGGGGTTGCTCGCGAGGGTCCATGTTGAGTCGTCGGTGTGAATAGCGTGGGGGAGGTCGCCCTGAGAAGAAGGGTTCATGTACGTTAGTGGATGCAGGTGGCTAAAATGAATGGAAATGGAGGGAAGCGAGCTGGGACATGCATGTCTCGCGAAACAGGAACACGGGAAGCAACTGTACATTAATGAGTGGCTCTTGGCCCTTGATACCCGCCGTGAGGGAGGTCTTCTTGATGGTAATGACAAGATCCCTGCCCTTGAAGTTTCCGGGAACACTGAAAGTGACGTCGAGCTCGGAAATGGTCTGCGTCCACTTGTACGGGAGCGCAGCCTGCTCCGCGGCCTCCTTGGCCTTGGCGGCGACGTCCTCGGAGGGGGAGACGACGACTTCTGTTGGTGAGGGGCAGTTAGAACACGCGTGCGCTCAACGAGAGAGTAGTGTAATCCGGAAACGCACCCTTATCAGCGTCAGACATGGCTAAATTGTGTATATTCTTTTTCGACTGTTGTCTTGTTGGTGTTTCAAAAATGTAAATTTCAGGCTACGGAAGAAGCTGATGGAAGCGGGCAGCTCGAGAGAAGGCTGACGGATAGACGATGGAGATGGAGGGGCAGCTAAATGCGGGTCCCCCGATCGATCCTGGCCGGCTCCAGCCAATGGGGAGCTTACGATAGCGCCCAGCTCCCTGGTTACCTCAGCCGCGCCGAAACAGCCAAGTTCGATAGGCGATGCATTTCGCGGTCAAGCACCAACAACACGGCACACAGACACAAGCCAACTTTGCAACACCCCGCGCCAACGAGCGAAAAAAAAATAAAACACATAAAACACCTACAACAACCACACAACCACACAACCACACAACCACCAACTAATTCGGCCGCATGCCCCTCACACAATAACCACGCCCGACACATACCCTCTTCCGCTCGCCATGTCCCGCCTCGGAGGCGCCATCTCGGTGCGCCACGGCACCTCGTCGTCGTCGGCGCCTCTCCCCCCGGACCAGGACGAAACGTGCCCCGTGTGCAAGACGACGCGGTACTTCAACAAGGACATGGAGTTCCGCATCAACCCGGAGTGCTACCACCGGATGTGCAAGACGTGCGTGGAGCGCATCTTCAAGGACGGGCCCAACCAGTGCCCGTACGCGGGGTGCCACAAGACGCTGCGCCTGCGCGGCTTCAAGTCGGCCTTCTTCGCCGACCTGACGGTGGAGCGCGAGGTGGACATACGGCGGCGCGTGGCGGCCGTCTTCAACAAGGTCGAGGACGACTTTGAGGGGCTCGACGCCTACAACGACTACCTGTACATGGTCGAGTGCCTGACCGACGACCTCGTCAACGGGCCCGACGACGCCCGCCGCAAGGCCGAGGGCCAGCTCGTCGAGTGGGAGGCCCAGCACAAGGCCGACATTGAGCGCAACCGCCGCCTGGCCCGCGAGACGGACGAGGCCCGCTCCCGCCGCGTCGCCGCCGAGGAGGACGCCGCCCGCCTGCGCCGCCTCCAGGACCGCCAGGCCGACGCCGACGAGAAGGCAAAGGCCTCCAAGCTGCAGGAGGAGATGCTCGACTCGCTGCAGAACGCAGAGGTCGGCCGCGCCACCGAAGCCCTCAACCGCATCATGCTCAAGAAGCGCGGCGGCCAGCGCCACGAGTCCAGCGCTGCTGCTGCTGCTGCCGCCGCCGCCGCCGGGAGCGGCCTGTCCATCCGCGGTCTGCGCGAGAAGAAGGTGGCAGTTGTCGACGACAAGCCCTACGACCCCTACGGCGGCCTGGTCGTCAACCCCGAGCGTGTCGATGTCGCTCCCGAGAAGCTGGCCGGCTACACCAACGAGTGGGTCGAGGTCACCCGCACCAAGCAGGACTTCAAGGCTGGAGGCTACAGCCCGGACGAGTACCTCACGCGTGCCCTGTTCGAGGCCTTTTCTGGTCTTGGTGTCTTTATTGGTGACGAAAAGACAAAGTCCGAAGAGGCATCCGTACCAATCAAGATGGAGGTTGACGAAAATGCCTAAAAAAAAGGTCGATAGAAGTGGAAAAGACGAACAACGATATTACGAAGAATGCACTTTACAAAAAACAGACGAGCAACAGCGGAGAACGTGGAAACGTTTAGGATATCTCTTTTTCTGTCTTTATATATATCTACAGGGTCTTTCTTACTTGGGTTGGGTTGGCATAGCCATGGCGTTCCGGACGATTTTCTGCATAAAAAGGAGACGGGCCAAGAAAGAGGGGGTTTTTTGTCTTGTTGTTTTCTGGGGATTAAAAAAAAAGATGACAACTTGTATGAGCACCACGAAGAGAAAAAGGTAATAAACCACGGGCATAGAAACAAGCACGGCTCAATAAAAAAAAAACAAGAAACCAATCGTGGCTAATAAGAAATGAACACCGAGCGGAAGAGGTAGAATAGTTTCAGCAGAAAAAATGACATCAAATTTTTAATACACCCATGATATTTCTTTGGAATTGCTGCTAGACTAGACCAAAAAAGGAACAAGAAATTCACAGTAGGTCTGGGGAAAAGAAGGGGGGAAACCAGTCAAACCCCAAGAGGTGAATATTGCGGTGCGAAGGAGTCGTCAGTGGCAAATCTGTCCGTTTGTAGCTTTCATGAGCAGAACCGTCTTCGTAATTATATTTAGGAATGTCGTAAAAGGCTCCGCTCCGAAGTGCACTGTGCCGGTCCGAGTGACCCCGTTCTTCTGCGCAACATCGATCCTCGTCCATCTTACTGGACTGTGGTCTTGGTTTGATTCGGTCCCGTTCTTTTCCCATCTCATCCCCGAAAACGCCTCGCTGACAATGCGGAAAGGAGGAGATACAAATAAAACTATCGGGCTCCCAGATAGTGCCGGTGGGGGTGGCTAATAATATGTGGAGGTTGGAGCCCAGGAGAGGTACAGGCGGTATAGGAGGTTAGTGAGAAAGGGCGAGAGGGCGAGTATACGGGAAGAATTTGTCATTTCCCAGTTTATTGTTGCCAGGGAGTCTGCTGGGCTGGTCGAGGGAATACGGGCATCGTCTCCATCTGATCCAGGCCACCGCCAATCGGCTGCTGGTTGTGCTGCCAGCCCATTCCCGTGTTGTGGTTGACAAAAGCTCCGTGGCGGAAGGGGTTCGTGCTGCCCGTGGGTTGCGGGGCGAGCGCCGCGCCGGCGGTTTGCGGTCGCTGTTCTTGGGCCTGACCGAGCGGCATCGCCGCGCCCCTGGCAAAAGGGTTGGTTCCAGTTGCGGCCGGTAGAAGGGGTGCTGCTGCAGGGCTTTGTTGCTGAAGCTGCTGGGGCTGTTGCTGCAGTTGCTGCAGTTGCTGAGGCTGTTGCTGTAGTTGCTGGGGCTGTTGCAAGGGTGAGTTCGAGCCGGCGGAAAACGGAGATGTGTTCTGCTGGTTGCGGGCGAAGGGGTTCGTGGATAATCGGTTGGCGTTTGCGCCGAGGCCTGTGCCGGTCGCCGAAACTGACAGAGAGTTGGTGGGCGCGCCGGTTTGCTGGGCCATGAGCATCGACTGGCGGAAAGGGTTTGTGGTGCCTGTAGCCATTGGCTGGAGGAGGTTTTGGCCGTTTTGCATGGGTTGAGCAGGCGCTTGCATTGATGCTGGGCCAGTTTGGAAGCTCGCAACGGTGTTTTGGGGAATAGCACCAAGCCCGCTTGGCTGGAAGCCCTGCGGAGATGCAGGTGTGAAACCTCCAGTAAAGTTGTTCGCCATAAACTGCTGTTGAGGTTGCTGGAGTTGCGGGGGTTGCTGCGGCATGCCAGTTTGCTGCTGCGGGATACCGGTCTGCTGCTGCTGCTGGAACGGGCTATTGCTGAATCCCATGGACGGGTCCACAAAGCCGTTGCCGTTGGTCTGGAAGCCCACCATGCCCGTGGGCTGCTGCTGCTGGAATCCCATGTTCATCTGAGGCTGAGGCTGAGGTGGGGGTTGAACCTGGAGAGGCGTCTGGTTCTGCTCGATCGAGTCGAAAAAGTCGATGAGATCGGGATCGGGTCCCTTGTTTGCCTGGGGCGTCGCATCCACCTTGGGTGCCGCTGAGTTGACCTTGGGGAACGGGTTGTTGGATGCCGGTTCGGGGAAATCGGACTCCTTCTTCCTCGAGGACGCTGGTGGCTTGGAATTAGATGTAAAGCTGACACCCTTCTTCTTGACATCCTGCTCGGCCAGGTACTGCCTCCGGTGGACCTCGAAATCGGCATCGTTGAGATACTCTTCGAGCTGCCTGCCCAGGTTGACGGGCGCATGCTTGAGCTTGGGGACTTCGACCCGCGTGTGGTGCTCAAACTGTCTCGCGACGCTGAGATACTGGACAACCTGGTCAGTCTGGCGAGTAAAGGTTCGGTAAATGGCCATTGCGCGCTCGGCATCGACCTTGGACATTTCGAAAAAGTGGCCTAGACACGAGGGGTCAGTTCGGAGGCTGAGACATTGTCAACTGCAGCGGCGCACCGAGAATGGCGATCAGGCCTTGATTGAGCACTTGGAACAGGGCCAGAAGGTCTAGAACAAGCAGTCGGAAGACTGTAATGGTGATTTCGTTTTCCGGTTCGTTTTCCATAACCTAAGCGAGCGATATTAGCCTCACCCATCCTAATTCCCCAATACGGGTCTGGGCATCCCCGTTGGGCGTCAACCTACGTCGCACTTGAGCAGAGCCGTCAGTTGCGACTGAACAACCTCGGTCTCACGCAGCAGGCCCTTCTCGACGGATAGCTTCTCGAGCCTCGATTCCGGGGCGCGGACCCAGTCGGTCTTGGTGTCGCGGTACGCTCGCGCTCGTTCAGTTAGATATAGGGCATAATGCCGAATATTCCGGCCTTGAATCTGGGCTGCACAGCGGTCAATTACCGTTCGCTATAATTCTCCTCGGCCGGTTTGGCGGAAGAGCGAATCAGGTGATCGGGGATGGGCGCAAAACGTACCGTCTGTAAAGTTGCTGATGGCGAGAATGTTGCGGTGGGAGGAGAGGAAGGCGAGCGTCACGTCGGCAGCGCCCTCGCGGATCATGAGGTGGACGGTAATCAGACTCTTGAAGACGACGGTCCATGTTGAATCGCGCAGGCGGTATTGTAAAGCGCGAAAGACTTCGCCGACACCAGCCTCGCCCGAGTGGGTGGCCACGAGAATGTGTTCGATGTATTTCGTCTTTGGGGGAGCGTTCTGCGCAGAGCAAAGAAAAGCTTGGGTGTTAGCTTACGGCGGTGATGCAGCGGCAGCAGCAGGCACAGGCACAGGCAACACGGCGACGCACCTTGATCTTTGTCGCGCCCTTGACGGACTTTTCGAATGAGCTCGACATGGTGCCAGCAGTAGTGAAGCTCGGCGGCGACGCCGGAGTCGGGCAGGAGAAGACAGACGGCGGAGGTGGCGGGAGGAGCGGCTGGCGGTGGTGATGAGGCCAAGAGGACGCAGAGGAAGGCACCGGCGATCCAGGCGGTGCGAGGAGAGGAGTGCGAGGAGGGGATTGGGATCGGGATCGGGTTGCGGGGCGGTGCAGCAGTTGCAGTTGCAGTGCAGTGCAAGCTCGTCGTCGGTGTCGTCGTCGTGGTTCAGGTCGCCAGCGCACAGCTCAGACGTCCACGCAGTACGTAGGAAAGATCCGCATCCACGCCGGGGGGGGAGGGGACCTGAATGGTTGGGGGGGGCGTGTGCCATCTACGAGCGTGGCAGGTTGAGACGAGACAGCGCCCAGCCTGGGGGTTGGTCTGGCGAGCTTTTAGTGGACGTTCACTGGGCGCTCAGTGGGCTTCGGCGGGGGTGGCCACCTAAGCCATCGTTTTGGAAGCCGGAACCAGTGCAGGCTTGCGATGGGGGAGTACCTGGGCGGGCGGCATGTCTCTGCGGGCGGCGCCTGGAGGCTGGGAGTACCGCCCTAACAGCTACCTGCCTCTATCATTCCAGGGGCCATCAGCACCACCACCACCCTGGGGCTACACTGGGTCTGGCGGGCGGACGGGGGGCGTGCATGTCGTCACCACCCGCTGCGAGCACTGAGATGAAGTGAAGGGTTCGCTGGGGCTAGTGGATGGTAGCCCGCTGACGAAAACCGTAAGCTCCACCGATTTCATTTAGATGTGCTGCCCAGCAGAGCCCCGGTTCAGGTCAATAAAAGATTGCGACACAACCGCAGACGTGGCGGGAGCCCGGATGCATCATCGTGGTCAGAGGAAGGGAAAAAATCATGATATGGCATGAGGCGATGCCGATAGGCAAGCCATGCGCTGATGACGTTTTTATTGGCCCGGTCCAATGAGGCTACCAGGCTGATTGCTGCCAGACAGGTCCCATCGGGTTCTTTCCTTGCGACGCTACAGTCGCATGCAGTTCACGTGTGTAGGCTTGGCCGGGGTGGAAGCCCGGCTGGGCTAGAAATTCCGATGGCTTCATTTGACAGATACGATACGATACGGAGAACATCGACCAGGGGAGCACAGACAGAGTTCCGCGCTTGGGCCGAGACCATTGGATCGGGACAACATTCAAATTCAATATTTTTATTAAGACAGTACGGAAAGCAACGTACAAATGTAATCTATGCCCAAATGCGGCTAAAAATAACACAATGGAACGGACTCACCTGGTTTTTTTTTTCGTGCAACCACAATAAAAGGTCTGCGTCTCCCGAAAGCAATTGGAATGTCCAAGCTCTCGAACAGACCGCGTTCCCCTGGGCTAGCCGAAAAACTTTCTCTTCCATTCATAATAAGTCAGAGCTTTTTTTCATCGCGTCCGATGCAAACAAGGTCGGTGTGTCGGACGCCCATTTCACGATACCAAACTCTCCTCGCCCCGAGACCACTTAAGCTCCCGAAGGAGAGGGTTTCGGGGTCCGAAGAGCCGGCATCAGCATCATATTATACACGCGGTTCTCATCATCTAGTAGATATATCGTTAGCAATGTGCGCGTTATAGCCTTGGGGGCATTGTTGGTGGTAGATACTCACATTTATTTGAATGGAAGGGTCATGAAGAGAAAAAGAGAAAAGGAAAAAAAGCTCAGGCGCGTTCGAGAATTTAAAGAGGACCCTTGCAGCGCCGGTGGTGGGGTCGCCCTGGAAATTCCTCGGCCGAACTTTTTCCCCAGCGCAGCTCACCACCTCGATCAGTGTCGGCCCACCAAGACTCTGGTCTCGTCATGACTCAATTGCTTCCATTGTAGAGCTGCTGAGCTGTATTTGCCCGTCATGGTGCTTCCTCTCAGTCGCTGTGGCCTTGCGCTGCGTCGCGCCACCACTGCAAGCTCCCTGACGTCACTGCGAAGCCGCCAATGCCTCTCCAAGAGCTTTACCCAAAGCTCGTTTGCGCTTGCATCTAAGCGGGACGAGCTGCTAGGCGCCTGGGACAAGTGTATGATGCTTTTAAATCGAATCTTCGTCTATTTCAATATCTACTTACATGTTCGTGACCAGATAACAACTCCGATATTCCGTTCCAAGACGACACAGACGGCAAGCGAGTCGGCTATCTTGGGAAACGACGAAATGTCTCCAAGAACCTGTCGTTTGCTGATCTGACCGCTCCCACCGGCGAGGTGATTCAAATCTGCTCCGATGCCGGCCATGATGCCGATGCGCACTCCCTCTTTCGCCAGATTCCCGCCAACAGCCCTGTGCTTGTCGGTGTCCAACAAGAACTCACCGACCCTTCCCGCGAGGCGCTCAACGAGACGTCCTCCAAGACGACCGTCTACCTCAAGGACATTCGAGCCCTCAATTCAGTGCCTCAAAACCTCATTGTTACACCAGAAGTTCAGTTCCCGCCGACCAAGCGACACTACCAAATTCGCTTCCATCCCGAACTCAAGGCTCGACTGAAGTTCCGATCATGGCTCAAGGGAGAACTGACTCAAGGTCTGCTGAAGAAGGGCTTTACCGATATTGAGACGCCCACGCTTTTCAAATCGACTCCGGAAGGCGCCCGAGAATTCTTAGTTCCGATGCGCCAGAAAGGCATGGCGTACGCTCTGGTGCAAAGCCCTCAGCAATACAAGCAGGTTCTCATGGCCGGAGGAGTCTCGAGATATATGCAATGGGCCCGTTGTTACCGAGACGAAGACTCTCGCGCGGATCGACAACCTGAGTTTAGCCAGTTGGATATGGAATGGGCATTTGCCAGCGCGCCCAAAGTCCGCCAGGACATCAATGATATAATCCTGGGTGCTATTGAGGCCCTACGACCTACCAAGAGCTACAAAGATATTCGAGGAGAGCGAATCCCGGTGGTGTCCGAGATTCCTAACACTCCTCGAGAGCCCAGCGAGCTGGATGCGCACCAGTTTACCACTCTCAAGTTCCAGGATAGTATCCGGGCCTACGGATCCGATAAGCCAGATTTGCGCATCCCGAACCAAGTGAATCTCATCTTCAAGTTTTCGGGTCTTGTACTAATGTGTCACAGATTCACGCCCTCCCAGATCTTGAACCCTACAAGCAGTTTGTCGGCATGATCACTCACCTCGAAGACCCTCTTGTTGAAGCGTTCACATTTCCTCTAAATGACTGCTCCCCCGAACAAGCCCGAGAGTTTGTGATGAAATTTATGGATGAGCTTCCTTCAGCATTGGGCGAGAATCCCGATGGAAAGCCCCAGGTGCTCATCTGCGATTCAAGGCAGCCCCTCGGAGGCTTCTCTTCTCTCGGCTTCGAGTATCAGAACGTAATTGACCTCATCTCGGAAGGCAAGGAGATTAACGATGGAGACCTCGTTGTCTTCCAAGCCCGAGAGAAGCCCGCAGGACAGTACTGCTCCGGCTCAACCAAGATTGGCGAGATTCGCAACGCTCTCTGGAAGGGCTTGGTAGATGCTGGATACATGACCAAACCTCAGATGGGTGAGCCCGGTTCCCTCCAGTTTGCCTGGGTAACCGACTTTCCCATGTTCAAACCTACCGAAGAGGGTGAACCAGGACAAGAAGGCGCAGCTGGTATCGCTGCCTCTCATCATCCCTTTACTGCACCCCTCTCCAAGGCGGATTTGGACCTGCTCTTCACCGACCCTCTTCAAGCCAAGAGCGCAGCATATGATCTAGTGCTAAACGGCGTCGAGGTTGGTGGCGGTAGCGAGCGTATTCATATTGCAGACATTCAAGACTTTATCATGCGTGACATTCTCAAGATGACGGATAAAAGAATCGGAGACTTTGCCCATTTGTTCGAGGCTCTGCGTTCCGGCTGTCCTCCACACGCCGGATTTGCTCTTGGCTTTGACCGACTAGTAGCTCTAATGACGGATACGGCTACAGTTAGAGATGTCATGGCATTTCCCAAGACTATGAAGGGAGAGGACCCGTTCGTCAAGGCGCCAAGCAAACTAACAAACGAACAACTCGAGCCTTATGGATTGCAACTCAAACCACGAAAGGGTCAATAAACTGTACTCTCTTGAGATATTATGGAAACGCTACCAAAATACCGGCGAACAGCTGGACAGTACAGCGCAACCATCACGACTCATATACTGTGCCCATTTCCACTATCAGTATCAACTAGCCAGCAAAACAGATAGCTCAGCGCAGCATGTACATCATGTAACAACATACAGCTATATACCACACACCACTTGTATCAATAGAGACGAACCAATGGAGGATTACGATGATTATTGAAGAGAAGCTTACTAAATACTAAAACATCACATATCTGAATGTACAAGAGGCAAACCAGGATTGAACGTCATGAATCAAAGTCATATTGGTATAGTGTCAACGACCGAATCAAAGTCCGAATCGTGTGAATGCATGTCCGCTTGTATGTACCGATTGGATATCAAAATGAAAAAATTAATGCACCGAAAATCCCAGTTTCCCTTTCTAGCATCCGCCGTTCTGAAGCTTTCCCCGTTGCTTGGCTTTGCGTCAATTCCGTGGACCACGAGCCGTCTATATAAAAAGTTGGCCAATTCGGAGAAGATTAAAACCGATTTCCACTCTCTCACGTCCTATCCGACAAAAATCGCACGTGGTGAAGAAACATCTTAGACGAGGAAGAAGCCGAAGGCGGTGGCACCCAGAGCAAGGGCGAGAGCGACGGCGGCGTTGGCGTGGTTGCCGCCGGGGGCAGCGTTGTCGTTGTTGGCGGCAGCGGAGGCGGAGGCGGCGGCGCTGGCGACAGCGGAGGAAGCACCAGCGACGGCGGTGGAGACGTCGCTCTTGATGCCGTCGACGGCAGTGGAGACCTTGGAAGCGGCACCGGCAACGGCGGTGGAGGCCTGGGAGGCGACTCCGTCAGCCCAGGTCGAAGCCTCGGAGGCGATCTTGGATGCGTCGCTCTTGATTCCGTCGACAGCGGTGCTTACCTTGGATGCGGCACCGTCAGCCCAGGTGGAGGCCTTGGAGACGGCCTTGGAGACGTCGGAGTTGACGCCGTTGACCCAGGTAGAGACGTCGTTGGCGGCACCGTCAGCCCAGGTGGAGACGTCGTTGATCACATCGTCGATGACATCGCGGGCAACCGGGGGAGCAGTGGGCTCGGGAGCGCGCTGGGCAATGCCGTTGGCGGCAGGCTCACTGCGAAAGGTGTGTTAGTCAATTGGTTCGGTGGGTAGGCAATATAGCTCAGATGGGTAAGCTAGACGTACGGCTGGGCGGCAGCAAAGCCGGCGAGGGCAACAATGGCAACCTTGGTGTAGAGCATGATGAAAGATTGGTGGTGGTGTAAGTGAAGAGATTAAAAAAATGGGTGTTATGATGTCAGTTGCAAGGAGTGTAGAGAACTCGTTGTGAGGAGGAGGGGAAAGCTTTAATAAGTGAATTGGTGGATGGACCTTGGATGATGTTTGATGAAGGGGGAGCGGGAAGCCTTGATTCATATATCTCCTTCTTCGACCCTTGGGCAACCCCGGCGTGTTTCATTTCCCTCCTGGTTGTCCTGTCATTTGGCTCGAAAGGCGCATGGGGGCGTGTCGGTGCCGGAGGCGCAGAGGGGAGCTGGGGATCCGCATCGGCCTAGGCTGGAAGCAGCTGGGCTCACCCATGCCGTGGCCACCCCAGTACCCCCAGCACCCCCCAGCACACCAGGTGGCCCCGTGCGCCGTCATCTCATCACGGACGCCATCTTGGCTTTCTTTTGCCTGCGGAACTTGTCAGCTAACTCACGGGAGGAACATGAATCAGGTATTCACACATCCGGCACCAAGATGCCGTGCAGAACGGCCTTGGCTTTCTGGGCAATTCAGCCCAGCCATTGCCCAAAGCAGCAAGCACCAGTCAGCACTGGCCAGATAGCTCCTCATCCATCGTGCATGCTAGGCTACATACGTCCGTCCTACATAGCTTCCGTTGCTGCTGCTGGCCCACCCGAGTCGCGGTATTATTGCGTGGAACGACAACCCGAACAACAACAAATGCAAATGTCATCATTTAGCCTTTTTTTTGCTCCTCTCGTCCCTGCATGTACCATCGCATTGTGCCACGCTCGATGCGGCTAGCCCGACTCGCTCCCGGCATCCGGGGCAGTGCCTTGGCGGCGTAGCCGTCCGGCACATAGCACAGCAAAAAGCCAGGCCAGGCCAGGCCATGCCATGCCGCGAGAGGGTGGGAAAATACGTGTTCGACGTGTTTGGTGTGTCTTATGCCGGCCTCTCTTCTCCATTCAGCTGCTTACACAGGCTGCGCCATGCATTACGTCTTCGAACGGCCCAGAGGTTGCGATTCGCTCAGCTCTCTTTTTTTTTTTGCGTTCGGTTGCCCACGCGCGAGAGCGAAGAGGAGGTGAGGGGCACACCGAGTCTCTTTTCCTTCCCTGGCAACAACAATCAGAGACAGGATTGGGGTTGACCCCCCTGCCAAGCTATCACATCACGTAAGTAATATCCTTCCCCCAACTCTAATCAGATTGGCTGTCGCTGATCACTGAACGGGTGAATCACCGATGCGAGTGCGATCTGGATTCCTCAGCCCAAGCTCCTTCAATACCCGACCTTGCAAGCCAGTCAGCGGCGAAGTGTGCAGCGACGCGTTCGCCGCTACCCTCCGAAACAGTTGCTTCCCAAATGAATACGTCGCCATGCCCCCCCATCCCATGCACGCCCAGGTTCATGTGAAATCCGGGGATTCAGAAGGAGAGTGAACAATGCTAGATGAAAATCCGCCTCGCCGCATCAGAAACTTAGCTGGCAAATCTGCCCAAACCTTGTCACCCTCCCTCTCCTCTGCCCCCTTCGTCTCGTCATGTTCTATTTTCAGCATCCCACCAGCCCAAGCTTGCCCACCGCCACTCTGGCCGACGCGGACTTGCTGCACCAGCCACAGGTCTAGAATTGCCTCATCGGGCAAGTCCAGTGCCAGACAGCTTGGCTTAGCTTGGTGCTGTGTGTGGCGGCGCAGCATGTCTCTGTTTTGGATCCACGTATTCCCTACGGAGTACGCACGCACGCATACATCGTTCTCGTTCATCCACGGCGCTGGTTGGCTGCTGGCTTGTCTCGGCCCCGTCCCCCCAGGAGGCCTCTGGATCAATCCGCGACTTGTTAGGGCTTAATCAGCCATTTCCGCGGGATGCTAACCCGACGTCGTTTCCCGCTTCTCATCTCTCTGCCCTACGGCGGCGCTCTCGCTCTCTCGTCATCGTCCGTGGTACGGCCGGATGGCGAGCGGCGGTGCGACCTGCTAGTTCCCGACCCGGAGCATTGCCTCCCGTGCGCTCAAAGCCCGCCCTTCAGCTAGTTTCAGGACAATTGTTTGCCCGTCCGTGTTTTGATCGCACACGCGCGCGCGCGCGTTTCCGACTCCCTGAGCCTGCCCATGCCGTGATCCAACGTAAGCCTGCCTTACAAGGTCCCTGATGGTTTCTTGCTCTCGGCGGCGGAAAAGACGGGTCCGAAAGGTTCCCTCCATCAATGCCGGAGTAAATCCAGCGCAAGCAGAGAGTCGCCCAAACTGCAGAGAAGAAAAGAAGAGGGCAGCGGTCCCTGGTTACCCCAGACCCACCTAAACGACGTCAGTCGGTGTTTATGGCGCCCCCTTTGTCGCCCAACTGGATAGGATTCACAGGGATGCGAAGCCCATTAATTAGACCCACGTTGTTTGACCACAGAGTTCCAGGCATGATCCATCTGGGCCCTATATTCTAGCTCACTTCTCTCATCTTCCTTATTCCCAACCCTGGCAGCTGCATGTCAACCTTGCTCAACTCGGCCGTGTGAAACAGAAAGCGAACCCGACGTAGGCAATCCTCTATCATGCTCCCTCAAGAAACTCCCGGGCTTCCGGGTTTAATTGAGCCACCGCGGACTCGTACACCTCCCTGTTTCGAATCCCCCTCCAAGCCTCGCTGCTCAACCTGAAAACAAGGTGGTGAGTCGTCGTCAGACATGTCTTGGCTTTGGGGCGAGATTGGCTCGGCAGATCCAGCCTGCAGCCAGCAGCCACGAGGTTTGCCGGGTAGGCAACCACCAAAAAGCAACAACTGGATTCCATGACAACTCGCAACCCTGCGTTTGTCGTTCGTATCTGGCATCGTCCAATGTCGATCCCACGCTGATCACATGAAGTCGCCAGCCCACGTTTCTGGCCGTGGCGCAGGGGCTGCCCGTCCTTCGGCCTTTCCGCTCGCAGGGGTACCCCTGCGCCATAAAGCCTACATCATGGCACAAGCCGACGAAGCCGAAAGAGCTCGAAGAATGGTTTCTGCATACGCGGGAAAAAAGACAATACCTAACTTAAAAGTCAAAAAAGAAGGAAAAAAGAAAAACATAAACTACATACAACACTCGGCATTCGCTGGTCGTCACCGACCCAACTACTACTCAAGCGCTCCTCAGCTTGACGCTCGGAGAGCAAACGGGATCCAGTACTTTCTGAGGGCTGTGGTCGTATGTGGTGATGTTGGGCTTAGGTCAAACTCAAGTACCCGCAGCCTTGCTGTCGGAGATTTGATGGAACAGGGTGAGTGGGCGAAGGTTCACCAGACCCAAAGAATTCCGTCACTATCCGTACGCCGAGTTCCACCTCGACCCGGAAAGTGTAGTCGAGGGGAGACTCCGAAACTCCTTGGAAGTTGCAAAGGCATCAATCAAGGGTAGGCTTTTTCTAGAATTCCACTAACGACCAATCACGGCCGAGGCGATCCCTGTTGCAGAAGCCAAAGTGCAATTTATACCAGAAAACGCACCATCCCACACGGGACAGCGGCCCATGTTGGTTACCCTAGAGGTGGGATAAAGTCTATATTTTGTTTGCAACTCTGGTCACCGCGTAGCATGCAGATCACTTGATGTGAAATCTCGCTAGATAAAATCGGCATTTGAGATCGATATCATTGCCAAGAAATAAATGTTCGCTCTCGCTTCTCCGGACGCGAGTGAGGGAGACAAAACAAAATATCTGTACGCATGTAGTTACGTGTTGAGGCTGAGCCTGCCTTACAGCTCACACTACGTTGGTCTGCATGCACTCTAACCATGCATGTAACCCTGAGGCAAACCTTCATTCAAGGCATTTTGGCAATTTTTTGAAGCTAGACTGTTTCGTCATCCAGCTTCATACACACCACTACCATCTACACCAACGTCGAATCAGTCATTTTTGAACGTGTCAGATGCCACCAACCGCTCATAGCTGAGCCCAAACCCTACCCAACGAAAAAAAAATCCTTGTTGGTCTGTTCAAGAATAAAAATAGCCAGCGGCATTGGCGGTTCGTTTGTCGCGTGAATCGAGTACTTGAACTTCGCCACTCTCTCTGTTGGAGTCTAGAGCAACCAACCGAAATAGCAACATTCGTCACGCGAGTCTTCTTATCTTAAATCAACCTCACCGACATTTCTGGTCCCCATTTCGACAGTAGATGAGTACCACATGAGCGTGAAAGGCGCCTGGGGTGAGTCTTTGTTGCACCTCTGTCGTCACGAAGCCATCATGGCCGCGACGCAAGTTCACACGGGTAATTTGAGAGCCGCTCTAATGGTGTGAGAGGCCCTTGCCTCCAACGGACTAGTGCGAGAACTTGACGCCTCCTCTTGACGCCTGCCTAACTCTAGCTTGGAAGCTGCATCTGCGGCAGTCTGGACAATGAAGCACGCTCCGGGGCCTTGGAAAACCGAGCGTTGCGCCGCAACTTGGACTTGGAACCCCAAGTGAGAACTCGCCCGGGCTGTTCTTCCAGAGGCAGCAATACTGGCTCCGCCTCTGGTCTGTCGGCGACGGAGGGTTGGAACCACTCTGCAGCTCCCACTGACGTAGGGAAGACATCGCTTTTGTAAGCGAGATTCTGGTAGCTGAAATCCTCGGCAACGCTGTACCGGGCGCCGAGTCTAGGCTCAGCGTACGTATCCATTGCTGTAGTCCCGCCGCAGGTTGAAAAAAGCCTACTTTGCTGGTATCAATGATCCAGTCCTTGTTTGCTGCAACCCGTGCTTCACTCAACGTAGATTTCTTGGACATAAAATGGTCAAGTAGGACTGGTAAGAGGAAGTAATGGAGCTCCGAAACCAATAAATTGCCTGCTCCCCTTTGAATTATCGCCTTGCTCGGATTAAATACATTCCTGACACTCTCGCATCATCTGGTACCAGCAAAAATGTAGAAACGCCCGTAATAGTAAGCATTCCTGTGGGTACCAACCTCTGGTATCGAGGGAGCAGCTTGCCAATGGGTTTGTTGCCCCTTGAAGCCTGGCATGGAAGCTCCTGGGGAGGAGATCCATTGGAACGTTGCTTAGTAGTTTTGTAGCTGAGAGCCAGCTAGATTTCCATTGATGATCCCCCTCCAACAATGACTGAAGGCAAGGTAGCGATCGGTTTGGCCTTGCGGTGAGAGGCGCAGTTGGGGTGCTTTAGGGTAGGGAGGTTGGTCGACTAAAAATGCGTTTAAGCAGCTCTGGTCTCCACCCAACAACAGGATCGATAGCTCAGTGGTAGAGGTGAGTCCATGCAAATGTCTCAGTTATGAGTTAAGCATCCTAACAATCTTCACAGCGAGAGATTGCAGATCTCTAGGTCACGTGTTCGAACCACGTTCGGTCCTTTCTTTTTGCCCTTTGTTCGGCATCCATCATTTTGGTGGGTCGAGTTGTTTGGGTTGGTTGTGAGCACGTGCATGGTTCTCGGCACAGTCCGACGGCCAATGATGAGTAGTATCGGAACAATCCTTGGAGTCGGACCTTGCAGGGATGGCATGATCAAAGATAGTGAGTTTACTGGTTGTTTTCCAACGCTGAGGGGATTGTCCCTTGTCCCTTTTCGTGTCAAGGTTGTTGTGAATGGGCTACCCCGCTTGTTGGCGACCATTTATATGGGCCTGGTAAGATGCCTTGCAAGCTTTGAGAAAATACTGGCTGGGCAAGTTTAAATCCTCAGTGATTTATAATGTTGTGAAAATTGAATGATTAGAAGGAAAGGCGGTTAGGGACTGGGTTTGATGGAGTGGGTTAAATGTTGTAGCTGTTGTGACATTCCCCTAATGGTCCGTGTGCAAAGCACCAGAAGGCACTACCAAGACAAGAGCAATTCTGAAACCTGATTTGTTAGTAATTGGAAAGGCACAAGATCACTCAAGGATGCTTTTGGGTAACTGGTAAAACAAGTGCATTGTACTCTCTAAACTCAAACTGCCATTCTAACCCAAACTGTCACCGTAAATACATTGGAATATGATACTTCCATCTAACCCTGCTCAATCTTGTAATGCTTGGTCCCGAGTGAAGAACATGGCCTGATGGGCATGTGGTTCGTCCAGAACCGCCTTAATCTTCAGTAGTCGGGCATAAACCTTTTTGTGAATCGACTCCCCTTAGACAAGGAAGAAACCCATGGCAGTGGCGCCGAGGGCAACAGCGACAGCCATCATAGAACCGGCAGAGCCGTGAGTGTTGGAAACAGCGCCGCTGGTGTCACGCTTGCTGACAACAGAGGTGCTGGAGGCGGCAGAGATGACGATACCGCTGGTGATGGCAGCAGCACGCTTCTCCTCAACATCTCGCTTGGAAACTCCAGAGGGAGCAATGATGACGGCAATGGTGCTGGGCTCGGATCGCTTGAGGGGGTTTGAGGGCTCGAGAACAATGCCGACAGTGATGGGACCTCCACTGGTGACAGAAGCAGTGGGCTCGACGATGATGCCAACAGTGGAGGGCTCCTCTCGCTTGGCCACGCCGGAGCCGGAGGGTGCAACAATCACACCAATGGTGCCGCTAGCTTGCCTCTTGGCAACTCCGGAGGGCTCAATGATGATGCCAACGGTGGTGGCAGCGGCTCGCTTGCCAACTACAGAAGTAACGATGACACCAATGGTGTTGGCAGCAGCTCGCTCCTCAACGCCGCCGGCCTCGTCATCTCGCTTAGCCGATCCAGAAGGGCTGACGATGACACCGATGCTGGTAACTGCTCGCTGGTTGATAATGACACTGGCCTCAGCTCGCTTGGCTCCAGCGCTGGGTCCGACAACACCAATAGCGCTGACACCTCGAGCGCTGGGCTTGACAACGCTGATGGCGCTGACAGCTCGCTCCTCGCCAACGAAGGTGGTGGTGGGAGAGTCGACAACGGTGGCGGTGACACCGGGCTCGCTGCAGAGAGAAACTTGTTAGCATTGGATCTAGACGAGGCTGGATGGAGGACATACAGGAGCACTTCAGTGGTGGCGGCAGCAGAAAGGCCGGCAAAGGCGAGGAGGGAGAGCTTGGTGAAGTGCATGATGAAGATTTGGAGTTGTTGGCTGAAGGGTGAAGCTTAGGAAGATGAAGCGATAGAGAAGTGCGAGGTGCTTGTGTAAGATGGATTGTAGAGTGTGAGTGTTGTTGTGATTGTAAGGCTGTGAATGTTGTTGTGATTGCGTGTCTGAATAGTTCGATAATGAAGAAGGATGAAGAGGATTATATACACATCATCCTGACCTTGACATTCTCGACATTGCCACTTGATTCTTGGCCAAGTGGACTTACACCAGGGCCCGCCGCCATCAGGTGAGGGACATGTTCCATTGGAGTCGGAGCCACAAGTTGAGGTTTCCAGTCCACTGGAAACGCCGCGCCGCTTGGCTGGTTTGACCAGAAACAGTAACATCACGACATCTGACGGTCCAAAACGGTGGATGCTATGCTATGCCGATGTCGAATGGCCCAATAGAGCGAGGGTAACAACGAGGCTATAGTGGATTCCGTCACTTGATTTGGGTTGGTTTCACCGATCGCCGGCCTATGGTTACTTCACCCGATTGAGTAGCTTCCGCATCTCTTGGCAACTCGAGGTATCCGAGCGGGTGGGCCATGGGGCTCCTATGCACGTATGTAACGTGCCATAGTACTGGTATATCGCTGCAAAGCACCGTTTGGACTCAAAAAATTGTATAGCTCATTCATTGACATTTGGTGCGCCATTTAGTTGCAATACATTCATCAATTAAGTGTAAGAAGTGTCTTCATACTTCTTGCTTGTAGATTTTTGATTTAGGCCCATCACTTGATTCCTGGGCCAGTCTGGATTGGTGCAAGGCTTTGCTGAGTCATCTGAAATATGGTATGCAACATTACTCATCCTAGGAGAAAAGGATTTAATGTAACACAAGACTCGATTGTGGCTAACCACGGCCATGAACGAGACGGTGCCCAATACGGAGCGCGGATTTGTGACCCCGGGGCTGTTTCAATAACGCAAACTTTAAAAGGCCTGTTTCAACCCTGGATAACCTGCGCTGCGGGCGTGGACTTGCCCCATTCTGCTATGGGAATCGGCATCACCCCTGTCACTGCCCTGGCCTTTCCCGGAACATAAACCTCCGAGATGCCAACTGCTTCTACAGGCAAAGAGATGTGCCTCCGAAAAAGAGTGGAATATGTTGATGAGCGCTAATTTTTGTTGTTCCATCGCCAGTTGGCGATTGCGCATCATTCCCGATTGGCCTCATACAAACGGCAACTCCTATTTGCCCTCAGCCTGGTCCACTTCTGTCATTGGGTGCCATTTTAATACCGGTGCGATCTTTTCTTCTTCTTTTTTTATTTTTTATTTTTAAAAAAAGCGAGTTTCCCCGTCGTAAAGCTGCCTGCTAGCTAGAGACCATATCCGTGCTATCCCCAGCATGCTTGTGTGATGAGTGCAACCTGAAGCCCATATATTAAGATTCCGGGTCGTTTGAGATTGATGCGTGACGTTGGCCCAACTCGGATACCGCGATCAACTGATAACGCTTTATGCCATTTTGAGAAACAACGGAGAAATGATCTGCGAGAAGCCGCCGGAGGATGCAGTCGAAACTTGGCGGAGCCAAGTCAACGTTGACTCTGCGTGGCTTTGATAGGCGTGAAGCTCCCACATGAAACTGGCGAAACTGATCGCAAGCTTATGAGTTGTAATCATGATTCGCTGAGTTTGGATTTACAGTATAGTTCACGCGAGCGAAATGTTCTCCCGAAGCAGCCGGCTGCAGATCATCGTGAGGCGAAGCGGCACCCCTGCTGCCGTGAAGAGTCATGAGGGCGTTAGGATACTGTTACAAATTCAAATTTATATGGTCGTCGCAATATAGCGAAAGGGATTAAGCGAGGCATCGCATCATGTCGTATATGGACTATCCTTTCTAGAAACGGACAGTCACGCCC
Organism: Calonectria honghensis; assembly: GCA_013403855.1. NCBI lineage: Eukaryota > Fungi > Ascomycota > Sordariomycetes > Hypocreales > Nectriaceae > Calonectria > Calonectria honghensis. Next base: position 1,128,683 of record VTGB01000001.1, read on the forward strand.
CATGAATTTACTCACGAATACGAAGAATTGACTGAACAGTATTGGGATATGCCACCGAGGAGGCCTCAGAATATCTATTTATTTCAGGACCCTGGAATTCCAGTACTCGCTGAATTCAAGACCCTTATTTGTCCTTCCTTCCGGTTGTCTGGTGATGAGCTTGCCCTCAACCGTCCCCCGGCCTGTCAACGGGAGACTTTAACTTAGGGACATACCTAGAAAGGCGGCAAGGCATTTGCCAATATTTCTGAAATTCCCAGCATGTGAGTCAACTTATTCTTCAAAACAACCGTGGCAAATTATGACTGTTTCCTGAGGACAATCTGAACGGAAGGTTGGCTTTGAGCCGAACACGAAAGTAAGGCTGCAACGTCGAAACGAACTCCCAATGATTGATACATTGGAAAGATAGGCACGGAGAAGGCAAGATGGGAATCTTACCTCTTATCTGTATGCAAATGAAAGAAAACTTTTTCATCAGACCTAACGCTTTTGCACTGGTGCCGAGACTACCCTGACTTCAACTAGTATCATTGGATCTTGTCTCTGGATTATATGTATATAATTTTCGAGTCAAGACTTCATGAAGACCTCGACGTGAAATATATCAAACAAAGAGCCATGGTTCTGACTGAATGTGAAGTGTTGTAGTTGGGTTTGGAGGCCTGCACCCCAGCATACACAATATCGAGACTTTGTTCCGGAGAGTGCAGTGCAAGGGTCATCGGTTCAATCATGTTCTGGAAGAAGGAAAACTAAAGAAGAGCTATTGAATGATCTGTTTTTAAAAACACTGGGGAAACATTATCGTGTTGTTGATGGTGCGTACTAAATAAGCTGTTCTGAAGTTTTGTCATAACTCCCGCAAACTGCTATTATCGCGATGATGGTGAAAGGAATTAAAATCCATGAAATGAACACTCGCATGGCTCATACAAAAGCTTCTTCATATGCTTCAGAGCTGCTTTCGACGAGTTCCGGCTCGTCTTCTTGTACTTGTCCAACAGCGTCCCAGGCAGATCCATGTGGTAGCCGCGTGCGCACCCCAGTCAAAACATCAAACGAATACATGATTGAATGCGGAGCATTATGCGACAGAACTCTCACAAGTTTTGGATTTGCGAGTCGAGGAACAAGTGATGCTGCTTGATTTTCGATATTGGTCTTCAATTGTGGATACGAGATATTAGAGTTTGGTTGGCAATGGCTGGGACAACGATAAGGTATCTCGAAACCTGAGAACCGAGTGATGGTGAGGCTGATGATGAGTTCCTCCAGGCTCAACTGTTCTTCATTGGGAGGCGGTCGCAGCAAGCATTCGCATACACTACCCATACGGCAGCGGAGACGCAGGAGTTGTGGCAGCAAAGAGCTGATAGAGTCGCAGATGTGAATATCCGAAGAATCGCCAGGCCGGCCAAGGGAGCGCATACCGCATAGGTCAAGGTCCAGAGCAGTGAGGTGACTGACGGATAAAATGCTGGCCATGGTTTGCCCATCCAAGTATGACCGATATGTGAATGCTCTCTCAGGGTTCGGATATTCCGGGTGCGCTTCTATTTGCAGCGAATCCATGTTGGGAAGCGCTTCGAGTGTTTCGGCAAATGCGGTCAGATCCGTGTTGAACTTGGCGATGCTTTGCTTTACGTTGGCGAAATCCCGGCCATGACTGACTTGGAAGGCCGGCCATCGCGGAGTACCCGGTAAATGGAGTCTGACCGATTTGATGTGACTTCGGATAGGCCTGATCTTTTCATCATCCTTCGATAATATAGAAAAGGCCTGGAATGATTTGGGTGATAGATGGAGGTCCCGGATAAAAATTTGCCAGGCCATCAAATACCACCACTTGCAGACTAGGAGACGTCCAACATCTTGATAGTAGAATTCGGAGCCGAGGTGGTTCAGAATTTGAAGGGTGAGCTCCGGGGGCAAATCAGCCAGCTGCATTTTGATAAAAAAAAATGATGCGTGGTTGGTTTTGGAGATGCTAATGGAGAGTAGGTGAAAGCGGCTGAGGTCGGGCAGCAAATTCACATGACGATATCACAAATCAGTTTGTGGCGTCATCAGGTAGAGTACCCCGCTCCTTGTATCGGCCAATAGCCGGGATTTGACGGCGCCATCGCTATGCGATGAATGCTGGGGGAAAATCCAAATTTTGAGGAACCAAGCCTTTGTATTGGACACGCCCACTCGTCACTGCAAATCAGCCTGTGATAAAAATGTATGGAGCTGACCACTGCACCTTGGAATCTAAAAGTTAGTTCAACACTAAAAGGACAGGGGTGAGGGTCAGCGCGGGGCAAGGTGCCATTACGTAGTCAGATCTCACGATGCCAAATGCGGATGCGAATCATCATGTCTTGCTTGCATCTGGCGCTATGAGACTGTTTTGGTAGATCATATTATTCAACTGTCGGAGAGAGATTCATTAATTGATTTGCTTCTATGATTACGAGATCGAAGCTAACTTTTTTTTTTTGATTGAATACTCTGCTCGTTTTGGCGGCAGAATTACACTGTATTGTTCTACTGCGTCGTGAGAAACGATACGTAGAATCTTTCAAAAATGCAAAGTCACACGCAGTTTGTTTCATCCTATTCATGCAGTCCGAACCAACCCTCTGATATGGACGAGTAAATGCCGTAATGAGAGACAGAGGCCTGTCGCGCGCATCTGGACTGACGACTGTGAACCAATTGGAGATCATCAGCACCTGGGTTCGAAAGAACACAAGTTTAAATACTAGAACGATGTACAAAATAGTAAAAATAAATGAATTTAATATTTCATTATAATATTTATATATCCTTAAAAGTCCACTTGCTATCGCCCCTTTCCAATCGAACTTTATTCTCACGCACATCCTTGAACAAGTTTTGAGAGTAAGTACAGTTTTGAGCAGCATGTGGTTTGGTATCACTTTCCAGGTTTGAAAATATTAATTCTAGTGACCCGTTTCCTACCACATCTCTCTGCGACTTTCGCCACGTTATAATTGTGGCCGCCAAGACAAAAAATGCAGCAACGAGCATACCTGCAGGGTATATCATCCACAGCCAAAGAATGCGAATATATGTGGCTACCGAATACACTATGCCTGAATAGGAGTCTTCATCTGCTGGCACTGCATTTTGCTGCCGTACTAAATTGGAAAGACTTTTTGCCACTCTGGAAACCCACGCGGTACGGTTTGCGGTAGTATCTTCCCAAGCTTGAGTCAAGGGTTTTGGTAGTCGTATGGACTCGTTGGACGAGAATCCGACCTGCCCATTCTCAGTGACCGTGTTATAAATCCACCCGGCAAAAGATGTGTTGGACACGGAAAACGTATGCCCCTGTGTATCAAAGTATTCCGTGTCATTAAACATCATGCTCGAGTTATAGAAGTTGACAGCACTATTGCCAGGAGGAGATCCATCAACAAACAAGAAACTGTTGTCCACAGAAGTGTAGGCCTTTGAATCAGTGCGAAATGCCTGCCTTTGGTTCCCTGATGTGACATTGACCGAGAATGATTGCATACAATACCAAAAGGCGCATTCAGTGAGATTGGGGGTGCCAAAGGTAATATTTCCCTCGTTAAAAGTGTACGACAACTGCAGAACCTCAATGGTGAGTGGAAACCAATTCGTTTTCGAGAGATCTGGAATGTACTTGTTCATATAGGTGTTGGCTTGACCAGGCATGGCATGAATGCTTATTGCATCTTGGATTTGGTACTCATCACCAATGTTTATTGTGGTATTGGGAGGTCTTACCCCCTCAAGGATAGTACCAGAAAACCCAGTATAGTTGCAAATCGGCTGCGAATCATTGGTGCATGATCGCATGGTAGCCATGTCCTCCCAAGTAAAGTTCATGCGCCAACAATCCCCGCATACTCCAATAGATGGAACTGGGTCCCAGGTGCAATTGCTTGTGGGGCATATAGCTTGGACGTCATCAATATCAGGGTTGAAAATCCCATCGTACATGGCCGCGACCCAGGCTTGGTCGACAGCATGTGTCACATTGCGCGCCCAAGGCAAGTGGGCCTTCAATGTCGTATTGGCCAGCATTCGGTTTTCAACGCGAACCGCCTGCTGCGAGAATACATCGAATGCAATCGCAAACAGGGTCCATAGGGCAGCAAAGTTGACGACTGAAATACTGAGCGGGTACCTGAGGAGCCACGCAAGACTTCCCCAAGGGCCGCGAGACGCGCTGTCGATAGCTTCAAAGTCTTTCAATGGGCGACCATGAACAGGTGACTGGGCTTGAGAAAACCATGTCCATCTTTGCTCCATCATACAACTGGTAACAGTAGCCAATAGAGCTAGTCGAATCAGTGTAGTCAAGGCAGCGACAACGGCATTGATACTGAGCCACGCCAGAGCCCAATCTAACGAGGGTTTTCCGTCAAATTTAGCTGCAGTGGCGATGAGAGCTGCGAAACTCCCAGTAGCTGTTATGACACCTAGAATTTGGTACTTCCACTGCCATATTGAAACACCCTTCATGCCGATTTGCTTGATATCTTTCACAGTTGTGACAGGCCTCTCTGTTTGGCGTATGCTCTGTGACGAGGAATCCCCTTGGCCGTGAGGGCGGTGCTCATGCAGCGACAGGCTTGAGTACTTTGCGACGTCGTCGTAATGGCTCTTGCGAGAGACCTCTCCAATGTTCTTTTGGTAGTCTAGCAGAGCATACTCTTGTGTGCCCGTAGCATATGGCCATGGTTTTGAACTGCGTTCCTCTGCGTCCAGATAACTGTAGGGGCCGTATGGGGGAATTAGTTTTGACATGGTCGATGAAAGAGACAAGAGTAGCCTTGCTGGGATAAGATCGGTATCAAAAGGTGCCGCAGGCTATTGTTTTTAGCAGAATTAATTGAAAGAAAGATGTAAGGAATGTTACTTGATAATGCAACAGACATTAGGGATGTTTTTTTCCCCAATACACAGAGCGGAAATACACATCGAGGATATTGCCGTGAGCTTGAGTAACCAAATAAACTATTCACAGCGCTTCTTTCTCGGATCCTCATTCGCTGTGAAGCCTGTATGACAACTTCTGCATGTACGAGAGGTGATGGTAGGAAATTCTCTCCAGCCGAACTAATGAAAAGTGAAGAATGTCCTGGCTTCTGTCTACGATGATGAAATTTGAATCTGTTTCAAGGACCCCGACGGATTGTGGGCTGAGCCGGTTAGTTCTGACCATTCATAGACCAGCCTTTGCCCCAAGCCATCGGGCATTGCTGGATGGGGCAACAATGCTTACTCTTCTCCTTAAGTCCGCAGGGAACGGTTCGGCATTGGAAACGTTTGAGCGGGGTGGGCAGCACGTGATAACGCAACCATTGTCACAAGACAGTTACGATTCCCAATGCATAAAAATGCTATTGATAGCAAAAATGAAAAAGATCTATCTGGTTACAACTGTCACTCCTAGCTGCTGTTTAACTCTTGGCGTAGTAGCGGCTGACGGACGTGTGCGGACCAATTGGAGAGGACGAGTTGATTAGATAATGATGTGGGGGGCTTTGGATAGCTGCAGCCTAATGCGACAATATTGACCTTTCATTATCCATGCATCCACAACACATGAGCGGCTTGAGTCTAAATTAACCTTATCCCGGTGGGGTTCGAGTTGAAATGAAAAGAGGTCTGCCTCAAGCCAAAGATTACACGACAGGATGGGTTTGTGCTCTCCCGATTGAGTTCGCTGCAGCCCAGGAAGTGCTCGATGAGGAACACGACGATGTCAACTGCTATGACAACAGCGATACCAACTCGTACAGCTTTGGTCGTATTGGAAATCACAACATCGTGATAGCGTGCCTCCCCGCTGGGAAAACCGGAAACAACAGCGCTGCTACTGTTGCAAGTCAGCTGAAAGCAAGGTTTCCATCCATTGAATTCGGTCTCTTGGTGGGAATTGGGGGAGGCGTCCCAAGCAATAATGTGGATATACGCCTCGGAGATGTGGTGATCAGCCAGCCAGACCGGCAGCATGGTGGAGTCATTCAATATGATTTTGGCAAGACCACACCAATGGGATTTGAAAGAACAGGCTTTCTGAGTTCGCCACCGTCGATATTGCTGAGCGCCCTGGCCAAATTTCGTGCAAACGTTTACCGAGGAAAAAGCAAACTTTCAACCCACATAGCCTCCTTCAGCCCTTCCTCTGTATTTTCTCGGTGCCACACGGGGATGGATGTACTGTTTGAGCCAGCTTATAACCATGTCCCTGCGCGTGAATGCGAGCTGTGCGATCCGCATAGAGCTATTAAGCGTTCCCAACGCGATAACGATGAGATATTGGTTCACTATGGCACCATAGCTTCTGGCAATAAGGTGATGAGGGATGGTGTAACTAGGGACCTAGTTAGCAAGGGGATTGGTGGCGTGCTTTGTTTCGAGATGGAAGCAGCAGGCCTCATGAATGTTTTCCCATGCCTGGTAATCAGAGGTATCTGCGACTACTCAGACTCTCACAAGAACAAGACATGGCAAGCCTTTGCGTCAGCCACGGCGGCTGCGTGCGCTAAAGAGATACTACTGGTCACGCCGTCGAAACACTCGAGCGCAACATCTTCCGCGAAAGAGAATAATGCCACTTCTACAGTACATATTACACCTTTACCGCCATGACTTGAAGGAAATCAGCTAACTGTTTAGATTCAGCCTACAACACAAATGCTTCGATCAATGATTGATAATATCGATCTTGACAACAATATTCTCGCAAAGTTCCCCGTGGCCGATCAACAGGGTCGTATGTCAAATATACCACCAGTGGATAGACAAGACAGTAGATTTTGCTGGGTCTTTGAGAATATCGAATTTGAGAACTGGACTTCTGGCAAGAGTCAGGTTTTATGGATGTCTGCACCACTTCAGCGTCACATTGAAAAAGTCTCATCATTAATTGCGACTGGGGACCTGAAAAAAACCGCCACCGGTGCATTTTCTCTTTTCTATTTTTTCTTCCTGGAAGAAGACATAGAGGACTCTATTACCCTAATTTTCATCCTTACTCTGATCGGTCAAATGGCTCGCTTTTCATCCTCAAACGGCAGTGCAATTATCAGGGAATTTCTGCATCATTTGCTGGACAGTCGCCAAAGGCGAGACAAAGAGTGGCAGAAGTTGTTGTTGCTATATCCAAATGGGCGAAGCACTGTCATCGACGAGATTCTAAGAGCTCCACACGAGGACCTTTGGGAGGCGTTGAAATCCACCTTGAGGCTTCAACGAAATCGCGAGTTATCAATTGTGATTGATGGGCTCGGGCGATTTCAGTATTTGGGGGGGAAATTCTACGTTTCCCTTATTTCCTTCGTGGACTTTTTGATTTCCGATGGCTTTAACTTCAGGATGTTTATTACATCTCTGCCAAATATAGAAGTCAACCCAAAGGCACAAATTTATGCACATGCTGAATATGATAAAGAAAGAAGAGGTTTGTTATATCCACCGCATTGCAGGATTAAGCTAAACGATGGCTCTCTAGAATGCCTTCACAGCCTTCGGTTTAGTAATATGAGACTAAAAAAGATTTCTCCCGAGCATGAAGGCTCCTGCGACTGGCTATGGCTAAATAAGCAATACAAAGATTGGTCGGATTCGAAAACATCCAGTTTGTTACTTATCGAAGGTAAACCTGGCAGTGGAAAGAGTACCCTGACCAAGTACTTCTACTCTAATCTCAGACGCTACGACGTAAATCATGCGCCTAGTATTATTGCGAAGTTCTTTTATAGTTATCGCGACGGTGAGCTTGAAAAGGACCACCGCAACATGCTGAAATCAATTTTGCATGATGTTCTCGAACAAGACGAAACATTCTTTTATCGCTGTTATCAAAAAGAATTTCGGAAAGAAATTATTCAAGGAAATCGGGCTGATTGGACCTATGAGGCATTGAAGAGAGTTTTGAAATTACTACCAGCCAACACAACTGCAAAGCGGCTGGTACTGATCATCGATGCTATGGATGAATCTAATGAAGAAGATAGACGTGATATTTTAGAACTTCTTCTGGATATATGTAATAGCCAGCAGAATTGCACTGTGAAGGCACTCGTTGCAAGCCGGCCGATGGAGGGGCTCCAAAGCCGCAGACACAGGGTGCACAATTTCATTCGACTCCAAGACGAGACCAAAGAAGCGATTTCGGATTTCACTATATCTCTGCTGCGAGGCTTGAGGGTTACAAGACTCCTCGATCGAGCTGCGGCGTACATTGTTGACCACGCTCAGGGGGTCTTCCTTTGGGTCAAGCTGATCGGCGATGAACTCCTGCAATGCGAGGAGGCGGGAACCTCCGAGGACGAAACGTTCGAGTTCTTGAAAAGACTTCCTACAGACTTAGAAGACTTTTATCGACGGATGCTTGAGAAGATAAAAGACAGAGGCCTTGCTGTGCAGGATGCTACGAGAATGTTTCAAATCGTATTGCATGCTCGAGAGCCACTGACAACTAGCCAACTTCTCCATGCCATTGGTATTCTAAATTATTCGGTGCCGAGTAAGGAGAATTTGGATCGTCATTTTCCAAACTTCGTTCCCTCAGACCAGCGCATAATCTTTTGCGGCGGCAATTTCTTGGAAATCAAAGAACGGCAAGGTAACGACACTCCATATTTGTCCAGAAGAAACGAAGCTAATTTATTTTTGCAAGGATATGGGATTGTGCAGTTTATCCATCAAACGGCTCGCGAATTCTTTCTATATCCCAAATGGGATGTGACAAGATCCATTCTAAGGGTTAGCCAAGCAGACTCGCATATGTGTATCACGACTGCATGTATCCGATATCTAAAACTCTGTTCGGCGAGTGCGACTATAAGACAAAGGCCGTCAGAGTTGTGTGATTGGACCTTGCAAGATTTTGCAGCCTACACTGAATACCTAGATGGAAGACCACTTACTTCGTATGCAATCCGGCACCTTGAGTACCATTTTGAGAGGTGTCAGTGCAACTTGGGAGTGGAAGCTATAGCATCAAAGTGGGAAGAAGATATTCCAAGGCCAGGTCCTATTATGAAACTGATAAGACATATCAAGCACTTGCAATCAAACCTCCAGATGAGAGAAACTAGCCCTTCTGATGACACATCACGATTTATAAGCATGGCATTGTACGTTGCTGCCAGTAATGGCCTTGCTGCGGCAACTGAGACGTTCGTCAGTGCGGGGGCAAATTGCAACTTTAGGCACGGGGAAGAAATGCAAACACCTCTAATGCGGGCGATCAAAAACGGGCATGAAGCGGTGGTCCGCGTGCTTACTGGTGCACCCGACATTGACACCGATTTGGTGGACGGGGACGGCCAAACACCGCTTTCGTATGCGGCACAACGCAGCGAGGAGGCAATGGTCAAATTACTCCTTGGTCTGAGCTATACTGACCCTGACGCCAAGCGAAATTCTATAGAAATTTCGTTGGTCAATGCTGCTTCTCACGGCCACTTTGCGGTCACGAAGATGCTGCTTAATGTTGGTGAGGTTGATCCTAACCTCAAGTGCAACAACGCCAGCTTGGTACTATCGTGCGCAGCTCAAAACGGTCATGATAGCATTGTAAAACTATTGATTGACATCGCTGGAGTGGATATAAACGATTCAATTTACTGCGGAATGGCACCCCTTTCACATGCAGCGTCAAGAGGCCATGAAAAGGCGGTTGAGGTTCTAATTGATACTGGATTTGCTACGCCGGATTGTTTGGATATCGCCCATCGGACCCCCCTGTCCTACGCTGCGCAGAATGGCTATGAAGTGATAGTCAGAAATTTGCTAGAAACAGACAGGATCAATCCAGATATAATGGATTTATTTCAGCGGACACCAACTTCATACGCTGCACAGAATGGCCATACGGAGATCATCAAATTGCTCCTGAATACTGGCAAAGTCAACCCGGATTCAGCCGATTACTTTCAGCGGACACCAATTTCATACGCCGCACAGTACGGTCGTGAAGATGTGGTTAAACTTTTGTTGGATACTGGAAAAGTCAATCCAAATTCAAAGGATTACCTTCAGCAAACACCATGCACCCACGCAGCACAAAAGGGTCACAAAGGCATCGTCAAGATACTGCAGAAATTTGACCAAATGGACTCTGATCCTAGCCCCCTTGAAATTGAAATACTACTTGAAGATGTATCTAAACCTCGAAAGAAGGGTCTACCGATTGAGGATTCATCGCCTCAGGGGCTTGGAATCGGGATATATGGAGCTTCATGCTTCAGTTTTACCGAGGAGATGCGACAGGGGGCACTTCTAGACAACCTTAGCCCTACTGCGTGGGCGAGATACGAGCCGCTCACTAGCAGTCGTCGGAGTCAGACATAAGCTAGAGTAGAAGAGTGCTGGATAATGAGACATTGCAATTAGTTACCAAAAAAGCAAACAATTTCTCTTGCGGCTGGGGTGAATCATGTCCTGAAGAGTTCCCCAAAAACTTGTGGAAATTATGTCATAGTGTTTTTAAGATGGGAGTAATAGTATCTCCTGTTCTAAATTCTATTTACAGCTGAACGATGAGCTATCATTCGGGTCTGAGCCGGTGTAGGTCAAAACCTTGGGGTACGGGCACAATTCAATGGCACGGGTGGAAGTAGCATTTCCGCTTCCCACCGCCTTGCCAATACCAGTCAGAGTCTCCGGGGCTGTGCCGTTCTCAACCCATGCCCTGACAGCGTCGAGTATGGTGTTGCTGGGATCGAAACCAGGGCCGCTATCGCAGTGGCCAACACCTGGAGCCATGAAGAACTTGTAAAAGTCGCCGGCATCCGCGTCCTGGCCCAGCACTCGTGCGTAGTAGTCGACAGTGCCGTTGCTCGGGATCTTGTCGTCTTGCATTCCGTGCCATGTAATCATCTTTCCTCCGGCCGCCTTGAACTCGGTCAAGTCGGTGTTGTCGGTTCCGATGGCGGAGGCGTATTGGTCAACAGACTGTCTGAAAAAGTGGTCGTATTGCTTTCTTGAAACGCCCTCGAGAGAAAAGGAAGAGTTCCTGGCGAGGAAAACAGCAACCCAGTCGAAAGCGATCTGGAAAGGCAGAATAGTGCAGTCATCAACGGTTGTGCAGTTGGTGTTGAGAAGCGTAGTCATGTTCGCATCTCGGTCAAGTCCGTACCATTCGAACTTTCCGGCTTCCGTCCTGGGACCAGTCCAGATGGCAGACACCAATTCAGCCATCTCTTTAGTGACGACAACTTCTCCTGAGAGATCGGTGCACTCAACGGTGGTACCAACCAATGAAGCGGCGTCATAATCGCATGCCGATGCATCAGTAATGAGACCGTCCTTGACGCCATCAAGCTCATCGCATGCTTCGATAGCTGCTGAAGTAAATGCCTGCAACACGCAGGGAGGTGGGGTCACGCCTGTGATGTTAATTAGTATTCTATTTAATTCACGCTGGCAAAGATCACGAACCGAGAAGCTGAGCTTGGACAACTGGCCACACCTCAGATGGGATAAATCGCTGCCAGTTGATGGCTGGGCAGCCAGCAGCGATGCCGTCAAATTGTTCGGGATAGCGCTGGGCCATCATGTGGCCCTGGCGACCACCCGTGGAGCATCCGTTCCAATAGGAGTACTTGGGAGCTGATCCAAAGTAGAGTTCAGCCGCCAACTTGCCCAAAGTAGCAGCCTCGTCCAGTGCAACGCTGGCAAAGTCGTTCAAGGCGGGCCAATTGACATTTCCCTCGCTCACCAGGCCCCAGTCTGACGTGGTGGTGGTGCTATGACCACCATCAGTAGAGGACGAGACATATCCCGCAGCGACAGGGGCAAGAATTCGGCTCTGCGAACCTGCCACCCAGCCTCCGCCGCCATACATCAGAAAGCGGGAGTTCCAATCATTGCTGCTAAGAGGTAGACCGATGTATGTGTTGATGGTATCGTATTGCCCGGGGTGAGTGTATTGGATGGTGATGTTGCAAAGATCAACAGAGGTGATACTCTCACCGCTTGTGGCAGACTTGATGCCAGCTACCCCGGTTCCTACCAGGCTGGCAGTAGAGGTAACTTGAACGCCCTTCGTCTCCTCGACATCCAGAGACACAATCTCAATGTTGTCTAAGGTGAGGTGCTGGAAGGCTGCGGCATTGCAAGCAACGTCGGCGGTTGCTGCCCCGAAAAGCCGAGCCGCCAAAATTGCGGCGAATAATGAAACGACAGCCATCGGAAAAATTGAATCTGGCAGAAAGCTTGACAGTTCCATGGCCAAGACCGCCGGGCTGAGGCCACTTAAAACCTTTCCCTTTCCTAAACCTTTGGCGGAAATAATATCCCTTGACCTGGGATATCGAACCCCGGCACGGGGCCTCGGCAGGCAGACCTTGACTGGCGATTCTTGGAGCCAATGGGGTGATAAACGGGCCGAGGAGAGAAACGGAGGAAACTCCAAACTAGAAGCTAAACTAGAGGAAAACGCTTTAGACTCTAAGCTCGCGGGGAATAATGCGGGGAAGTGGATGGATATGGTGCCATTCAAAGTGGATCTTCATTCACCTTCACCGAGCTTTTTATGCTGGGATTACGTTTTATACTCTCAACCCACAGAGCGCTTTTGCTAGTCCCGGGTTGAATTCGGGCTGCGAGGGAGATTTCAGGGGCCGCCAAGAGGTCACGACCGGATGGAGCCGTGCACGTTCCCTGACGACTCGTGTTCGTCAAGACGCGTCAATAGAGGAGCTGTGATATTGGAGGGTTATGCCAGATGGGGGAAAACTAAAAAAAAAAAAAGAGAAAGGATTGGAAATATGACAAACCCGCCGCGGTGGGCAATGGCTCGATGCTTACTGTTGTAATTCCTACCTGAGAGCCTCTGAGATTGGTAATCAGCGCCTTGATGAGGGACGGACGACTTTTCCGGCAAATTCTCAAAAAGGGCAAGCCGGTGTCAGACGTGCCAGATTTCCATAAATGCGGAAACGTAGGATCTGACAGGCAGCAGGTACAAGCGCCACTGTGGATGTATCGTGCATGGGCATCGCGGCTTATCTGTCCGCCGTCGCAATCCTCCCGGACCCCGACTGTATCTTTACCAGGGGTCCCGATTGATTGGAAATTGTCTCATCCGGTTTCCCGCGTATTCTCATACGTTTCTTGGCTATATATGGACCCTCTAGGCCCGCTTGAACCCTGTTTTCTATATCGATAGTTGATCCTATGTACGGAGAAAAAAAAACGGGACTCGGCACGGGATGCACTTTGGAGTAAAATCTCGCAATGCTTCGACCTCTGGATGAGGCAAGTTCGGACTAAGTAAACTCCGCAAAGAGATAACAGAGGATTCAATGGTCCAATGTATCACCCGTGCCGTAAATGTGATGAGAGAAAAGTCCTGGTCAAGATAAAGGGGACTGTGGGTTGAGACATTTATAAAATGAGGTAAGCTGAGCACTGATTGGCCCACCAACAACCCATTTTCGAGCACGTGGTATATCAAACGGCCCCCAACACATATCTATCCATGGCGGTGGGTATTTGAGAGAGGTTTTGCACGCGTCCTCCAGCAATGGGGTCAGTATTTCGCGTCACAATGGGTCTCTAGTCCACGTGAATCTCGAGCACGCGGCACAGCTAAGCGAGACCGAGATAAAGAATCTACTAAACAGCTTTTATTCAGATTGAGTACTAAGATGGAATGTGACAACTCACAAAGCTGGCTCGAAGATTTGAAAATAACGCAATGACTTCTTGAGATGTTACATTTTTAGTGATAAAGGCTCTCTTCTGTTTTACTACAGGCGATGCTCATGTTATTGTTCATCATCCCAGATGTCACATAGAAGATGTAGATTCATCAACGTGTTTTAATTATTGGCGTTACTAACTTGCTTTTCAACTTAGTCATTTAACATTCGACAAGTATCAGAATCCTCGATTTTCCCTCCTTAGAGAGAGGGCCTGCCAAAGCATACAGCCCCATAGCCATCGAATCATTGCCTGAAATTTCCTCTCTGCTAACACTCTACTCCATCTAGGGTTACCAGGACGATGTTTATCAGTGTGTGACTTTGATGGAGGCATGTTAGTGAATGTTTACTCCTTAGGGCACTGGAAGTTCAGCTAAAAACAAGCCCTCATCCCCGCTCGCTCTAGACTTTGAACTGGATGATGACCCCCCAAATTCAGCCGAGTTTGTGTCCGTGCTGTCCTTCCTATTTTCATCTTTACCTTCATGGACGCTGAGCTGAGACCCAGAAGCATCTTGCAAGGCCTTCAAATGAGATCTCGAGCGCATGTGGCCCATGCTTCGTAGATTGAATATCCTCGCCGTCTTCCGTGGCAATTTTACCATTTCTGAATCCGAACTTGTTTCCAAAACCACCGGCACTGCTGGAACTTCCGAGATGCCTGGGATTTCCTCATGGTCGCCCTCACCCTGGCCGTCTGGATCGGATGCTGCGAGGCTGTCCTGACTACAGAGCTCCCGAGGGAACCCGCTGATGGAAAGCAGAGAGTCAATTGTTTCCGCCGGGGTATCGTAGTTGTAGCTGTGGCGATAATAGTCAGGCTGAAGACACAAGGCGAGGCGAGTCAAGCTGGATTGGTTCACCCCGTTGATTTGAAGATCCGTCGGAAGCTGAAAGACGCGGCGGTTGCACATGTCCTCAATTGTTTCCAGAGGTATCGGTACCTCGTGGTTTCTCTGGTCCCGGGAATTGTAGTTCTCCTGCAAGTAGAAATACGGCATAAACCTGCTTCCCCGAATACAGTTGAATAAAATGTTGCCCAGCCCTTTGATTTCGCGACTGCCCTCATTAAAGCGACAACGGATGTGTCCTGACCGAAAGTTAGTTTTGGTTTCCTTTTTATCAGAGTCTATGCTTACCACGACACTCAAATTCCCCAGTCTCTCGCTTTCTCAAACACGAGTATTGTTTTTCAAAGTAAAAGCAGCTGGCTACTAATCGATGCGCCACTTCGTGAATATCGGTGTTTTCTCTAACTTGGGCCTCGGCATGTCTTTCAATGCTGTCTAAATTTTCCACATCATCAAGGCTGGGTCTTTCAGATGAAAAGTCAACGTTTATGCGTATGTTGCGGCGTTTATCCTCAGGGTTGTATATTTTCCCAGGCGGCACGGCTTTAGCAACGTATTTCTTCCAAATTTCTTCGCAATTCAACTGGTCGTCGATAATTGTTCCGACGGTGCGGAGCATGTAGCCAAGCCCGCTCACTCCGCCGTAGCGCAAGATACCTTTGGAGCGGGGGCTATGCGCCGGTTCTGGAGAGGCGATGCCCGTCGTTGGATTCGCTGTCTTGGAATTGCCAAAGCCTGAGCCAATGGATAAGCAAATATCCGGCGACCAATCGCTGTTCTCTTCCCAGAGTAGTCTCCTCTCGTAGTCCGCAACCATGACTGGACAGTTGTGATGAATCGCTCCATCAGTATAAGCTGTCGCTGTCTCACCATGGATATAGGGCTTAAAGTATGGCGGCGCTGCAGCGGTTGCTCTTGCTGCCTCCCAAATTTTAAGCTCCGAGCTGGGGTCCTGTGGTCGTACGAATTTGTACGGCACTAGACGCAATTAGACTTGTAAGGCAGGGGTTTATCAGAGGGACTCACGAGAATCGCGATCGCCTTCGGTATTATAGTTGGTCATAATGACTGGCCTGTTCTCGCTCGCAGAAGTAGACGTAATAGCAACTCGTATCGAAGTCGAGGCAGTTGGCTTTGAGCCACCATACAGCAGCGAGTAATGGTCAAACGCTGACTGCAGAGCGCCTTCGAGAGGTTTCGTTTTGTAGTAGCTCTTATGGCTAACGATGGCAAGCTTCTTGAAGTGGCGCGAGGTGAAAGCTTCTTCACAGAGGTTTCGGAAGTCTTCCATGCAACTACCGACACTCCAGTGTTTGACTCCAAGGCCAAGGGCAATAATACCACCAGTGCTGTGCTTGTCAGTGACCCGAAGCTTCGGATTTGAACTGAGATTGACGAACCTTGTCCCCACTATCAGATCGAAGAAATTCTGAACAGGGATGAAACCTCCAAGCTCCCTCTCAATCGCCCGAAGAATAACAAGTTCAACAATACCTCGGACCCCGCCGCTGTTCCCAAGTTAGAATTATTTATCAAGTAATGTTGGCTAGACTCACCCATCAAGGCATAGGACTCGCACTCCGGCATCTTGTGGCTTAAATCTAATCCTCAAAGCACGAGGCCACCTTGTCTCTCTTGGATGAAGCGGACAGCAGTCAAGTTCGAAGTATCCCTGCCCCATGCTTTTGCTAAAGGATTGGATGCATGGTTTGCAAATTATGTGGCCGCAAGGGAGCGCATTCTCTGGTATTTTGCGCACACAGCAGAGGCAGGTTAAATGGCTCTTGAGCTTCGATACCGCGCCAATGTCTCGATAGAATCCTGCCATGACATCTTTGTGTATCCTGGGAATAAGATCCCGCTCTTCGCCGTCGGCCCTTTGCTGGCGCTCGTTTAATGATTTGATGTGCTTATCAATTCCGTCAATCCAAGTCCGAAAGAAGTCGTCAGGCTCGAAGACGGATTGGAACATGCCGCGGGCGAAAATCTTCCCTGATGGCGCTTGGTGCCCTTTAGTATGTGAGTTTCTAGCATTGCAGCATTGAAAGCCGTCCCGCTGAAACGAACAGCGGAGCCATTGGTTACAGAATTGCGTGAATGCAGTGTGCAAGGGCTCGTAGTAACTGTTCCAAAGAAGGCTCGAGTAAGTCCCTGTAGACCGTCAGCAAACAAAGTCACTCCTTGGAATCCCGTATTGTGAATATTACCCTGTGTGTTGTCCCTAGTTGCAGCCAGCATAATGCACGATGCGATCAAAGGACTGAGTCGATCCATTAACACTGTTGTGCGTCTGTTTGCCCTGCCGTTGTTGTTGTAAATTGTGAGAATGAGATTTAGAACGTGTCCCCCGAAATCCTGTGGTAACGGGGTGTGGCGGCGGGCTTCTTCGACAAAGTCGAATGGCTCATCAAGCCTTTGTGAGAAATGATCATATGCAGAATTAACATATCTTGGAAGCTTCTCCGTATTGAGAAGCATACGAATCTTCTTCTTGTCGGCGTGGGACCTTGCGCATTTAGAGCTGATGATATCGTATAGCTTGCCAACTTGATCATCGATCTTCATATAGCGACCTTTCGATGGTATCCTTATTACAGTTACCGATGAGTAATAGTACTCGAGAAGCTCCTTAGTGTTGCTGATTTCTTTTCCTATGGCTGCCAAGCGAGCAAGGACATCTCGCAGAGCGGGAACTTGGTAAACCGAATCCTTGTAGTCAACCAAAAGATCACGTGTCGCCGCTTCGGGGTCCCATTGACCTTCGTTAATGCTACTCTCAGTAGCGTTAAGTACGATGATTATGTGAGGTAGGCTTGGCTGATTGATGGATTTGTCAATCGACATTGCTGCCCAGTGGACTAGTTGTTTTAGAACTTCTGTCTGGAAGACTCTGGAAGCACCATACCATTAGTTCGGTACTAGAATTTCCGTAAAAGACTTAACTTACCTGACCTCCCGTAGAACGAATACTACGACGTCTGAAAAGGTATATAAAATCCTTGGGAAAAGAGTTCCCACAGCATACTCGCGCGTTTGCATCTTAGGGTCGTTCGCCCAAGTGAGCCTTTTTCGGAGTTTATTCTTCATCAGCTGGGTGGGTTTCTTTGCGCTCTCAATCTTCTCCCGACAAGTAAGACCTCTGGGGGCATTCTCCCCACCGGTCATACCCTCACAGTCCGCGTACAAGATTGGCTTCTGGGCGTCGAAAGTGCCTGGGTCCGCATACAGATGCACATCGCCTGTTGTGGGAACATTATCGCCCACGAGGCCGGGAACTGGGGCGGGATAGTCGTGCGTATGTCCCTTTCTCGCTTGCGCGCGGTTGATCAGCATTTTTATAACAGTGCTCTTGCCAGCTCCTATTGGACACCGAAACAGTAATTAGTCAAGCGGATGGACCATGGCTGCAACGGGTCCGCCAACATACCAGTTTGACCAACGAACGATACTAGTTGAGGGAATCTCTCTGTAGAGCTTTCGACCTGGCTCTCCTGCAGTATATCAACGAGTCGATTGGAGTAATGCAGAAATGGCTGATTGGCCTCCTTGTCGACCCCAAACCAGGTAGTGTTGATGTCACTTCCATGCCGCCTATATTGTTCTTCTGGTGTAGGTTGACCAAATATTTGCTTCAATCGCTGGATCACCTCTTCATCAACCTTTTCATGCTGCCTGCCATCAATTCCAACCTTCCCTGGCTATTCAAGTCGCTGTCAGTCCCCATGTTCGCGAAGAAGTCGAAGATCCGAGTGAAGCGTGCTGTGGATTCTGAACAGAGCCAGATAGAGCCAAAGAATGAAGGCTACGTACTTTATGAGGCCGTTGTTTTGGCCAGCAATCGTCGCAAAATGAATCATCGCACTGTACGCATTTCCAGGTCTTCAAATATCGCTCGCAATCGCAACACATCTGCGAGGGCTTTGCGCCCACGTGTGAGGTGCCTGCGGCGGGGTACGCCTTCGGGGGCACCGGAGGGCGGTAATCTGTATCATGAATTCCTTCACTCGAAAGCACCTCCGGCAGCGTGGAATATCCGGGGTACGACGCCATGGGGGCGGCTTGCGTTCAAATTTCGGGTATCAGGAATCAAAAGAAGTGATCGAAGAAAAGAAAGTACACGAGGATTTTAGTGAGAATGAGCGGGGGCGTCCCAGGCCTATACATGAGAGCCGATCTAAAACTATGCTTTGAGAGCCTTGCATAATCATGCTCACATGTAATTATCGGTACAACGATGCGAGATATTGAGTGCAGGGGCCTGAAAAAAGAAAAATGCCTACAGCAGACGCCCCAGCCTGATTTTCCTAAAGGGGGTCGGCAGTGTAACAAGTGCACATTAGTGACGCACGTCTCAGCAGAAACCAAGTCTTGAAATTGACATTTTATGGCGAATAAAATGATGAAAGAAATTACGGAAATAAATGTGCTGTTGTTCAAGTTAATTCTCAGCCGAAGAAAACAATTGTATCGAATCACCGTCGTCTTGTGACTACCTACAGGCCACCACACGCACAAATACGAAGTCCCTCGTCTGTATTGGCAACAGCTTGGTCAGCAATATGCAATTGACTGCATAATGGGGGCTGAATATGGGTCCCAAACATATTTGTGTGTGGCTCCCTTGAAGCCGCAGCACATCCAGACAGGTTAGCCCAGGCGTCTTCATTGCACAAGCCGCGCGTAGGTGAAGAGAAACCGCCAATCGGAGAAGCGCGCAAGCAGCCAACACACCACTATGTAACAGCCTGTATATGTACCGTGTTGCGCTAGTTGCTCAGGTAAACCATGAGCGGAAGCACATTTCCGCACTTTGACAAAATCCGGCCACTGATTCCACGAAGCAGACCGTGGGGGCGTTTAGCCTTGCCGCAGCTATACTGTCGCTGCCCCTCGCTGCCCTGACGTCTCCCAGCGGGCAGTGAGCCATTTGAAGTCATTGCGTCATCCATTTTATAGTTGGGAAAGCCACTTGATGTAGGAGCACACCGAGCACACCTTTGCGTACAGTAGTTCCACTGGGTGGCCATTCCAACAGGTCGAGTATCAAAACGCCGCAGTGTGGGATTATGAAGGCAACAGAGTATGGCTAAAAGGAGTTTCTCACAAGTTTTTGGATTCAATATACAAGATAACAGCTCAAAGATCATGTGAAGAGACTAGATATGACTGATCCCTCTTCTATTGCTACTTGGATCTGCTCCAATGCTGTTACTCCTATGACCGGACCCAGACTTCGTTTATGTGGCCTCACGATTACCCACGGATTCCGACTGTAAAGACATGAGTTCTTCGAGTATTACCCGATCTAGTACCCCTTTCGCCGTTACATATCGGCTGTTGGCCTCCTCAAATCAGTTCTGCCGCCGGAGAAACCCTCGGTGACCTATCAACTACCTATACTCATGACGACTTCTACCCATATATGTGAAGGCGTAGAATGAGTTGTGAGTATCACAAATCCTTCCACGCTTGAAAAACATTTAGAAGAAAATAAGATATATTTCAATCTAATGTTCATAATTTGCCGTGGTTCGCCTCTTTCACCATCTGTTTCAGCTTGTCGCATAACTGACCCGCTGAGTCGCGCTGATCCACCTCAACCATGAGAAGTCGCTCAGCGATCAACTTTACCAGATGTTCCATTCCAGTCCCCTTGCATCTTTCATCTTTGCGCAGTTTGGCTATATTCGCCATAACTTCTGGATGAACCCTCGCCGTTTTCCTATCATCGATTAGTTCGTAAAAGACGAAATCTGGTCTACCGCTATCATGCAGTTTTTTGACCACTCCATAACCATACAGTAGCCAATTGACAAATTCCAAAAAGATACACCCCAAAGACCAAATATCGTACTTTCGCGATCTTGGTGTATCTTCTTCAAGTATGACTTCGGGTGGTTCATATGATAGAGTTGTGGCCTTCGTGGAAGTTCCATCCTGTCTGAGTCGTGTTGCCACATTGTGAATCCTGGAAACACCAACATCCGCAACAACCAAAATATTTTGACCATTGGCGTTGAAGTAAAGGATATTTTCTGGTTTGAGGTCACCGTGTCGACATTTTCTCTTGTCGTGGAGGTCTCGAAGCGCACTAGCAAGACCCAGCATTTGTGTAAGGGCCCATAAGATAGGTTCAGAACCCACTTCTGCAAGGTGATCGCGTTTCCAAAGGTCTTTGAGATTCCCACCATGCGCCCAAGGGAATATAATATAGTAGGCCTCTCGGTATTCCCAAGTCGTAAGATGCTGGATTAGATGCGAATTGTGAAGGTTGTGGATATTTTCCAGAATCTTTCGCTCCTTGAAAAAATCATCGTGCTTTGCAAACTTCTTAAGGGCTATTTCCAAGTCTTGGTACTAATGTAGATATCCATTAGAAGCAACCCAGACGTAGTAGAATGCAATGCAACTTACTGGCGGCCCCGGCCGGTGAGATGAATGAATTGTACTCTTATAAACGGTGCTGAACTCAGTATTTTCTTTTTTTTTGGTCCCCAAAATTGGCAAAGGTAGCCTCCATTCTTCTATCGTAACGTGGTCACCTGAAAAGTCCAACACTGGCGCAAGAACACACCACTGCTTGTCTAGAAAGCTATCGACCTTTGCGGGGTTCTTCCAACTCATGAAACTGTGCAAATCCAGGCCCCGAGAGGACCGGATAATGTCGTCGCCGTCATTCTTCCTGGAAAATGGAAGATCTCGGTCAGTTATTTTCTCTGAAAGCAACTCTCTTATAAAATGAGGTTCGCCGATGAGTACGAGGATTGCAAAAAGCTTCCTTGCTTTGCCGGTGATTTTGCCGATCAATCCACGCGGGAAAACCCTCATCAGAAGAGGCAGCGCCTCCTTGATCCTTTGCTTGGTAATCTCCTCGCTCAGCACACTCAGGGGGAGAAACTTTTCATTATCCCCAAGAGACGCTTCCAGGGAATCATTTAGAAGTTTATACAAAGATTTCGTTTCCATTTGGTCGGTTCTTGCCATTTGCTTTGATGCCGGAGGTTATAGCGCGCGCAGCATCGAAAACCAATGGCTCCACATAGCTGTGGGATAAGTGATTGCATGCTGAGATCAAGACCGGTCCATTGCAGGGGTAAGAAGTCGGATGCGAATGAGTATTGGGTAGCAGTTGCCTACAAGGCGTCCGGATAAAAAGGCAAACTGCTCATGTGGCAATCTAGAATTGGTCAGAGATTGCGCAAGGCTGGCTTACCCACCTTTGCAGCTTTATCTGGCAGGCTATTTCTTGGCCCGGCAAACGAAACAGGAAGACGGGGCCTGCGCTGCCTGTAATATATGCAAGTCGGGAGATTAGTCACATCGGTCAGACACTGGCTGCTGCATCAGCTGAATGCGCAGCTGCAGAACTAGTCGCATTCGACCAAGGATCACCATTGCACTTTGCCCAGCAGGGCGAGCAACCAGACCACGGCGGCCCCAATGGTTCAGTTTGAATGTGCATGCGAACGATCATCTCATAAAATGATTTGAGGGGCATTTCTTTTTGGCTATAGTTGGCTTGTTAATGACAAGCTTCCGGAGCGAATAATGCGCGCAATTAGATACTCACACATCATTATGTTCGCGCCTCCAACCCCGCTTCCCAAAATACCGCCTTCATATGCAGCCCGCCTAATAGTGTGTGACTATGTATGTACAATGTACAGCATGCACCGTACAGGCTCGGATGGTGTGGGTGCGCGCCCGCGTCCCGTCTGGGAAGAAGGCCCTTATCCCCGCACTCCATATCCAGTTCGGGTGGGAGCTGCGAAAGACCGTCTCCAATGGCGGCGTCGGGCTTAGTCCCATAGAAGCACAGCTTGCGCGTACCGTGCTCCATAATAACAAACATGCGCGTGCGTAACGGACTATCCATGCCCTCTGGAGACTCGCGTTAGCAGGCTGGTTCATCTCATCTAAAACTTCAAAGTCGCCAGTCTAGAGAGTGGCTGAGACAAATCGGACAATGTCGGACGTTGGCATCACGCGTTCTTGCCTTTTCTACCCCACCAACATGGGATAATTGCGGGAGGGGTTACTTCCCTGTATCTCACCCCAGGCGGTTGATGCTGCATGCTGCAGTAAAGCGAGGCAACCAGAGACGAGGGAAGAGGCTGAAAAAGGTTCGCCCAAACGTCCGCCACAATAGTTGTCAGTCAATTTGGTGTGGTTGAAACCGGCTATCCAACTTTGGAATGCCGCCGAGTTATCCACCTGCAACTACTAGTGCAGAAAGTTGAGCCAACAGCATCCAGTGTGTCATCATGAGGGCGTATTGATGCGGGTGTAACTGCAATGGCGATAGGCTAGTGTGGGTGGTCGACCCGTACCAAAGCTCAGTCTCGACACACGCCGGTCCGTGGATGCGATGATCTAAGCTTCCAAGTGATCCGAGCCAATAATCTAATAACAGAGTCTAGGCAGGCGCCTTTATAATACCCCAAGTTCCCCCAAGGAGCGGCCCGAGGGATTGATGCACAATTGGCATCAAGCCGCAGATCGGACACCACTTATGCTCTCTCCCAGAACAACGTTTTCCAGTATGAATATTTTATCAGCCCTGTGCTGTTTCCCTAGCTCCAAGCCAGACGTAGGTAAAGCTGGGGCCAACCATAGGCAGTGCTGATAGACCTTGCCATTGTAGCCAGCCGCCGGATTGCTCAGCCACGAGACCAGCTCAGACCACGTCGAGAATTCAAGCGTATCTTACGGTGCCATCCCAACCAAAGAGGATTATCGTTTCAAACTTGGACTCCGCCGGCTATCTTCAGGCGCAAAATCTTCGATGACAACGTCTTCTCGATCTTCCGGTGCTCGCTCCCGGTCATTCCTACCTAGCCGGAGAAACACCAACGAAAGCAACCGCCGCCCAAGTAGAAATGATGGATTATCACCAAAGGAAAAAGTGGGACAGCTTCGCTCCAAGTTAGAGCAAGCAATGGAAGGTGATCCCGATAATCGCAATCGCAATCGTTTTGTCCCCATCAACTTCTTGAAAGAATGGATTCACGAAGATCTTGTCACAGATGTTCTAGAGCTTTATGGAAAAGAAACGAATGCGAATATCTCAGGACTAACAAAATTTGTGCGTGGAGATGGAACACAAGTATTTGCGATACTTGTTTGGTGGTACAAGGTGCAGTTGATTGATGACTTCTACAGGAACGAGATCACTGACCGTGTGCTACCCATTAACGGGGATCTTACATGTTTTGATTCCAAGCCCAGAAATGCAACGGCGATCAAGGATATTTTCAGATACCGTGATTTGGATCCTCCAGACATCGAAGCCTTTTGTAGCATCCATCAATGGCCTTTCTTATCACCAGTGTTCCATGAGAAAAAATTCACATATGTTTTTCATGACAACTGCAGCATGCCATATTTAAATATCGCGCACTCGGCAAACAGCAACTTCAGCACAGTCCGGAAGGCGAACATTCATAAGGACCATCTTAAGATGGAAAAATTTATGGTAAGTGTGTTTTTTCTGAATTCATTCTAATATCAAGAACCTCTCAGTGGTCACGCATTAACCCAAATTTCAGCCCATTTCACGGAACGATCAGGGCCATCCATATGTTGCGGTCAAGGAACTTATTCAAGTCGATCCATCCGATAAGTCTTTCAAAGACATCGCCAAAAAAGAGGCCGAAGCTCTAGAATTGATGCGAGATTTGAATCATCCACATCTCATCAAGGCCATAGCCTATTACACGCAGCAAAATAAGCACTACTTTGTGTTTCCGTGGGCTACAGGCGGAAGCCTACGAGATCTATGGAAGAGGGGTCCACCCAAAGAGTTGGATCGGGGATATCTCAGATGGATGTTCGGTCAGCTTCGGGGACTAGCTTGGGCCATCAATGTCCTGCACGATAGGAGAGGCTGTCGCCACGGTGATCTGAAACCAGAAAACATCCTTTGTTTCCACGAGGTGGCTGGTGCTGATGCATCCACTCACCCATTTCTCGTCATTGCGGATGCAGGACTCGCCAAAGTGCATCAGATGGCCACTTTTCAGCGCAAGGAGGCTACGAGCACCATGAGTGGAACTGTCATGTACGAACCTCCAGATGCTGATCTCGCGCCAAACACGCCTAGGTCACGTCGATATGACATTTGGTCCATTGGGTGTATCTACCTCGAGTTTGTCATTTGGCTTATCTACGGAGTCGACGGACTGGGCCGCTTCAGACAGGAGCTGAACCAGAGAAAAGGGAAATTTTACGATATCAAATATGGCGGGGGTCCCCAAGCCGGAGAAATTGATACCGACGTTAAAAAGTGGATTGATTGGATCAAAAAAGACCCAAGATGTCCTGAAGGCACTGCCCTCAATCAATTGGTAAACCTCATTTCGTCGAGGCTTTTAGTTGTTGAGGTCGGTGAAGGAGGTCAAGACCGTATATCCGGTCCGAAGCGCCAAGCGACCATTCACGAAGCCGGTGAATTGGCGATGGCTCCGAAGATCGTTCGGACCGGAACCGAGAGTTCTATTTCTGACCTACACCAGCCACATGGTGAATACAGAGCAAGCGCTGAGGAGATGCACGAAAGTTTGAATAAGATTTGGGAGAGTGCATCTGGCTTCAAGCCAAAGATTGAGTGGATGAATTGGAAGGGGAGAAAGCCGCAAGGACCTGGGCATTACGGAACTCATCTGGATCCCTCTCAAGCCGGTACTAATTTGAGGGCCGGAAACTAGATTAATAAATAATACTGACTTTTTCTAAGGATTCAAACCTCCCCAAAGCCTCAGTTCGCTGACAATACAAGACTCACAAACGCCCGCCTTTAGCATCCATTCAAGTGAAGTCAGTCCATCATTATTTCTCGCTTAGATGTATTATGTCGAAGAAACTATAATAACAAGAAATAGTATGTACGTCAAGATGCGATCTCACGTGATATTGGAATATAGCTAACTTGATAAATCTTTATGGCTGGATGACAGAAGGTAAAAACTCCATCGCCATTGATTCCAGAGAGTCTCTATTAACGCATATATTGAAAGTTTGTGAGTCAGAAACCACCTTGATTCCCATTTCACAATTTTTAATCGTATATCAGACGGTATGCACTGTCAATTTGTGAATTCAATTACAGAAAATGTTGCTTCTGAGGCACAGAAGAGCTACTGCTAACTCTATCCAGCCAGTAAGTAACGAAATAAATAAAATTATCTTGCAGATGATGGCCTAATTCATATAACAGCTCGACGATAAGTGGGAATATACCCCTGACGTCGAAATGGCCTTGCGCCTGTTCACAGATCTGTGTTTTGATGCGGTTTTGCCCAAGGAATCTGAATGCACTTCGTTGTGTAACCGCTGTCGCGAGCTTCAACTATTGACTCCGAGCTGTTCCTTTTCTGACACGATTCAGGATTTAGCAAAATCTGGAAAAGACTGTCTACTATGCAGGCTACTTCATAAGAGAGTTGAATCCATGGGAATCCGTGACAGTGATGAAGTCAAATTTTTGAGAGCAGGCTCCTACCTGACCGCCCAAGATCGACGATCAAAGCCCATCATATCAATCTACACCACGTCAAGTGAGTTGCGTTCTGAGCTCAACATCCAAACTGTCCCAGTGTTATTGACATCAGAAAGTTATAGAACCTCGCCCATACAACACCCAGTCCAACTTAGTTGGGCTTCCCATATTGCCCAATGCTGGTAGTGCAGAGCATATGAATGTGCTGACCCAATGGATTCGTAACTGCGATCATCGACACGACTGTACATCTAAAAACAACGGTTTTTTCCCTACAAGAGTCATTGATGTTGGAAGTAGCAACAATAAGACAGTTCGGCTAGTTTCCAAAGTCGAAGACAAGAACGAGCAACGGTACCTCGCCCTTTCGCACCGATGGGGTTTGCAAGAACAACATCGAAGGTTTTGCACATACAAGGCAAATGTAAAAGCCTTTATGAATCATATCAATATCAGTGCGCTTCCGAAAACCTTCCAGGACGCTGTCAAAGTCGCCTGGGGCCTCGGCGTGCGATATCTCTGGATCGATTCGCTTTGCATAATTCAAGACGACACACAGGACTGGGACAAGGAATCCAGACTGATGGAACACGTCTACAGTTCGGCCTACGCAACCATTGCAGCTAGCTGCGCCTCTGGAACCAATGACGGCTTTCTTAAACCTCGCCTTCCGAGAGAGTGCATCACGATGCAAGCGAAGGATCACACCCGGTACTACTTGTGTGATGCTATTGACAACTTCAACCTCGACGTTGAGCTCGGAGAACTGAACAAGCGAGGCTGGATTCTCCAGGAGCGCGCGCTATCCCGCCGAACTGTATACTTCACGGCAAAGCAGACGTACTGGGAGTGCGGTGGGGGAGTGAGATGCGAGACGCTGACTAAAATGAACAAGTACGTGGACCATCGACAACTTCCAGCAAATCTCTAACCTTCTCCAAGCCGAAAAGCTTCGTTTCTTGGCGACGCAGATTTCCCAAGGTCCGTTGAGGTCTATGTAAAAGGTAAAAAGATACAGTTATATCAAGATTTGTATAAGAAATATTCGGAACTGGCACTTTCGTCAAGCGCAGACAGACCGGTCGCCATCAAAGGACTAGAGGCAAGGCTGATGCGGTCATTCGGAACGACTGGTGGATACGGTATTTTTGACTGTTTTCTTCACCGGTGCCTCTTGTGGCAACGGTCTGACTCATCCCTCAAGCGCATCCGGTCATTCCGCCACGGTGGTGTCCCGTCCTGGTCGTGGATGGCTTATGATGGCGGGATACGGTATTTGGATGTCCCGTTCGGGGCTGTATCCTGGGACAAGGATTTGACTTCCCCCTTCGACGGGACGACCCCAGTGAATGAAGGTAAAGTGCTTCCTCGGATAGCGGCCCGAGTTTTGACTATGGGAGATTGTGACCCTAAGAGGCTATCCTTTGACGAGCCCGATCGCACATTTTCGAAGCGGTTGAAGTGTGTCATTGTTGGAAGACAGAAGCTGAATGACCAAGACGAAGATATCCATTACGTCTTGATTGTATACCCCAAGTCACAATCGGAGAATACTGAAGTATATGAAAGGGTGGGTGTTGGGTCACTTCCGACAGGATGCATACAGTTTTCCGAGTCGTCAACCGAGGTTCTTATAGAATAGGGTTAAACAGCTGCTCCATGAAAGAAGAATAGCACAATCATTGTGCCATGAGATCTATACACCCGAATGACAATACGAGCCCAGCCCTCCCAAGAATGAATAGTTGGCGCACAGTCGAGTTGATACAGGCAAACATCTTTTTTATAGCTTCCCAAATATATTGTGATGAAAACAAAACATGCAAACACTCTTGGATTTTCTTTTTGACGCTTGACCAAACCAAAGACAATAGATATTAACCCTGAGGAAAACGCAACCAATATACTGTAAGAGCGGGATTGCTTTGCGCCTTTTCCCCCAGGACGTAAGTATGCCTAGCGAAATGATGCCGACACCAGTAGAGCCAACACCAATAGACATATCCAAAATGACACGTCTCAACGCCAATCCCCGACGTCGGTTACTCAACCGGATAACAGGCGCGCTTTTCTCTCCCAAGCAAAGTGGCCCAAGATCCATTAATTAAACTATCCAGTATTACAAAAATATAGTTTTCATTAAAACATGATGCAGTTTAAAACTTGCACTACTAAAGGCCAGCTTCGGGTGTGGGGCTTGAGTTCTGCACCACAGTCTTATGAACGTCTCGCTGATGCCGCTGCATGTTGTACTTTCGTGTGAATTTTTTCTTGCAGTTGGGACAAGAGAACTCTTTCCTCAATCTGTCAATAGTTAGCAATTTTATGCAAACTTTCGTGATGAAGATTTGCTTCACAAATGCTAACCTTTTGAGAATCTTCCTCTCAGTTCTTCTGCGGGGCATATCTGAATGTCTTCGGCTTTTCCATTTCGAATCTGAGATCCATTCAAAAAATTGTTTGTAAGACGAGTCATCCATTATCTTCTAATATAATAATCCCGTTAGCACTGATCTGGAAAAGTTGTCGGGAAGCCTACCTGGCCAAGAGAAAACATATATGTTTTAACTTTCTCAACATCCTGCAGATATCCACGTTCCACAAACCTCTCGGCAATCCCCGCAATAGCTTGATATCGTGAATCCTTCGAGTCTGCAGCAATAAGTAGCCGCGCTAGGAGTTCTTCTTCGATGCGAAACCTCATCCGAGGATTTTGTTGATAAGCAAGGAGCTGTTGGTTGTTCTTTAGGCACGTCATTCCGCCGCCTGACAGGTCATACAGCAGTGGATCTAGCTCATGAAAGAAGATCAGGAAGACTTGAAAGGTTTTGGTTTTTCGCAGGTCCTCTATAGATCCGATTTCCGTTGAGCGTTGTTCAACCGGAATTATGGGGTCTGGGTCGCAATCCCATTGACTTGTGTCTATCGGCAACATCGAATTGTCCTTTGACATCACAGTGGAGAAAAGTGCACCGTCCTTGCCTTTGTCTGAAGGGTGGCACTCGCCAGCTGGAACTGGACTGAAGTGAAATTCCCTTGGTGTTTCAGTCGTGAGGCGAGAAGCGTTGGTTTCGGGCGCTGCAGTACAAGGGTGCCAAACAGAGTATGGCTGGGTCGCATCCATATAAAGGCCATGGATGGGAGTCGGGTCGAAATTTCCTTGCCAGGGTGTGGTTAGTACACCACTAGCATCGACATTATTGTACTGCCGCGCGTCAAAATCGAGAGGATTTGCCAATTGGTCTTGATTTCGCATTGTCTCCAAGATCGCTTGGCGCTTCTCACTCATCTGGACGGGAATCACGTGGAGATGATTTGAAGCCTCCGGCCAGAGACGTTTTGCAACGAGGATGAAGGCATCTCGCTCTTTTGGGTCCTGAATAGCATTCAACCAAATATGAATACCAGAAAAAGCATCACTATCCTCGATTCGAGCGCGAGAGCGCAGGAGATTCGACACGACAAAGGATAGGCTGGTAAAAGCAAATATATATTCCAGGGTGCTTGGTGTCGGGCCCGTCAGGGTGTTGCGAAACGCAACAACACCAGCTTCGCGCAGTCCTTTGGCGTCGTCATATTGTTCACGAATAGTATTGATAACATCAATGTTGAGCTCGGTCGCTAATTTGTCGAATTCCTTCCATGCTTCTTCCATGCCATGACGGACATTTTGGATAGCGGACCAGTCGGGTCCCTGTGGGACTGAGGGAGTCCTGGTATTTGTCGGAGGAAGAGCATTGGGCCCTGGGAGGAGGGAATTGAGATCCGGCTGCAGCTTGTCTGAGAAGGCGGTGGTGGGGGGTTCGTTCGGCGCCTCGGAGGATTCCAGGTGGGAGGGCTCTACTTTGTCGAGGTAATTTAGGCCAGTGAACAGACCATCGATCTCCGCGAGAGCCCTTTTCAGATGAGCTTGAGTTTTGGCCTCAGCTTGATTGGCTCTCAAGGCGCCTCTGGTGAAAGAATGGCAATGTGTGTAAGAATCCAAGGTCGTGGGTCGCGTCGACATGCTGATTGTCCGCGCGTGACGGAGGACAATGAGCTGCCGTGAGGGGAAAGGAAGAAGAAGGCAGTACCGACAGTTCGGGTTCAGCCGCATCTAGCATTTTTTTCGCGTTGCGCAGGGCTGACTGTTATCATCTCTACGGCCCCTAATCCCACCTATATCTGGCTTGATCGCCCTATTTTGGCCCGCGCCCAGCAAGGGTTATGGTCCGCCTACAGCCACCACGAGGGTCCTTGACCAGTCAGAGCCGCTGTCGCTGGAGGAGGTGGGACGAGGAGCAAGTTCTTGGCAGAGAGTAGCCTCCTCCGAGCAAAAGAGCAAGTTGCTCAGAGCAAAAGAGCAAGTTGCTCAGAGCAAGAGCAAGATGCTCGTGGGGCACACTTGCAGGGACCGACACCCCCATGACCCGCCACCTCTACATCAGCTGGGTCGTGTAACACAAGCAGAGCCTCTGATTTGCGCAGACACAGGTGTGCCTCTCAGCCCCGTTGTGCTCAAAGTGTTAGAATCCCAGTGTGCCCGAGTCTCAATGTGCCCAGACCCGAGAGGGCCTAGAGTGCGCGTCGCAAGTGCGCCGATGGTGCAGGTCGCAAATGCGCAAGCCGCGCACCCCAGACCCCGCAGCGTCTCTCTCGACCCAGCACGGCACAAGAGTGGCGCAAAATGACAGCGGCGTTCATCTCAGTTCAGGAGCGCCGAGCAGTGCTCTTCGAGAATCAAGCTATCGGGTGAGCAAGTTGTGAGGATGAGCAAGAGCAATGCTCTCTGCGACAAGGCCGCAGACATCATGCATATAAACCCGATTGAGTCTGCTTTCATCGGCCACAATCCAGAACACGATTCGACTGTCTCAAGAAGAACAAAACAGAGACATCCAGCGAAACTATTCAATTCTCCATCTCTCGACGACTCGGGCCCGAGACAATGTCCTCCGGCACCCAGGTCCAGATGACAGGTACGTATCCTTCTTCCGCCATCTCCATCACACGCTCAGCGCCATTCCCTACCCCAGCTTTTGCTGACACTGGGCAAATCAGATCATCTCACTGTAAAGCACCAATTGGGCGCTGACCAAGACGATCTCCTTGTCGCGGTGGGGGGGTGGTCCTGGGACGGGGCTAGCGAAAATCCTACAAATGTCACAGACCAAAGTACGAGTAAAGACGACGGTAAAGATGGCGAAGATTCTCAGGGAGGCGACGTCGCGGAGGCAGCATGATGGCGCGCATTTTGGTACAAAAGGGTATCGACTGTATTATAGCTAATAACTACATGTGAGATTGCTGTCTGATTAGCGACGGGTTTTGTTTTAAAAAGGAAAAGAATACAAAATGCCCTTCGCGGGTCCGATGTAACACAAACGCCATCCATGCATGCTTCCCTATCTACATTTGCTCATTAAAGTTGTAAGATGCTGGTCTTTTTTTTTTCTCCGTAACTTCCGGCGGATTTTTACGGTCGCGCCGCCCGCAAAGGGTGGCCGGCCGTGTTGAAGACCCACCTGTCCAGGTGCATGATCTCCTGGTTGATGAACATGAGATAAAAGTATTTGAGCGTCTCGCCCATCCACGAGCTCTCCAGGGTGTCGAGGTGGGTCAAGTCCTTCTTAGAAACGTCTTCAATGGAAGCATACATCTTGCCAGCGTCGGTGGCGCTCTTCATCGACTTCCACATGTCCCATGCAAGGTCGCGGTACTCGTCGTTTCCGGTGATGCGGTACAGCATGAAGATGCTCTCAATAGCCTGGGGACGCAGCATGAAACGGCCGTCCTTAACTCTGAACCCCTCGGGGTCCGTGCCGGTCGTCTTGGAGCGGTAGTCGCAAGGGTCCTTGCTGGGGCAAGCGTACAGCAGCGACTCTTCGGGCATGACGCCGTGAGGAAACACAGAGTAAGCATGCGCGCACCCGCGGGCCATCTTATCGCCGATGACAACGTGCTCGTCGCGCCCGAAAATCTTTGCTCCGTAAGCAATCATTCCACCGGCAAAGCAAGACACATGTTCCAGGTGTGCCTGAAAGTCCGAAATTTTGGTAGACATGACCTGCATCTGTCCGGCCATGAGCACGTCATTGCGCTCGGGCAGCATGGGTCGGAAAAGCAGCTTCTCGATGATGACATCGATGGCCTTCTCGTACATGCGCTTGTACAAGGGTTCGTTTCCCTGCAGAAGGATGTATTCCTTGACGAGGTACTCGTATAGCGAGTCTCCGTCCACTCCGAGGTTGAAGGTGTCGCCCTGAGCCTTGAATCCCTCGAGCGGGTTAATCTCAATCTCAGTCGGCCACAAGCCGGGAATCTTGGAAGCGTTTTGCATGCGGCTGAAGCTCCGGGAAATCCGGTCAATGGCGCTATAGTATTTTGGGTTTTTAGTCAATTGAGACAACCGCGTAAATTCAAGGCTCATGCTACCGAGCCTAGCGCTGCTCATCATTGATGCGGGATGGCCCTTGCCCTTCTTGAGGTCGTCAAACGTCATGGTGTGGGGCGGAACGTGCTCTGGGTTGTCAAAGGCGGCGTACAGGAGGTCGCCCAGCTCGGTGGCCTTGAGAAGCAGCGCTTCCTCGCCGCTGAGGTCATAGGCGGATAGAAGGCCGCCGAGGTAGCGGTTGTTGGTCTCGAAAACGTCGAAGCTGGCGCTGGCGGTGTCGTTCCAGTCGATGCGGGCCACATGCTCCACGGCGTCATTAAACTCTGATTTCAAATCCATCAGCCAGAGGGTGCTGAGAGACTCGATCATGGTGGCTCCCCATCCTCCAAGCGTGTCGCTGCTGGCCATGCTCAGGGGCTTCAGCTCGTCGCGACCCCATGCGTGCTTCCCGTACGCTTTCCACGTGCGGAGGAATGCGTTCCTAATGTCGTCCAGCTTCTCGTCCAGCGCCTTGCGGTCGTCTCCGCCGTCTGGGTACCAAAAGAACTCATGCTGGATCCGTCTCAGCGGAGTGTCGTCGCTCTTGGGAAGGTCGGTAATGTTGAATTTAGAAATCGGGTATTTGAGGGTCTGGTTCGACCAGGCGTAGCCGCTCGCAACAAAGTGGATGGGCTTGGGTTGCTTGAATATGTGTACGTGGGATCCCTGTGTGAGAAAGCCGACAAGCAAAAAGATGGCGATGATGAGGCACACAATGGCCCGGTAAGGATTGAAAGGCAGTCCGACGCCCATGATGCCGACGCGTTGACAAAACGAATAAGAAAAGAAAAAAAAAAAGAAAGGATGAAGTGTGGAAATGCGCGTACAGAACACGAGGAAAAGAAGGAGCTAATAAGCGGGCTGTTTCGTTTTAAGCCAGCTCGTACAAGGTCGCCGAGGAGGGAGCGAGGGGCCGATCAGCCTGTACGCGGGACCTGGCGACCGTCCGAGGCGTTAGGGGGTCATCTTGTGCCATCGTTACGTAGTTAACGGTACGGACCCGTTTCAGGGACTACCCCGGCCTCCCTCGAAGGTGCTGAGGCGATGGCTCGTCCCTGCCGCATCGCCTTGTTATCCACTCAAGCCGCGCGTTCGACGACGTGGAATTGCTGCAAGGCGGACTAACCGCCGGCTTCTTGTTTGAGAAAAATAGACGGCCCACGACGGACTATGCCCAGCGCTGCGCAGGTGCCTGCAGTCGTCTTGTCCGACGGGTCAGCGTACCATGGCGGCCGTTTCGGTCGCAACAGATTTAGCGTCATCTATATAGGGGCCGTAAAAGCCATCTGGAGTACGACGTAGGTTATGACAATGCATGGCAAAAGTCGTATTCACTTCATTTGGGTTTAATGCCTATCTGTCGACCCGCGCTTAATTGCGCCCGGACCAATAGTCTCGTGTTGGTTTGGTGTTTCCGCGCTATTTTTGGCTTGGCATGATTGTCACTCATTTTTTGTACGATATTATGGTTGATCAAGCTTGATCTAACCACTCGCGCAATCGAGCCCCTGCACCACGCCACGGATCAACTCAAAATATTTTTCAATATGCAGAAGGAGCATTGAGGTGCCGTCCCCATGTCGCCACACTTTATTTGTGCTGGCGCTTCCATCATTGGCTCGTATGAATGTTTAGATGCCGTCACTGGCCTGAAATTAGCGTGGTGCCTCAATGCCCCTTCCGCACATTCATTCAAACATGAGACCTGTGGCTAGTGTCCGCCTTGTGGGTCACACATTTGCCCCGCCACATCTCCAGCCACGAATCCACCCCCTCACCGCCAAAAATTTCTGAAATTCTGCCGCCGTGCTCCATTCGCGCCAGCCTTGACCTTGGGTTGACGACGTTGGCGACAGCTACCTCATCAGATACCCCAGAACGTCCCAATGTCGTCCTTGCGAAACGCCGTGGCTCGCCGCCCTCACAGGGAGCGAGCCCAACCCCTCGAGCGCCAGCGCCTTGGCCTGCTGGAGAAGCACAAGGTGCGATAGCCCACCCCGCCATTCGACCGCAACGAGCTGCTAACCGCCCACCAGGATTACTCTCTCCGAGCTAAGGACTTTAACAAGAAGAAGGCGCAGCTCAAGAACCTCAAGGAAAAGGCGGCCGAGAGAAACGAAGATGAGTTCTACTTTGGCATGATGTCCCGCAACGGGCCCGGCTCCCGAATGAATGGAGGAAAGTCGTGGAACGGCACCGTCGACGGCGATCGTGGGAACAAGGCAATGGATGTCGACACCGTAAGGCTGCTCAAGACACAAGATATCGGCTATGCCCGCACCATGCGCCAGGTGGTCTCGAAGGAGGTGGCAAGGCTGGAGGAGCAAATTGTCCTGACGCGAGGATTCGACAAGCTCGACCAGGAGGACAAGGAGGAAATGGACGACGACGACGACGACTCCGAGTTTGACTTTTCAATGCCCTCAAAACCGAAAGCCCCGCGGAAGATTGTCTTCATGGACGATGAGGAGCAGCGACAGGAGGTGATACAGGACCAAATGGACCAAGACGGCGAGGAGGAATTCGAGGGCTTCAAGGACGACGAAGCCCCCACCGAGGGACCGGAATTCGAGCGAGCCAAGTCCCTCCGGCGGCTAAATCGGCAGCTGGAGAATGCGCGAAAAAAGCTCAAGGTGCTCACCAACGTCGAGAAGCAGCTGGAGGTTCAGCGCGCAAAGATGGCCAAGACGGCCACATCAGGCGGGCGCACGCGCAAAGGAAAGAAAATCATGGTGCGGACACGAAAGCGGTAAAGAAGAAAAAGGAGCAACTCGGAGTTAATCTTTTTTTTTTAATGACATTATTTTGTCTGTTTCTTGATGCATTTATTTGCTATAATCGTGTTCTCATTGCAGTGTCTGCCCCCCTTTGATAAAAAGAAACCTGGCTAATTGATGCCCTTTCCACCCCCAAAAAACGCCGCAGGTTTTTATGGTTCTACATGATTCCATTCAAACGATGGACTGGCCATTCCTCCTCGTCCGCCCACCTCGGTGCAAAGGGAAGAAAGAGGAGGGCGGTAAACCAAGAAAAAGAAAGATAAAAATAGAATATATCGTGACTTCATCAACTGCTTCATTCTCCCCCGGGTTTCCGTCTCAGCTCATTAACTTTAGTACTTTGACCCTATACACCTGTACAGCACTTTGAAGATGCCCCCGAAGCACTTGAAGGCGAGCGTCAAGAACCAAATCATGCAGGCGAAGACGCCCTTTGTGATCTTGACAATGACCCTCACGAGGAACGGCAGCTTGTCCTTGTCGTCCTTGGTCTTGGGCGCCTTGTTCTTGCCGAGGCTGGAGTTTTGGCTCTCAATGTCAATCTCAAACGACTCCATCTTGCGGCGCTTCTTGTCCTCGCGCTTGCTGCTCTTGCTGAGGCGCTTCTCCTCCTTGGCCGAGAGGATCAGGGGAGGGGGCGGCTCAAAGGTCTCGGCGGCGGGGGCGTTCTTCTCGTCGGCGGCGGCCACGAGGAGCAGGGCGGTGACAGCCACATCGAGGATGTAGTACGACTCGATCTTGGAGGCGATGCCCGTATCGAGCTCCAGCCAGCCGGTGCCGGTGCCGTCGCGCGTCAGCTTGGCAATGTGCTGGGGCGACTCGTTGTGCTCGAGCGTGTACTCGACGCGGGACCACGAGGGCGACCGCTCGATGGTGACGCAGAAGGGCGTCGCCAGCGCCGGGTGCACCAGGAAGTGGTTGGCGCTGTCCTCGTCCCACACGAGCCGCGCGCACTCCCGCTCAGCCAGCATGACGGCGCCCGGGTCGTGGGACTTTTCGATGGCCACCTTTGTCGCCGGCGAGGGCATCAGGAGCGCCACCAGGCCATCGTTGGGAGGGTGCCTGCGCGCCTCCTCCTCGAGCGTCGTCGTGAGCGCTTCGGTCCAGTGCTTGCCCTCTGTCATCTTCACATTGCTGCTGCTGCCGCTGCTGCTGTGGCCTACGATGTTGCTCACGAGGCTGCTCGCCGAGGAGGAAGGATGGTCTGACTTGGGGGCCTTGTAGGCTTTAGTAGGATCGTGCCGTGTGAGAGTTACATAGGCCGAGGCTGACGTGGGATCCAAGCGGAGGTTGTAGAAGGGCTGGTTTGTGGACGACAGCGTATA
This sequence comes from Calonectria honghensis, assembly GCA_013403855.1. Lineage (NCBI taxonomy): Eukaryota > Fungi > Ascomycota > Sordariomycetes > Hypocreales > Nectriaceae > Calonectria > Calonectria honghensis. The sequence continues at coordinate 1,165,260 of VTGB01000001.1, forward strand.
CACGGGGGCGTCCTTTTCCTGGGTCAACTTCATGCAGTAGACGCGGCCCTCGGACGGTGAGGCCTTCCAGCCATTGACAACCTTCCAGAGCCCTCTAAGCTGCTCTGTCGTGCTTGTCGCAGGAATTGCCGGCGCCTCACGAGGTTTCCGTGGCCAGCTGCTTGATCCGGCACTCAGAGGGCTGCGGACGGGGCTGAGATATGGTGGGCTCTGGGCTGGCTGGTTTTCGTGGTACGTCTGCCTGCTAATGACGGCGCGGGGCATGTTAATGGGGTGGTTTGTGTGGTTCGGGACATAGTTTTGCTGGTTGAGCGGCACCTCGTGGTTGTAAGTCGGGAAGATGGACCGCACCGGCTGCTGCTCATACGCCATCGGGTCATCGTGGATGGGGGGCTTTGCTATTGAGCTCCGGGACATGCCGCTGGGGCTGCGGATGAGGGTGTTTGCCTGGGAAAAGGCGGTTTCTGTGCGGCCGGGCACATCTGCTACGGGACGGGGCTGCTGGACGAGCACCTCTGGTGATCTCGATGAGCTAGCTACGGCGGGCTCGTGCCGAGCGTCGGGCTGCACAGGCGAGAAAGAGCGGGTGTAGCCCTGGGGCGTCTGGCGGCCATTGGAAGTGGCATGGCGCGAAGGAGATGCGGCCGAGACGGGCAGCGTTGGTGCTTGGGTGGAAGAGTCGGGCGACGACACGGTCTGTGGTGTTTGAGCACGGCGCTCTCTCGACTCTGAGCGGCGGGGTTTCGGCGTCTGGTTGCGAACCGGCGGCGGCTTGGACGAGTTTGGGTTGGGGAACAGCGAGAACCCTCCGGGGGTGGGAGTCGACATGTTTGCAGAATCTCCAATAGCCAGCTCTTTTCCTTATTTTTCAATTGTCTTCTGTTTCAAACAGGATAGTCGGTAATAATAATGCCTTCTTCTCAGAAGAAGTGCTGTTGGTTGTCAAAAAGTCGGATGTCGGGACTACTTGAATCCTCTCGCACGCGGTGGGGGGGTATCAATGCAGAAAAGCAACAAAGATGTATATATATTATTCGTAAGCAAGAAAGCAAGAGGTCGGGATTCTGCTACCGCTTCATTGTCGATTCCGAATTGCGTTGCGAGGTATATGATGAATGTTTTTTCGTCGACGACAAAACATCCAAAACAACGGGAGAGTGGAAACGAGAAAGCCCTTGTTCACCCAACCACTCGCCGCACCCCGGCGATGTTATATGTCTCCCTTCGCATGGTATAGCGCCGACGGCACCAGCAACCCGCCCGCAGAGGATGGGCACTTGACAGAAGGCCAGGCAGGTAATTCGCCCGCGGGGAGGCTCGCACACTGGGGCCAGAGTGCCATTAAGCGCTCGCAGGCCCGGGTGCGCACGCCGAAGCGGGCCCAAAATAGCAACACGGACCGGGGCCCGGGGCCAATGGCAGCGCGTATCACACTGCAGACCTTAAGCGCCGGCCAAACGCGCAGAGGGGAGTGGAGGGTGGCCGGGCTGCGGCTGTGATTGGCCGCCGGCGGGAAGATTGCACAAACCGCTTGCCCAGATGTGTGTGTGTTTGGTTTCGGTGGTTGGGGGGGATTTGAGCAATGTGTGTGGGTGAGGGTGTGATTGAGGTTGCGGTAGTGGCGCACTTCGTTTCTCTCAACTGCTCACTTCACGCTCAACCCAGGGATTCCGGATATTGCGGATGACAGATGCACTTTGGCTGTATCGGGAAATCATTGGACCAGCCTTCTGCGTGTAATGTTGGTGTGCAGACGTCTAAAAACAGCCCCAAAGTGTAGTGTCTCGATGCTGGCAGACTGGGCCAACAGCGAGTGGTCGGCTAACAGCAGCAGGCCAGCAGCAGGCCAACAGCAGACCAACTACCAACGCCTTGACCACAAGAAGAGCGGTACTTGACTCGCGGGCAGAGTCACACCCAAGGACCCCCCAGCTGAACACCACAATCACGGCGATCTCTGCTAAAAGCCCTGTGTGATGTGATGGCCTGATGTGATGTTTTTTTCTTTCCTGCAAGGCCTGCCATCTACCGAAGCAGGGTCCCCAGTACGATTTTTTTTTCCCTCTCGGTGCTGCCCATGCAGCTCTAGACCGGGGGCTCCACCCACTCCAAACGGGATGCACCTCAAAGGCACCATGGAAGCGGAGCGCGGCATGTCACCGCTTCTTGATGGGCTCCTCTTGCGAGTGGCGGCGCCCGATGGTGACGAGAGCGATTAACAGCAACGGCAACATTGAGAGAGAGAGAGAGAAAATAACGTGGGCGGGTATGTCCGCCTTTGACTGGGGAAAGAGGACCTAAGCATGTCACACATGACATGCGGCCCGGTCGGTGGCCGCCTTTTTGCGTGTGATTGAACGATTGCAAAAGCGGGTTCGCGCTTCGGTGAGAGATGTGATGGGCCCCAGGAGCGGCAAAAAAAAGAGAGTAATCTGGCGCCCACGAGACAACGAGGGGGGAGCGACCGTGTAAGCCGGCCGCTATGATGTCAGAGGGCTGATTTGAAGATGACATTATTTAAGCTACTTGGGCAAACTCGAATCCTTCATCGACGTGGACATGCTGCTGCCGCCAGCCTTGCTGCTGGGATACTCCCTTGTTGCCTTGCTGGTTGTTGGTTTGCAGCGTTCGGGTAAGCATAACTCAACTGAGACGACATGTCATCACACTTGTGCCTCCCAATTGGCTCTCGGGCATAAATCCGGGGAGGATCAGTTTATACCTACCTCCATGAACTAAAAGTGTCGCCCCAGGAAGAGGCTTGATGCACTGTAAGCTCGTATACCAAGCCAACCATATACAACCCGCCTCACATGATGGCTCGCCTTTTTTTCTTATCATGGTCATCTTTTTTTCTTTTTGGTAATAGTACAAGCCTCTTGTCCATGTTTTGTCACTGTACAATCGCTCCCTCCCCCCCCCCTAGATATACAGAGCGGCGTTAGATTTGCAATAACTTTAGTCCTCCCAAGAACGCCACAGGATGCAACATCATCATCAGCATTTCCCATTTTCCCAAGCGCACGCAAAGTGCACATACTCTCCCTCCTCGCCGTCATCATAGTCATCACCGGCCTGATGCTTCCTCCGCCGTGGGCGGTCGAGCCGGGGGTATCCGCTCCCCGCGCTTCTCCATCTCCTTCTGCCGCGACAGCCTCACGTGCTCGGGCAGCCCCCACCACTCGCGCATAAACTCCTCCTGGGCGGCAGCCATGCGGTTCTTGCGCTCGCGCTCGCGCTGGCGCTCCAGCCGCAGCGCAAACCACTCCTCGCGCGCGGCGTCGTGCTCCTCCTGTGTCGCGTGCAGCTTCATGCAGTTGTTCATGACGCGGTGCTCCGGCCGGCAGGCGAAGGAGACGGTAAACGTTCGGCCGAGGGCGCAGGCGGCAAAGGCTGTTGTGGTTGTGTTGTTAGCAAAGGTTGGTTCTTGTAAGCTTATTTGTGAAAAATGGGTGCATGGCCTGATGGTGTGCTGGGTGCTCGCCACCATCCTCCTGCAAACACTCACCCTTGATCTCGTCGGAGCACAGGTTCCTCACTCGCTGGTAGTAGATGTCTCGCACCTGCGCTTCCTGCGAGGCCGACAGCGGTAGAGGGTTGCGGGACGGCACGCCGAGCTTCTCGCCCGGGGCGGGTGGGTTCTGGGAGGCCATTGCGGCCATGAAACGATCCGACAATTTGCAAGCTGCGGCGGTCTGGGCGGGAGGGGATGCGCTCCCGGTCGTGAAAAAAAGGCTCCCGGCGTGAGGCTGCACCGGAAGGATTCGTTGGTCGGCGATTGGCGCGGGACGATTGCGCGGCGTGCGTTTTTCTGCGGCTCGAGTAGCTATCGGACGAGGAGCTTGGGAGAGTTGCACGAGTGGTGAGGCCATTGGCGGAGTGGCAGAAAACACACCGCCTTCTGAATCCAGACAGGATCGGACATTCGGAGGGCGAGGGGGCGAGGCCCTGTTCCGAGGTGAATATATCAGATTGGCCTATGGAGGCTCAATTGAGGCAGAAGAGATGAAATTTCAAAATGTATATGTTTATTCCTCAAATGTTTATCTCCATGCCAGCTGTTGAGGCTGGGAAAAGTAGATGATAAGAGCGAGGCCACCTTCCAATACGCACAGGAACATCAAAAAATAAAATGGCTTCATTCGACACCGGAACTAGATGGCATGAGTACAAAATGTTATAATTCAACCCATGATTTTGTGTGGTTTCTCGTCCGTCATTCTCGTTGGCATCTCAACTGCGGTTGTTGCAATATTCTTATCCCCACTCAATTATCCCCGCAAGCGACTTACAAGCAGGTTCCCGGCTTACGGTGGGGGTCAGATATGAAACGAAACATTAGAGTTAAAGATTTTATTAACAAATATTCGCCGCTGGACCTCAAAGTCAAGCAGAAACAAGGCAAAGGCCAATTAACCCAACACCACGGTATCGTATCCTGATCGCCAGTGCAGCCGATGAGCACGGGCATTGTCGTTTTTCAACAACGGCCATTGCCCTCGACTGCGAATTTCAAACACTTATATATATATTAACTCCACGCGCCGCCCATGAACCACAACACACTTTGTCATTTAATCACACAAACAGTCGCCATTCCCGCGCTCTACTGAGGGGGTCCGTAGTGCTGCTGGTACTGACCGGGAGGGGGTGAGACCGGAGGAGGGGTGCTGAACTGGTTGTGGCCGTCAAGCTCGCTGCCGTAGCTGACGGGCTGGCTGTGGCCTGTCATCTGGGGCTGGACAGGCTGAGGAGGGTAGGCGTTCTGGGGAGGAGGGTACATGGCCTGCTGCTGCTGGTAGGGGCTCTGAGCAGGCTGGTAGGGAGCCTGGCCCTGGGGAGGGTACTGGGAGGGAGGAGCCTGCTGGATAGGCTGCTGGTACTGCTGGGCATCGTTGTAGGCGGGGACGGGCTGCTGGGTCTGGACGAAGGCCTGGGGCTGCTGGGGCTGCATGGGCTGGGCCTCGGGGATCTTGGACTCGAGCTGGGCGCCGGTGTTGCCGGAGTAGTCTCCGCCGGTGGTGATGGGGAAGCGGCCCTCCTTGCGGCCCCGGAGGAACGAGATGAGCTCCCACACGAAGATGGCGATGAACATGACCCAGATGATGGCGCCAATGGCGGGAATGACGGCAGTCATGGCCAGAGCGCGGGGGCCCATGGTGACGAAGCGCTTGTGGAGGTCACGCTTGCCAACCTGGCAGTGGATGGCATTGACGGAGCTGCCGTCGTCAACGCAGTTGCTGACACTGACGGGGACCACAAAGGTAGCGCGCATGGCAGCCATGGAGGCCCAGCCGGCGAGCCACATGATCATCAGCCAGCCGTCGAGAACGATGACGGCGATGATGTGGTACAGGCCGTGAAGGCTGGGGATCTTCTCAGAGAGAAGGGTGTATGCGAGGACGAGCCATGTAAGGACCCACTACACAAAAGCCATTGTAAGAAAGGGTGAAAATTCCCAGTCAAATTTATCAGAGACGTACCAGAGCAATGTTGAAGCCCTCCTCGGCAATGTAGGCGCCGTGGATCAAGTAGGCGCACATCACCATGATGATGAAGGACAGGAGCAGCTGGAAGCCGCGAAGAATGTTGACCCAGAGAGGGGTCTGCAGCACATGGCTGGAGGTTTCGCCGTCGCTGTTCTGCATTTTCGGTTCGTTGGTGTAAATCGAGTTTCGTCTGTTGTTGTTGTTCCGTCGTCACCCGTGTAAACTGATTGGTCGTGGCAGTGCTGTGTAAGAGCCAAGGGAGATCGACAAAGCTTGGGGCAAGCAGCGAAAATCGCAACCACTTTTATTTCAACCCAATGTCTCGGCGTCGCGCAGAATCGAGAGAACGGGCTTGACCACCACGCAGGAACCCCCTCGCCCTTATAGGAGCAGAGCACGCGCGCGCGCCAGCACAAGACTTAGCAGGCACAAGCGGCACGCGCTGTCTCGCACTCGTCCGTCCGTCCCAAGGCAGATTTCCAGGCCTGGGTCCATGGCGGACAGATGCGTTAGTGCCTCAGCCGCACCGATGTAGTGGCCACTGATAGCCGGCTCGCGGCCAGCCTCAGTGGAGCCCATTATCAAACGAGGCGCCCGGGCTAAGACAAGTCGAGGACCTGGGTCTGGAAACGCCCGCTATGCATGGCTGCCGTTGCAAGGGAAATTGGCCATGTGCGCACCTTGTAGGAGGGACGATCCCTTGTTCCAGACGGGGAATTATTGGAACTGTGCGTCCCCTGTCTGGTGCCTCCGGCAAGGAAAAGCAAGTCTAGATTTGCGGCGTTGCCTTCGCCTTGTGACAGCTGCGCACAGGATGCCAAACTCGTCCAAGGGCCCCCCTCAACCCAACAACACACAACCCAACCCAAAATAAAAAAAAAGTTTCAATGGCGTCGTGTTGGTGCAGTGGGAAAAGCCGCATGGGCCGACTGGTAGGCCGGGTCGGTTTACTTTAAAATTAATGCCGTGACGTCCTATAGCACAAGTTGGTGAAGCGCCAACGCTGGACGCCACCTCTGCACAACTTCAAACGTTGGCTCAGCTCCCCCGCGTCGATCCGAGACGAGACTTGCTTGTGTGTGCATCGCAGCCGCAGAAGAAGGAAGAAAAGGCATGTTATGCGTACAGCTCCCAACATGGCTATACCTTGTGCAACAGGCACCAGAGGGGGAAACAATATCGCACCTCAGCTGTGACTGACACGACACCCCCAGTCGCCTGTCACAAGCCAAGCTTCACGGAACGACGGCAGCTTGATGATGGCGCAGATCCACTTCCGATGTCCATCTGCCAGGGCCAGAATTTCAGCGCTTCGTCCGGGGTATCTGCGCTGCTGGGCTTGGCCTGCAGCCCTCTGTGGCATCGCAACTGCCTTGCACTACATGCACGGGGATGGGAATGCGGCACTCGGAGGGCCTGCAGTGAAAATGATTGTGAAAGCCCCCTGCCCATTGGCCGGTGCGTATGGGTGTGGGTTATGCGACCATAGCCTCATCTAGCGCCTCAGCGGGTGCGGAAATCCGCTAAGTGGTCGCGGAACCCAATGCCCGCGCCCCAGTTCAGAGCCCTACGGCGGCGCCAGGGTTTTCCCTTGCTCCTCCTCGCTCCTCTGCCAGTCTGCCTCTGGCCTGTGTGGCCTGTGCACCGCTATCTCGAGCGTCCCCTTTTTTTTTCTACTTCATGTGCCACGTTCAGAATTCAGCTGTTGATGTCATTTTTATGAAGCCATGCTCATGATGAGCTTTTTTTTATTATTAATGTCGAGCTCTGCCGGAAATGGACATGACTCTAATGTCCTAGAATGGCCCCCCAGTGTAACGAGGCTTTTTTGTTCCCATTGTCTGACTTGCCCTTGAGACCGCCGTCCTCAGCTCATGTTTAAGCTTGCTGTTTGAGCCTCACGCCGCCGTCTCTGTACCCGCCCCGGTCCGTCTTACTCGATGCCAGACCAGTAGCCCCCCTTTTTCTAGCTTTCGTCATGAGTCCTTTTGTTTGATTCCTGAAGATTCGGGGGTTCCATTTGCCCCGCGCTAAGCCATCATCTGTCAGCTGTCGCCCATCGTAGATCCCTTTTTTTTCTCCTTGGTCGATCTGTCATGGCGCCGTCCGGTCTGTCGGGTTTTGCTATTTGTTGCCACCCAGCTCGCTTATTTACGCGCTCTCGTTGGGTCCGGCAATCAGAACCTTGATCACCTCACCCTCCTTGACCTTCTTGAAGGCCTGCTCGGCCTCCTGGAACTGGACGGTGCTGGTGATGAGCTTCTTGACGTCCACCTTGCCGCTGGCCACCAGCTCAACGGCCAGAGGGTAATCGCCGGGGCCGTATCGAAACGATCCGCTGACAGTCATCTCCTTGATGCACATGGCCATGATGGGGAAGTTAATGTCTGACTTGCCCATGCCGCCCTGGACGTAGTGGCCTCCGACCTTGACAGCGTGGATGCTGGTCTGGATGGAAGGCTCAGCGCCGCTGGCATCAATGACAACATCGGCGCCATCAGGCAGGCCAGCGACCTCAAGCAGGGCCTTGGCGTTGTCCTCGGCCGAGATGCGCTGCGAGGCGTAGACGTGCGTAGAGCAGAAGCTCTTGGCAAAGTCAAGCTTGGACTGGATGATGTCGACGCTCACAATCTTGGTCGCGCCGTAGGCCTTGGCAACGGCGGCGCAGAGCAGACCAACGGGGCCGGCACCCATGACGACGACCGAGTTGCCGGGCTTCACGTTGGCCTGCTTGACAATGTGGACGGCGACGGCCAGAGGCTCAATGAGAGCGCCCTCCTGCAGAGACACATTGTCGGGCAGCTTGAAGCAGAAGTCGGCGGGAGCAGCCCAGTATCCCGTCAGGGTACCGTCATAGGGTGGGGTGGCGGCGAAGACCATGTCTGGGCACAGGTTGTATTTGCCAGCGGTGCAGTTTGTGCATCGTCGGCATGGGTAGCCAGGCTCCAATGCGACGCGATCGCCGACCTTGAGGTGGGTAACGCCCTCACCGACCTCAACAATGGTACCGGCCGACTCGTGGCCGAGAACCATGGGGTCCTTGACGACAAACTTGCCAATGGCGCCGTGCACCCAGTAGTGGACATCGGAGCCGCAGATTCCCGTGTAGTTGATGGCGACGAGAACGTCGTGGGGGTTCTTGACGGCGGGCTTGGGGCGCTCCTCGAAGGAGACGTCGCCGGGCTTGTTGAGGACGAAGGAGAGGTTCTGCATCAAAAATTCACTGTCAGCAAAGGTCGTACAATTTCAAATTGAGTGGGAAATATGATGTTGCATGGTGAATGGGCGACATACGCTGGCCATTGTTGCTGTTGGTAGATGTGGGGTTGACAACGAGGTGAGTGGAAAGAGGAGGTGAAGAACGGACGGGATCGTGGGTTCCTGTGCTGGCTTTATGTTGCCGATTTCGGTGGGTATCGTGAAGCTCGAGGGTCCCTGACTAGTCAAGTTGTTGAGGGACACGGGGGTGTTATCGTGACGTGACGTGCCGCCCGGTGGGTGTGGTGAGAGTCTACGTCGTCATGTGGGAGGATGCATTTTTTTTCCTAGCACCGTTATACTCGTCATGATGTGACAAGACGCACGCGTGGGATGCCGGGATGGCTGGGGAAAAGAATTACCGGTCTCGATCCGGTCCAAGACATCAACTGCCGCTCAAATAAGAAGACAGAATGAGCTGATGAGGGCAGCCCGTGGAAATGTAAAGGCAGCCATCCCATGACATTGACACCTTTCTCACACCCCACGCCGGCGTTGCAGACATTGACCACGCCGACACACACCGACCAAGACCCCGCGGAGGAGCAAGCCAAGAGGAGCTTCAGCCAATCGCAGAGCTCGCTGAGGCTCACGGCTGTACTGTAGCAGAGCAGCAATTGAAACCCCACCACAAGAGCTCCTCAGTGAATTGAGCCCGGTTCGCCTCATCCCCGCACTGCGGAGATCGGCGGAGGCCATGAGACTCGGTGTCGGGCCCTCTGACGGGAGCGCTTGGGTCGAGCTCTGCGTAGCGGGGAGGGGCTCTGATCTGGACGGAGGAGTCAAATTTAACCACATTTAACCGCTCCAATAGCAGCGCTCCAATTAACCCACCTGATGCCTTCCACTGCGCATCAACAAATGCTAAGCCGGAGTCTTGGCTCGCTCTAAAGCACTATCGTCGTAAAGATGGAATTCTGAGAGGCCCAGCCACTTGTGGATTCGGTTGTGCGAATCTTTCTCGTGCATCATTGATTGCTCTCCTCCGATTGTGTTGTCCGTCGGAGCGGTATTGCCTAAACGGGAAGTATCACCCAAGGGCCTCTCCAGGGAGGTGTGGGGAACCGGCCCGGGAGCAAGTTGTCGGGACGGTCGATGCTACCTCCCGATATTTTTCCCTGGATGAGTTTTGGCGTTAAGGAGGGGATCCAAGTGGGAAAGTTGAATTCATTGACGAGCCAGACCCTCCCTCCAGGCTTTTTTGATGGATGATTCTTCAAAACTTCATTTCCAACGCCAGTGTTCCGGTGCCGTGCAAGAATTGAGCCTCATCATGAGTTCTCACATCATGCCCACGCTTAGGAGAAATCCCTGCTGGGGTAGGTACCGGCATTAGAAGATGCACAGGGACATCAGCGTTGGTCTTCCGCGAGGTCGAGCTAGGGTGCGGGCGCCGAGGGGTGTGCATGCCGAGCCTCCGTTGGATACAGTGGGTTCTCACCAAGTCCATCCGGCTGGAACCAAACCCCACCAAAGAAAACGTTGGTGACGGACAACTTGGGCACAAAATAGAGGCGAAAGCCATTGATTTATACCTGAAAATTAACGCAGAGCTGGGGCTGATGTCTCGGCGCAGAACCTTGATGGCTCTATACCGTCATGCTTGGAGGTGAAGCAAAGTAGCCGTGGGGCATGGCGGCACCAACACGGCAGTTCGTAATCATGTCATTGCTGACCGCCTCAACTTGCCAACCCGACGTGCAGTTCCGGTTCCGATGTCCAGAAATACCATCCTTTGTTTCAATACTTGATCCATCATGACATTCTTTTATTCGCTTGCCCAGCATCATTCCCGTCATCCAATCGCCAGGGTTGCAGACGTCAAACCACCAAAGTTTGGCGATGCATACTTTCCTTAGTCACCGTCACATCACGTCCAAGACATGGCTTGCTTGAAGATGTTTTCCCTCACATGTCATTGAACTGAATACAGCCACACAGTATTTGGTTTTTCGGGATTACCACCCTACATCCCCGACCCTGGCCTGCATTGATCAGCATCTCCACATACTCATGCCAGGGTTTTACTTTCCCCTCGCCTTAGGCAGGTTGAGCTGCAGGTCTCGGGTGATTAGCTTAATGTTTCGATCTTATTATTGTCATCGACCCGGCTTTCGATTGGTCTCTCCAGCCTGAGTTTCTGCTCACTGTCATTAAGAAATTTGTGGTAACGGCTGTCTATGATGAAAGGCTAGAACTCAATAAGCCCCCACGTCACACATTTGAGTAAAATGCTTCGGCCTTGCATAAGAAGCTGAATAATCTAAGACAAGGATTTGGAGTTTTATCTTAACGTCGGAAAGTAAATAAAACTTGTGGTGGTAATCCAACATAGTTGTATGGCGAGATTCCTTCACACATTGTATCACGAGCTGCAAACTATCCATTACGCCACATTTCAAAATTATTTTTAAGATAAATTTTATATCTAAGAGAACAGAGTAATTGGTATTACGAGGAAGTTTTACTTGAGCTGTAAAAAAAAAGTTCGTATTTTAAATAACACCTACCCTAGACCTCATTTCAATCTTTCGCCAACGCGCCACAATCTCAGGCTATACCCATAGCTTTCGTCATTGCTAGGTTCCAACGAGCGGTACTACTGGCCAAATCATCTTTTAGGACCACGAGGACAGTATGTGAAGCCAAGCTGTGACACGAAACTCTTGTCCTCGTGACTTATCTATGTCGTCATTATTGGTCATGAGAATACTGGTCCATGTGAGGTTGTAGTATGAGGACTTGAACTGGGGAAACCTGAAGGTGGTCTATTTCTAGATGCTATGAAGGCCAACCTGCAGATTGGCGAGAAACGATGTACCCATGGCTCTTGATAGTCTTTGGAAAAATCGAGAAGAAACGTACAAGTATCCCGTATGTCGATACTGTGTCAGTGTTAAGTTAATGAGAGAAAAGCGATCACAGAGATTGGTCATCCTCGCCATAGGGATCGTGATTACTAAGTTTGATGGGGGAAGCGGTAGAGCCAAAGCACTGGTTAGTCTTTGGAGAGCGAGGACCGGGATTTCTTCCATACTGAGGGAATGAAGAGAGAGAGTCGACGGCGAGGAGGACATGATTCGCCCACCTACACCAGGCCGGTTGAGTTACTGGACAAGAAAGGAAAAGAACGGTGTAACTGAGCATAAGGAGGTATCCAAGATCTGGAGTATTGCTAATCAAGGACAAGGTGAATCACGTACTCAAACCCGAGGCACATGATCTCGCCAATGAAGGATGAATTCGAGCGAAGACACGAGAGGTTATGACAAGGCCAAATGAATAGAGAATGGACCTGATACGATTACAGTGAACGTGTAAATGAAGGCCTCAGTGTTACTCATAAGGCCGACAGAGCCAGCCAACACCAGTTCCTGCCGCTTAGCACATATTTCAACGATCCTAGGGTTCGTTTTTGGCGATAGTCTACCGCAACAAAGATGAGTTTTCCGAGCTGGGATGGTTGGCGAATGCATCAATGCGTTGAAATTTGTCGCGGAGCCGCGAAAATGCAGCAGAGTTGGCAAAAGGAATGGCTAGATTTTAGTTCACCTGCTTACCATAGCTTGCTCATGCGAACAATGTGTGGGCACGGTTCAAGACAATTCGGGTGTTGTCGCAGCAAGTGGGTAGGCTTGGCGATGGACAGTGGGACCATCGATCGTGCATAAAACTACTTTTCAGGTGGCCGCAGACTTATAACCAACCGCATACTCTGTCTCTTGGCCCTGTCAAGAACTCCAGAGGTCATCCCCGCGATCTTGGTCGTATCTCTACTTCATCGCGCGAGATATTGATGGGAAGGGTCAGAAGGCGGTATTCGTAGCAACATACCCTTATTAAACTCCCTAACCATGCTATTGGGATTTTAACCATGATTCTATAGTTCCCATGCACTAATTCGGCGAAGTGTGTGGGCGAGGGTAACTTGAAACTGGATCAGGGAGCATAGCTGTGGCCCATAAGCTTCGTAATGTCATCGTCCCCAACGCCCGTTTCCCAATGCTCGGACCAATTTTTCATTGAAGTAAAAATCTAGCCGGGCTTAATGTCAAAGCAAACACGAAATATGCCAACTTTAAAAAAAAAAACCAGCCGAGTGGGCATCCACTCACGGTCATCATATTTCCCGTAAGTTCCGGAATGCAACCTTGCACCGCATGGGTGATTTACCCAGCGTAGGGCAGGATTCCAGGGATCAGCCGTCCATCTGACGCCAGCAATTAATCGACTGCTGTAATCTTTTGTAGTCATTCCCCTTTTTTCCCGACCCAGCCCTAGTGCAACCGTCATCACTAGACCCGCAACGGGATGAGATGGACCGTGTTAGTTCTCACCAAATCTGGGCCCTCGTGCCACTTTTTGTTTGGCCTGCGCGCTACCTTGAGTCGGTCAAAGTATAAACAGATTAGAGCCAAGGCATCAAGTGCTGGATTTCTTAAGCTCTCGTGGAACAGTGGCGAAGGGTTTCGTCGCATCTCACCAAGGCTGATGAAGCCAATCAATCGCAATGGATCTCGCCCACGGGGTAGCCGCATTGCATTGTCCCACGCAAACGGGTTCACAGAAACATGGCCCCCAAACTTCCAAACATGGATTCGTGCTGCCTCGACCGGGATAGCTGGTGGGGGGCTAGCGGTGCCCCCGTTCGAGAAGATGTCTAGTGCACATCATCTTTTGGGTTTCCTGATAAGTGCTAAATGTCGGGGCTTCTCCCGTTTGTTCCTGAATCTGCGATGCCAGCCTTGTCAGCGTGTTCCTGAGAGAACTCTATCAACCAGCTACACGCGTCCAGGCCACTCGATACCCGGCCATGGGAGTCACTGAGGATGCGCCGCAGCGCGAGATGAAAGTGCTTGCGCTCGGCCTGCTCCGTACCGGCACCATGTCCATGGCTGAAGCCCTGCTTACTCTCGGATACCACGACGTTTTCCACGGTATCAAGGCCATCGAGGATAACAGGGTCTGGGAGATTCTCAACCGAGCCGCCGATGCCACCTTCCCCGTGCTCCCCTCATACACTGGGAAGCCATTTACCCGCGAGCAATGGGACGAGCTCTACGGCCCCTATGAAGCCAGCACCGACTTGGCGGCTGTATTTGCCCCGCAGCTCATCAAGATATATCCCAACGCCAAGGTGATATTGGTCGTCCGCGACTACGACAAGTGGTACAAGAGCATCAGCGAGGGCCTCCTGTCTCGGCTCTGGGGCCCCGTCGCCGACTTCAGCGTCGACTTTGTCGAGCCAACGCTCGGCACCGTTGCGGGTCTCGCCGCGCGCAAGCAGATGCTCGGCTTGTTCGGGGCGCGCAACCTCGATGAGTGCCTCGCAAACGCCCGCGAGACATACGATCGCCACCACCGCATCATCCGCGAGATGGTGCCCCCCGGCCAGCTGCTCGAGTACCGCATGGGCGACGGCTGGGAGCCCCTCTGCAAGTTTCTGGACAAGCCGGTGCCGGATGTCGAGTTCCCGTGGGTCAACGAGGCGGCGCAGCTGCGATTCATCATTTTCAGCAAGGTCACGAGGAACATGCTTCTGGCGGCGAGAGTTGTGGCCACCTGGGTTGGGGGTGCTGCTGCGGTGGGAGTTGGTTCCTGGTTCCTGGGGAAACAGGCTGGATACATTTGACGTTGAACTAGGCATCAGAGAAAAGAATTAATAGAATCGGTTGCCTAAATAAGTGTGTACGAAGAATTGAAGTCCTATTTTTAAACCGTTAGCCACTTACAGGGGTGTATAAGTCCAGTTCCTTGCTTCACTGCTTTCCGGCTCAGCCTTTGAACTTGATCAGCCTAAGCTGTGGCCGTCCGGTTCAAGTCAACATGTAAGACTGTTAAAACATGTATCTACACCGCATCTATTATTGGGGAATCAGCCGCCAGTAATGCTTCGTATTCTACTAGCCCCATTAGCAATAATGTCGATGATCACGGGGATGTATAATTGTCAATTACAGCAAATAAATATTGAAGAAGGTAGTACTCGGAAATCAAAAGGCAGGAATCGTTATATTCCAGACTAGCCGACTGTTCTCTCAATTGACTCGGAATTGCAGGTATGGCATGGATATGAACGACCGACTGGCGCGGAACAAATCTATAATCTGCACTCCTCTTCTGCTTTGCATTGGCAACCAAGTGCAGTTTGGACCTTCATAGCAGCTATAGTATGGGCATGATATGGGGTCGCGGTGGATGCTTCAGCTGCAGTCTCAATGAGGCGGGCGGTGAGAGCAACTTGTTTGGTAGTATTCCGTCCAATAATTGCTGCGAAAAGGCAATCGTGCATGAATCCGATTCAAATGCGGGGAACAGGGGGGAAAAAAGTTTTGGAGGAGAGGGCTTCCTGTTTTCATCAACTAATACAAAAACTCGAATTCACACACATCATCTTGACTCAATTGACAATTAAATTAAAAAAAAAAAAAGCCATGGCTACCTGTCCGGTCCGTTTCGAGTTCTACTGCGACGACGACGAGGACGACAGCAAGGAGCTCAAGTTCACGCACGACCTCCCCCGCAGCCTCGTCGACAATGCCCACTCGATGGGGCGCGACGCCGGGTACAACGCGCAGTTCGCGGCGGCCGTCATGCCCATCGTGAAGCAGCACGAGGACGCGTGCAAGGCGGCGTCGCCCAACGAGTGCGAAATCTGCGAGAAGCCGGCCACGAGCGTGCTGCAGACGCCCATGTCCTGGCTCCACAACAAGGACTCGCCGTTCGTGGGAGTGCAGGTCAACGCCTTCTGCGGCGGCACCCTCTGCGAGGCGGCCGTGCGCCAGGGCATCAGCGACTCCATGGCGGAGATGGCGGGAGCCTCGGTTTCCGCGGGGGGCATGAGGGTTGACGCTTGCAACGTGTGCGGCCAGACGCAGGACATCAAGAAGTGCGGGCGGTGCGGGGCAGTGAGCTACTGCGGGAGGGACCACCAAAAGGACGATTGGAAGAGCCACAAGGCACACTGTAAAAAGGCGTGATTTGGCCATGTATCAATGCAAATGGGAATACTTGCGCCCAATGAATGTGTCTAGAACGTGCATCCGTATTTTTTTCTGTCTTGTGTCATTTACAGTTTCTGCATTGGCCAACAATTGTCCAGCTTGGTCCCTTGACAATTTTATACTCGGCCCAGGTGGCTTGACATGCGCGGGCAGAGCCTCACTGGGCAAGCCACGAAGACCCTGCGGCTAGATCGCACCAACGAGCCTCTCGTCTATCTGAGCACCCAAAAGCATGGCAATGTTTTGGCTGGCTATATTAATTAATTAATTAATACCACATGGTATTTACAGGCATCCCGAAATGATGTGAATATTTTCCATGTATTGGATTTACCGACTGTACCAGATCTAAAAAGCAGAGCCCTCGCTGACTATGCTAATAAGGTGAAGGTAGCTTGTATCTAACACAATTTGTCGTGCCTCAATCGCAAAGAGATCCAAACATGGAACCAATAATACATTAGGGATTGGAAGTCAAACAATGCGTGATGCGGAACATTGCCGACATGTAAACGCAGAGTGCCTCAGATGTAGGTTTCGTTCCAACTTGGCTTCAAACTTGGGTGGGTGGGGACAAGGGCCGGCAGTTGCACTGCCGAAGATTTACATGCGTGTGGGTCGTATTATGGACTCCCAACCTTGTCCTTATATTTTTTATCCCCCATATCCGTCTTCTAAATTATTATTCTATATTGTACCGATATCCCGTCATTTGTCTGCTCCAGGCAGACAGTGTGCAATTTTAATCTTCTGCCAATGCAGAGCCCATATCATATTCGTAACATAGAAAACCAACCCAAAAAAAAGCGAGGAAATGAAGGGAAGAAAAAGAAACAAAGGAAAAGAGGAAAAAGAAACCGCTTTCCCAATGCTCGCTAATCTTACAGAAAATTCCAGTAACCCTAAGGTGATGGAAATCCATCAAATGAAATGTTGAATCTGCATGTGTTTCTTGTAGCCCAACTCAATGTCATCCTCTTCGGCGGTGACGATTGTGGAGTTGCTGCTTCGGCGACTGTCCGTGATGCTGGGCCACAGGGTGACTCTCTTGGGGGCAGGTCGACTGAAGCGGTTGTACGCAATGAACCTGTCCCGGCCGCTTGGCATGGCATTGGCAGGGAGGGCCTCGCGCTTGGATGAGCAGTGGACCTCGACACCGTCATCGTGGATTGGCTGGACTCCCAGGTAGTGGTAGATGATGTTGAGGGCCGGAATGGAGAGGCCGTGAACAATGACGGAAAAGAACACCAGCCAGTAGACGACTGGGGTCAGGATGAGTCGGAGGTGTGTTTCTTCCTCGTCCCCTTCGCCAATCTCTGGGAAGAGATTTTTGGCGTACTCCGTGTAGAAGATGGCACCTGCACCAATGGGACCAAAGTATCCCATGAAGAGGGCCTCTTTCCAGTTTGCGCAAACGGGCTTCATCAGTTTGTGGACCACCAGGACAGCAGGGATCCGGCGGAAAAGCAAGACCAAAAGACCCAGGACGAAGAGGCGTCCGATGGTGATGCCAGTTCCGTCGGGGTCGTTGAACTCGGCCCAGGGCATGACAGCTCCGAGGTAGAGGAAGCCGCCAAAGTTGAGAAGCTCAGTAATGGTCGAGTTGACCTCATCGTGGCGCCGCTCCGACTCCTTGAGATAGTGACCATCCCAGTTGAGAGCAGAGCCGGCCACGAAGCAGGCCAGAGAGTCGTCCAGACCGATGGCACCGCAAGTTCCAATGAGGAACATGCCCAGAGCCGCGGGGAAAAGCAGGTAAGACTCGTTGTCGACAAATCTCCTCTTGAGACAAAAGCGAATGACCTTGCAGGAGACGTATCCAACAACAGCGCCGTAAATAACGGACACGAAGATCATGTAGAGCCAGGTCTCGAGGAACCACAGCTTCAGGGCGACGCCGACGCCCCCGCCGATGCGGCCGACGTCCTGGCTCTCCGGCATGCCGCTTCCCTCTGCCGAAACACTGTCCTGCGCCCCCGTGTCATACGCGTGCCGCATCATGTAGACGGCGATCATCAGGAACGGGAAGCCGAACCCGTCATTGGCGCCAGCCTCGCACGAGATGATTTCACGCAGCGGTCGGGCAACAAACATGTCGGCAAAGGGGCCCTTAGCGATGGCCTGCGAGAGAACCGGGTCGGTGCATGTAACGCACGCCGAGATGACGAGCGCGGGGAGGAAGTTGAGATTGGTCGTAGTGACGAGCACGCACACTGTCGTAGCGAGCCACATCATGGTCATGATGGGCAGAAGGCACATGGCCACTTCCTTCCACCGCGTCCAGAAGTATCGCGCCGGGAGCTGATAACCCGCAATCACGAGCTGGAGACCGATCATGACCCGCATGACGCCCTTGAGATGTAGTTAGAATCATGATATTGTTGTTGGTGGCGAATGTACAAGTTTGTGCTTGCTAGTGAGGTGAGTGGCGTACCAGTGTGATTTCAGGAGTCTGTCCCTTTGCACCGTTTGCCCATCGATCGGTGACTATGAATTTTGCTGCCACGGGCCCGAGGACGATGCCCATGACCATGGCCGGGACTGTACAAACATATGACAGTTAGTAAAATGTGCTGAGCGCTGGTGTCAAAGGAATACACTTACGAGCCACGCCCAGGTACCAGACTTGCTTGATCTGGACGGATATGAATCCATACAGTACAAGAAGGGCGCCTGCAGATTTCCGTCAGTCTCGCTCTCTCTCTCTCCATCCATCCATCTCAAAACCTCCAAAACATACCAAGCGCCCCGAGGACGATGTTCAGATCAGTTAGGTCGATATCAATCATCCCATCGGTATTGATTTGCGAGGTGGAAGGGAGTGTACTGTTTGACTTGGCGCGAATCAGTAGGGTCAGATATATCTTGGCAGTCGACTCGAATTAAGGTTGCCAAGAAAAAAATGTGTTAGGGCCGCCAGGACGGGATCTAGAGCAATATGCCAGATGGGGACTGGGCGGGCACAAATAGGGAATTGAGGCTCCTCCCCCATCACCCCCAGGGGGGGCGTGTGGGCGATAATATGGGCGTGGGGGAATCAACGGGCATGATGCTATCCGGTCGTGCTCCCTTGATCTACATTGCTCAACCTCTTGCTGCGCCCGCTTGCGAGGCCCGGCGGCTAGGAATAGCGAAGAGAGTCACATAGGGGATAAGGGGGGGGGTGCGTGGCACAGATAGCCACGGACACGAAGAGCACGGCCAGAACCAGGAACAGGACGTTGGGCGTGTGCCGGGTAGCCGAGCACGGGAATGCGCACGACTGGCATTAGGCGCTGGCAGCAAAGAAAATGCAAAAAAGATTGAAAGATAGGGAGGGCCGTTGTGCAACCTGTGTCTCACAGTCCGGAAGTCGTGCTGCCGTGTCTGTCTTGTTGCTGGAGCGCCGGAGGTGCAGACGGACGGCGCCCGGACCGACTGTCGGGAGAGCCAAGCCCGCGCAGCCAACCGTGTGGAATCAAGAACAAAAGGACTATCCACCACCGCAGTCGCCCGTCAGTCAGTCAGCAAAAGCCCGAGCCGTGGCCCTGCGGCTGCCTGTTTGGAATCACTTGTCTCTGGCCCAGGCCGAGGCGTACCTGAAACCGGATGTGAGGGCGGCGATCATAATCGGGCCTGGGAGGGAGCCATGTTTCACCTGACGACGCCCAAGATGGGCATTGCTGGGCCTGAAATGCCATAGGGGGGAATGCAGAGTCATCAGCTAGCTTAGGCACGCCGCTGGCTGGATTTGTTGGATACGCAAACGCGTCTGGGTTTGTGGGGAGAGCAACTCGACACCTTGGCACGGCACGTTTCTGCCCAGCCTGCTCTGAAAGGCCAATCGCTTGTCGTGGCGCATAATATGATCGACACTAATGCGGCGCTTGCCTGCCAAAATCTCATCTACGCCTTTTAGGCTTCAATCGAGAGTTGAACTAGATAAATTTCATCTCGTATACGGACACTATGAACGCCTAGCTTATCTTGTGGGTAAAAATAATCAGTACTGCCGAACGTATAATCTGAATATACTGCCGTAGCCATGTGCTTTTCGAGGGCCAGAACACGTTAGCCCTCCCGCATCGTCCACCATCCCTGGTCCACCTAATCTTCGTTTCAATCTCGTCAAATCTCATCGCGTCGAGCCATGCCGCTTTGGGGGATTCCAGATGAGGATACGGCACTGTCCCTGTAACATTCGTAATCCCTTTGTTTTTTTAGTTTCGTCGATTTTTTTCCATCTTTCCCTCTGATCAAACCTGTCCGTTCCTTTTTCCCACGTTTCACAAGCTCTTCGCACGGCTCCTGGCCCTAATCTGCCCCATCAGACTACGCATCCGTGCATAAGTGGATTGGCTGCTGTCGAGAAATGGTGGCCAACGAAAATACATGGGCCGTCTTAGTTGCAACTTTCTCAAACAACCGATGTGCTGTCTTTTTCTGACGGCTCGACTCAGCATTTCTTGTGCGCCGCAGGCATGACGGGAGGCACAGGAACCTTTTCCAGCCCGTGGCGAACGCTGACATCCGTTGACTCGGTCGTACTCAGGTATTCGCCGAATACGCGTTGCTCAACATCCATCTCCTTCCAGCTAATGCCGTTTACCCGGCGCGCCTGAACGCGGAAGAAGATTCGCTTCGCCCACTTCCATAGCTCGATGCCGCCAAAGAAGAGGCCCGCGCACACAAATACGATGCCCCATTCCCAGGATATGCCCTTGTGCTTGAAAACCTTGGTGTTGATGACCGGCAGGTAAATCACGGGGAAGAGGATGACGAAGCCCAGCATGATGGCCCAGAACAGGAATTGGTTACGCCAGATGTCGTGCACCCACTGTGTAAGGTAAAGCTTCGAGCCAGGCTGCATGCGGAAAAAGGACCTCCTCTTGTCAATCATTTCCCAGGCGAGGAACAGCGAGAACCACGTTAGACACGCAAACGTCGTGGCACGGGCCCGGTACACGGTATCGCAGCTATCGTTGTAGCTATCGTTGCAGTCGTGGCCTAGCTCGCCGTTGCCCCAGGCGTACATGCGAAGCACAAACGAACTGAGGCAGAGCGCCGCCGTCCAGAGACCGTAGACACACATGTCGCAGAGCAGCTCCCAGGTGAAGACACCCGTCTTGAGTGGCTGGGGCGGTCGTCGAAGAATGTCTGGCACTGCTCGTTCAAATCCCAAGCCCATGTCGGGCAGGCCCGAGGTTGACATGATGATCCAGACAATCTGAACGGGAGTAATTGGGAATACAGACAGCCCCGTGCTGTCCTTGAAGGCTAGTCCAACAAGGAGGACGCATGCTCCCGCTACATTGGTGGCTAGGACGTGCAGAATAAACTTTTGGATGTTGTCAAAGATGCGGCGGCCTTCCTCGATGGCAGCGACGATTGAGGCAAAGTTGTCATCGGCAAGAACAATATCCGAGGCATCCTTTGCGACATCAGAGCCGGCCTGACCCATGGCAATTCCAACATCGGCCCGGCGGAGGCTGGGAGAATCGTTGACACCGTCACCGGTCTAGATGTAGAAAAAAAAAAGGTTATTTAGTACGATTTCACATGCGAAGATTAAATTATGACGCAATACATACCATAGCACAAAACTTCTTGCGGCGGTGCAGCGCCTCTATCATTCGGACCTTGGTGTTGGGGGCACATCGTGCGATAACGAGCGGGAGGAACGGCAACTGATCGACTTGGTCATCCGAGAGGGCGTCGAACTGAGTGGCTGTCATAACCATAGAAGCTGCTACATCATATGCCACCATGTCCATTCGGGTAGGGAGGATGCCGACCTCGATGGCGATGGCCTTTGCCGTCTCAGGGTGGTCACCTGTGAGCATATGGACGGAGATACCGGCTTGGTGGCACTCCCGCACGGCAGGAGCTGACTCTGGACGGGGCGGGTCATACAATCCAACGAGACCTCGGAATACGAGGTCGCACTCAACAGTAGAACGGACAACCTCGTCTCCCTTCTTTAGATCATAGTCGTAAGGCTTGGATGCCAGCGCCAGCACCCTCAGGCCCATGCCGGCAAATGCCTCCATGTTGCGTAGAATCTCCTCTCGGAACTCGTCCGTGATGGGAATTTGATCGTCTGAATCCGTAGGGCAGTACGTGGCACATGCTCCGATGACGCGTTCGACAGCCCCCTTTGTGAGTGCGAAGAGCTTTCCTGTGCGGTTGTCCTTCATGACAACCGACATGCGCTTCACGTCCGAGTCAAATGGAAGCTCAGCAATTTCGCTGTACTGGTTCTTTTCATCGTGGCTCGTAAGCTTGAGCCGGTTCCAGTCGAATCGAGAAGCAAAAACTTGAATCGCAATCTCCGTAGGGTCACCGCGCGCGTGCCACTCGCCGTCCTTTTCGACAACGGTGGCAAGGTTGGCGAGCGATGCGACTTGTAGGAATTTGGCAAGGGCAGTCGCACTTTTGGCCAGCAAGCTTGATGAGCTGTCAATGGTGCCGCAAGCATCACCACCCTGCTTAAAGGGGATCTGGTGCGGCTGACGAGGGTCGTGCCTGATGTCACCAACGCTGGGGTCGAAGGGAGAAGATGAGTTTTCAACAGTGTACGTTCCCATGCCAGGCATCCAAGCACCGCGGGCAACCATCTTGCCCTGGGTCAAGGTGCCCGTCTTGTCGGAGCAAATGTCGGTAACGGCTCCCAGGGCCTCCAGAGACTTGAGGTTGCGGACAATAACGTTTCTCTCCACCATTCTCTTGGTGCCAGCAGCCATTGTGATGGTCAAGACGACGACCAAACTGGCAGGAATCATGGACAAGCCAGTGGCGACAGCGTAAATGATGACCTGTTGGTTGGAATCAAACTCATTGGCAGCAAGTACAATAATGGCACAAATGACAGCGACACCAAACAGAAGAATCGCCAGGCGAGAAAGCTTTCGTTGAAGGGGTGTGCCAACATTAACACCAAGGAAGCGTCCAACAGCGTCAGACAAAGTAAGAGTGTATGCCTCGAGATATCGGTGAGGTTTGGCAGAGCCATCAGGCTTTCGCTTGACAGGGCGGACCTTGCTGTCCTTCTTGCGGAGGGCATTGGCAATGGCTCCAATCTCTGTGCAGACACCAGTCGCAAACACAATCCCCTTGGCACGTCCCTTTGTGACAGTGGAAGAGCTGTATGCAACATTGAGGCGGTCGCCGGGCCCAGTGTTGCTTTCGAAAATGTTGTCCTCGTTCTTTCGGACTGGTAAAGACTCTCCAGTCAACATCGCTTCGTCGGTTTCGAAGTTTACAGCTTCAATCAAGCTTATAGGTGTCAGATTAGCCTTGATTATAGACATGCTGGGGAAGATACTTACCGAATGTCGGCGGGAATGGTATCACCGACCTTGACTTCCACAAGGTCACCAGGCACGATATGAACAGAGGGGATAACTTTGGCGTCTCCGCCTCGGACGACAGTTGCAGTGGGGGATGAGAGAGATCGGAGGGAATCCATGGTCTTTTCCGCAGAGTACTCCTGGAAGAAACCGACAACGACGTTGAGTCCAATTACAAAGGCGACGACGCCGCCTTCAATCCAGGACTTGATGCCAAAAGAGACGGCCATAGCTAGAATCAAGACCTTTTAGAACGTTAGTCATGCGCAATTCATCATCTGCCAAGATTTCATGAAAGAGCGATAATGTGGGGAACAATATGAGGCAAAAGACCAAGAACAAAAAATGGAGTGCCAAGACCAAGCAGCAATAGGGAAGGCAATGGATTGACGATCGACAAAACAGTCATCTGCAGAGGAAACACTTACCAATGTCATGGCATTGGCCACCTGGGCAATGATAATCTTGAGAGGCTGAACGCCATCGGCCTCGCCAAGATCATTGCCGCCATACTTTTCCAGCCTTTGGCTGGCTTCGGCCTCACTGAGACCGTTCAAAATATCAACCTTGAGCTCCTCGGCGACTTGGTCAAACGAGAGAGCATGGGCTGGCTGGCTGATAGGGTCGTTGCTCTGGCCAGAGACGTGTGTCTCTGGCGCTGGGTTCTTGGCCATTGTTGGGCTCGGCACTGGCACTGCCAGTCAGAATGATTTGTGGTGGGTTTTGGTTCGTATTAAGATGGTGGTATTGTTGGGTTGTCCTAAGTCTTGGGAAAGGACTTCAGGGAGGCTTCCGTTCGACTAGGTGCAAGCAAACAAATGATTTCATGTGTGTTTGTTGCTCTGAAGGGTATGACAGTATCCATGACTCGGGGGGGAAGACGGCTTCTTATAGTTGACATTGCAAGGTCGGGCGTCTCGTTGAGATCAACTCCCTATCAACTCTTGGTCGAGATACCCTTCTCCAGAGCCCCCACAATGCCAGGGTCGGTCCACCTTTTTCCAGGTTGCTTGCCGTTGCTATTCCAGATGGCGGGGTTAAGCTGGAGCGAGCGCCTTGGCAGTAAGACTAAGCATCATGGCTGCTTCTTGTCACTGCCGGTCCTTCCGTCACATAGCCGGTCCCGTTCGGTGACAGATACCATTTGCGGAACGTAATCTTTGGGCTTCTTGGGTGTCAATTGGTGATGGGGGTGTCGTTTGCCCATATTGTTTCGAGACACCCCCTTCAAACAACATCCACTCGCTTGTCATCTTGATGGCAATCATGGAGGCCGAATTTCGGCATCTTATCATTTTATTTCACTTTGTTTTCGCACACTACTTGGTTGTTGGCCGCTCAAAAGTCTCAAGACCGACCTTTGATCACATAAAAGCGGTGCCGTTGGGAGACTTCACTAAGAGCGCTAAATCCTGTTGCTGCAGAAAATTTAGGTCTTATTTCCTTTTGTCTGCGGTTAGTTTTCCCGACTATTCGATTCTTCGTTAATACGGCCATGTACATAAAAGCCCATCACTTTGCGGGCTCTCGATGCTCTTGAATTAGAGCTGGCCAAACATCTTCGTAATAGCGGCAGGCGTTGATATTGTACTGAAAGAAAACGCACGGCAGCGGCAGGATGACTGCAGTGTCAAAGCGGGAAGCCAGCTTCAAGCAATCACAATTATCACAGTGATGGCGGTTAAAACGGCAGCGACGCGGCAGTACCAACAATCACGCCTTCATAACACGCCAGGCTGTAAAAGAGTAGCAAGAGGATCGCCATGCTGCAAGTTTGGGATAAAATGACTTGAACAGTGTCAAAGTGAGAGGATCTGAACCGATTCTCATTTCCGCATCAACCCCGAAATCGTGCGATGACTATATCACTTCGTTACGGAGTAGGCCATGGCCGCTTGATCAAAATCCCCTAGCTTTCCCGCACGTGCACACTTGTGCGTATGGTTGGGCACTGCCATCCACACAACATCTCAGCCATGCTCTTGCGCGACGAGGTGGATTTTGCATCACACATACCCCTGCAACACGGACAACAAGAAGACGGCCGGGCTCAAGGCGGCCGGACCCTTCTTTGCTTTTGAGAGGCACGGAGCCGGGCCCGAACCCTGGCAGGATGTGATTCAGCCCATGAGGGTCCCTTCCCGCCCATCAGAGACTCCATGAAGTCTCACTTCAACTTCACCGGTGGTGGGTCCATTACGGGACTGCATTGCGACTCCATTGGGAACCGAAGATGCAGTGACTTTTGGCCTGTAGACCGGGCAATCAACTCTCGCACCCCCCTCCCCTTCATCCTCTGTGGGGTATTATCGCCCGCTCAGGGGGGTGTGGTCGGCTGAAGGATCATGTTGGCTCTGGGCACTGCCGTGTGGTTCGATGGCATCAATTGCGCCCCGATGATAAAAAATTTTCTCCTCGGAGTATTGTCCTGTGTTGTCCTGGGTCATAGGGCATATCGAATTGAGCCATGTCTAGTTCCCCGGGCAGGAACTGGTGTTCCTCGCTGGTATTATGCAGGCAGTCCGCAGAGCCTCCCTCCACTGAGGATTTTGCGGGCGCTGGTCTCGTGACCACAGATCAGATCTCGATCATCTCCATAGATCTTCAGTTTTACCTGTCCAAGCATTCACCAAACGGAGAAAACGGAGAGCGCTTTGCGACGGCTTCCGCCAAGCGTGAGGTGCATGCACTGCCACCATGGCGGGGTCTGAGACGGGGTTCTCGACGGGGCCCTGAAAGACTTTGCCCTGTTAGATAGCCAGCCTCAACCACGCCGGAATCCTTGGGTTGCCTTAGCTAGGTCATGTATTGCGTCGTTAGTCGCAGCAAGGAGCCGGGGTTGGTGAGCAGACGAGGGTATTTGTAATTGATTCTTTTCTAACTACACAATGCATAAATCAAGTATAGGAGCGATAGTGCACTAACAAGCACGTGATGCTTCTGCGCTGTTTCTGGAACTTGGATCCGCATGCAAGGTACCTTGTACGTAAACAGGAGCCATCTCATGGGCCTCGCTCCGTCGCAATAAGCTTAAATGCCGACTCCTGGGGCCTCAACCCCACGTATTCTCAGACCACGCTGTCCGTGCTGCTGAATAGCCGCATCTTCAAGCGTCTGTCGGCGCCTCAGGACCTAATCTAGTGCTCACTAAAAAGGTCGAGAGCCCCTCCCCGCGATGCAGTATCGCTCAATGGGCGTGATTGCGTGATACGCGTGCCTCGGGGCCATCCCCGGTCAAGTGCGGTCGAGAATGGGGTCCTCGCGGGTCTCTCTGGAGACTCTGGGGTCGGCTGCCCGTCCCCATTGGGCACCCTCACCGGCCGGCCCCCCGAAGGTCCACGGAAGCGCCATGGAATGATACGCCCAGCCGCTCTTGTGCGTGCCTGGCTGCCATGTGTGGGGGAAGATCCCGGAACAGTCGGCGCCTCGAAGGCATCTAGGACACCGTTACGGGAGACTACGGGTGTAGAGTGCCCATAATATGGGGACACGAACTAACAATGGAATGCCAGGTGCCAAAATCTGCACCTCAAGTGAGGATTCAACTTGCTCAACCCCCTCTACTTGATGCCTGTTTGTCATGGTGGCTTGCCCCCTCCTTTGTTACCTTGCCGTCGTTGCCGTATTTTTACAAGGACTAAAACCCCATTTTGGGCAGTCATCATTTGAGGACCCATGGACCGGCACTTGGATTAATGACAACCCATATCTGCCCCCATCACCAGCTCGAAGCTGGGACCAGGGTCGCAGTAAAAGCCAATCGCAAAGCTCAAGGATCTCAAGACACTGAAGTTGATCCCGCGCGGTAGCATACCCCGAGATCAACTGACGGCTAGTGTTTGGTCCAAATCTGCAACTAGGCATGGTCATAGCGTGACAACTGTTGTTTAGGTGCTAATATGTTCTGACCACTTTGGAAAGAATAAGCACTGCAAGTGAAGCTTCACACAATTGCGCTGACAGTGATATCTAGATGAGTAGAGAAGAGTTCTGTGACTTTGCCGTTTTCGCACTCGACTGGGGTGCCTAGCCAAGCCTGCTTGGCAAAGTGCTGTCAGCATCTAATGACACACCCTTCCCTCCACAAAGAGAGAACAAGAATGAATACGGAGAGCTTCTCGAGTCAAGATGTTGATTTACTTCAATACAACGCGCAAGGTTTCCCCGGTCCCACGCGGCAAACGAGTACCCGGGCAAGTAGGCCACACGCGATATCACGCGGCATGTCACTCGCTGCAGCGCCTCAACTGAGTTTGCTCCCAAGACTTTGGAGAGATTGTATCGCGCCGACTTATCCGTCTTGGCTCCAGGCCGGTTCCCACCATATCGCAGCCGCAATACCAAATCTGTTTGGGCTGCTGCAATGGCGTAGCTGGGTGAGACCCCAGTCTCAGATTTTCTCCGCCGGTCCGGCGCCTCGGGAGGGGCCCGATATGCAAGATGTCGTTCTTGTTGTCATCGTGACAAGGCAAATTTTGCGCCGCACGCGGTCTGTCGGGTGTGTGTAAAAAGCGTGGCTATCCAGGCAGACATTCGTTGGGTTCAATTGCTGGCACATCTTCAACAAGTGAAAGAGCAGAAGGGTTTCACAATTCAACGAGAGAACTACTGCCCTTGCCGATCTCGAGGCACTTTGGGAACCTATCAGTGACGATTTTCTTATCTTGCAGCAAGGCCGTGCCTTCAATGCTAGCAAGGCACTATTTCAGAGTTGCGCAATGGGCTAGCTTCCGACGAAAGGGGTGGCTCACAACCCGGAGACTCCATCAGGCAGAGGGTCGCCCAGAGCGCGAAGCGGAGCGGAGCGGAGCGGAACGGGGGGTTTGGCCAATCCTAGACGCCAAGGATATAGCGTAGAGGAAGAAATAAGAGGTGGCCGGGAACATTACCTCATCGTTAGCAAAGTCTCCATCCTCCTTCCCAACATGACAGGATTGGTGCGGATCGACATTCGGCATTTACGTTTTGTCCTCATGAAAAGTAACATCTCACTGAGCGGGCCTTGCGAGGCTATAGCTATAACATCCAAAACACCAAGCCTCAATTAACCTCAGTATTCTAACCACCATATCAATTGCTGGTTAAAGTAACACATTTGGTCCTTTGACTTGATCCCCAAGACAAATTTGAAAGGGGGTGCAAAAGTCAGAGAGTCACAATGCCAAGACCCGAGCCCAAGGCAGCCAAGAAGGCTTTATCCAAAAGCCAAGTGAGTCTCACCAAAGCCACGCGTCATTCTCAGGGATGCGACTCAGGTCGGTGGAGGGCCAGCAAGGAAGCTAAGCAGCCAAGGCTCACACTGATGCAATGCTTATCAATGTGAAGAGCCAACTAAGCTCACGCAATGACTTCCCAGCAAGAGGAGAGATGCCAAGACTTGATCCCCCTACCGAATTGCGGGGTCAAAACTGAGGCTCGTGTCGACCGGGTCATATTTGTCAACGTAGGAGGCGATCCCATCCATTGCCACCCGGCGAGCGCCGTTTTGACTCTGCGTTATAAACGGCCCGCCGAACGACCAATTGGTAAACGTGCAGGCAACCGTCGTATTGGCCCGCATTCCAAACGGCGCTAAGGCAGAATAATCCACTTTTGGGATTCTGTTGTTCTGGAAAATATATATGCATTGGATAAGCGGAGATATGACGACAAATCTCATCTGCTGCGAGCAACGGGCTGTTATCTTTGGTTCAAGATGGCATCAATGACGTTCATAAAAAAAATGATACTTCCTTATGCCCAGTTGAAGCTGATCACGAGCACCCCTTGCAGCTATCCCCACCGCCTCAGTCACGTCTCCGGGCCTCGGAGTTGCGATTGCTTCCGCTTCATCTGATCATCTTCACCGCGTCACAACTAGACGAACACCGGCAGCGCTAACAAGCATAGCCCACCGACGCCAGGACCCGAGAGCACATCGCCAAGCAATCCAATGCTCGAGTTCGGAGGAGAGCTGAGGCATCACGTCCATTGGGGGCTGTCCCCCGCTCCCACGTGAGCTCTCGTTCCCCCTGTTAGCAGCTTGGCCAAGCTGGCGCCCCACAGCCAAATGTAGAAGGTCAACCAAACTTTTTGCGATAACAATGTGAGTTAATCTCACATAGCAGACTGTTGAATCACCAAACGACCTTGGCATTTGTCAACTTTTTTGTTATTATTTCGGAGGCGGGAATGACAGGTGTCATGGCGCGCTTCCGTGGGTGTATAGACAACTGAGCCGACATGCAATCAAACGGAGGAAAAGCAGGGGTCCATGGTGGTGCCATCACATCACTTCAGGGTCTTGCAACATCTTCACAATCTGGAACAGGGAAGCATATACCAAAATGGCAATTATACATGGCAAATTGGAAGAATTCCCATTCCTATATCCTCAAACTTCACACACCCAACGCCATCCCTATCCCAGCTCGGCTGACGCCCAAAAAGATGTCGTCCACCTTGACATCCTTGATGATATGTATTCCCTTCACGGAAACTGACCATGTGACGCTCTTTCAGAGCTTGGCCATGTGGTGAAGGCAGCACTTCCAGTCTCCTCCAGGGCCCTGGCGGAAGACGCTCGAGCACATGCCCTCGGTGGCCACCATCTCGCCGTTCTTGAGCCGCCAGGTTGTGACGCGGTAAGTCAGGGCCGAGCTCATCATGTCGATCTCGACGAACTCGGGGTCGTCGTGGATCTTGTAGGCCGTCCAGGGCTCGAACCCGTCGTCGAGGTACTCGTCAAACGTCGGCTCCGACTTGGGCGAGTAAACGTTTCGGTCCGGCTCGGCCAGCACCGCGTCCTTTGTCATGTACTTGCGCAGTGTCTTGGGCTTGTCACACAGGCCTCGCCATAGGATGGCTGAGGCTTCCATCGTGCCCTCCTTGTTTCGGGCAAGGATCGTGCCGGGTTTGGGCTCGGCCGACGACATGGTGTTTTTCTGGTACAGATGACGTCGAGTGTTTGAGAGAATGCGAAGGGCCAAAAAAAAGGGCAAGGTGAGTTGAAGCAGTAGCCACTTGTTGTCACAGTGAAATGATAGGCGAGGGAGCAAATGAATTGACGAGAAAAAAAATTATCTGCTGTCCCAGTCTATTCAGACCCTTAATATCACTGTCTTACTGCCATCAACTTACACATGAAACTTGGAACATCTCATCTACATCCCTGCCACCATTGACGTCAGCGACTACGCATCAGCAAACCACAAAGTGTCATCGGCCACACCTCCAAAGTCATCATTGGAGAGTGAGAAAAAAACGGGAATAAAAATGAAGAACAGGTTCATTGCAGAATCCAGGTGGTTCTATGGAGATCATCACCATGTATTATCGCCGAGAGCGAACTTCATCGTCAGGCACCACGGCAATCTCAACAGGGAATTTGCAGGGAATTTTGGGCCCGGCATGTTCTTCTAGCAGGATTAGAAACCCACATATTGATGGGAAAATGTCGAGTGCGTATGTGATTGATCCGAAACCATGCTCGTGATTTGCCGCAAACCGGGACCAAAATGGTGACGTCAAGCCGCCCCTCCACAACACCATCACAAACCGGTCCGACGGCAGAGAGCGACGGGATGCGTCCCTCAGCAGCGCGTATGAGAAGAGAAACTTTTAAGGGAATGAAACGGAAATACACATCTCAACATTTTACCAACTCAGCATTCTTTTATCCACCTTGTGTCTACTTGATTCTTGCGGTGTCAAAAATTGCATGGTTTGTCTCTCATCAAGTAGATAAATGATCATGGGACCAATCACACCAGTCACTCAAGAAAGGGAACCCGTATTTGAGAATGAAGTGATTCATAATATTCATCAAGTCGTATCGTAAAATTATCCCATAAACCTATTATTCACACAAAACCCCTTCGCAGCAGCCAGCGCAACCCAGCCAGCGGGGCATTATAGCGGCTGAACAATGCCATCAAGCTGGCACATTTATCCCTTCCTCCCAGTGTACGTGAACTCGCGTCTGTAACATCATATCTCCAAGCATGTCCTTTTCCTCCCCTGGCGCCATAAAAAACAGATGAGTAGAGTAAGGAAAATTGCTGCGTCGAGCAGTGTTGTCATATGTGCAATGGCTGGTGGCCAGCAAACCATGTTCAAAAGATCAATCGAATCAAGCCAAAAGTAAAAGCAAAAGTGAAAAAAGAGAGTTAAAAAAAAAAGGGTTAAATCCTTCAATGAACCCTCGCTTGGACTTCGAGGATGCTTGAAACTCCGGGGCAGCACTTGGTGCTCATCAGATGATCGCACCAGGAGCACTTGACAGTCATGCAGACTCTGTCCTCGAAGCCCTTGGTATCGGCCTGATCAAAAACGCCGCCCGGGTTGAGCATGGTCTTGTACAGCCTGGTGGGGATGTCGTGATAGCGCTTGCACTCGCAGCACACGACAAACACCTTGCCAACCTTTTCGCCTCGCTGCGGGTTGGGCTTGCTCTGGCTGGAGGCCTCGGATGCAGGCTGTCCCGACTTGTGACCGCGGACGTCCAGGTTAGGCGTGCTTCTAACAGCCTTGGGACCGTTCGCGGTCTGGGACAGCTTGACGGTCTGGATGTTGGCGGGCCTAAGGCGGCCCTTGCTCTTCGCCTTGTGTCGCAGGCGCGGCTGCGTATCTATGATGGGCGTCGAGGGCAGGCTGCTATCGCCCGAAGAATCTTCCCTGTGGCTCAGGGCCGGGCTCCGGAGGTTGGCGTTTGAGAAGGCTTCCATTACCCTCCGTGCGGCAGCCTCAATGGGGTCAACATCATCCTCGGAATTAGGGGCATCCGAAACCTGGAATCGATCGGTCGAGCCCAGTTCCGGAGAGTTTTCCATAGACCAGTAAGGGCTGTACTGGGTCATTCGCTTCTCGCCATTCAGCTTGTATCCGGAGTCGGACTGGGGCGGCGAGGTATCGGGTGTATCTGGGCCCGATGGAGTCTGAAGCGCATCAGAGTACAAGGACTCATCGGATGAGCTGGTTCTGGGACGCCGGAGGGCAGGGTGTGCCATCTGTATCGGAGCCAGCCGTTCAGCAGAAGGACGGGAGTTCCTCTTATTGGCAGAGCTGGGTTTAACATCCGACGTCTGTGTTGAAACTTGTGCATCTGCTGCTGTTGCAACAATCTCAGTCTGGAGAGGGCTCGGAGAGAAGCTACGCGATGTCGACGTAGGAGACAGTGACTCTGAAGAGTTTCCTCTTGAGCCGATCGGTTTAGTAGGACTCCAGTTAGCGCTGGGGCTTGTTGGAGATCCGCCAGAATAAGGCGTTGGACGAACTCCAGCCAGCGTAGTTTCATATCGAATGCTTGGTGGGTTTGGGTTTCGCTTCGCACTCGACGGCTTGATCGAAGCCAATGGGATTTTATCCGAACGCGTGCTTTCCTTCGAGGTTCTGCTCGAATCGTCTTTGCAGCCTTCTACCGGTGTAGTTTGCGACCGTGACAAAGGCGGAGTGGAGTGCCTCTTTGAGCTCTTCCTTGGCGGCGCTGGAGCCTTAGGTGACTGCGGAGAAGCACGGGATTCGCGTTGTTCAGGAGTTTTCGACGATGCAGGCGGGTGGGCTGTGTGATTCTTGTGCTCAATAATCGTTTCCTTGATTGGTTCAGGTTCAGGCTCTGGCGCAGTCGTTTTGATCTTTGGAATATCCTTCTTGGCGATGTTAAGCGGCTTGATGGCTTCCGGCTCAGTCGTTCCAGTTTGCCCATCGAACTCGGTCTGGAATTTTGATGTTATGGCTCCTCGGGAGCTGACGTTTTTAATATGAACACCGCCTCTTCGTGTCAAACCAACTGATTCCTTGGGCATAGAGGGAGGGTCAACGGGGGAATCATTCTTGATCTGCTGCTCAGGTTCATCCTCATCATCAGCCACAGCGCATTCGTCGCTCTGGTCAAGAAACTTCTTTCTCGCACGAGCACTCCAGAGGTAGATGTTGGAAGAACCAGATGAACCCCGCCTTGAGTGGGGTGGTTTAGGTGTCTTTGGAGAACTCGCAGTTGAGTTCATACCCCCAGCATTGTTTATGGAGATTGGAGGGTATGCTCGGCGCTGCGAGTCGGCCTCCTTTTCGGGCTCTGGGGAAGCCTTGAGCGGGGTGAATGAGCCATGCCCAAGGAAGGATTTTCGGAGGGCTGGGTGAACCGAACTAGATCCATTGGCTTGATCATCAAGAACTTGTTTGGTGAAGTCCTGTTTCTTCTTCTCCAACTTGACGCCTCCAAGAAAACCAGAGGCGCTGGTCTGGTCCCATGAGCCACGTCGAATCTCGAACGAACCTCGAATGACGGATGTCAGTGACCCCGAACGACCACGCTTGGGCTTCTCGGCTGCGTCATCTCTCGAAGTGTCCCTTCGGCCGATGGTAATGCCAAGGAGACTGGAAGAACGGGACTTTTCCTTGACAGGCTCAGTGGCAGTACGGCCTTGAACCGAGGGGGTAAGATACGTCGGTGGTGCCTTGCTGAGGCGTCTTCCTCGGGGCTTTTCTTTGGCAGCTGGCTCTTTGCCCTTTTTCTCCTCTTCTTTTTTCTTGTCTTCTTTCTTAACTTCCTTCTTCGCCTCCTTCTTGACCTCTCTCTTAACCTCCTTCTCACCCTTCTTCTGCTGCACAGGAGCTGGAGATTGCGAAACAGCCCTGGGTTCCTGGACTTCGGGTGGGAAGGCAAAAGCTACATTTTTCTGAATCGGCGCCTTTTCCATCATGGCAATCGACATGGATACGCTTCTAGCGTGAGCTACCGGTTTCCGTTTGATCGCAGCTGACGGGTCAGCATCTGCATTGACGGGTGCAGTGCTGCTGGTAAAGAGCTGTGGCTGCAGTGGACCATAATTGCGGACAGGTGGTGGTGGTGCCTTTTTGCCGTCCTTTGGTACCAGTTCGAAGCGCCGGGGTTGGGGAAGAGGGCTTGGTGGGACAGAGCCTGCGGGAGTCGAATGATGCGAGTTTGAGGTTGAGCTCTCTCTTCGGTGAAGCTGTTGTGGAACATTACATGAGCACAACCGTTGCACTACGCAAAAACAAACAAAAATATAGGGAATATTCTCACCATCATCCTCTTTTCCAAATCCAGCATGCGCTGGAAGCTGTCAGACCGCGAACGGGCCTGATTAGGGACAACCTCAGTCATGGCTTTTTGTGCTGGTGGTTGAAAGCCAAGATGTCAGGGTTGAGCTACCAATGTGGTGCTGTGGCGTATGTAACCGTCTTCGTCATGCGAGGTGGGCTGAACGGGCGGCTTTGTTCTTGTAGTGGCTATCGCATCCGACGGCCGAGGCGCCGGCTTTTTTAACTGGCGTGTGGGCAGTTTAGAGTTGGCGGTGACAATGGGCTAAGCTCCCATTCGGTTGGAGGTGTTGACGGGTGGGAATTTGGCGCTTGTTATTGAGCTTGCATCTCAATTCTCTTCCTTCTTTTCCTTCTTGAGCGGGGGTCCTTATCGGCGGAAGCAGATGCTGGGCAGGACAATGAGAGAGAAAGTCGACGAGCGAATGGACGAGCAGAAGCGATGCGCTCAGCAAGAAAGTGGTGGTCAGAAGCGAGTGCGTAATGGGCACAGGGTGAGAAAAAGAGAGGGCTGAGGAAGAAACCCCCGGTCGCGTGATGGAGGGCAGATCTGGTGATACAAGCGAGCGACTGCAGAAGCAGAGAAGCAGGATGGAGGAGAGGAGGACGGCGAACGGGTTGCAGTTGGGCAACGGAGCATGTAATTAGTTGCTCTGGGCCGATGTTGGTTGAAAGGAAGAGGATGTGGAAATGGGAGAATGCAGGGCAAGCTGGGATCAAGCCTGTTGGGGCCATGCGAGGTGAATGAAAGGCACCCAAGCGCCCTGTGGTGGCCTTTGATGCATCCGCGATGCCAATGGGCCTCTCCAATGTTGCCCGTCCGTAGCCCGCCGCCCCGCCAGGCCAGCAGCGATATTCCCGGCTGTGTGGAATGCGGGATGCGGGCCCCTTGCGCTTGGCAATCAGCAGATCCCGGACCGCAGGGCACCGTTTTTTTAGAGGTCGCTTACAGGGGAGCGGCAAACAGCGCCGGCCGGCCGCACCGCTTACGAGCTTCCAGGCCTTCCAGCATGCGCCCGGGCTCTGTTCCAGCACAGCGCAGGGCCGCCAGTGGCCTCTGCCAGGCCCTCGTATCCTGTGTGCTTCCCCCCCACACTGGCTTCACAGCTCAGCTGCCATGGCAGTCGTGACGTCCACTGTCTCATCGGTTCGACCTCGAGGTTAACGCCTTGCATTCAGCGTGCAGCTCAGGCGCTTGCCAAAAGCAGCCCAAGCTGGACTTCAGTACGCTAAATCAGGGCAGAGAGCCAACGGGATTGGTCGCGGAGTCCGCAAAACCTGCCAGAGCACTCAATCGGCCGAGGGCGAAAAATACGAACTGGCAAGGAGGGCACTAGGAAGCCGTGGTGGCTGTCCCGGGATCCACTGCGATTGGGCGTTGGGCTACACCCATTCCCAGGCGCCTGTGCATGGCACCATTTCCAATGCGCACAGCCGAAGAGCCCAGAAAGCTCCCTGTGGGCTCCACGTTTCTCTGTGATCACCCCGATTTAGAAGGCTAGCATTGCCCTCCAAAAATAGCCGCACCCGCAACTCTGGATGCGTAAGGTATGCCCTTCCACAGAAGCTTCTCTCGTCTAGGTCATGGTAGTGACCAAAATAAAAACAACCGAACCACTGATCAAAGCCTTTTTTCAAACTCCCGAGGTCGTTGCAAAAATCCCCATTGGCGCTTGGCAAACCTTGGTCCACCTAGTGCACATTCGCCGCAACAAGGCTGTAGGCCAGCATGAATGAGCGGCGGCGCCGTCGCGGCCGAGGTGGATTGGGGAGAGAGCTCGTCCGTCGTGCACGATGCACACCACACCTGACAAGACGAGACGAGACGAGACAATCGGGAATCTGACGGAAGGGAACAGACGAAATCTCACAAAAGCAACACAAAATGGGCCAGGTGAAACACACATATACATGTGATGCTGTCTTGGACAAATTACTGGCCTTTTCGCAGCCGGCTCTCGAGCTTGTAGGAGTGCGCATGTCCTATCTATTGGTGGCATGCCGAGCGGCGTCGTCCCTCAGATGCATTCCCACTTGTCACAAATCAAGAAGAAAGAAAAAAGCCCCCCCTGCTCCGTGCGTCCCCCCCCCCCCCCCCGGCTGGCCCCAACAGGCCTCGCCTGAAAAGAACTGAGACCTTGCAAGAAAATCAATTTAGCTGCTGCACACCGCGCTGCAAGGCGCTGCGAGGTGATGTGATGGCTGCGTGCGTGGTGTTGTCCTGTTCGTGTTACCGCGTGCTAGTCTCCATCCGGGGCAGGCGGGCCACGGGCATGCGCACAACCCAGGACGTGCCTTGGTTGCGGTGTGCGTCCTGGGTGCTGGCGTGTTGCTGGACTGCAGACAGGGAGGGATCCCTCACCCAGCGGACGCCTTGGAACCCGCTCGATGACGCTGACGATGGAAGTCGTCGTCATTGTTGATGAGAAAGTGAGGCAGTGACATTACCGAGTACACGTAAACTCTACTCTATTTTTTTCTCCTTCGAAGGAGCCCATACCACGCAGAAAAATAAATATATTGCATCGTATCCTTGGCTCGGGTTTCAGGCCCGGCAAGGGGGATGAGATTCCCCGGCCGAGAGAGAGAGCACATATCTTAGTTGCATGTGGCACAACGGTGGGAAAAGGAAAAAATACGACCTCGCTGCCCTGGCTTGCAAAACGGTGCCTGACTCTCGTCTCCTCGCATACTATTCTGAGTTGTGATCAGCGCTGGGCGCTCGGGTGGGGGACCGCTTCTGATCTTCCTCCATGCAGCCTCCCACACTCCCACGACCGACTGGGCTCGTATTTTGTCGACCTACCACCACTGCATACGGTCCCCTGCAGCAGCCTCTTTTGCCAGACCTCCCTCCCTGTAGGCCAGAATGAGGATCGCCCCCTCCATTGCCCCTCTCACTTAAACCATGGCTTGTCCCGATGTGGCCTTGCATCTCGTAACGTTCCAGCCAGCGCACATGGCCGTCCGATGCGAAAACACGCTTGCTCGTCTAGCAAGCGTGCAGTCTAGCCATATACCATCGTATGAAGCGAGCCAGCTTCCGTGTCTCGGGGTCTTCCAGCGTGCCCTCTCATCCCTCAGATAAGGCCCACTGCTTGCTGAGCCGTAGAGGTTTGCGGTGGCCGAGATGCAATGACACTCTGACGGCTTGAACCCCTCCACCCACCCACTGAGCTGCGTGGTGGCTTGCCGCTGACCTACCCTGTACGGCTGTGCAGCCAACACCAACACCTCGATGGAACAGAGCCAATATACTTGAAAGTTATTGTCTGGCTGTTTTTTAGTATATGGAGAGTAGACCTTTCTTTCTCGCATACATTTTGTGTGAATTCTTGTGTTTGTTCCACTTGTTGCCGCACAACACAATTTTACCCATTGAGCAATAGCGATAAACGCTCCAAATAGCTTTGGCTTTGTTATGGCAAAGACAGAAACAAAATGTCACATGAAAAATTGCATTAGTACAACAATTTTGACATAACACCTGCGTACTGATCAAACAGAAATGCTAGCCCAGTGCTGCCAAGGATTACCTGCAACCGTACATCCCGTCGCGCTACTTTGTTCCTGCATCGACACTATCTTGAATACCCGGGGGACACAGCACCTTGACCTGCATGATCTCTTAGAGGTGATGTAGAGTTACATTCATTAAAAGACTTTGCAGGCTTATTACAAACATGTACTAGGCTGACGGAATGCTGTCAGCCCAGGCTGCATAATCTTTTCATTTATTTTATTTTCTTGTCGTAAAATGTCGATTTTGATGGGCGCATCATTGAATGCAGGCCGATATGAGCATAACAGTATGATAGAAACAGAGGTGTTAAATTACTGCATTACTTTGCCATACAGTTTGGAGATTGAGCTACCATGGCTTACTTTCACCTCCTCGGCTGTATATGCACCGATGAGGAAACTCCATTCACGTCACGAGGAAATACAACCCAAACCACAAAAACTTACAAGCAAGCCCTTCCCTTGGTTGACTCGTTCCAGGCTATATCGAAAGTTTGGTAGGTTTTGAAAGGACGCTGGCTTACATAAGCAATACAAGAGGCCGGGGTCTATTTATCCGAGGGCAAAGTGTGTCCCCGCTCACGTGATCGACATCACGTGCGAAATTCAGCCCACAACCATTTGCCGCTGAATTCCCCAAAATTCTTTGGTGCGCAACCGTTCAGTTTGTCAGACTCACCATCCACATCACCACCACGCAAATCTATCATCATGGGTAAAGTTCACGGATCTCTTGCCCGTGCCGGTACGTTGCCGCTGCTATTCCCCGCTACGCGCTTTCACGATTACTGACATTTTCCTCCAGGCAAGGTCAAGTCTCAGACCCCCAAGGTACGAACATCTCGATCACTCTCGATGGCCCCGATGCCCGTTTCCGACGACACCGATCACTGACCATCCTGCCCTACAGGTTGAGGCCCAGGAGAAGACCAAGGTCCCCAAGGGCCGCGCTCTCAAGCGCCTCAAGTACACCCGACGATTCGTCAACGTCACCCTCACTGGTGGCAAGAGAAAGGTAAGCAGCGCCGACGGCAGTCGACCCCTGTGAGGACAGGAGGGCTGACTGCAACTACAGATGAACCCCAACCCCGGCAGCTAAGCGACCACCTCTGCTATGTGAAAGGAAATCGGTATTGGGAGATTGGCTTGCGAAACCGTTCATCGATGATGCTTGATTCAACTATGGGAAGATGGAATGGGTTGGGTCGCTTGATAGGCTGAGCCCCCTCAAGAAAAAGGAGAGGTGCGAAGAAGCACTACGGCTCTACGCGGCGTCCGGTGTCGGTTGTCAATACAACACGCATTTGTTCGCAACCACAAACTGCTTGACTTGATCCTGTGACTACGACGTGGGAATTGCTCGCCATACCTCGTGGTAGAGGATGCGCACACGAACTGCGCCGGTGCATTGTCCCCCCTGAAGCTCGGGGTATGTGCAGCCTGGTATGCCGTAGACCATGTCATTTTTTTGCCCCGCGGGCGTCACGGCGAGTGACTCACGCCGACCAGCCCGTTGACAAGTTTCGGATTTAAGATAGCGGACGGACACCGTCAGATTGCCAAAAGTCTCCGGACACACCTCCCCCGTAATTTTGTTTTCTCCGATGAGCTAGCACTAGAACACGTCCGGGGGAAACGCGTTTTGGATATGCAAATGATGATAGTTCCGAATTGAGACATGACCATTGGCCGTCCCTTGATAGTGTCCCATGTGTCCCAGCTTTTAGATCACGTGATATGCACTTCCGACCTTGGGGCGCCGCGCTGTGCCCCGCGAACAAGAGCTTCACCGTCAACCGCGACCAACACGTCCTCTCCATACACTCCTGATTCCCTGGCTGTTTGTAGTAGAAACTCGCGCAACCCTTAAAGCAAAATGGCCGACGAACAAATGGACATTGACGTCGAAAATGCGTCCCCTCCTCCCGCCCCGCGCAACGAGTCGGACATGCAAACACACACCAAGGCCACCGCGGTGCGCTCCATCGAAGGCTGGATCGTCATCGTCACAAATGTCCACGAGGAGGCCGACGAGGAGGCTCTGCAGGACAAGTTTGGAGACTTTGGCGAGATCAAGAACATGCACCTGAACCTAGATCGTCGAAGTGGTTATGTCAAGGTCAGTACTATATACCTAGGTGGCGCCGGGGCGTCATGGCACCTTGCTGAAAAAAAAACAAAAAACCATGCTGACACACTGTCCCATTTCTAGGGTTACGCCTTGATTGAGTACACCACCCTGGAAGAGGCCCGAGCCGCCATCGACGGCGCCCACGAGACCAAGCTGCTCGACCAGACGGTTCAGGTCGACTTCGCCTTTGTGCGCCCCCCTCCGGGCAAGGGCGGACGCGGTGGCCGAGCGGGCGGCCGACGAGGAGGAGGACGCAGCCGAAGCCGAAGCCCCGAGGCCAAGGAGCGCGAGGAGCGTGATTGAGGAGAGCGCTGAAAAGAGAACGCGATGAAAATGGCACATAAATTCTTTTCTCCTGGGAATGGTTGAACATGAAAAAGAAGAAAACGAAGAGAATACTGTGCTTCAACGAGAGAAAGAAAGGGCCAAGAATAGAAAAAGAAGATTGCCGATGTGTCAAGGGCACGTCGGCAGCTTAATCTCAGTCCCCGAGGTATGTTTGTTTGTCTCTGCGCTCCCAGGTGTATTGCTGGTGTCTTTCTAACATGAATCAGACCAAAATTAAAAAGTTGGACATACAACTCTTACAGTCGCATAGCTGACGTATTCTTATAAGAGATTCGGGACGAGTAGCTGCGTTACAATGTTGGCTGGAAATTATATACTCAACCTTCCTGAGCACCGTCTGGTTTGGATGCTTCGAGACGAAATCAGGTATCATGAATTAATCTTCAAACTGAGAGCACGTCATGTGCAAACCGTACTTCAATGACAGGATATTCAACGCCGGCTTGTGATATGGTACGATTCAAGAAAAAACTACATTTCATCGAACTACCCAAATTCACCAAACATCCTCCGTATGAATCTGCATCATGCATACCTTTAGTACGACTATATCCTGACCGGGACCAACTGAAAGGCAGCAAAAAGGGAATGAACAGAAAGAAACCGATATCAGTCGCCTATTTACGCTGTGTCCAGCATCTTTTCGCATCAAATTCTTCATTACAGTAACCTTATCACATATGGCCCTGCCTTAGAATACCCAGGTAAATGATTCCTCGACTTGAAACTGGATGGTTCGCCTATAGCTGTCAATAGCTGCCATCTCCATCAGCATTCTTACTTACCTAATGTCCACACTTGATGATCCAATCAACACCTTAAAAGCGCCTTCCTCTGCGATCCATCCGGGAACCGTTTCATCATAGTAACCTACAGCATATTTGTCCAAAGTGATTGGGATGTGCTTGGTTTCGTCCGCATCAAGATAGACCTTTTCAAATGCTACGAGCTCCTTGTCGGGACGCGGAATACGGCTCTTCTCATCACGGATGTAGACTTGAACAATCTCAGCACCAGCGCGTGATCCAATGTTCGTGATGGCCAGGGTTATCTTTATCGCCCCGTTGGCGGTTAGTGTGCGCGGAGACGCTTCGAGACGACCGTATTCGAACTTTGTGTATGAGAGCCCGTGGCCGAAAGGGAACAGTGGTTCTATTTTGGCGCGTTCGTAGTGTCTGTAACCAATGTAAAGTCCCTCACCGTATAGCACCTTGTCATTCTCTCCTGGCCAATTATGCCATGCTGGCGCATGCTCGATACGTTTTGGAAACGTAGTCTAGATGTATTGTGAGCTGGAACCCTGGATAAGGGCACGAGAGCTTACTGGCAACTTTCCACTCGGGTTTTTGATACCAAACAGGACATCAGCAAGGGCGCTGCCTGCTTCTTGACCTTGGTACCATGCCTGGATTATGACTGGTATTTTGTCGACCCAGGGCATGTGAACAGGACTACCGGACTGGTTGATGACGATTGTTTGGGGGTTAGCTTTGACAACTGCTTCGATGAGGCGATCTTGGCTCCCATCAACGGGGAGATCCATTGTCTGGCGGTCATATCCTTCTGATTCCCACTCGGCATCTAAGCCGACAATTACAACTGCCACATCGGCAGCCCGGGCAATTTCGACAGCTTCTTGGACGTAGTCAACCTGATCTTGCTCCTTGAATCCGATACGGCACCCACCATACTTGTGTGTGGTCCCAAACTGCTTCTGCTTTGAGATGGGTCGCAATTCGTTCGTCATTTCTACCTTGAGCTCCACAGGCTTGCCAGCCTCCATGTCAACCTCGACAAGGTAATCGATTGAGCCATCAAACATTGCCTCTCCCTCTTCAGTCCAATCCCACAAATCGAGCACCATCTTGCCATCAACATGGAGCTTGCCAGGGCCCACGCTCATGAAACTGATGGTGTGCTTCCCTGTGGTGGTTGGGGTCAAGTATGTCGTTGCGATCGCGGACCACTCTGGACCGACCTCACCAAGAGGCGCTGAATCCCAGAGGAAAAGGTCAGTGTTAATTCTGCGTTGCACGACGATTGGTTTTCCTGCAAATTTATCCCCAGCAAACCACTCGATAGAGACCCCTGGCTTGCCTGATTTTTCGGTGCAGTATTTGGAGGCCACGGGAAGCCACTTGTAGATATGACAACCTTGTGAAAAGGCAACTTCCTTTTCTGCAACTTTTCGAATGCTCTCAAGGGGTATTGTGTTGTAGTAAGGGTTCAGACTAGCGCTTCCACCACCACCCGCAATGGCACGGTTGGCATTTGGTCCAATAACTGCCACCTTTGTTGATTTAGGACACAGAGGAAGAATCTCGTCATTATTCTTCAAAAGTGTGAGTCCTTCATGACCTGCTGCGCGGATCAATTGTTTCGTCTCTTCACGATTGTCCTCCCGTTCAGGATCTTCAGGCAGCATACTGCTTCCCTTGAGACGTTTTACCAATGTGAGCACATTTTCAGCGGCTCTGTCTATCTCATCCATGGTGAGAGCTTTCTCATTAAGGGCAGACACGACCTTTTCAAAACGCCATTTGTTTGAGTGTGGGAACTCGAGGTCGCAGCCAGCTTGAATAGACTCAACAGTCGAGTTTGTACCGCCCCAGTCAGAGACGACAGTTCTAGACAGCGTTAAGAGCGGCGATGGGAATTATACAACAAGGAAATACTCACCCATCATACCCCCATTCTCCACGTAATATATCTTTCAAAGTATGTGTGTTCATATCGCAATGAACTCCATTGACTTTATTGTATGCGGTCATGACAGCCCACGGGTTTGCTTCACGAATGGCAATTTCGAAAGGGCGGAGATATATTTCACGAAGAGCTCGTTCAGTGACTAATGAATCTATGGTCACACGGTTCGTTTCTTGCTCATTGCCGACAAAATCTGGACAGTTGTTAGCACATACAATCACTCAGATTCAAAACTCGTGTTACGTTTGATAGTTGCAGCAATTCCATGGTCTTGAAGTCCCTTGATATACTGTGCGGCCAGTTTTCCTGTGAGGAGAGGGTCTTCAGAGAAGGACTCAAAGTTTCGACCTCCAAGGGGATGGCGATGCATGCAAACTGTAGGAGCAAGCAGCATATCGGCAGATCTCGCTCGAGTTTCGGTAGCTAGATGTTGTCCGACTTCGTAAAGAAGTTGCTTGTTCCATGTGGCTGCCAACGAGACACCGCAAGGGAAGAGCGCTGCCTATACCACTGGTAAGAATTGATATAAGATAGGAAGAAGAGAAAGCCAACCTTGGTACCGCCAACAAAAATACCACCACGTGCGCCATTTGGGCCATCGGTTGTTTTGATGGCAGGAACGCCTTTCTCTGGAATCGACTGGGTTCTCCAGAAGTCGGCGGCAGTGAGAAGAGAGACCTGAAAGTGTAAACAATTGGGCCTAGGAAAGATCGTGCTCGAGAACTACACCTTCTCTTTCAAGCTCAGCTTTGCCAACTTATGTTGTGCCGACAAACGAGTGTCCTTAAGCACCTGACTATTTTGATGCAAACTGTCAGGGGAGGAATACTCCGTGTCGGGCGTTGTGGGTGCGTTTGAGTTTGAGTCGTTCATACTGAAAACCGATGAATAGAACTGAAGTTCAAATGAGCAACATACAACATCAAATTCTCCCAGTCTTCAATATGAAGCTCGTTTTCAGTCTCACTTTCCTGCACCGAGCTATCAAAATCTAAGTGGGGGGCACGGGGGAAATAAAAATAGGCATAAGGTTTAGTTTTCACAAAGTAGAGGAATTGGGAAAATTAAACTTGAACCAAAGTGGAAGGCCAGTTGGTATTTCACCGGCGAAAGTAGGTGCGCGCAAATGGGGTTGTTAAAAACGAGTCGGTCGGGAAATGTGCATGCTGGTGCCAACTGGCAGCGACTAACTTATACGGGCAATGTGAGTATGGTCACCAGGCATCCACATCTGAGCACACCATCGGTAAATTCTCCGGCTTGGAATAATAATCTCATACACCTGACTAGGAGGCTGGGCTGAGAAGAGAGAGACTTAGTCGAGGTTGGTGAAGCTACCACACTTGCGAGAGCTGGGGGTGGGATAGGGTCTCCCGAGCCTGCCGCATGGAGCCATGGAGGGCTTCCGGATAGCTGCAGGAGCCTATTAGAGGGAAAGTGGGAGCCAAGGGTAGCCGGAATACCGCCGGGCAGCAGACGCGGAGGCAGTGGAGACGGGGGGTTGCTGAATGTCGGCCCTAGATGACATGTGCAGCTGATGAGGGAACTAGTGCGATTGGATATTATAACAATATCGGTATGGACGGTCCGTACGAGCGGCAGTATCCCCTAA
The DNA here is from genome assembly GCA_013403855.1 of Calonectria honghensis. NCBI lineage: Eukaryota > Fungi > Ascomycota > Sordariomycetes > Hypocreales > Nectriaceae > Calonectria > Calonectria honghensis. Next base: position 1,209,698 of record VTGB01000001.1, read on the forward strand.
GTGGACATTATCCCGATACGACAGGCAAAATCTAACTCGCAAGAACTCTGACAGATGGCCCGCTTGGTTAGAGGTACTTTTCCTATTGCTTGATAAATTTGATGACTGTGGGTGGTGGTAGTGGTGTGGTAGTGGTGATGTAGGTGGTGGTCTTGGAGACTCTCGGTGGATCAGTGACAGCATTTTTCCAAGGCTGCCACGTTGCACCGCAGGTACGATAGTCTGAGGAGAGATCTAACGATATGGTCAAATTCAGCATTGGACAAGGGTGGCAGACCGCCAAAAATGGGCTGAAGGCGCCTGCAACGGCTCAACGTGTTGGAGGGTTGCCAACCGTGCCCACGGTACCACGGGGCTGGAAATGGGGTGGAACAAGGATGGAGGCGGCAAGATGTTCCAGAACCCCAATTGCCAAAGGACCGGCACACCTTGACCGAGTACCAGCGACCAAGCCGGTGATTTGGACACGCCGTATTACTGTGACACCCAACTTGCCACCCACGTTTGGGAGGTGATGTGCGGTGCCAATTGGGGGGAGAGGTCATCAAGGCCAAAAAACCATGCGACTGTGTAGGTAGGTGCCATCGCAAAAACAGGTGTGCGGTCTTTCGGGCCGGATTTCCTTTGGCTCGGCGGCGCGACCGGGATGTGCGAGAGCCGTCAGCCGTGTGGCTATCTCCGGGGGAGTGCGGCGCATGGGCTCGCTAGTCGTTCATTATGATAAAATGCATCGGCCCCGCCCTGTCGCACGAGAGATATCGGCAGCCGGAGCCCATTCAATCTCGCCTTTGCCTATCATTCAAATCCGGCTGGCGGAGAATTCGGATCGCGCCTGCACTGCGACTTTGCGCAACGGGATTTCGGACGAATATGACGGTTTGCCGTGGTTAAACGAAAAGCGCGTTCTAGAGCGGGAATGCAGGTGCCGTGCATGGACGTTTTGAAAGTTTAGTCGCTTGTAATGCTGGGAGAGGAAATCACTCGTTGAAATTGGTGATGGAGCGAAACGGGACACTGCTCGACCCTGGAAACGGCGACGCGGCACGGGGTGAACGGATATTGGGCTCTGAAACCTGTCTTTCACGTGAATGACCTGAAAGGCAACCGATTGGCTCCTGCATCCTGCATTGAAAAGAAACGAGAACCCGCCCTGCTTGTCTTGATCATGATGCTATAGATACCGGGTAGGTGGCCCGGTAGTGGTTTCTGTGTGTTTCGCCTGAGGATGACAAACGGATGCCTTACATCTCAGGTTGTGGATCACGGGCAAACGAAACGACTCCTGGAAACCCAATCGCCTCCAGTTTGTTTTGCTGTTGTACAACTTTATAACAGACTTCCTTGTGTTTGTGATACTGATGTTTTTGTCGATGCACGGCCGATCGCCTGTGCTCCAGTTCAGCTTAGTGCCACCCGGCTCCCGACCGATATCCGGAAGTCGGACAGCGAAAAGATCAAGGATAGCTACTCAAAATAAAACGCACATTCTCAATTTAGCTTCTCTTCAATATCTCAAATTTTGCACCCTCATCATTCGCTGGGTTAATTGATGGCAGCGCGTCAGAATTGACTTTGCTTGGTTCGATTCCCAAACGTGATCCGTCTGTTACCGTTTTCGTCACTCGGCAGTGCTCACCTCGTCAAGACCAATATCCATCAATCAAATCAACCAGAACAGGGGAATTAGGGGGAAGACAACCATATCAAGCTCAGCACGTGGTGACCTTGCAAGCGTTGGAATACCATGCCTCCTTCGCTCAGACGCCGCTCTAATTCGGCAATTTCGCTCCGGGAGCTCGATGCCGACTCGCGTCATCGAGTAGCCAGCATCCTTTCGCTGAGCAGTATCGGGAGCAGTGCTTCATCAACTCAGACTCACAGCAGCGACGGGGACCAGAATTCAAATCACAACCATGAACGCGACCAGGACTCTTCGGGCTCGAGTGGAGCCGGGACCGCCGTCCCGCCGGCCGACCAACCCGGCCCTGAACCCGAGAAGTTACCTCGGCAGGGGCTGGCTTCACGAGTCGCAAACTTCTGGTCAACTCAAATCAGTTGCGAGGTAGATATTGATGCTGCTCGCGATCATTTAGGTATGTTCTTGCGAATCTTTGTGTTATACACCGTCTTTATGCAGTCTGTTACAAATGGCATGGTTCATTGCCCTCTTGACCTTGCTTCAGATGCCAGCTTGACCAATTGGAAGAAATGTGTACCTGTCCCGGACGGAAGCTCATCCAAATTGAACCTCCGAGTTGGAGGGTTACGCCCAAGATTCATCCGTGGATAACGCCATCGATGACCTGGTCTGATGATACACTCCCTCTTTTGCACACGGGCCTTGAGTTCCTATCTCTTCAATCCAAACAAGACGAATTATTGCATTCATTTTATACCGCGGCAAGTGTCTCCGAAAGGAGCCAAGCGGAAGCTTTCGTATTCCTCCGACGGTGACGTGTGGTCAGAGGGACAGCCTATTGCGGGTAGAGCGATTACTAGCCAATGGTCCAGTGTTTGGTTGATAGCAGCCAACTGCGGGCCACCTGTTTATTCATCGACGGCCATGAATATTGGAAATTGTCATGTCCTTTTGTATTTTTGAATTGGAAAGCACTTATGCTGACACATTCATCTATGCTAGCACTTGAACGAACTTTTCTTGGATACTTGAGAACGTCCATGATGATGTCAATCATTGGTACAACGATAGCACAGCTTTTTACAATAACACATCACGACTCTGGGTTTGGTTATACAATGGTCGGGAAGCCGTTGGCCACCACATGCTTTGCCTTTTCGATTGGGACGATGTTCCTTGGAGCTATCCGCTGTTGGAGACATCAACGATATATGATTCATGGAAAAGCCTTGGCTGGCGGCATTGAGTTGAATTTTATTGGTATAGGATCGTTTCTGGTAAGTGACTTCCTCAAATATGTGAAAATCTCTGACCCATTAGCTTCTTATCGTCTTCTTCGCATTCCTATTGGCGATCGACATAATAAAGGTTACGTCTGATGATGCCGATGCTAGCTGAGAGGTATGGTTCATTTAATATTACAATAAGATGCCATGTTGTATCGTTATTTTGGAGGAGATTCGGACACGACAGTACTCAGCGCTAAGGTGCCAATCCATGGAGCAAATTGTGGCTTTGGAATGTCTCAACTCTGTCATACAACACACGGATTGTGTCGTATCCTTAGTCAAGGCAAGTATGACAGGAATCCGTGTCGCTGACCGCCCAGGCAGGGCCGATTGGGTTTCAGACCGCCAAATGATACATCATGCATAACTGGTCGGATCTAACTAGGAGTCGATAAGCGTGATACAACAGATCGACACGGAGGAAACCGACAGAAACAAAATAGAGAGGTCTTACAAAATCGACATTTTTAATTGGTTGCGGCGACATGATAGGCCGGCATTACTCTCTATCAATACAAAAGCTAATTGCGGCAAGGAATCAACTGGGATATCATTATACACGAGTGTGCCAACATAGGCATTTGAGACATCAATAGCCAAAATATAGTATTCATTGGGCAGCTCCACCGCCTTGCAAGTTCTTGTCCCTTACTCTCCGCTTGATGGGTTTCACAACGACGCTCCCTTTATTACTGCCCCTGGCCCTGCTCGCAGTTCAGTATCGAAGCCGAGGTATTTATGCGGGCAAGGGCGATTTATACCTCATGACCAACTTTCTTAGTTCCTCAGGATTGTCCGGGAGGAGGCGCTCTCGACCACCGCGGATCCGTTTCGGTGGTGGGGAGGCGGACAAGGAGAGATCTGATATGGCTGAGTCTGGACTCCCGGGGACTCTTGGGTCGGGAGATGGGTTCGAGTCGGGAATAATCACAGCCGGACCTGAAAATAACTCATAGGATATCTTCCGTGAAGCTCTTGGTGAAACCAAAGGCTGGAGATGCGGGGAAGGCGGGTTGAAGTAGGTGGTCTTAGGTAGATCCTTGTCGGGTGAGACAGGCAGAGACAGCAGGCTCCAGTCGTTGTCTGATTTGTCAATCAATTGCCAGCTCGATGCAGTTGGGGATGGTGCCAGGGGCACTTTGATGATGGGAACCGAAGAGGGTTGAACTTGTGCGGATGGCTGGTCTAGCGAGGCGCTGCTGAGGTTCATCTTGAAATCTTCGTGTTTATCTTGTGTTCTCAAGTACACATCTAATGGACTCGTAACCGAGTCTGTGGATGGAGAACTTGGATTGGATGGTATCAGAGGGGGACCATCGGTAACTGAAGGTGCAATATCTTGATGGTCTGTTGGAGAGAACAGGCTCGTTTCGCAGCCGTCAATAAGAAGGAGAGGAGACCTGGCAGACTCGAATGGCTTGGGAGACAGGTCGCGAGTGAGGCGGCTCTGGATGCTGCAGCGGGCAAATCTGAGGAACGAATCTCTTGGTTAGCATGCACAAACTCTCGGCCACAACTGACAGACGAAGCTGGGCCTAATCCACGTACTCTTCTTGGGTATCAGGGTATTCACCCTCAAGATCGATGCTCTTCTCGCGCCTGCTGGGCGAGTATGGTGCAGCCTCCCTGTCAGCCGATGGGCGTGAGGAGCCGATGCCCTTGAGAAGATCGGAATCCATGGTAAAGAATGAAGTGTGAGGCAAGATAGAGAGGTATGCGAGAGCGAGAGGACAACACACAAAAGACCAAAGACTGATTGGAGGAAGCAGAAAAAAGAACACACGCAACAAATACAAGAACACACTTTGTCTTTTCGTTATTCAGCGTCTCTCAGAAGACTGCGGCCGTGGCTGTTACGACAAGAGCCAAGATGACAGGAAAGGCTGCATTCTATATACAAGCACTCACTCGATGACAGGGGGGTTGGAGGCAGAGAGAGAGAGGGGTGAGAGAGCCCGACTGGCTGGTCCAGCAAAACCCCTTCCCGGTAGGCTAGGAAGGGCTTGAAACGTGCTCCCGTTTGCTGCTTTGCAGCAAAAGAAACGAGGGGAGTGCCACGCCCTGCTGGACCCAGCCGGCTGGGCGCTCTTGTCACCGTCGCGCTGGTAAGTTACCAGGCCCCCCGGTGGGCGGGTAAAATTCCCAGGGGGGTTAAGATGCCCAGGCTGGTGTGGAGAAGGCAAACCGCTCCCATGCGCTGGGCTGAAGCTCTTGGGAGAGACAAGAGCAACAAGAGCCTGGTTTCCTGCTGTCTTGCCTAGATTTGACATGGATGGTGCGTGTGACTCCAGACCGCCGGATTCTGGGAGATAATGGCCCCAGGTAAAACACCACACACACGTCCTGCGGGTTGAATTGTCTCTTGTATTGTCCTACCTCTCTACGGATCTGCAAGCGGACGACGGGCGACTAGCCTGCATCCTAGGATCCAAGACTGTATTCGGCAACCTGACGAGTCAAGACGCGTGATGGCAGCCAACCAGGCTGGGGGGTCACGTCTGCGGCGCCCCGACTTTGACCTGGCGCAGATGGTTGTTGTGCCTTTCCTTTCTTTTCGCGCTCCCTCATTCTGACATGCTGCTGGCCAACTTTCCAGGGATCTCACGGACACTCGGGACCTGAGCCAAGGTTGCAATCAATTTTCCGATTCTTGGATTGGATGCTACCACACATGCATGCGCTGCATTGCATTGCGTTGCGGTGCGTTGCGTTGCATTCCATTCACACGCCCGCATAAAGAGACAGACGTGAAAAGACACAAAAGAACCAATTGGCCTATTGTTTCCTTTCTTTTTTCCCCTCTTCTTCTCCTGCTCTGTCCTTTTCGTCCCTGCTCTGTCACAACCAACAGACCGGACCTTAGCGGGGCCTTGGGGAAGGGTCCTGGGATGTTGGTAAAATGGCTTGCTGCTAGCCAATGTCCCATGTCCACCACCCCCAACTTGACTTTTTTTCCGTCCAGTTTCCTCCCCCTTCATTATCCCAGAAGGAGAGGAAAGCGACAAAAGAGGAAGAGGAGGCGGCGGCTCATACCCACGCCCACGTCACTGCGCCATCACCCAGAGATTTGGATCCTGCAGGCCGAGGCAGGTTGATGAACACGGCTACCCGCCCCCCTCCGTGGATGGCACTCTGCCCCCCCTGTCAGAGAGAGGCTCCTTTGGGCGCCGCCTGCATATGTATGCATCTTCTCATTTGACGCTGCAAGACGGCGGAGGCCCGTGTGCGCTGGGCTGCCAGAGGAGGAGACCTGGAGGAATACCCGGAGCCGTGTCTCTGGGACAAGATACATACATATGCACAAGGTGCAGTTTTGTGATTGGGATGGATGGCTGTCTGTCTGTCTCTGTCTCATCCTCCCACTGCGCCCCCCAAAAAAAGGCTCCAAGACAATGCCCTTCCAAATCCGGCTGCATTCGTATCCCATTTCTCATGTGCAAGCAGGAAATAGAGAGGGCTTGTGCCAGCAAGCACAAGCCCGTTGTTCACCGATGTGGATATGCATCACGTCAACGGCTGCTCGTCAAAAAGTAAAGTGGTATACCGTTTAGAGCAAGCAGAACTAAGGTTGGCGCCTAGCGAGGGGGCCAGACTCGTCTTTGTTCCAACATCATGCCATTTGCTCACACCCTCATCGTCATAATCATGAACAATGCCATTCGACAAGTCGATAATGGTGAAAAAAAAAACGCTCCCTGACGACCTGAGTCAGATGGCTCGCTCCTGGTCCCATTTCGTTAGAATGGACCCTACAAAACGGCAGTACCCGTGTGACCCCGGCCAAGGTCCACGGCCCCGTCACCGCGCTGTGCCGCGCCGCGTCCGGGGTGGCTCATCCGTCCCCTCACAACTCATCTCAGAAATAAAAAAAACAAAGGTTCGGAAGGAGGGGGGAAACCACCGATCCAATGAAGATGCGAGCAGATACAGGAAGAGAGACATAGATCAACAAGCATGCACAATGCCTCCCTTTCTTTTTCCATTCCCACCTTCACCGGGTGCCGGGCTCCAGGTTCACCGTCGAAGTTGATACCCAATCAACCCCTCCCCACCCCTTTGCTTTGTTTTCCTTGCTTACTTGCTTGATTGATTACTTGACTGCTTGATTACTTGCTTGCTCCAGACCGGCTCGGTCGGGGTCGCGGGCTGGGAACCGGCGGTGGTCCCCTAATCAATCCACTGATCCCCTATGCACCATGCACGCACGGTATTCATTCATTTGCATCTTGTTCGCGTGCTGCTTATGCCCGTCAGAATTTTTGCGTGCTCAACTAGAGGAGTCGATCAGAGCAATCATCAGTGACATGCCCGTCCCTTGGTCCATGCTCCCTCTTGTCCCCCCCTCTCATCATCGTCCCGCTCCCAGGTTCGCGGGTACGGCGTCCGAGTGCCTCCCTTGGCGAGCTGCCGACCCAAGCCGGCGGGAAAACCCACACAAGCGAGAGTCGTCATCGGCCAAGGCAAGCCTGCGATTTGCGTCGGCCCACACACGCCTTCGCCAAATGCATGCTTGTCCCAAAGTCAAAGCGGCTCAGAGACATTGGATGAGCCCGGGGAAGCGGATGGGCCATGCTGGCCATGCTGGCCGATTCCACCCCCCTCCCCAGCGTCCGTTGCCTGCCATTACTGCCCAGGAAGCATCCTGGTCCTCGGAGCCGTTCGGCACCCCATCCTTACCACCAACGGCGCGCTACCTGGCGGATCGACACGACATGCCCTTGATCAATATCGAGATGGGTCTGGAGAGAGTGGGCAAACAACAGCCTTCGCCTACTGCGGGCCTGGATTCGCTACTTGCCGCGACACAACGCAGCCCCTAGTATAGTCTCATGCTGGCCAGCTAAGTCGCCCCTATCTTTGGGCCCCAAAAAGAGTAAAGAACAAACGCCCAAGATGCCTATTGCACAAAAAAAGAGACAAGAAGGATAAAATCCCCCATCCAAACGCCTGTCAAGTATATAGCTGTAGCTTGGGAGGATAACGCCAATTAATGCCTTTGCTCCGCAGTGCCAAAAGAAATTGTCCAAGAAATAAGGAGAAGAAAAAAAACCACATCATCTGCACTCCGTCCCTCACAGCTCATTGTGGTTCACGTCAGGGAGTTGAATTTTCCACCACCGAGGGCTAATGGGAACGCCAATCCAAAACTGGTACAGGCGAATCACTTCAGATGTGACAATTCGGTACCTGTCAGGGTGAAACATGTCAGTATTTCCTCTTTGCTCACGCACGAAAAAGGGGTGCAATCTTACAGTGTCTGGGGACCACGCATCCAACCCTTGACAACAAGCTTCATGGCCAGCTTAACGCGGGTGATCTCGTGCCGGAACGCATCCACCGTGGAGTCGCTCTTGGGCCCGACCCTCTCCAGCCTCAGGAACTCAAGCATGTCCGGGTCCACATACTCGAGCTGCTCCTGCTCCTTGGCCGCCTGAACCATCTCCACGGCATCCTGGGCGGCTGCCTTCTCCGTCGCCAGCTTCTCGTCCATGCGGTGGCGGAACTGCCCAATGGCATACATGGAGCTGCTAATGCGGGCGTACGTATTAAAGAGGGCCACAAGCTCCGTGCGCTTGAGCACGGGGATGTCGTTGCTGTTGTTGTCGAGCTCGAAGAGGACCTTGAGTGCCGTGCCGTACCCAGCTGTCTGGAGCTTGCCCCAGAGGCGGCACTTGTCGCAGCCCACACAATCCATGAGACGACTGACATTGCGGAACCGGTTGCGGAAGTCCTCCTTCAATGATGGGCCCTCGCCGTTGACAAACATGAGGCTCTCGTCAAAGATCTGGGGCACGCTGGCGGCTTGGTTCGTCACCTCGAGAACCTTGGCGCGAGTGGTGGCATCGCCGGCCGGGTCGCCGGTGCAGAAGGTGTAGTCATTGGTGTTCTTGAGGTAGGGGCCAAGCTTGGCAATGGCACGGGTGACGAGGGCATAGTTGAAGTAGACGTTGCTGACGCGGTCAGGGAACTTGTGCAGACGGTGCTCGTAGCAGGCCAGGTTGGGCTGCCACTCGCCCGTGGTCTGGTTCAGGAAGTCCCAGCACAGATGGGTGCTGATGCTGGCGTGCATTCCCGACATGACCTTGTAGAATACACGCTTCTCAAGGCACTCGTCTTCGACCTCGAAGCCGGTGTTGGCGACAAAGGGGGTGTTGGGGTTCTGGACACGCTGCTGAGCGAGCTGGTTCTGGCGACCAGCTGCATCGAGAACCTGCTTGAAGTCCTGGGCGGCGGGACCTGGGGGCCACTGAGAGATGCCCAGGTCGGCGTGGTGAGGGAACGAGCTCTTCTGGAAGCAGTTTTCGCGGTAGACGGCGTCCCATACTTGCTTGGCGCCATCGCCGGCGTAGCCAGTGAAGCGCTCGGGGTTGCGAGTCAGGCTCACGTAATCGCCCTTGGAGCCCGCGCTTTCATCTTCAGGGACACAGTAGTCGCGCTCGTCGCACTCGTCGTCGTACTCAAACACGCAGCTTTCGCCGACGCCCTCGCCCAGTTGGCCCTGGAAGGGCTTGTCTGGGTGCTCATGGGCCTTCTTTCCTGGATGCCGAGCCCGAGGGCCCTCGAGCTTACTGAGCTCGTGGGCGCGCCAGACCTCGGGGATGTCCTCCTCATTGTCGAGCGTCTCGACAGCGCAGCCAATGTTGCCACACATTCCATTTTGGTCGTTCCAGAAGGGGCATTGTTTGTGGAATAGGTTCAGACGGTAGTGAGAGAAGAAGTCGGTGTTGCGTGTGAGGTCGTCGACTGCGGGCTTGACACGGTCGTTGAGCTTTTCGAGTGTCGCGTACGAGGCGCAGGCATCATCGACAATGGCCTTGGGGGAGATCTAGTTTCGGGAATCATGTTAGTTTCCGAGTGCGAAATGAAGGGACAAGGTATGCGACGCTGCTCCCGCATGCCTCACAGGACTCTGGGGTCACGGTGGCGTGAGGCTGGAGAAAGCAGATGGAAGATTGGTGTTGACCGAGGGGCCGAAACAGCGACCAAGGCGACGTACCGGACAATTCTCTGGGTCGCTGGTGAGGCAGGAGCCCGGAGCAGCCCAGAGGGCAAAAACGGAGAGATAAAAAAGCCTGCTGGCGGACTTCATGGCTGGTCTCGGGTGTGCGGGCTTGTCGTGCCGCAAACGCAATGCAAGACAAGACAAGATGGATTTGGTTCCGAGGGTTGAAATGGGAAGAGGTGGGGGACGGATGAGACGAGACGATGGGATTTGGCCTTTAAATTTGGTGGCTTGCGCGGGAGGCCGTGTGGTGCGAGCGAGCGAGAGGGCGAGAGGCCAGGTTGCCAATTATCTAGAGGAGGCGGCAAACAGAAGAAAAACGAGTGTCTGTGATGACCATGTGCGCTCTGCCTTGGGGGAAAAGGGAACGAGAGTTTGTCTCCGTCGACAGAATGAGGCGATGCGCGAGACAAAGGGTCGACAAAAGATGCGACGTATGGCGGAAGGAGAACTGGCCTTACCGTATCGGGACTGGCATGTACCTTTTTTTGTCCCTGTACCTGGTCTACGTCAGAGTTCTAGACGCTTTGTGGTTTGTCATCCGACTGGTCAAGGAGCTGAATGCTCCGAGACAGGCCAGAAATCGGGATGATTATTTAATTGGCACTTTGAGGATGATGAGGCCAATTCCCTTCTATTTTTCTCTTCTTTGCCCTTTTTCAAAAATGGGAGAATCAGCGACACCACAGAGCTTGCAAGCTGGCCATGATGCGGCGGCATGTCCATGTACCTTGTACAGGCAGGACCCAGAAACTGATCGGCGCTGATGACTCCTGCGCCGCTTCCTAAAAGTCAAGCCAAACGTACGATGCTTTGTAACAGCCGAGCCTCCATGTGTTTTTAATTGACTACCGGACATGGCGGATCGCTGAGAGGCAGAAGAAGCCACGCTGGCTGCTTATGGCATTTTCCATCGACAAGCCTGCCCAGGGTCCATCTGGGTCAACCCCCCCCGGCGGTTCCTCTCTGGGCCACCCTTGACCCCCTGTCGCACTTTGACAAGGCCGACAGGTGCTATGTATATCCATTAAGGAATGGCGGGCCGATGACTGTGTGTCACTGAGATGGGCCATCGCTGCAGGCATTGAAACATGGCCACTTAGACGCAAGGCGACAGTGCATGGTTGTCATTCAAACTCTTGATGCTCTTCGCAGCAGTGGCTGAGGAGGAGCAGAGAGATCACGCGACCTGTCCTGACTAACTGGTATACGAAATTCCATTGCCACTTTTTGTTCGCCTTCCCCGATCCAACATCGACTCATCATCCATCATGACATGTGTCCTTTGTCACTTTCCCACTTTTTGGAACTGTCACCGCCAAGGAGCCTTGAAGCGTCAGCATCTTTTTTTTCTCCTTCTTTACCATTTTTGTTTTATAGTGACCAACCACCGGACTTTTTTTCGTGGTGACACACTGCCTGCCTACCGATTGACTGCTGTACCACACAACCTGCCACACCCCTGGCCACTCAACAGCCCCTCCGAAAATCAGCAGATGTGCGCTAGGGGACCCCCGGATACTGCCGATCAGCCCAGAAGCTTGGGGGGGGCCAGACCACGGGATTAGCGGAGTTTGGTTTAGAAGGGGAAAAAAAAAGAGGACAGTGAGTAGTGACATGCTAACCTTAGTACCCCTGGCCACCACCACCCACCAGAGTAAGTGACTTTTTTTTTCATCCGAGTTGGAGGGTTTTTGTGCTGCGCCGCCGCGGTTTCAACACGTCTTTTGCCTAATTGGGACGTCATGACATGACACACGAAAGGAAGCTGTGACATTCCGGCCCCCACCATCTTGGCATTTTGCTATGTCACTGGGTTTGAGGATAAGGACAAGCAAAAAGAAAAAAAGAAAGAAAAAAAGCAACAAGAAAGAAAAAAAGCAACAAGAAAGAAAGGAAGCTGTCGTGTCAAAACTGTGGGGAAAGCTTTCGTTTGAAGATAAGGATTGTTATTCCTTTTTCTTTTTGGCGTCAACTATACACGTGTAGCAGGGGTTGGTCCATCATGGCTGAGCACCTTCTGCGCCAAGGTTATCTATCATTTCTGATACCATAAGACAACAAATGGAAAAGAAAAAGCCCACATGCACAAGGAATTTTGCTCCATCTGTTGACCTGCTCCCTGGACTAAACACTCCCTTTCCTCCTGCATGCTAGATAGAACATGCAAACAATACCCACAAGCATACAACTCGTGCATAGACGCGCTGCGGTCAACGTTCTCTCTCCCCTGCCTTCACCCTGTCTTACACCTAGCTAATGCTGGCTTGCTAATCGCACTAACAAACAGTAGCTCGACAATACCCTACATGGCACTAGAATGCCGAAAAATTTCGCTCTCCTCATGACTGGCCCGGATCTCAGAGGTTCCCCCGAAAAGCCATCCAGCCCCGCATTCTGTGCACTTATACCAACTCCCTTGCGTCATACCATCTCCATCTATGCCCGTGCCCACCCCTCCGATTTAGTTTGAGTCTGTTCCACCTGCCCGCCTCTTAAGACCTGGGGAGCTCCCGTTCTACACCACCTCGTTTCCATGAGCAACAGACATGTCATTCCTGCCGATATGTTGAGACGGTAAATAATCATGTTGGCATTGACTCCTTTTTCGCATCTATACGCCCCCATCCAACTCACCACACAAAGTGCCCATGTCTAAACGAGCTAACCTCTCCTTCCCGAAACTATTCCACATGGATTACCCCTAGGTTGCTTGGTCCGTCTCCGTGGACATACTCTTTTCTTTTTTTCTTTTTTCTTGGCTGGGTCAGTTGACAAGTACAGAGATGCGCTCTCAACCGACCGAAGCCCCTAGACGGGTTGTTGAATCATTTCATTCGACATCCCATTTCATTCCATCCCAGTTGCTTTTCATACCGTTCCATCTATACGCACACTTGGAAAATAAAAAATGACAAGCCACCAATCTGCCCCGATCCGTGGCGTCGCCTTGACCAACCTCCCGCTCATGCCGTTATCCGACACCATGACCGTCCGGGCCCAATGTGAGACACGAAAAAAAGAAAGGATGAGGATAACCTTTGGATGCCACATGGCGGGCCTCGTATCCACACTGGTCTAGAATGATTGCGCTGTGCGTCGAGTGGAGAGATCGATACCGTTGGGACCATTCAGCCAGCGTCCTCGTTCCCCATCCCCTTCGCGAGCGCGCACCAAGAAGACAGGCCCAGCCAGAAAGTTTGTTAGGCACCGGTCGAAATCACCCCAGATGGACAAACGAGGACAGCGACGCGACCACGGTGGCAGGAGCAAAAAAGTAAACGAGCAGGAAATGCAAATCGGGTCGAGGCACGGTGGGACGACGTGACATGTTTATCGTAGTGAGCCAACAAGTCTTTTTTCTTTTCTTATATCTTAAACGTGTAGACCGTAAAATCGTGAGAAGACGTGGGTTCCCCGTCCCAAGCCCCGAGCATCTTGCGCTGGTACGACTGCAGGGCCCTGCGCGCAAAGTAAGGTAGGAAGTTAGGTATGTATGGTACATTTGTAATAAATAATCTTTTGGCCGTTTAGGAAAGAAGTCGTTTACTGCGGTGGCTGGTAGTTGAGCGGCCTCCTGTGGTGAGGGGTAGTGTCAGTTTCGGCATTGTCACCTGGGTGTGCTCTGGCGAGAGTAAGGGTAGCAAACGTACTTGAACAATAGGATATGGGGTTCAGGTTCGTGGACCTCATAGTGTTCCCAACCTAAACTCTGGCGGGATTTAGCATCAATGCGCGACCGAGCTCGAGAGGGGCGGGGGTGCCTACCTGGGTGATGCCTAGAGCTCGCCATTCCTCCTCCCAGAGGAGCTTGAGGGTACCCTTGGAGCTGTCGTGGTAGTCTTTGGGGATGGCTTTGAGCATGGCCTTGGGCAGCTGGACATGGCGGTATTCGTATTCGCTGTCCGAGTATCTGCGGTGAGGGATGCGTTAGCGCCGTGGCAATAGGTAGACGGCCGAGACGACAGGTGTGTGAATGGCGTCATACCTGGCAGAGTAGTGAATAGAGTCAATGAACTCCTCGAGCCGGGCGCGCTCCGAGTCGGAGAGCGGCCGGGGAGAGTTGTTTCGGCGGCCAACGTCGATTTCCATTGGGGCGGCTGGGTACTGGATAATGGAAGATGTGGTGTGCGGTAAACAGCCAGGGAGATCGGTGACAGTCGGGATTGGGGCGTGAAGGAAACTCAGGGAGACGCTCGATGGATGAGTAGATTGTCGAGTCGAGGTATTTGGATTAAATTTCGGGGCGTGAACGCCAGCGAGCCGTGTGGGCTGGAGAGGAGAGGAGCAGAATCGACAGCGCGAGAGCTGGGAGAGAAAAGTCGTTGCGAGTCCGGAGTCAAGCGACGCAAGCCCGACAGGAGATTTTTGTAGGAGAGGGTTGGTTGCCCAGGGTTGGTGCAAGATTTCGCGGGGGGCAACTTATTTGAGGGGGGTGGTTGGGACCAGACCAGGGCTAAATCTGTCGAGGAATGCGGTGATGGAAGGAAGGAAGACAGCGAAGTGGGGGTGGGAAGGGGACAAGAAGAGGAAAGGAAGCAGGGTATCTGCAAGGAGAGAAGAAAAAAATGCAGCGGCGCTGAGAGAGCGAAGGAGAAGCCCGACCGCCAAAAGTTGCGAGACACGGTCGTGTGGAAGTTGGTGGTGGTGTTTACTTTTGAATGCGTCGGGTCTGGTTGTTGATGGGTCGTGGTGAACGGGCGATGGGCGGCGGGGGAGGGAGGACCCAAAGAAGCGGGGTGGGTGGGCAAAGGAGTTGGATGTAAACAAAATCGCCAAGCAAGGGTAAATAAACCAAGGGAAGGACAGACAGAAGACGAAAAACACGCCCAACAACGCAACGCCCCCCCTCTCTCAGCCCGCACGCGCACGCACTAATTCTCCTGCACAGCTTCTCTGCATCTGTAATGAATCGCCCGTTGTGTGCGCATTTTCTCCTTCTTTTTTTCTTCTTCTCCTGCTTCCTCTCCGTGATTGTGCAGCTCGGTATCCACCGCCGGCTTTCGCACCCCGTATGACTCCATCACTACTACACCAAGTGTGGAAACGGCAAAAAAAAAAAAAAAAAAAATTCACGACTGGACTGTCCTGGAGCTGCCTCTCCACTCGTCGTCTGCCTTTGGCGCTCGATACCCGCAGAGATTAGACAGGATGAGGAATAAATTAAATTAAATTAATATACATAGATGCACACGCACGTCGTCATGAGAAACATTGCCCATTCCCACCTTTTTTTGCACCATGCATGAAAGCCATCCAAAGAAGAAAGAAAAAACTTGCACATGTTGAACCTGGCTTCGGGACGACGTGCGGCGCCGCCAACAAA
Source organism: Calonectria honghensis (assembly GCA_013403855.1). NCBI lineage: Eukaryota > Fungi > Ascomycota > Sordariomycetes > Hypocreales > Nectriaceae > Calonectria > Calonectria honghensis. The sequence goes on from VTGB01000001.1 coordinate 1,224,955, forward strand.
AAAAAAGTTTGCTCCCCTCTGGTCTCGGTGAGGGCACGCGCGCTGAGGATCGGCACAAGCCATGACACGGGACGCCGTTTGACAAGCGCCCAAACCAAGGGGGCGGACGGACACACCCACGGCAAGAGCAAAAACGGGGGCCCTCGGGCCCTCCTCCTAGGGCCTCCTAGGGCGACCTCGCGCCGGCATTCCGTCGTGCCTAGCGTAGGCGGCGCGCTCTCAGGCGCCCGTTGACAAGGCGAGTGTTCGGTTACAGGGCGGTTTGGGAAAGCTTAACGGGGGGCGTCCGCGGTTAATTGATGGCGTCCCTGCGCTGTCTGTGCTCTCTCCCAGCTTTCCCATCTTCCCATCTGCCCCCGGCGGTGGGCCCCCAATCGAGAGACCCAGGTCTTGTGTGAACCCAGTCTCTGCTCCGATAAGACCTTTACCATGCATGGTCTGGGGTCCGATCGTTTTTTTCCTTCTTCTCCTTGATCCTCAACATGCTGCTGTCTCAAAGTAGATCATACCGCCTTCGAAAAGAAAAACCACCAAAACACGCCCTCGTGTATTGGTATGCAAAATCCCTCCGTGCATGCTGTGCGAACAGGTATAAGCCGTTTAATATTGTCGCACGTGGCTCCTACAGCAAGTAAATGCAGATTCCCGTTTTTCCTGCCAATTGTCCTCGTGAATGGGCTCCACACTTGCATCAACAACACGACATGGTCAAAAGCAAAAAGATGAGAGAAATCATTGTCGACCAGAGCTGAACATCATTTCCACACTTCTGTGCCATGATGTCATTCTTGTATGGCTGGACTCATCTCCTGGTGGGATGGGGTCGCATTGCAACATGACTAGACTCTGGTCTGGATGTCTAGTTCTGCCTGGTTTCCTTTTTTTTTTCCCGCACGGTTATGTGGAGATAATGAACTTGGCTTGTTTCCGTGGATGGAGGTAGACGGAATCCGCCAATGTAACTCTGTGGGATGTATCACAGGACCAATAGGAAATGACACCAGAAGGGCGTTGATGGCATTTTCCCCAGCCTCACGAATCTAAATAGAGCCAGTATTGGATATATTTCAAATCACTACCCCATATTAATTTACTCATGGCATTGCTTTTCATTTTTAGACCACTAGTTCCTGTATTGCTTTTACTCAATATGTCCTCAACTCCGCATCCATCTCTGGCGCAACTATGCAAGTTAAATGACTTTGTGTTACTTTCTTTGGCTTGTTGTCTCATCCTTCGGAAAACCCGTCCCCTACTATCATACCTGACCGTCAGGTTCCACGACTGTTGCCGGCCCGTCTTTGGTTGGAACCAGTGGTTCTTTCCATCCCAACTGGCGAGAGGCCAGCCGAGACATCCGAGTGTCCGTCGCCCCAGCTTGCCCGGACATTGCCGGATCGTTCGGCGAAGCAAATGCCCTGTTGTTTGGTGACAGTGAACTGCGTCATGCTATGACGCTCTCACCTCTGGCTGCATCTAACGTGAGCTGCCTACATCCTGGCTTAGAATAGAATTCCGAGAAGCCGTAAACGACTCGTCATAGTCCAAAAAGCGACGAGGATTTTGCGCTGTTTCTTTCCGACCCGTCCAAGGCAACGTGATTCACCATGTTGCCGATTTTCACCTTGATGCCTGCAACATTGATGTCCCATGTTCGGATATTGGAAAACTTGGCCTGGTCAAAAAGCTGCACGGTTTCCGTAGCGGCGCCATTGTCGGGGTGATCAAACGTCCATCCGATGGACACGTGAAAGGCGCTCCCGGCTGACGCCTCGTGGCTTGTCTTGTATAGCAAGGATTGCCCAAAGGTTTCGGCAACACTGTTACTGCGAGTGAGGAGCCTCACAAGTTCCGGGTTCGGATTTTTAAAATCATCCCCATCGGATCCCGAGGGATGGCTGGCTACGCGGAGGACAAGAAAGGTGCGGTTTGAATCGGGAGATTTGAACCACATCAAACCTAGAGGGTGAACACAAAAGGGTGGGATCCTTGGGCTGCGCAGTTTATGGGTAACATTCTCTAAGAAGGTGTCTTTGTCGGCCGTGGGTAGCGACAGGGGCCGCGAGAGGCTGATATGCAAGGGAAGTGGTGCTCCGAGATCGCTAGTTAGAAAGCTGTGCAACTTGGCTTGGTCCAAATGGGCTTGAATATCGCCAATGAGGTCAGATAGAATGGCGTGCTGTGCAGCTGTAGGATGCCCTGGATGGCCGGGGTCAGCGCAACCCCATGGCAGAGTTTGGACGAAGACACTCACACTCTACATACAGGTGCGTAGGCCAATTGCCAACCACGTGGGGGACCTGGCGGCGACGGCCGTGGTGCAGGCTGGGGTCGTCTACGACACTCTGGCGAACCGTGGAAGCATACAAGTCATGGAAGTGAGATGGTAAAGGGGGCAAATCTGAAACAGCCGCGGTGGCTGTGTTGGGTTTGGCTTCCGTCCTGGGCTTGCCGTCAGGCCCGGTGTCCGAGGTAGCATCGGAGGAGTGGGCCGTCCGACTCGCAGAAGCCTTGCGGCGTTTGGACGGCGGTGGCTCAACGTCAGTATCTGAGCTCGAGGATGAGTAGTCGACTAGCGCCATCAGGTCGATAGGTGTGCGGCGAGGGCGGCCGCGAGATGGGCCTGGACACGGCTAGGACGAGCGAAAAGGCGGCTTGGGTGGGAAGCAAAGTGCTTGATGGAGGAGGGCTTGTTCCTGCATCCGCCCCGTCCCAAGGTGCTCGTGGCTGCGGTGGGGTTCAGATGGATGCTGGTTGGATGGCGGTGGAGGAGAAGTACCTGCGTGCGCAAGCCGCGTGCGGGAACCTCAGCTCACTAACGAACAGTGGTGCATTGTTGGGGTGGATGTTTTACGCGCTTCGCAAACCAAAAAATGGACGATTTAAGACGAAATAATTTCAGCGCGCAGTCCCATGACAATGGATACTAGGAAGCGTGCACCAACATATGCTGTGCAGCATTGAAGTGCCGGCAGTAGTGTATTGGTGTAGCAGGGTCCGTCCATGGTCCCGAGCGGTGTAGAGGTTATAGAGACAAAGCTATTACCCCTCGGTTTCTATGCATAATTATTAGCTGATTGAGTAATTAGCCCGACATGAAATGAATCGATTCAATGCTCCTCGTTCGGGACGACTCTGAGCGGCAAGGGGTGCCAAGCATTCGCTTTCAGACGAGCCCAGGGATGCCAGTGCATGCATTCGGACTGGTGCTATCGCAGGCAATGGGCAATGTGCCCCAGAAGAGTCTAAGCCAGAAGCCCTGCAAGCGAACCATTTATCTCCCCACTGTCAGCGAGTGGCCCGAACGATAGCAGGTTCCTGCAGTTGGCGAGCTTAATGCTACCTCCGGACGAGCCTTTGACGTGTGTGCGTGCGTGTCCCTGGGCTTAGGCCGGCTTGGCCTGGCGGGACGAGGGGTCCCACTGAAGAAGCTGAACGATTTCTGGATGCTTTCTGGACGCCAAGGCGAGTGAAACATTCATAGCCACTAAACTTGATTTTGGCCTGGTTTGTGTGGTCTGGCTGGGACCGCTCTTTGCCTCCCAACACAGTCGAGGCCGGCTCACAGGGTGGTCAGGTGACGCCCACGAGTCGTTTTTCTGCCAGGCTTGTGACTTGCGAGTCGGGGTCCTGTGGGGTAATTGCCTACCTAGCTGCAGAAACGGTCCAGGCCAGGGACGTACACGGCTGTTGAGGGATACGGAAGGCAAAGTTGGATCAGAGATACATCATCAGGGCCGGTAGTTCCGGTGGTGTGGGAGACGTGGGAGACGTGGGAAGCATGGCCTTGATATGATGTGGGTGAGATGATGGGCGAGACGGGTTCATCGGATGAGTGTTGATGGGCCTGTTCTCGGTCTCAGCCTGCAAGTGATAGTGATTTGCTCAATCGGGCAACTAGCAAGGGGAAGGGAGAGTCCCTGAGGATTGGCACACGCGCGATGTGATGGGACGGGATTGGAGGACATGGTAACCCGGTGCAAAGGGCGCAGAGCGCAGAGTGCAGAGCTGCATCGCGGTGTGGGCGGCGTATTTTTGGGAATGCAATGGGTGTGCGCCTGTGCTTTGGTGCCCGTGTCCGTGTCCGTGTGGGTAGTGTTTAATGGTGGTGTGCAGTGTGTGGTGTGTTACCCGCAAAACGGGTCGAGTCAAGTTGAAGGCTGTCGCCATCACGAGGAAGCTTTGTTCTCCTCCCGTGGCCGCGGCGGGCCAAGACCCAGGAGATGGGGCCCGGAGGCCATGAAGAATACCGGGAAGGTGCTGTCGTGTCCGCTGCTCCTGCCCTGCCACCCTCCATTACCATCGCTACCTTGTCTGCCGTATTCTCGACTCCTGCACCAGCTCAGGCTCAACACATAAGACCTGCAGCCTTCCCCCCCTTGCGTCTTTGGCTTGATCTCCTCGCTCAACCTCTTGCTGCACGACTCATAGCGCCGCCATTGCTTTGCTTTTTTTGCCCGGCTACAGTCCAACTTTCTTTTGGTCTTTGGCTACCATCCAACCCTCACGCCTGCCAGTTCATCGCTGTCGATTTATTGCTCACACCAGGCTTCGTCGATGAAGCAGCACCAGCTCGCTTGTGGCCCGACTCAACCATCCCCGCCCAACCCGTAAACAAGGACAGCTCCGCCGAAACTCCTAGAACGGCTCCATTTGGCAACATCTTGCCGGGCGATCTACCTCCCACTTTAGGTCATCCCGCATCCTTTATATCATAAGCCCATCATAGTTGCCACCATGCAGGACTCTAGCACCGATAAACAATGGGTGAGTAGCGCACTTTTTGACGATCCATACTCCTCGCGATTCCGGCCCATTCTTTTCTTTTGTCATCTTCTTTCCATTGTCCCAACCCAACGTCATTGCACCCAACCCGACGGTGTGATAATAGTCAGGGATCTCTGGACCCTTTTTTTGTCCACTTTGCGTCAATGCGGGCCCGCCCCTCACTGGGATCCCTAGACTTGGGTCCATCTCGACACTGCCATTGGCATGTGCCAACGCAGCGCCGCCCAGAGGCCAAGATACAGTCGTCAACGTCCACGCAAGCGTGCTGGCGTTTTTTGCAACACAGCCTGAACCCTACTTTTATTTTTATTCTTAGTCTCTGGCTTCAGCTCGCTGCACATTTAACTGACTTGTTTCTCTATTTAGGCGCAGGCTTACATTCTTGACCCATTGACTGCTCCGGAACCCAGCCAAGACACCGGCATTGCCTCATCCCACAACCTTGCAGCCAACTTCAAGAGAATCAGCCTGTCTGACAAAAAGTCCACCTCATCCCAGGGCTCCGACGACAAGAAGGCGATGAATCCTAAGCACCAAGCTCATCAATCGCGCGACCATCTGACCCCCCCTACTTCCGCAAGCCCCTCCCGCTCCAGCTTCCACCCTTCAAACCCGTTTTTTGCTCCTGGAGAATCGGCCACGTCTAGCGTCATCTCACCCCCAAGATCGCCTGCTGCTAGATCCCCCCGTGGCGCCCCCCGCAACTCGCGCCGGTATCCTCCCAACGCAGCCGTCAATCGGTCTGCCAGTGCTCGGGTTCCACACCTCGGTTCCAATCGATCTGAACGTCACCACCGTAGCCGTAGCACCGGCAATTGCGATCTCTCCCGCAACGGGTCCATCAACCAGCGCTTCCCCGGCGACATGAGCCACCGGCCCCTGGACATTCTCCGGAAGGAGGCCCGCGCCGCTGACCGGGCGCCCCACCTCCGCCGTAAATACCTGCCCCACACGGACACGATTGACGCCCTTGACACCATCGGCGGTACTTACCATCACGGCGGACCCTACGATGCTACCCTTGCCAACCGCAACCGCAACAAGATGTACTCGCCCGTCGCAGCTGTCGAAGAATCCACCATGGAAGCCATTCGTGCTACTCCGAGGGAGTACCTTGAAGACTCGATGCGCAAGAAGGTGCCGTTGCAGGGTACTGCTGTCATTCCCAGCGGCGCCGAGGATTTTCGAGGAAATGTTATGAAGTATGAGGAGGGCGCCGACCTTATGCGCGAGCCAGACGCTGCAGGTGGAGCTTACAAGCGCTGGGAAGACATTGTAAGCAATAACCGTTTCTTTTGAACCCCTTTACTCTTTGACTAACTGTGGGGTAGACCTATCATCCTGATGATCTCAAAGGCAAGGGTGCCAATTTCGAGCTGGAGCGTGACTTGAAGGAGAGAAAACGTCTTGCCAAGGGACAAACCGACGAATATGAGTTGGTATCTCAGGCAAACCGCCCATTGAGTTTTCATCGCGGTTTGGATGATAACAACCCGACTGCCCCTGCTGACGTTTCAAACGCCACTGGCATCTCTCGTCACAACTCCACTAGCAAAAGATTAAGCGAAGGTTTTAAGAGACGCTTTGGTAGCATCCGCCGTAAGAAGGTGCAGCTCGCCTGAGTAAAGCGTTCTTGATGGGTTAGGTGCGATTATGTGCTTTGAATATTGGCGTTTTTTCCTCGGGCATCTCGAGTACAGCAGAAATGCCTGCTTTTTCTCCCTTACTTTCTTCTTCTTTTTTTTTCTTTTTCTTTTTTGGGCTAGTGTACAGATACAATGCCTACGATTTTCACGTTGATAGAGATGGATATACCTGGACAAGCGGAGTTTTAGACTGATGAAACTGGATTCAGCAAGCCGCTGTACCGGGAGAGGATTATGGAGATATGCATGATAAGATACTGCCAGACAACGATTGCCCCCTCAAAAGCTAGGTGTGCTGATAGATACTTCAATATGATTGATACAAGGACTTTATAAATCTACATGTGCAATGAATGAGGTAAAATGAAATAGTCAAACTTGGCTCAAGACAACTACGCAATGACGAACACTGAATCGTAAACGCTGTGCCAAATTAGCAAAGGAATTGAAGATCCGTTGAAACCTGTTTTACTCTATTTGCATATTTATAGCAAACGCGGCAAACTAGTGCCAATGCTAAGCTAGGTTGCCAATGGAGTCATGTCAGCAACTCCCTAAACACAAAACAATGTGATAATGATACCATTCATCATGGGTTCCCCAAAAATACAAGCAAAGTCCTTTTTTCTTTTTTTAAAAGTACGCCAACCCGCTCCAACCCAACAATGCTTCGAGCTCCTCCCTCAACTCGGCCACGCCATCGTATCCTCCCTTGCCTGCGATCTCGGCACGCTTCGCGGCACCCAGCTCGGCCCAGCGGGCCAGGACAGCGCCATCGACAATGGTGCGGCCGGCAGCCGTCTCGACGCCCACGGCGCGCGAAGTCTCCGGCAGGCGGTGGGCTTTTGCGTTGAGGCCACCGTGTGGGGTCAGCGCGGGGAGCAGCTGGTTTGTCACTGAGAGCAGACGGCGGTATGTGGTCTCGGGGAGTGGCACCAGCGACGACAGATGGCCCGACGGCGAGGCCAGCACGAGGATGTGCGGTGCCGAGTCTGGAGTCGGATGCGTCGGTGGCATGGTGCGTGGGAGTAGGAGCGTGGATGAAGGTGGGTTGGGGGTAACGGAAAAGGATGTGCGGTGAAGCAAGAGATGACCTTGGAGAGACTTGGGGTCTATAGTTGCGTGGTTAGTTGACATGCTGGAGAGATAAAGTATAGTATGGGTTAAACTTACGCTCGGGGTTGAAGTCGAGAATGTGCAAATCGCCATCTGCATCCGCAGCAACAATGGCCAGGTCTTCACCATCAGGCAAGAAGTCAGCCACAACCAGTGGCAGTCGGCCGTTGCTTTTGCCTAGAATCTTGAATGTGTAGGGCTCCTCGGTGTAACCGGCGAACCACACCCCCTTAAAGGCGTCCGCCATAAGGCACAATCCTGTCGAAGGTAGAGTGCGGGCACTGGAGACGTGGCAGCTCATGTCGAGGAAGGCCACAGGTGGCAGGGAACCGTCCTCCTTGAGACCGCGGACCATGCACTTTTGCCCCTGAGCTACGAGCATGAGGCCTTGGGCGCCAATCTCAGACAAGGCCGTTACACCACCACGGGGGATGTCCTCGCGCGCGATTAGCTTAAGGCGCTTGTTAGTTTCGGGTCGGCCTGGTTCAGGAATGACGGTGACAATGTCAAAGACATGGACTCGACCGCGGATAGGCAGGTCTTCACCCTTGGAGACCGCCGTGCCGACCGCTAGGAGCATGCGACGCTCCTTGGTCTCTTCGGAAACTTCCAGATGCAGCGTCTTCATACACTCAATGGACTCGCAAGACTCGAGTTCTAGGTCATGGATGACTGTCCAAGTGACGGGGCTGATGAGTTTGAGCACACCTCGAGCCATGGTAGGTGGGGATGTGATTGTCTCCTTTGCCCACTCCTTGTGGTAGTCATCATCGCGGGGCAGCTCAAAGGGCTCATATGACATGCAGCCTGCGATATAAGTGCCTGTAGGGTTGTGGTATGCCACTCCGCGCACGTCCTGGTTCAGGGGCACCTTTCTGACTGAGAGGCCTAGCTCAGTAAAGTTGGTATCTGGGGGTAGCTGCGTAACACGAGCGATTCCTTCGTTGTCGGCGTAGATGAAGCCTCGATCGCAACCTTCGGTGTGGAATGAGCTCATGCCTCGCACACCAAGACCTTGGAGGCTGATGACACGTGGGACGCTCTTGCTAGATTTGATGACGAAGCTTGGAGAAGGCCCGGGGAGGAATACCGTGCTGTAACCATTAAGGTTGGCGCAAGCTCGGAGAGGGACGAATCGTGTCTGTTGGACTGTGTCATCACCCGTCGTCTCGACCGGGGTTGCTGCCAAGGCAGCGTTGGAGCATTTCTTGAAGGAAAGAGAGGCTTTGAGGGAGGGCTCTTGACCCTCTCGTTGGTAACGGATGGGTTCATAGATGGTGAGATCGTCGGTAGAGTGGCGGAGCTGCAAGTGTCAGAAATCAATTTTGAATGGTGGGTAAAAACCATCACTTACAATGAGGTATGGGGATTGTGACACGGCATCTCCAAGATCAGCAACCATGATTTCGCGAAGCGACTCGCGAGCCATGCCACGACGAAGGGTATAATTAGGGGAAAGGAAAGGAGGAATATGAGACAAGCCCTCAGTAACATATACAGGCTTAGATAAGTCGGGGAGAGCGTATATCTATGAATTGTTTGTTAGCAAGGTTCGTAGTTACTGGAACCCGGAGAATAGACCTACATAAAGAGCTCCAGTCGAGCTCAGCAAAAACATCATTATCTTGGGTTCGGTCTCGGCGCCCTTGTCACTTGGGATGGTTTGGAAAGCGCCCTTGGTATCCGTGTATAGACACCCAGCTTGCCACTTGGTCGCAAGAAGAATACTGTCAGTTTTCTCAATCTCCTCAAGCTCGTTGTTACTGTCGATCTGAGCGATGAAGGCACTGCTGTCATCTCGGATCAGCAAGAGGTAAGGATCCGCGATGCTTGCACCAGTGACTCTAGGCTCTGCACCAGTCTCTTCATCGAGCATAGGTAGAATTTGGATTAGTCCGAGATCTGAAGCATGTTAGTACGTCCTTGGTTGTTATCGACGGCCGGGGAAACTCACCTCCATCATAGGACCGGACTTCGGATTTGAGCACCTGAATGATTCTCATCTTTTTACCCATAGTTCCAGCCTCGACAGTGAAGCCAGCCGCAGGGTCAAATTCAGTCTCCTTAAGTGTCTCAAAACCCGCAGCCGTGAGCGCATACACATCCGACGTTTCATAACCGTCGAGGTCGACCTTGGCCACAATCATAAACTTATCATATTGCCCAAACGTTTCGTAGTCGCTGTCGGCAGCCACGTTGGCACCGAGCGACTTGGGAATAGGTTTCTTGACGGACATGGTCCAGAACCCTCGTGCTTCCGGAAACTCGAAGCGTCCGATAATTTTGGGCTGAATGCTGCGATTTATGATTGCGAGGGAGCCAGCATTGCCGCGGCCAACGGCACAGGCAAGCTGCAAATCGGCCACAGCGCCAGCCGATAGCTTTACCTCTTCGCTATCGGGGAGGAAAGATGCTTTGCCGCAGGTAAAATCCTGGATTGGGGCGATGCTGAGTAGGTGATCGTGGATGCGAAAGGTCAGCTCGCCCGATTTCCCTGTTCCATTCAGGGCCTGAGGCTGTTTTACAGTAGCGGACTCGGTTCCGTATAAATCATCGTCCTCGTCATCATCATCATCATCATCGAGATCCAAGTCTTCCACGTCTAAAGCTAAATCCGGGTCGACAATCCGAGCCTTGCGGCGTTTCTCTTGTCCCTGTTTTCTAGACCACCCCAAAACAACAGGATCACCTGTCTCGCTTCCGATGAACAAAGTTGTTTTCCCAAGCTTCGATGTGCAAGATGCCCGGCTCTTGACAATGTTCCCTCCATTTTCTGCAGGAACCAGTCTAATGCTGATACCCGAGACTGTACGACCGTCAATGCGGAATGACACAACACCCAGTCGACCATCGTTCAGAATCAACAAGAGCTCTCCATTTTCTATGTGAAGCTGCTCAACAGTGGACCCTTCTAACCGAAGGTCTAGATCTGACTGATCTGTTAGACTGAATGAGGTGATCTGCTTCGCCATTGCGTTGACTGCAACACCGTTGGCCTTGCCAGACTGGTCGACGTGGATCAACTCATTCTGACCAATCAAGAGAGCACCTCCTACTGGTGCAGGTAGGGCAATGACCCGGAACAGATCCCTGGGAAGGTCTGTGACTGACAGAATGGTTGTGGATGCGCGTTGTTGCAGATCTAGAGTAAAGACCTTGTAGGTGAGGTGATCTTTCTGGCCCAGAGAGTGGGCGCACGATTGGCTAGACGAGAGGATGCCGAAAGTGGGCTCTCTATACTCATGCAGAAAGGCGAAGTGCACTGGGTGGAGCAAGCTTGGATCTAGCAGAGGGAGACGAAGGACAAACGACGGTGTATACGCTGCTTCTAGACTGTCCCTATCCCCATTGGCGACTGTAGTGGGCTCCTTGACGGGCCGTGGCCCATCGAGATCTTCATCCCAATCGTCCATCTCCAAGTCTTCTTCTGACTGCCGAAACGGAAGAATGGCGAGGTTCCGTGACCCAAACTTGAAGGCGGCGCATCTACTCCCGGGGTCGGCCTCGAGATAGTTAGGATATTCGCCAAAGGGCACCTCCCAGGGCGCGCCTTGTAGTTCGTCCTTTTCATAGTAATGGATCGAAATCGTCTCGAGCGTGCTCTTTTCAGGGTCCCACTCAGCAAGGCACATCTTAGCAGCCTTGTACGCCAGCAGGAGCGCCTCGCCCCCCGATTTCGTGTTTTTAATCTTCAATCTTGCCAACCCACTTATGGCGCCGGCCAGGGGAATCTCTGCGACCAGCACGAGTTTGGTGTTGTTTGTTCGGTCGGTGCGCACCAGCATGGACTCCCCACCGAGGAACGATGATTCGAGACCGTCATCGTCGTTTGCTCTGATGTCGAACTCGGGCTCGGACTTGGGGACCTGTGAAGACTGGTTTTGGGCGTCGAACTCGGCGGAGATTGCTTTCGTGGCAAAGATCTGGAGCAGCGATCCTTTTGCGACAACCAGGTTTGTGGCGGCGGCCGATGTTAGAGGCAGGCTCAAGGAGTGGGTGACGGCTGAGGGAGCCGCGAGCTCGGTGTAGGCCTGCATCTCTGCAAGACCATGCTCTCGCGGAGGGAGATTGAGCTTGAGCTCGTGAGAAAATTGGTATTCGCTGTTGGCGGATTGGACCTCGTTGTCGTCGCGATAGCTGCAGCTTTGTTGCATGTCGCGAATGGCTCCAGGCTCGAGCTTCTCGCCGGATCAAACAGCCTCCGGCCTCCGACATACCCTTGTTGCTTCAGGTACCTACAGAAGCTCTAGTGACCCAGCACCCGCCAGATTAGGCCCGAGGTACCTGGGAGCACGCCCCGTTTAGCAAATCGGAGGGACTAGGCAGGGCCTTGCTCAATGCGTCAGGGGTGTGTTTAGCGTCGCCTCCACTCAGCCTCGATTCCTGGCAAATCGATTGCGTCACGAAAAACAGACGCATACTTCTTCAAACAGACAGTCCTGGGGATGCCTGCATTGCTGCCCTCACCTTGCCAATTGTTGTGAACAGTGCATTCACAACGAACTTGCACCCTCACCGACACTCGCCTAGCTTTCATGCCTGATGACGACGTTGCTTGCCAGCGCGTCTCCGCATAGTCCGCGCTTTGGGTCCCGTATCGCATCTTAAGCTCTGGCTGGGCTCAGCTCGGCTACCATATCGCATATCGCACAAAATAACAAAGGCGTTTCACCTCGACCCTTGAACTTTCTTCCTACAAATATCGGTACCCCTTGCGTCGACCCTTGCGACCTGCATTCGCGCGCTTTTCTTTGATTCAACATCACCTTCACCATGGCCGCGGCAGGCCTTGTTCAGACCAGTCTTATCTGGGTCGCCTATGCCGTCGCTGTTGGCCTCTGCCTAGTCGCCGCTATCATCACCACATTTACTTGGCAAACACCCCGAGACCGTTCCGCCGTTGTCAGCATCGTCGCCATTGTTAGCTTGACTTCCCTCCTCGCGACCGTCCTCCTACTCCCCGTCGACATTGCCCTCGTTTCCGCGACGAGTTCGTCCTCACTCGGCGCCAAGAAAGACTGGGCGACACCCGAACGTATCGACGAGATCCTCTTCACACTCAAGGTCGTCTACTACTCCCTGTACAGCTTCGATGCGCTGCTATGCCTTATCGTTATTCCGTTTGCCTACTTTTGGCACGAAGAATACGACGAGATTGAGGTTGAGGAAGGCCGAACACTCGTCAGCCGCTTCTGGGCTTCGGTTAAATACACCCTCTTCTTTATCGTATTCGTCGTCATCCTATTCCTCCTCGGCTTCTTCGTTCCCGCCGCCGGCGACGACTCAGAAGCCCATTGGGACCTTGATTACTTCAAGAAGCTCATTTCGCAGAACCATGGAGAAAAGGCGCTAACTTTTGCTCTTGGACTGCTTGTCACTCTTGGAATCCTCCTCTACGTGGTCTACACCGGCGCAGGCCTTGCTCTACTCCCCGTCTCTTTTATCAAGTCAGCGCCCTCGATCTCCGCCCCACAGCTATCCGAGACAACCGCGTCGCAGCTCGAGCAGAATCGCGAACGCCAGCGACAGCTTGAGATGCGCAACGCCGGTCGCCAGGATGAGATGCCGCGAAAAGACCGACGGGAGCTGGACGCTTTGGTTCGGGAGGAGCAAACCTTGGTGCGCCGTGCGAGGTTAGCAGCAGAAGCCCAAGGAGAAGGAAAGAGCAAGATTTACCAGTTCTGGCTCAGGCTCTGCGCCCTCTTCCGGCCCATTAAGATGCTGGGTGGTATTTTGCTGCTTATTCTCTCGGTTCTCATTTGGGTCTCTATGCTCATCACTGGCATTGACAAGGCCAAGAACTCGATTTGCAAGCGAAAGTGCGGCTACATCCTTGGCCAGATTCACGTTTTCCAGCCCATGAACTTCATCTTTGTCAAGGCAGCCAAGGTCTTCCCTGTTGACTACATCCTGATGGCCCTCTTGGTGCTCTTCTTTTTCAGCAGCTCCATTTCAGGCGTCGCAACGGTTGGCATCCGGTTTCTCTGGGTCCGCATCTTTCAAATTCGCAAGGGCCGAACTGCCCCCCAAGCACTGCTCATCGCAACGGTTATGCTTGGCCTTATGATCCTAGCCACCAACTACGGGATAGCCATGTTTGTGGCGCCTCAATATTCCATTTATGGAACGCAGACCTTTTGCGCCAACGAGCCAAGCTTCCCGGGTCTCCAACCTGACTGTCGAAATCACAAGGATCTAATCCAGCCTTGCTCAGAGATGCTCAAGTACAAGTTTGCCAAGGACGTTTGCACTCCATCAGTGATGTCAACGTTTTTGAACCGAATCACAATCACATGGCCTTTCTTTGGCCTCATCGATTTCTGGGCACAGTTTGCGTTCTTGGCTGTGTTCCTTGTTGTTTTTATTACCAGCATTTTCCGCACACCAAGGCTCAACATGTCGGAAATTGACGAACAGGCCGAGGCTGACGAGGAAGAGAGCCTCCTTGCGACGACTGGAAGGCGGTTCGGCGCCACTTGGCAGGACGTTAGGGGCAAGACTGGGTCTAGCACTAGCTCGGGCAGCAACGGTAGGAATGGATCACGATCCACAGCGGTTTGATGTGAATATCTGGGTGCTATCTAAAACGAAGGAATGCACAGATGGTGCATATGGGTTCTAAGAGGACATAACTACGCATGGAATTTGGCATGGAGTTGGAACGAGGTTTGGGGCACATATTTGGGTTTGCGTCGTGCGGCTTGCATTTTCTGGTTGCGGAGTCGGGAGGTTTTTGTCATATAACACGGGATATGGGACCACAGATTGATGTGAAATTTGAGCTGTTTTGTTTTTCTGTTACGATGCTCCAATAGCCACCTTTCTCTTTTCCTGCTTCTTGTCCCGCGTAAACTGCACGGCCCTGTGGCTGCGGTCGTCAAAACTGGCTTGCGGCCCAATATGCATCTCCCGCCAACACCGCGCGCAGTAGACGTCGTCGTCGCAGCCTAGGCACCGCAGCGTGGCATCCTCAAGGCACACGGTGCACCAGCTGTCCACGTCGTCGTCTGTGTAGTTGGTGCGCGAGGTGAGGCGCTTGAAGCCGCTCTTCCCTCTGGGTTTGGACGGCGCGCCGGCGGGCACGTCCGGTAGGTCTAGCACGTCGTCGCCACCGCCGCCGCTTCCGCTTGCTGCCCCGGAGCTGCGCAGGGCGGCCATGCGCGCCGTCAGGTCGTCGAGGTCGGTGCTGGCGGCGCGGGCGGTGCGCTCCGGGGGCGGCAGGTCCGCGAGGTCTGAAGGGAGGTCCGGGAGTGAGAAGGGCGAGCCACCCTCGATGGAGGGCATGGGCTTGGATCTGTCGTCCTCCTCCTGGGCTTCAGGCTCCTGGGGCTCGTCGTCCTTGGAGTGCGCCGCCTCGATTTCCAGCTCGTCGCGGAACCTGGCAAGGACATCGTCGACCTCGCGCTTCATGCCCTCGTCGTCATCGACATCCGGATCAATCTCCCTCTCCTCGGAAGCGGATTGCTTGGCGTCGTCATCGACATCCTTTGGGATCGAGTCGGCAAGCTCCTCCAGGAGCGCCTTGACCTTGGCATCACTGGGCTCTAGGTGGAACCCCTCGTCTGGGCCAACATCACCCAGCAGTTCTTCAAGGAGGTGATCATCCGTTTGGAAGGCTGCGTCAATGTCATCTTCCTCCTCAGCTGGACTTCCGGACTTATCCGGCGGAGCAGATCTCACGGGAGCTGGACTTGTGCTGTGTTGCGCCAGGACTGCAGATGGTTTATTTGCAGCCGGGGATAATTTTGCTGGTGGTGCTGGTGATGATGCTGGTGGTGTGGAATCCTGATCCCGCAGCGACTTGAGGCGGGCGGCGAGAGCCTCCTCCCGAGTCGGGGTCCTCCGGCGTTCTATTGGGTCTATTGAAATCCTATCGATACGTTAGTATTTTGTATTGGCGGTATCCAGGATCTCATCTTGTGTATACTTTGTAGGCGTGTTTCTCACTGAGCTTGAACTGCTACCCCCTCGCAGCGCCTGAAGGCGATCAAGGAGGGATTTGTCGACCGGGTCAGTCATTTGCACGCTTTGCTTCTCGGTGTGGTCGTATCCGAAAAAGAATAGATATGGTGCGCGCGCTGTCTGGTCTTTATACGCGATCCAGCTGGTCACTTTTCATTGATGAGTAGTGAAAGCGATGATGAGACAAGGTCAGGTGCTGGACGCTTGTGAGCTCATACAGCCACCTGACGTTGACAGCGGGGTTGTCACAGCCAAGACTCTGGGTGGCGGGGCAGCAATTCTGGGCGCTGTGTTAACCTGGAACGCCGGCGGCTGCGAAATTCATAACAAATGCTCACAACACCAGGCTCATTTTGGAATTGTTTTTTTATAAAAAATGAATTGAATCAAAATACAATAATCTAGAATTTCGGGGCTGATCATGTCCGATTATTTTGCAACCACCATGTCGATGTCCTGTGAGCCTACCTGATCAGTAGGCACCACAGCCGCCGCAGCGGTAGCGGCAGCAGTAGTCGATATTTGATCATACAGAGCGACCATGGCTATCAGGAGAGTGCCTATATAGAGATTTTTAATTTTTCTCGCCATCAAATCAGCAGAACTTGCCCACGTACCGGTAGTCAAAATGTAACCTGCAACACCACTCCCCGTCTGAATGCTGTCCTGTATATCGGCCCCATACTTTATGACTGCCAAGGTCGGCCATACCGCCATGACAACCATGCTTACGAACGTAGGAGTGAGTATAGCGATGGTGGCAGCCCCTGCATGCCAAGTGCTTCTCATGTTGAGACCTCGAGTCGCCTTGAGGGTGTCTTGTATTTGAGTGTTCGCTTGTACTTGAAAGTGTTGTTGGTTTTGAGAGCTTCCTTTCACGCTACTCGGGACATTGACGCGACGGTACACGCCAAGTTCATAGAGATCGTTTACTATTTCTTTCTTTCTTTCCTGGTCAGAAGCGTCCTGAAAGCACTTGATCTCTCTGCTACCGTCGAAACCGAGGTCAAGAGTCTTTACATAGCGACCAGCAACTCGACCGTTGATAAGCTGTCATTTGTTAGTCACACCAAAGCGTGTTAGAAATTGGTTACATTGAGTCGGAATTACCTCTATTATATCAATTCTGGAAAGCGTTTTGGGCGTGAGTGCCCGCATCACGCCTTGCCGAAAAAGATATAAGGAGTAAAAAAGCTTCAAGTGCTCCAACAACCGTTTATCGTCGATTTCCGAGGGTGGGGGGCATGGCACATCCACGTGTTGCCCGTAATTGTCGAATATTGTAACGATGTAATCTTTGTAGTTCATCTTCCACGTCGCCGCATAATCCTGACAAAACCGGGTGCGGAAAAAGGGCAGTTCCTTGTAGCCGTTCCAAAAAGAAGCCCAAACCAATTCGGTAAGTTTTTCTGCGGTAGAATTCTGAACCAAGCTATCCTTTGGCCATGCTAGGAATTTTTGAATTTTCTTTAGAAATGCCTGGTATTGATTGTTGACCCATACCTCTACATCTGTTTTCTTTTTTCGCTGTTGGTCTTGTCGTTTCTCCTCTACATCTGTTTTCTTTTTTCGCTGTTGGTCTTGTCGTTTCTTTGCCTTTTTCTTCTGCTCTTCTTCATGTCCTTTTTTAACATTTCCGGCTTTACGACGAATCCAAGTGAACGCTTTTAGGAATTTAATTTGCTATGTGTCCTATCAGCCAATGTATCAACCCATACGGGTCTTAGTTCCTGCAGTTCATGATTGAGAGGATCGCAAGGGTCGGCTGTGTGTGTGCAGCGACGGTAATTCTAAACTTACTACTCCAATGAATCCACTGGGCCTTTGTTTCATCTTGGTCTGTGTTAGGAAGCTTGCAATCACGTCCCAAACCCATCTGATGAAATGGAAAATATGAACGCCAATTGCAACATTGATCAAAAGGACCATGAATATGCTGTGCCCGAAAATGAAGTAGAACAGATCCGCTAGAGAGTATGATGGCAATAGGCTGAGATAAAAGAAGGAGGATCTTCTCCAAGAAAATAGACTCTTTAGAATCACGGGTTCGGGGCCGATGTCCTTTTCCGCCAAGGTTTTCGTCATGAGCCCCGAGCCAAGGGCTGAGGTATGCATGATGCTATAGACCGAAGCCAGACGCTTTCTTGAGCTTTTTTCACAATCGACTAGGAGAATCACCAGTCTGAGATGAAAAGTCGGAGTTGGGATTTTCTCACGGCGCAAGCGTCATCCGCATTTAGGGTGTGACAGCCTGACGAGGCTGTTTGGTGGCACACACGCGGAGAACTAGGACTCAAAGGTGCACTAGTGAAATAAATCGCGCAAATGTACATTTCCAATTTTGAACGTTAGGCTGCAATGTGCGATCAGGTTGTACTAGATTGCCTATTTTAGATCCTGGTGCGGAGGGGATTATGGATTTTGGGCAATGAACCCTTTTCACAGCTTGCCCTTGTCCTAAACCATACTCATCAGCCATTTGAGATATAGTCTTAATTTTGGGTTTGTCTAGGTAGTAGGTAGATACGTATGATTGTTCTACAATGGTACATTGGTAGTTTGGGGGAATGCCTTTAGATCCCTTAGATTACTTGATCGCCCCGAGTGAAATGATTTACGCAAAATTATACATGTGACACACAGTCACAATTACCGTCAAAATTCCAACTCTCTGCCACACCTTTGTGTCACTGGTAACTGAGTCGAGGATGTTGAGGTTGAGGTTCGGTAAGAGTGTAAGAATCCTTGCATTCTTTTACGTCAATTGACGGTTAGGCCAAAAGAGAAGTCAATAATCGCAATGCTTGCGAATACCGGCACGGATAACAGCTATTAAATGGGACCGGCTCGTAACAAAGAGTTAATATGACCAAATGCCAATTGCTTTTTGAACTGCTAGTTAAAATAACATATATTTACAAGCATGAGAAGTATCGTACATACAGCGTCGAGCTTTAGGCCCCCGGTTGACAGGGAGTCTTGATGCTAGAGTTAAGCTCGGCGTCGTAGTAGGGGGTTATTTACCGGGTACAAGTATTTCGCCATGGCAACAGTGACACCGATCAAGCAAGAAAATGCTACAGGCCAATTATTTAACAAACACGATAAAGAAGTGGGCCGTGCATGTAGTTGTAACGAAGTTCAATATATGAGATTCCCTTGCGTAAGATAGACTTGGCAGCACTGAGCACATTCGGAGATATTGTGGTTGCACGGCGAGATACCGGTGCGGTAAGAGACGAGTACGATGCAATGTGTCAAAATCCTACCAATATTATGACATCTTTACCAACTTCACCCAAGGCAAAGAATACATGCTTATATGAAGCAAGAGTAGTACAAGGTCTTCGCGGGTCTGAGGACCACAAGAACGTATTTTCGGACTTTCAATCTTCGCTTTCCCTTTGTGGGGAGCTGAATGGACTACCGTTTACGTGAAACACTGTGGCGTTGGTTGGCCACAGAAGCGAACTAGAAATAAAACGTGATACGAATTCTGCAGAGCGGGTGAAAAAAATGCCGTGCCATACAAATACCGAGAGAATCGTACCCATCTCGGCTCCTCAATCGGCTCCTCAATTGGCCCAAGAGGCTTGCTGCAGCCGATTCCCCGATGCAGCCCAGGATGTACCTTGCATGATCCGAGTGCGCGGTCGATCTCCAGCGCACCATGGCCCTCACTTTGGTTAAGCGTCCAGCAAGCTGGCCAAGCCAAGTTGCTGCCAAGAGATGCCGTGGTCAGCACTAAAGATCTTCAAAAGAGCTAATCTGCACACGTAGCGCTGCCCTGTGGCGGCGGAAATATTCCTTTGCATAAAAGCCGGGTTGGACACCGCCGGGGAGCACCAAGTTGAGATATCCAGCTGCGTAGCGCATAGGCCAGCTACCGGCCCTCTGGAAGGACGTCATGTAATTGCCTCGCCGTCTCCACTGTAGCTGGGTGTTGGTGGCAAGGGATCCGCGCGCTTGTTGCTTCTTCTAGTTAATCAGATTTCAGCTTTAGAAATGGTAACTTCTAGTTTCCCTTGGCAGCAGCGATAGCATCTCGAATAACTGCTGCCTTCGTGTAGACGTAAATGCCCGAATAAAAGACCGTACTGACTAAAACTTCAAAACGGACTTGGTGTTGCTTGAGCGTAGTCTATAGAGCAAGCCGTTGTGTAATTGTCCGGGACTCTGAATTTTATATTAAGCTACTCCTGCGTCAACCTCCCCCGGATGCAAGTGCGTAATGAGGACCGAGATGCACACACCGATATGAATGCATCTCCTGGTCCACTTTGTAGGCTAAATTCAGCCCTGAGGCCCACAAGCATAGTCTCTACCCGAGATACTTGGCATACCAGCTTGGCAGGTCCTTATAAGAGACTGGCATCGCGGGGTAGATCTCTTTTTTGAGTTTCAGTCACCTGTACTATAGACTAGAGGGAAACGACCAGCTCCGGCTACTTGTTCTAGCTTGCTTCTATTCATTTGCAACATGGGACTCTCTGTCTTTGGCGTCCTGGGGCTGGCCGTGTGCGCGTCAGCGGCGGCCACCTCTGATTCCCATCGCTGTGTACGTTCTAACTAACCTGCCTGTCTTGTTCTTTGTGGCTTACCTGAGTAGTGTTCTGCTTTGACTGCAGTGCCGGAGCTCAAAGGCAAAGTTTATTCGCCAAACAGTGCCGAGTACGAGCAACGACTTGAGACATACTATTCCGCCAACGCAGCTTTGGCACCCTGGTGCATGGTGATGCCTGAGAGCACCAAGGATGTGTCCAAAGTTGCGAAGATCATTTACGAGAAGAAATGCCCCTTCGGCATGCGTAGTGGAGCGCACTCGGCTTGGAAGGGAGCTAACGGTGTCAAGGATGGCATCACGGTCGACTTCAGTAAGGCTATTGTTAATCCTAGTCTCCTTCCATTGATCTAACTGTCTTCTAGCCTACATGAACGGTACGACCTATAACTCCAAGAAGAAGATTGCTTCAATTCAACCCGGCTCCACTTGGGGCGAAGCATACAAGGCGCTTGACCCGTATGGTGTGACTGCAGTCGGTGGACGGGCATCAGTGGTCGGTGTCGGTGGTTTCACCACTGGCGGAGGTGTAAGTTTCTTGCTTGACTGGCAGTCTGCCGTCGTGATCCATTTTGTTAATGGAAGATTTAGTATTCGTTCCACTCCAATGCCCGTGGGTGGGCTTGCGATGCGGTAGCGAATTTTGAGGTTGTGCTTGCCAACGGCACGATCGTGAATGCCAACAAAAAAGAGAACCCCGACTTGTGGAAGGCTCTCAAGGGTGGCTCTGGAAACTTTGGGTTTGTCACTAGCGTTGACCAGTGTATGTTCTGTTCTGCTCTATTTTGGAATTATGCTGACTCGGCAATAGATGTGTTTGAATCCAACAAGCTCTGGGGAGGATTCATCGCCTACAACTTATCCGATGCCGATGCTGTATTCAAGGGATATCTCAACTTTGCCGAAAACATGGACAAAGATGCAGCTTCGCAGATCATCACTGCCGTTCAGTATAATGGAAAGGAGCGTGTTCTCATTTCAGTCCTGTCCAACTCCGATGCTGTTGCCTCGGCCCCTGCCTTTGACGAGGTGTTGTCGATTAAAAACCTCTCAAACACCCTGAGCACAGGCAAGGTTTCAGAACTTGTCCCTCAGTTCACCGGACCTACGCCTCTTGGACTCTAGTAAGCCTCAAACTATCTGGTATGGATCGAGACAATGCTAACAGATAGTTAGCGCCAATTGGATGGTTGGCCAGACGACAAATGACATTCGCATCATGAAGTTTGCCTACAAGAAGCACGAGGAATACGTGAACCAAATGAAAGCGGCTGCTCCGGGTGCGGATTTCAACGTTTTGCTTCAATTCCAACCTGTCACTAAATCCATCGTGGCTCATTCAAAAAAGTCCGGCGGAAACGTCCTGGGCTTGGAGAAGGTCGTTTCAGATGGACCAACCATCATGTGGATGATTGCTGTCACGGTCGACACGGCCAAGAACCAAAAGAAGATTGCCCCCCTCACGTTGGAGTTCAGGGATGCGATCAACAAGTATGCTGACAAAATTGAGGCAAACAAGAATTGGATTTACCTCAACTACGCACTTGGAGATCAGGATCCGTTGAAGCACTACGGCTCCGAGTCTGTCAAGTTTGTCAAGAAGGTGGCCAAGGAGTACGACCCCCAGGGAGTGTTCCAAAAGCTGCGCCCATCGGGATTCAAGATTCCTGCTTAGGTAGATTAACTAGACTAATCCAGAGGGCTGAATGAGCCGACATTTCTTGCGCGTATTTTAGCAGATCTACACGATACCTGGTCAGAGAGGGCTGACCTCCAATTCTCAAATGGCTCATCTCCCCATCAACTCTGTGTAAGAAATGCTGCGTAGCTTTGCGGTGTCGGATCCGCAACATGAAATGGTTTATTCGATAACAAATTGTGGTGTCATGCTCCGGCAAATGACGCTTCCGGCCCACTTACCGTCTACTCACCTGATGCTCAATTCCGCTCGGGCCGTTCCGTCCGCTGCGGACCCTTCCCGACAGCGTTGTCCAAGATTGAGGCGCGGGAAAATTGGTGAAATCGGGAGGCTAGATATGGGGAGCACATCAGCCGTAGTAAAACTACGTTTTGACGTTGGTGGGACTGTTAAGTTTCCAGCGTGACTTAGACTCACTTAGCTCGAAAGAAACAGCGAATATCGAAGCAGGGGATCTCATTTAATAGACCCTGGAAGACCATTAAATCCGTTTGACAAAAAGGTCTCAACTCTAAGCGACGGTGGTGAACTGTTCTGGCCTTGCAACTAGACGTTCTTCATCGGATAGGAGTCCCTACATGCCCTGCCCTCTTTTCATGGCTGCAGATAGGGCTGTAAATTTTATCAATGCGCTATATACATTAAACAGACCCCAATAGCATTTTACGATTAGACTTTCCAGGGAGTTGGCTTCCCGCTGCACCCGCGTTTCTAAACCCACTCTCATCTGCGTGTCAGAAGTTTGTTTCCACCTGACCGGCATGCCGTTTCCCAATTTCGCAGGTATTTCCTCATCTTGGTACCTATTGCTTTTGATTATTCATTGGTTGGACATCAGCCGAGAATCATCAACAGACCACCGGAGGCGTCCGATTAACGCGAAGGAATTGGCCGGGTCTATGTGGGCGGGCTCAGGGCAGAGTGTCATCAAAGTGTTGAGAGGGAAGGACATAAAAGCAGGATCTTTCATGGACAAGTTTGCTATAGTCATGGATAGAGGTTACCATCACACATCTGTACTATATTAAAATCAACTATATCCCTAATCTATTGACGCTACCAAGGACTCCAACCTCGTCAAGATGCACATTCTGGGGATATGTAACGGTTCCATCAGCGGAAACTCTGAGATATTGCTTAAAGCTGCTCTACTTGCTGCGCAGGAATCAGATCCGTCCATCACAACATCATGGATACACGCGCCATCCGTGCTTATCCCGAGAAACCCCAAGCCATTAAGCAAGGCCATAGACCCTTCTCTTGGGACCATCGATAAGATTGGGATTGACCCAACAGATGGTATGGGGGCAATTGATGACCGTGCCGCCATTCTAGAAGCCATATTGAACGCTGATGGTTTGATAATTGCCTCGCCAACATATAGTCACCAACCAGCTGGCTCACTCAAGGCTATCACGGATAGAATCTTGGGCCCTTACACGGACGCAGTCAGCGCGCAGATCATCGCTGACGGCAAGGCTGCTGGAAAACCAGATTTCAAAGATGTCTACCTGGAGGAAAGGCTCCTGAAGCCGCGTGTCGCCGGTTTCATCGTGGTCGCTGGCTCCACGGTGCGTGATCAGATCACAATGGCCCTACCCACTATGCATCTGTTCGTCTATGGGCTGCATGCAAAAGTTGTGGATCAGCACGTGTTCATGGGGTGCTCTAATCCGGGAGCGGTGTTGTTGGATGAGGAAAATACCATTGCAAGAGCTGAGCAGCTTGGCGAAAACATAGCGAGCCAAATGGGCAAGCCGTTCGACGGCGCTCAATATCTCGGCGAAGAGAAGCACGGAAGTTGCCCCTACTGCCATCTGGACAATATAGAGCTTGAATACACGCCTGAAAACGACATCGGCTGCTCGACCTGCGGTGCCCGTGGAAAACTTGTCGTGGAAGGCGATGGCCGAATCGTTCCGACTTGGGATATGGACTGCTCGGTGAGCTGCATAACTTTCAAAGGCAAAGAGAACCACATCTACGACATCCGCCGGAATGGAACCGCGGAGCGGCAACTTATGGGCTCCGTCAAGAGCGTTCATGAGAAATGGAAGCGCATAAGAGTGCCCGCCGTGCCTTTGCCGAGTCTATCAGCCCCTGAACGCTACCAAAGGTCATTTATTTAACAAGGTAAAGGCAATAATACAAGGAGCGGGGGCATTCACAGTAATACCCTGATTCTGATAGGTATGGATGGGGCGGATGCATGCAAGCGCGGCAGAAGTGTGAGCAAGGATGAGGTTGCATTTCGGCAGTCACTTTGCAGCAGGCTTATGCACAATGGCACGTCAATTAATGCAGACAGTCGAATTGATAGGCTCAACTTTTAATCAACAAGTTTATGGAATTCATGGTTATGGCGATGTATGTTAGAGAGGAATTCAACGCCATCATTACTTGTATTTGATCTGGGATTTCCTAGTGTGATGATGTCAGGTGTGAAAATGTGAATCTAAACATGCCGTACATCCTACTCGCTAGCAAAAACATTGCCGATTTAATTCATCACATTACTTATTCAAGAGACAAATATGGTTGATATCTAAAGTTTCATATTTTATAGAAACACAAATCGCTGTATGAAGACTGCCAATATTACACTGTGATCGTGCGAGGCTAATATGTACATATTAAACAAATGCTATTACGCTAGTAGGGACAAGCTCCCTGCCCGAGAAGAGAAAGGCACGCACAGTATTACCCATGTCGTTTCAATCATTATATTGCCTCGTTCCATGTAGTTGTTTAGAAAGCCATGAGAGCGGCAACGGCAACGAGCAAGCCACCAAGCTGAGGAAGGTGGGCAGAGGCAGCGCTGACGCCAACGGGAACGCTGGGGACAGGGGTAGGCTTGTTGGGGGAGTACTGGCCGCCGGTGACGGTGCCGTTGTTGGGCTTGTAGGAGCCGCCGCCGACGGGAGCGGTGATGGTAGCGGAAGTAGCAGGGACAGTCTTGCTGGGAGAGCCGCCGTTGCCACCAGTCTTCTCAGAGGGAGGGCTGGAAGCAGTCTTGGTGTACGAGGAGACGTACTGGCAGATGGGGCACTCAACAGTGACGGTCTTGGTCTGGGTGAGGACAAGGCCCTTGGAGGGGCACTCGGAGGTAACGGTGGTGACCTCGGTGACAGTGGTGTACTCAGTGTTGGGCTTGTAGGTGATGGTGTCGATGTCGTTGCCGTAGGCGGGGACAGTGACGGAGGAGGTGCTGTTGGACCAGCCCTTGGTGGGGGCGGCGGTAACAACGTGGGAGGCGGCAGCGGTCTTGGAGGCTCCGGAAGAAGCAGAGGAGGAGGCAGAAGTGCCGTCGGCGGCCTTGATGCGCTCCTGGACCCAAGCGGCGGCGGCATCAGTGTAGATGTCGAAGTAGTTCAGGTGGTCAGCAACAGTGTTGCCCTTGGCGCAGATGGGGTCGGCAGCAGCGCAGTAAGAGCGGAGGGCACTGCCGTAAGCATTGATGTTGGCGAGGCCCTGGCCGGAGCGAGGAGCGACACCATCGTTGGGGGCGCCGTCGAGGACGTTGTAGGACTGACCACCGGTGTGGCGGACATCACCGAAGAAAAGACCAGCAACGACTGAAATTTGATGTTAGTGCTGTGCCCCATAGCTGGCTTTTCTTTGAAAATATCCACTTACTCTTCTTTCCGGCGGCGGAGTCCGCAGCGACGTAGCTGTCGGCGGTAACCTGGCAGCCGAAGACGGTGCCACCAAGGCCACCAAGGACGTTACCGGCAACATCACCACCCTGGGAGTAGCCGCTGATGACGAGCTTGGCGTTGGGGCACTTCTTGTTGTAGGCCTCAATCTGGGAAACACCGTTGGCGGAGCCCTCGGAGACGGAGGTGCAGTAGTTGGAGTTGCCGGGGTTGTAGAACTTGATGTCCTCGTAGTCGCAGCTGCTGAGGCCGTTGCAGATGGCGTTGACGAGCTTGCCCTGGCGACCGGGGTAGGGCTCGTTGTTGCCCTTGGCGAGGAAGATGTGGACGTCCGAGCAGCCCGTGTCGCGGGGAGCGACGGCGGCGGCCTCGGAGCCGGCTGCGAGCAGCAGGGAGAGAGCGAGTGTGTGCTTCATTGTGAATATTATTAATTTGTTGGTTTAACGAAAGACGGTAGTGAGATAGCAAAGAAATAAGAGCGAGAGGCTGAACGAAGACAAGAGTCAAGCGGTTGGAGAGAAAGACTAGAAGGAGATCGTGCCGAAATCAGGGCATGAGAGAATATAAGTGAAAATGGAGTCTACTCTGTGGCCCAGCTTTGTCAGCCGACAGAAGAGCAAAGTCTTGCATTCTCATCCTAACCAACACCGAGATGGGATGATCCGCTTGGTACAGTGCACAGAATGGTTCCTGGTATCCAATCACAGACTCCCAATCGTAACCTTTGCAGGGTAATTCTCCACCCTAAGCGTCTGTCACTTCTTATCATGCCAGGCGGCTGGAACTATGGGGACCCTGGGAAAGAAAGCCCTGCTTCTCGGCCGGAGTGACCCGATGGAGCCTCCGATACAACCCACGATCGCTCTAGAAAGGCTCGGCGGGCTTGAGAAGGCCGAATTGTCCGAAACGTCTCGTATCGGAGGGTTCCCTGTTGGTCTGTGAGAAATGAAGCCTGCGGAAGCATGGGCTCATAGTGGATCTGTCCTCTGGGTCCACATCTTTGGCTATTTGAGTTAAGGATGCCACTCTGCGGAGAGGTGGGGATGAAAAAGAAGCAGAAAATACTATTCTTCAGTCCAATGATGGATGCTTTTTGTACTTTTGCCTGAAGACAAAGTGATGATATCATAATAGAGGTAGGATGAGACATGTTGAGGAATCTCCTAGCATTCACACCAGCAAAGAACCAACTGGCTGCTTGGCTGGTTGGGCCATCGCGGTGGCCGCGGGTTCCTTGCATGGCTCGGCAGGCGCCGTAACAGGGCATGCTAGTGATCCACAAAGCTCGTGTTGCCAAAAATGGCCCACACCAGGCACGATCGGAACGCCAAATTGGCGGCTATACTTCCCAAAGCTGTCTGTCACTATGGGGCGTCCCCGACTCGCGCGATTGTGCTATTTTTGACCCCGACAGGGAAAATGCCAATGAGGCAATATGAGTGAAACCGGGGAACTTGGCTGTCAAAAAAAGCTTGTTCGTAATACAAGCGTCGTACGGGACGACGTCCATGCGTGCCGCAAGGCAGAGACGCTTCAAGCTCTGGCGTAAGGCTGTTGCATTATTCCCGTTCTGAATAAGGCAATGCGATCGCCTTGAAATGGAAGGATAATCTGCGCATGCATGCTCTGCTATTCAGTGGCGATTCAGAAATCCCGCCAGGGGCCAAAGCCCTTGAATCAGCCAGGCCGGAATAATGCACCCAGCTGTGCGCTGGTTGGCTGGGATCCACGTCCTGTTCAGTCGGCCCAGCATCGCTACGCCGCATCGACACACACCAAGCTTTTTTTAAGGCGTCAAGCAAAAAGCCCTTTTCAAAATTGATTGAAGGCACAAGTTCAGCCAGACCTAATAAGAGTCCCTAAGGACAGAACTTTCAAAATAACTCGCAGATTGGTATTAAACCTGTGCATCTTCATCTTACCAGCTCATTTTTGTTCTTTCATGGCATCTCGGTCATTTCCTCTTTTCTGTTAGGGAAGCCCTTCCCATGTGCCCATACCTCAGCCCCTTTGCCACTTGCATCTATTGGCAGGGGTATGGGACTTGGCGAACTCCTTCCCTCTCTAGTAATGGATCCGCACTGGCCGCATTGCCCGACAGATAGAAGGGTAAGGACTCCAGTATATTTGATTCTCGTGTTCTGCGATATTATATTTAGGATAATTTGTCATGGTTAATAAAATGTCGGTTGAAACAAATATATCATAGTAAGCCACTCCATTCTCATTATTTTGTATCGTTCAAACATCTCCTCTCACGCTGAACTTTGAAAACCAATCCAGTCGATCATATACGGGCAGTTGTTGATTTTCGCCGTCGTGGTTGAAAATTTATCCAATTGGAAGTCTGACCGCTCACATCTAAATTTGCCCCAGCTCTGTGATTGAGGTCGCACTTCCCAGGGTTGAGGACGAAATTCAACCAGGTTCATTAAAATAAGCCAAAATCCATGTTGATGTTGACGTAAATCTTGACGCTCACATCTCTGGAACAACTTCTTTTTTCATCAATAGTAGATGCAAGCAATCTGGCTATTACATAGTCTTCTCATGATGAATACGTCAGATTCGTTTTAGAGCCATTCCGAGTTCAAATGCGTTCTCTGGCTAAGTTAAAGGTTGAGTTGGCGTATTCACCTTAAATTTCACATCACAAGGACCGGTTCTCCGGTCGAAGAAAATTACTCGCCTGTCCGTTTACGGCATAGGCTCGCCGAGGCGGCATACTTTATGTACTTTTGGCCTCTCAATGCCCATCACATCACAACCAGGATGCCAATCAGCGAAATCAGTAGCATGGGGCCCACTCATTGTGATACGACCTTGTCGCCGCATTTCCGCCCACATCCCGGTTCCACGGCAAGACTGGCGCTGATATTGCCCACCAATTGGTTGGTTAAATCAATCTGAGCTAATCGGCTGATACCCATCTTGGTATAGCAGCCCTGCTTGATGTATTTCCTGATTAGAGAAAAGCATATTTTCCAATTCCGTAGGGTTATCCACTTGCTCTAGACCTCTTCCACTTGTGACATGTCCTCTCGATGAATCCCTCGTTTGGGTCGCAAAATCACCAGTCCTAGAAAATACAGTCGCTCGTAGGCTGTCGTACGACTGCTCCGTACACCCACCTTCATGGCTGTGGAAAGAAGCACAAGTTGAGGCAACCTATCTTCAACAAGCAAAGGATTCAACGATGGGTGATGCGAGAAGAACTCCAGATATCTTCCGTTCAATTTCCCCGAAGGTCCTGTGAGATAAGACTTACTCACGTGGTTCTAACTGCAAGGACCTAGTCGAGGTAAGCTAGGCTTAGTCATCATTTATCAAAGAAGTTTTCAGTGCCCCTTACGGAGGAGCTATACTCAGAAGTCAAGCATTCGTGCTCACAATTATCGTGTCCCGAACCCTAGAGGCTCACCAGTATTAATGAGCCATAGCTCTTCCGGTCTTTTCTTCTTCTTTGTTTGCTAATTATTCAGATTATCTCCTTTCTTTTTGGAAAAAAACCCATATTGCTGTGCTTGAAGGCTTGCTATAGGGTAGCTCTTGGTGTGCCTGTGTCATTTTCACCCATCAAATTATCGTTCCCGAAGCGGGATTGAGGAGAAGTGAAGGGCTGTTATTGATTGGTGGCTGTCAACTGGTTGATAATGGCTGATGTGACGGTTATCAATGTATCGACAATGAACAAATACCTACGTTGGGTGTAGCTGTCATGTTGAATATCCGGAGATTTCTCGAATTAAACAAGTTGTTAATGTTGAGAAACACCCTTCTAAAATAACTGACTGCGAAAGAAATGAATATTTTGTAGTGAAGAAGCGGAATAACAGGTGGCCAACAGTGACGAAGGTCCAAGGGGCCTTGAGCAGCATCACGTGATTAACCTAGAAGTCAACAAGAGTCCTCAGAAACGAGCCCATTTCAATGATGATATTATGCGGGTGGGTTTTAAATTCTGCAAATTGAATTCAGCCTATCATAAAGCAAGAAGACTGAATGACGACGAAAAGGGAAACACTGGTGCAGCCTCAGGACATATTCAACCGTTTTTAATCAATAGCTAATATGAAGGTAGGACCAGTCAGCTGCAGCTGCACGCCTCTGGCAATAAAATTAATTTGAATATCAATTATGGATTATCTTCGGTCTATCAAGCTCATACTTCCTACCACAGGCCAAACACCCCATTCGGCAAATCCTGGCGTTTCTTCAACGGGCTCGAGGTGCTGTTATTTGTAATATTCTTGATGGTGCATCCTTTAGTACTGTAGGTCTTGGCGTATGTACCAGTCAATACGCTCGCCAACCATTCTACCGCCGCCTCGACGCTGTAGTAGTACTCCTCGGAGTGAGTTCCCACCGAGTTTCGCTGATACAATATATTGGCCCCAACTCCGCAGTATCTCTCAATCAACTCATCCGTGTCGGATATTTTGCTAATTTCGTCCGGAATGGATTTGTAGGCAAAGATTGGCCACGGGGGTACACCATGATATCCCATGATTCCATCACGATTGACGATGGCCAATATTTCAGGTTCCTGGAAGGTAGCAGCGCCATTGACAAAGTAATCCTCAATCTTCTGTCCTGTGTATGCAACGCCGGCTTCGGCAGCAGTGTAACCCTTCACAGCTAGGAATTTGTCCTTTGTCGCGGGCTTGAGCTGGGAGATTAGGTATTTCTGAACTTCGGGATATTGGCTCGTGATTCCTATAATGGCACTTGGAGCTAAGCCTGCTGCGGTCTTGCCTGTGATGCTCTCCAGGACGCTGCTCACATTAGGCGTCAGCCCTCCTATAGCAGCTCCAACAATGATCCCTGTCTGTGCCAAGTCTGGAGCATACTGAACAGCAAGTTCGGACGCCCATTCGCTCGCTAGGGCGCCACCAGAGTAGCCCCAAAGCGCAACGCGAGGAGACGTCGTGTTCAACCCCAAACCAAGAGAAATAATAGCACGAACAGAGTCAAGGGTTGCATGTCCAGAGATAACACCTGCGGTGAATGAAGCCAGCGGCCCCTCGTAATCTGGGACAGAAACGAAGAGCCCCAGTCCTAATGCAGAACCGAAAGGAGCATACTTCGAACCGCCGCTGCTATAAAGGCTGTAGCTGGGGCTGGCATCGACATCGACCGAGTCGTAAGGTACTTGGTAAGACAACAAGGCAGCCTGGCCAAAGAGAGTTGCCGCAGAGCTATTGGGGCCGAGCTCTGGCACAAGCAGAGTTGTGACAGCCCATGCCGGTTTATACTGGCTGTCTGTCGTACGGAAGAGAATGTTGTAGGTCGCCGAACTGTTTCCGATGATATCCGTCAAGTTACCAGGTGCTTGTCGTATACGTAGCACAGTCCCCGGCGTGGTACTCTCATACCCCGCTGGTGCGGAGTACCATGGATCCTTGCTCGGTGGAAGTGGTTCTGATCCAGCACGCTTGTGTAAGTGAGACGTGCTGGCAATCGCAGATCCCAAGAGGCTGACAAGAGCCAAAAGCGGAAAACCCTTCATATTGGCAATGATAGAGTTGGCTGCCAAATTTTCTTCCAGGAGGAGTGAAAGCCCAAGGTGGTAAACGCAGGGCCTTTTATACATAACAGGGTAAAACAGTCAGCTCGATGGGCCGGTAAATGATGACAACAGAATGCAGGCTGATGCAATACATAATGCCAAGCTTCAATTAAGGCGTATTATGCTTCTACTTGCTCACATTTATCCGGATGCCTCGGTCTCACCTGCAGTTTGGGCATGGCCCACAACGGTGAATTGAAGCGGTGGCAGTGTTGACAACGTTGGGAGTGTTAGCTCTTTGTGGCTGAAAAATTGAACAGGGTCATGACGAATCATAGCAGGCGGGGTTTGAGGTAATGATGCAAGTGTAAAATAGGATGAGCAGGGATGGATACGAAATGGAGGGTAGTTATACCTTACTTTGAGCTTTGTTGAAACAAATGACGGCTCGAAGTCGAAATACTTCGGCTTTGAGAACATGTTTCAAGTAGCTTTTTAATAGTATTCTGCTCGTTTTACTATTATGTTCGAACCCTGCTCCTGACTGGGGTATTGAGTAACAGACCAGTTGGCTAGTGATGCTAGGTGCAACATGTCTGCAGGGTTCAATAAGGTGGAATGAGGGGAACCTTGCTTATGCGCCTTGTGCCCGCACCAAAATTCTGTCAGATGCTGGTCGTCCCCGATGACACATGCATTATTTTTGTCGCGTCGGCCGACATGGCCTCGGAATTCAGACACCGCATGACTGTCGGGAAATTAATTCTCTCACATCTAGCCTCAGCTGGCTGATGCTCACTTCAGGACATGGTAGAATCGAACCAAGAGCGCGTATATAGTCAGCATTAGTTTACGCTCAGGGTTGCCATCCATGGCACTTCCTCATGAGTATCCAAGGATAAGTGATAATTGCGCTTTTGAACAATCTTATCGAAAATGAACCAATCAGTTCGTCATTTCATTGAATGTAATTGCTTGAAAGAAGAGGGTGCTGTGTAATTGCACCGACCACATCCATCATGCCCATCAACTTGTTGGTGATAATTGATGTAATAACGCTGACAACTTTAATATAATGTCAAACCTCCAGGATTTTCTCTCTCTTCCTTGCATTCGAAATATTCTCGCCAGAGTGCTGGAATTATTTATTCAGCCACCAATACAAGTGAAGGTTGAAGACCTACTTGTCTAATACATGGACGTGAGAATTTCGCAGAGTACTTGATTGCATCTCTGCGGTATAATACCCAGGCATGATGAGTTGTCTTCCCCTCAAATATTGGGGGACTGGAACTATGCACTCACACGCTAGTCAGGTATGCAAGGTCATCAACTCGAACTGCTACCCAGCTTGATCCACACCTACTTGGAAGGAATTTGAAAGGTCATACAAAGAATGCTGCGCTGGATTCAGTAGCCCTAAACTGAAAGGCAAAAGCGTTCTGGCTTAAATCCTACTGGGTCATTATGTCATAGATGCGGAATCTCTGTGGTGCTATCTGCTATCTGGTCTAGTTGCGCAAAACCTCAACGCGCGCATAGCTGAGCTGGTCACCAGTTTCACCACCCCTAAGCCAAGGGTGTGGTTTATCCTTCCACAAAGAATGGGAGATTTAGCTTGTTGCCCTGTTTGGTCCTTCCAGTGCCTTCTCACTCGGCATGGGCCCGGCGTAGGCCAACCACACTCGTTATGCAAAGCAGCGAGGGACCCCGATAAATGCTATCTGAATATGCTAGCTCCTTTCATAGCTGCATGATGCTACAATTTCACTTTCTCTACCAATCACCTATGCAATGGAAGCCCCAGAACCCTCGCCTTCGGCTACCTATGCTGTGTCGCGCGCGCGCGGCAAACACCCAGAAGAGTCTCTTTCCAATGCCAAGCTCAGAGAAAGGAAAGGAGGAAGGCCAAGGGCCAAGCAAGATCTTCTGATGAATCTGAATCTGGGGTCGAGACTGATCCAGGTCAGTTCACGCCGTGTACCCGCATTGACCTATCAACTGAGCTAGTTAAGTAGCTGCTGTGGTTTTGCATAAGATATTCAATCGTCAAATC
The DNA here is from genome assembly GCA_013403855.1 of Calonectria honghensis. NCBI lineage: Eukaryota > Fungi > Ascomycota > Sordariomycetes > Hypocreales > Nectriaceae > Calonectria > Calonectria honghensis. The sequence goes on from VTGB01000001.1 coordinate 1,257,948, forward strand.
ACCTTGTATCCTGACAACACTGTTGCAAAGTCTGGGAAACGCATAGCTATCGGAGAAGCAGAGGCGTTGAGAGTTGCCGCTCATACTGGAATCCCAGTCCCGCAGGTGCACGACGTGCACACGACTCCTGATGGCGTAAATCGCATATGCATGGACTACATACAAGGGCAACCTCTTGATAAGCTGTGACCCGATATGCCCGCCGAACAGAAGAAAGACATAGCCCAGCAACTTCGAGGCATAGTCGAAAAGATGAGAGCTGTGGCCCCCCCTCCTAATTTCATTGGCGCTTGTGATGGGACCGAAATACGGGACACAAGGTTATATTCCACGTACCCTGCCCCTCCATGCCGAGATGAAGAAGGCTTCAGCGATTTTTTGCTGTCTGCCCTCTACCAGCAAACACCTGCGCTTGTGCGAGAAGCGTTTTCTCGGCGACTGCGAACTACTCATCGCATCGTTTTTAGCCACTGCGATCTCACGCCCAGGAATATCTTGGTTCAAGGCGGAAAGATCACAGGACTTGTTGGTTAGGAGGATGGCGGGTGGTATCCAGAATATTGGGAGTATGTCAAATTCTTTCAGCGCCCAGCTGACAATGACTGGAAGCAACACGCAGAATATATTTTCCCCGAGCTATATCACGATGAGCTGGTCGACCTTGTTGCGATATCCAGGTGGCAGAACACTTAGCCGAGGTCGGTAATTCGAGTAGTTTCCCCACTTCTCTTTGAACCGTTCTATTCCCATCGGCTTTTGCTCAACGATATCGCTGCACTGGCAAGCTTAAATGAAATTAAAATAATGTTGGATCTCATTCGATTGTGATTCCTTTCATGAAAGTTTTTGAAATTGTGGGGTCAGAACTGTTCCAACTTTCAAACATTACTTGCACTGTTGAACTTTTGACGTGGTAGAAACGATGTCAGCCTGCTTTTCTCTCATCATGTGGAGATGACTCGGGCAAGGTGGCCGAAAAACACATGCTGTGAGCTTTCCCTCGGTTCATCAAGCAGGATCAATAAGGTCAAACGAATGGAATGACAGGATGCGAACCCGGGTGTAGTTTCCGACCTCTTGGGTCTCGCGTGGTGGTGCAAGCGTTGAGCATGCCTCGTCATCTCGAATCCACTGGGGCGGGCTTGGAATCCGGGCTCGGTGAGAAAAAGAATCCTAGTCGCGATAATTTGACAACCAACACAGCTTTCCATCAAAGAAGGCTGATTGCCACCACGTTTCTCACAGACGAGCAACGCAGACGCGAAAATTGATATGCTTTTTGCTTCACCCCAGCTCCATCATACCATGAAAACGGAGCCTGCTGTGGAGACGTGGGCGGGTGGAGCTTGCCGTCGCAACGCCACATGGCTCGGCAGCGGCATTTCATAGGCCAACTCGGTTATCAGTCGCCGACCCTTCGCGGCTGCCAGAGCTTCTTGGGATCGACTTCCGCGTGGAGCGTCGTTGCATTGGCCCAATAGAGCAAAGCAAAGTCGCAAGGAACGGAATATCGGCACCGTCCACCAGTTCCCGCAGCCTGGCCATGTGTGTGGGCGGCACAGGCCTGCTTTGGGCGAGTGTGTCGCGTGCGGCATGCATGCTCGGTATAAAGCGTTGCGCGTCCTGGTGTTCACGCAAATATGCGCATCAGTTGGCATTCCTTCTTGTCGATATATGCTTAATATTGGCATTTAGGCTTGCAGGCAATACCGTTACATTGGGTGTTGATCGTCCTGCGCCTTTTTTTCTTGTTTGTCCTGTTTCTGAGCAAACCAACTACTACGACACTCAGTAGTCTAAGACAGCCAACATCGCTTCACCACAGCCATGGCGGAGACGCAATTGGATGCGGGCGATGCCTCAACCAACTCCAAAAATGTATCGGTTGAGGGCACACACCAGGTCGACATTGAAGCTGCGCCTGCTGCGGTTACCAGCACGCGCCAGCGCATCTCTGATCTCTTCACCATCATGTGCGCTGGCGCTGCCTTGATCTCGGATGGTTACCAAAACAACCTCATGACCATGTCTAACGTCTTGTTCAAGAAGGAATACCCCGATCAGTACACCTCGCCAGTTAGTACCAGAGTCTCCAACGCTCTCCTGGTTGGTGAAATTCTCGGCCAGATCACCATCGGTTTGACCTGTGACTACATGGGCCGCAAGACTGCCATTGTGGTGACGACTCTGTGCATTGTCATCGGTGGTATCTTGGCCTGTGCCTCGCATGGAAACACAATTGACGGAATGTTCTGGATGATGACCATTGCCCGAGGTGTGGTTGGCTTCGGTACTGGTGGTGAGTACCCAGCGAGCAGTGTCTCTGCCTCTGAGTCTGCCAATGAACACGCCCTGGACCGCCGCGGTCCCATCTTCATTCTTGTCACCAACCTGCCCCTGTCGTTTGGAGGACCTTTGGCGGTGTGCATCTTCATGATTGTGCTCTCCGCTGCGGGAGTCAACCACCTATCGACAGTTTGGCGTGTCTGCTTCGGCATCGGCATCATCCTCCCTCTCACTGTTTTCTACTTCCGCATGCGCATGCTCAACTCGAAGCTCTACCGTCGCGGTGCCATCAAGAAGCACGTGCCGTACAAGTTGGTCCTCCGATACTACTGGAAGACACTGATTGGAACCGCCGGTGCTTGGTTCCTGTACGACTTCATTACATTCCCCAACGGTGTGTTCTCTGGTACCATTTTGGCCTCTGTTGTACCCACGGGAGGTAACACTCTGTTGCATACTGCTGAGTGGCAACTTTTGCTCGGTGCCATCGCCCTTCCCGGTGTTTTCCTTGGTGCTTGGATGTGCGACCGAGTTGGTCGCAAGAACACAATGATGATTGGCTTTGCTGGTTACCTCGTCTTCGGACTCATCATTGGTTGCGCGTACGAAAAGATCATCAAGATTGTGCCTCTATTTGTCATCTTCTATGGTCTCATGATGAGCTCTGGTAACATGGGCCCTGGAGACATGCTTGGCCTGTTGTCCTCTGAGAGCTATGCCACCAGTGTCCGTGGTACCTGCTATGGTATTAGCGCTGCCGTCGGCAAGGCTGGTGCTGCCATTGGTACGGAGGCGTTCACCCCTATTCAAACCAACCTTGGTAAGAAGTGGACCTTTATCATCGCCGCCATCTGTGGTGTTGCTGGTATGCTTGTTACATGGTTCTTCGTTCCCAACGTCACCGGCGAAGACCTTTCCAAGAATGATGAGAAGTTCCGAGCCTATCTGGTTGAGAATGGCTGGGACGGTGAGATGGGTGAGGATGATATGAAGGCCCTGGCCGATGATATCCAGGCACCCAGCGGTGGTGTAACTTCGGAGAAGAACTAGTCATACGAAAAGTGGTGTTTCTGGAGATGAGAGCAAGTTTACTTTGGAGAGGATTCAGCTGCGTAAATAGTCCAGTCCATATCTTGGGATACACATTGCCGGAATAAAGTAATTTGATTTGATATTGGAAGTATAATGTATTCGTGAATTTTAGTTAATAATTTAACCCTAATACAGGTGAAGAAATGGACCTCTTACTTTTGAAAGATTCTCGACCCTTTCATTGTCAAATGCAGCTACAATGTTGAGAACTGTTCGCGGCTGGCGGTAACAAAACCAATGGCGAGGCAGGGCCAAAATTCCAAGAGCTTCTTCCCCCACCCCCCCCCCCCCCCCCCCTCTCCCTTTTCTTTCATTTTGCTTTTTAGATGAGAAACTCAAATGTCAACAGAGACTTTATGAGCGCGGTCGTATGAACACAATTGGCCGATCCTTTCAAACACCTGCACGTACCGTCAACGAAAGATAGAGCATTACTAATTTTAGCAAATACTCACTCCTTTCCAGCTCCAAATTATGAATTTGCATACAAGAAAGTGGCAGGATTTCTTAGTGCCGCCAAGTGAAGCAAACATTCCTTAAGCACGGCTAGGTTCCCGACACAGTGGTACGACATCATGTGTGACCCCTTCGGCCAAGTAGCAAATTTTTCGGGATCCCCGAATCAAAACTGTACCTAGACTTTAGCGCTTCCTTTCGTCGTTGCTGTCGTTGAAATCAGCTCCTATATATCGCAAAGCACTGGCTGGTGGTGGCGTTTTGCCTCTGGATTTCGCAAGTTCACAAAGCAATCGAATCTATCTAAAGCTGAAATCCAGAATCACATCAGTTCCCAGGATTTTCTTCTGATTACATCTCCCGCCACTTCCTCTAGGACGTTCTAGGCCCTATAATCCAGCCAAATATCACACAATGTCTCAACCCGGTGGAATGAATGATCCGCGACATTGACCAGTGTCTCATTCACCAGCTGACAGATAAAAGCTTCTCAAATTGCGAGGTGTCCCACGAAGCACTCCTCTATTCAAAGATCGCTTAGAAGCTGTATAGCAGCCGTTCTGATTCCAATAGATAATCACGCACATATTTGTCCCTTAGCTCCCATACCTCTTCGGCCAACACAAGGCTACTAGCCGTTTCAGCAACTACCCCTGACGCCCATCATGAGATTGCTTGCTTTTCTCACCGCCTTAGCTGGCTTCATCACCTTCGTCTCCGCCACGGGCATTATCCTACCTCTCTATGTCTACCCTTCTGCCCAGTGGAACGATGGAGCTTCCAACTGGAAGCCGGTATTCAAAGCCGTCAAAGCCTACCCCAAAATCAACTGGCTCGTTGTCATCAACCCTCACAACGGCCCTGGCCTGAGTGGCAAGCCGGGCGATGACGATATCAACGTGAAAAGCGGCTTATCCCAGCTCAATGGTTTTCGTAATGTGAAGACGGTTGGTTACGTCCACACGGACTATGCAAAAGCCTCCGCGAAAGAACTCAACGCCAACATCACCAACTGGGCTAGCTGGGCATCATACAAGAGCCCCGATATTTCGGTGCAGGGGATATTTTTCGACGAGTGCGGCACTGATTTCGACTACTTGAACCGAGCCATCACGTTTGCTCGCAAATCGTTTAAGCAACGTATCACTACCGTCTGCAACTTTGGCGTCAAGGCAGCAAAGGAGTACTACGGCATCTGCGACGTTGTTGTTGGCTTTGAAAGCTGCCTCAACTGCGGCAATGGTCCCCAGTATAAGGGCCAGACGACCATCAATAACAACTTCCCAACTCAGTACAGACCGCAGAGTGCCGTGATTGTTAACCAATTCAACGGCCGCGACTACGGCGGAAGCACTGCGTCGGCTTCATTGCTAAACAAGTATGCCAAGACTCTGGTTGACAATGCAATTGGTTGGTTCTACTTCTGTTCCGCTGACTACAACGACATTACCACCGCCCCGGCGACGGTCGGCCAGAATGCCGATTCGCTGGCCAAGGCTAGCGCGTGAGGTTTGGTTTGCGAAGTGGATTCTCTGGTTTCCTTTGAGTTGGTTGTCGCGCGAAGGAGAAAAGGCTGTGTTTCGGGTGCCGGGTAAATAATAAAATGGGTCTGTATGCGTTTGTGTATTTTAGGTATGGGCTCTGCAAATGACAAATTATTCCTCTCGTCTTGCGACACCGGCACCGTCATGTTGGTTTCCGTGATAGGCAAGATTAACCGCCTGAGACCCAACATATGGAAACGCCACCCAGGTACATAAAACTAGTTCGAGGCCCAGTGCGGTTCGTCTGCGGGAGCATGTGAAATTTCGAAACTAGGCCATGTGCTTTATACATCCACATCCCCTCCAGTTTTTATGCTGCCCCGACCCTCAGAAAATTTCTGATAACCACGCAGCCATAGGGGATTTCGCATGACGGTCAAGCATATCTCTTGCCTCAATTATTCACCCGAGGCCCAGTTTACGCAAGTGGACTTTTTCGCTAGCCAATTTTCGGGGTCTGCGTTGCTGCTTCCGGCCGGTCGATCTTAGAACTGATCGCCGCAGGAAGCTTTGTAGAGAGTTGATCATTGACTCTCGGGTGCTGGATTTTGGCTCAGAGTTATGTTTAGCCATAATTTAGCCATAACTACATTGAAAGCGAAAAAAGAAAAGAAAAAAAAATCACAAGCTACCATTCTAAGCAAGGCCCGAAAATGGCAGCTCCTTTCGAGAAATCTCACCGCATCCCGCTCACCATCGTGACCCACACGCCGCAGAAAAAAACCCTTGTCGCGCATCGTCGGTTAACCCACCTGGCGTCGCCATCTGACCGTCTTGTTGAGATTCCGGCATCTCCTTTCCAACGAAACAGACTCGGGAAAAGGACCCTGCAGTTGCCGGGAAACGATGTGGTTGGGTGTCTGGGTTGCTTTATAAAAAAATAAAAAATATGCCGACTGGCTGGTCCACACCGACGGTGGTGTTCGTTGTGGATGCGCAACACACAAACCTTATCATTTGTCGAGGGCATGCTAAAAGAATTTAGCGGCGTGCAGGGTGTCCACTTTAGATAAGTCGCACACCGGAGGAACACTCTGAACCTTCAAGTGCGCGGCAGCTCGCTCTTCAGATTCTCTTCAGCAATCGTAACTCGCAGAGAGTTTTGGCTCGGAATCATGGCGCCCAAAGTCCCCTTCTACGTGACGGCGAGCATAATCACATCATGTGTTGCCTTTTTATTCGGGTGCGTGAACAGTCGGTTTTGTAGTTAACCTCGAGGTCTAGCAGTATCCAAGTGTGACTTTGGCCGGTTCGCATACGGCTGGACCTCGAGGCTGGCATACAAGCTCATGTTTGCTTTGTTTGCTGCGCGACAATTCGCTGATACCTCTTTAGTTACGACACCGGGAGCATTGGCTCTGTGACCACTATGGTCGCTTTCAAAGAGACATTTGGTGATTTTTCAGCAACTGTCCACGGACTGGTTGTCTCGTCGGCTCTTATTCCGGGAGCCATCACAGCACTCATAGCCGGCGCTCTAGCTCATCATTTTGGACACACCAGCCTCATTGCTCTTGGTTCCATTACATATGCAGTGGGAGCGGGGATTGAATGCGGAGCTCCTAAATTGGGCGTCTTTGTGGTGGGAAGATTAATAAAAGGCGTTGGAGAGGGCCTGTTCCTCAGCAATTGCTATGTCCAAGTGTCAGAAATATCCCCGTACCGTGTTCGGGGCATCATGACAGCTCTCCCCCAGTTCCTGATTGTCTCCGGGCTGGTGACTGGTTATTTTGTCTGCTATGGAACGTCGCGTCTTGGAGACGAGAGTTCTTCCATCACATGGCGCTTACCGCCCGCCATCGCCTCGTTTCTTGGTCTGGTTTTCTCGTTGACCTATTTTGTCACACCGCCATCCCCTCGATGGCTCCTCTCCAAGGGGCGAACGGAAGAGGCAAAAGTTGTTGTCGCTCAGTTGGGGCTGGATGAGGCCGAGCAAAAAGAGCTTCTGGCCCAGACCTTCTCGTCTGATGAGACCATGGATCCAGACGCTACATTTTGGCAGAGTATTGTTCACACCTTCAAGGAATTTGCCTTGGCTTTCTCTGGTCCCAACCGATCCAGGACCGCATTTGCTTGTTTCATTCTGGGAATCCAGCAGTTCAGTGGCATCGATGGTGTCCTTTATTACGCGCCTATCCTTTTCACACAGGCTGGCCTGAGCAGCGAGCGCGCGTCGTTTCTAGCCTCTGGCGTGTCTGCTTTGGTAATCATGGCTGCCACCATCCCTGCAACAATATTCGCTGATCGCTGGGGCCGTCGAACTTCCGGCATTCTTGGCGGTGTGCTCATCACCAGTCTAATGCTGGTGATGGGCTCTCTGTACGCTTCTGGACAGGTCTATCCCGACCATGGTGCTGGACGATGGATCATCATTGTCTCAATTTACTTGTTCGCAATTTCATACAGCTTCACTTGGGCCATCGGGTTCCGAACTTGGGTGGTGGAGAGCATGCCAAGGAAGACCAGGAGCAGCGCTTCAAGTCTTGCCCAATGCTCGAATTGGGTAAGTTATAGTTAGGAGAATAAGTGAGAACATTTACTGACAGAAATATCCAGCTTTCGAACTATGTTGTGGCATTGGTTACTCCAGTGCTCATCTCTAAGTCCACATTTGGAGCCTATTTCTTATTTGCAGGTTGCAGTTTATTCTGCACTGTATTGGTCTGCATCTTCATGTTTGAAACCAAAGGACACAGCCTCGAGGAGATAGAAAAGAGATATGATGAAAAGAAAGCGAAGTCTTCAGCCTCCAGTTCCCCAACAAACACTCAGCTGGACGTGCGTGGAGGGACATGGGACTGAGAGAGGAGTATCTTTACTGTTACGCTCTGATGGATAGACTGGGATGAGCCTAGTGAGAAATATAGATAAATTATAGGGCAAGCTTACTGATTAAAAGTTTAGAATCGCTGCACAATGCAGGCCGTCTTGGATGGGCGTGATGGGTTTCACTGTTCTTTTTATATTTCTAATATAATAGATAGGCTTAAACCATTATGATGAAACGAATAGATGGCGAATTTTTATTTTTCTTCTTGTCTTTTAGGTCTCGTTGCACCAGGCTAACCCCCTGGTTGAGTTACGTCTGTCGTGTGCCGAACACACCAGGATACTAGAGCTACTTCACGCAGAGTCGAATCGTTAGAAGTTAGCAAAGGGTCAATAGGGAAGCTTTATCGCCTTGTCATATTTCCGTCACGTTCCTATACATTGCAGCCTTCCTCGACTGCCGCGTTCACACGGCTCTGCAATACCTGCATACGCTTTGTGAGAAGCTCATCGATCCATATCCCGGCTGCAAAGGCCCCGAGTCTGAAGCGCAGTCAGTACCTGCCTCAGTCTCAAAATTTGAAAGATACATACACTCCAAAGATCCTGAATATTCCAATGGCTCGAATAAAGCCGACTCCAACGCGACAAGCCGAGCTGCGAGTGTCAGTTTTACACTGGAGATGGCTTGAAGCGCCCCAGACATATGCGCCTGTAGGTATTGGGCAGAGGATATTGAAGACAATCAGTGCCTCTGTCCAAAATATCGATGCTTTTTTGGAAGGCATGCATGAATCCGCGCAGAATCTGAGAAAGATGATGCCAACCTCAACAGTGCTAGCAACGATGCTCACCAAGCTGGAGTTGAAGCGGTTAGTGTACGCAAAATTCAGTGGCAACTGGCATGCGGCTGTATGTACTCACACTTCCTTGGGGGCCTCGCTCAAGGAAATCTTGGTCAGTGGCGTCCACGACAAAATCATGCCGGCAATCCATGGCAAAGTGAGTGCGCTGATCACACTAAAGCCGCTAGCAAAATCTCTCCACCCTGTGAGCACTATTTGACAGTCGGGTGCCGAAGCCGTTTGTTGTTGGGTGTTTATGTCATTTTCGTTGTCAACCTGTATTGGAGGTTCGGGTGTGCGCGAAGTTGAATATTCCCAACGTGAACGGGGGGCATCAGCGAAGCCCACCACGTCCTCGTCCTGGCCCTTTTTTGGAGGCAGGTTTGTTTTGTCGTCTTTTTCCATGGAAGATGTTGATGGATGTTGAAATCCCACTGCAAAAGCCTAGACAAAGTATGAGTTTTCACATTGGGGGGTCAACAAAAGGGGTTCAGGTCAGAGCACATGCAGTCAGCCTGTTGCAGGCAGTGTGGCTGCTCAGTCCGCCTTGCCGCTAGCGCTACATGGAGGCGAAGGCGCTGGATTGGACAGACTCGATTCAGCTCCAAGTTAACGACCTGACCGGTGCAAAACGTCCTACAGTGCTAATAAAAGCAAATATGCCTCGGAGGTGCTGTGGAATTGCTTAACCTCTTAAATTGCCAGACACTTTTTATACATGATTATCCAATTGGTTCTTGGGCGATAGTGAAAATTAAGAGATACGCCTGCAAATTTTGACGAGCCTGCTCACTAACCTCTTGGGCGAGCCAAACATCCGTATGAGTATGAGAATCACTGACACAAAATCCAGGCTGAGACAAATTTTCAAATTTAAAAGAAGAAAAGATTTCATCTATCCCTGTATGTTTCATCCTCTAGGCTGTTTTGCACTGTTGAGGTAACAAACTGACTTGGAAAGCGAGTCGGCTTAAATCCCGGCGCCGCGCAACCGGCCGATCCCGATTATCCCGTCCATATACAGGATTCAGCATGAGCACTCCCATAGCCAAATATCATGTTTTTTATTCACAAACTCAAGAAGCTGGATACTAATTTCTCCTCGGCTCCTCACCGCTTCGTTATTTGTCGCTTAGCAAGGGCTGGGTTCCCGCTTAACATCCGTTTCCTCCTTCCCTTTCTCCTACTGCAAATGAAATGTATTTTCCAAGGACACACACCTTTCCTAGAGCACATTGCTCGCTGCGGGGGCTTTCAAGATTCCTAACATACTCGGTGTCGTGATGGAGGCTTCAGTTGGTATAGCGAGAATTGTTCCAGTTGAGGAAATAGACGACCCATCGGCGTTATCTATTCCAGATCACATAATTTGCATGAATTTGGGTGTGGATGCGGAATCAGTTGACTCGGCAGATTCTACGAGGTTCGATCCAGGCCTGAGTGTCAATGGTGGGCCAGATCTGTTCGTTGCAATGGCCAATGTCATCCTTTTCAGAGACCGATGTTACATGTGAGGCGCAGTCTGTAAATCTTCCAATATGCTGCGCTTGACCTAGACACACTCGGGGAGCGGCACCCTAGTCGGTACCACAGCGCCCAAGTACAAATTTCAGCACAAGAGACAGATGGCAAGTGCCTTTAAATACCAGCTTAACAACCAAAAGTCCGAATCTTAAATCACCATCGGAGATAAGCGTGAGGATTCGGGCTATGCTCTCGTCAGGTCTTTTGTCACTTGGCGCGTTGACATGGAGAAGTCGTAGAACCTCGGGATGGATCTTCCAGGGATGATGAGTGGCTATTTGGAATTTGATGGTTATTTTGAGCCCATTCCCCGAATCTGAAGAGAATTTTGAAAGTTTGCTCCAATGCGCCGGTGCTCAATAACTGGCTATACTCCAGCAAAACGTGGGCTCATTATCACAAGGTGGAGGCATCCAATTCATAAAACCAAATAGCTCATCTCAGTAGTAGTTCAATTCCCGTTAAATCACATATGGGAGTTTAACAATCTAATGTGAATAGCCAAGTAGGTTTCTCTGATTAAATTACAATTCATGTTAAATTTATATTTTGAGTCATCTAAGCTATGTGGCAGAACGTTGAGCCAATCCCGTTTTTCTTCATATCCACGCAATAATATATTTTTTACATTACAATATACATATTTGACCCCAGAGCCATCATTTCCGCTAAGACATCTCTTCTTTATTCTGGTATTTCATTCAGAGATGGAAGGGATGCCGCCATGAATCCCGCTTCGGAAGTATGTGACTCTTTTCGGTTGGTACCTTTCTCGCTTTGTCCACTAGCTTTTGTCCCTACTTGACTAGATACCCGCTCCCAGCCGAGGCGGAGTAATGGCCGCAGTGCTGGTAATGCTGTAATAACAATTTGGGTCGCCGCCTCAACCAGCGCGGCCACGTCTACCTTGAGTGTTAGTAGAGCAGGGTAAATCCGCATCTCTTTGGTATCTTACAAGTGGAATACAGTAGCAAGCCTTTGGTGATCATGATAAACCGACTGACGCTGACAATGACAGTTGCGAAGCCGAGGAGGAAGATACAAATCAAGCCAATTCTTTCTCCTCCTTGAAGTGCTTTTAGTCTCGCAAGCATTCCAAACGGCAAGACGAAAACTGTAGCAGGTACGTTAATATTTGAGATAAGCACTGTATTATAACTCCTTACCAAGTAGCTCAGCAAGCATGCCAATTGGCCAGTTGATGTAAATGATTTCAACTGTCATCCAAGTAGCACATGATGTTGTCGGTGACCTGCGATAAACACCCATTAGGTCAGCGCCAACCTTGCGAGATTATGATATGACCGAAATTTACCAATTCTGACTGACATGGCTCCCACACCAGAAGACATCAAGAAGTATCACCGCGATGAATGCCAATACCGTGTATGCCGTCACAAGATATAAACATACGCGCAGTTTTGGTTCTGTTATGGGGAACAGCTGGTAGTAAAACGCGAGCAAGCTGAATCTTGGAAAGTAATACATGGCATCATAAATGATGGCAACAGCAAACTTCCACTACTGGCAGCGTCAGTAGAGGGTTCGGTTCCGTCAAACATTAATGACAAGGCCTACCTTCCATCCAGATATCGTAGGGGGCGGGGCGAATAGTCCCTCATCCATCGCTAGATGATCCACCAATATTGTGGTGTCTCCAATTACCAGGGCGAGGAAGGGAAATATAGAGAACACCAGTATCGCGTCTGATACCCAAAACGACCAATTCCTTTGCCAGTGCCGCACCCATAGTCGGACAGCAACAAAAATGATTGCGATGGATATCAAGCACCACTCGGCAATCTAGATGTTGGGTTAGTGAGTTTTGCCGCAGTAGGATCCCATGTCGTTCTGCAGGTTGACCTACGAGTAGCGATTTGCCTGAAATCTCAGAGCTTGTCATGTTCCCCGGCGGCTCGCAGCGATGCACACCTATCTCGTGAATTGTGGTGGGGGGAGGGAATTGCGTCAAAATGACGCCAAAGATGTCAGAAGTCGGGGAGTCGGGTGTTATATGGGATTTAAACTCGATTCCCTTCAACGGGAGGAGGCTAGAACACAGGGGTTTTAAACCGCATAAGGTTGCAATCGAATACCAAGCATCGCCCTCTAGTGACAAAGTGGCGCTCCAGTATGTTTAGGACCCTGGGCTTGACGGCTTTCCCCCATGGAGTTACGTGTTTCAAGCCACTTAGGGGACGGCATGTGGGATATTTGGCCACAATCTGCAAATCGGGTGGCTCGATCTGACCGGCAGGGACATGCCAGATGGGACTTTGAAGCCCTGGGGGCATCACAATCTCGGCCGGAGGGCGGTGATCTCGAAAAGAGAGTTTGTCATGTCAGCCACTGAAAGGTCAAATCTCTGGCTCGGATGGGCCTGGGCCCCCAAAAGCCGGATGGACGGAAACTCTGCCACACCTCGCCTGTATGCTTGCGGGGGTCGTGGCGTGAGCGGCCGAAACCCTATGGGCTGCGGAATTGCTTGTACGACCTCATCGCCTAGGCCGGTTCCTGCTTAGATTCGCCAGATTCCCCCACTCTAGCCTCTGGTCGTTGACAGCCACGTTGACAGGTTTCAGCTGTAGCCTGAGTGGTGGTCTGCAAAAAGCAAATCTAGTCAAAGCGAGCGTGGCAACCAACCAGCCACTTGCGGCCGATGTCATTCACATGCAAGGCCCGGCCTCTCGCGTAATTACGGTCTGATTGCGCTACGCACCATCACCTTTTCGACCAATCGCCTAGGTCATGTTCGCCAACGGGAACCGCGAAGAGGCCCCCCCAGGTGAGACACAGCAGATGCGGTGAGCTGAGGCAAGCTGATGTCCTGCAGCTGTCAGCCCTCTACCTGGGGAACATCCGAATGGCCAGGCTTCTGCACATATAACTCGGCCGTGCCGTCCGGTCTGGGACATGGCGCTGTATCTCGCGATTAACCGGGATCCGCGAAATCGACTGAGCCCAACCGCACACCTGGGACAATCTCGTGCTTGGCAGTTCACGACTAATCTGACATCTTTTTTTGCTTTTACTTTCGTCGCAGCCACGCGAGGGGAAATCTATTCCAACACAGCAAAATCACCGCGACGCGAGATTGGGAGCTGCCGGATGTTAGCAAGGCCGAGTTGTAATGCAGGTGGCTACGATGCATGTGGTTCGTTGGACAGGACAGAACAGGTTGCAGAAAAAAGACAAAAGTGTGCGCTTCTCGGTGGGTTCTGATCGACGTTTGTTCCCGTCCAGTCAGAAATCCATTCCAACCTCGGGTCCGGTCTGCGGGAAAAGCCACTGGAGCTTAGCACCATGAGCAAGGAATTTGGCCCGCCCTCTTAGTGGTTGCTGACCAAGCTGAAGAGGGGATATTTTAGTAACACTCAGGTGAAGGAAACACGATTAGTGCACCTTTCGGGCGATAATCATTTTCCCAAACGGGTTCCAACTGCAGCAGACGCCGCTTCGAGCTACCCAAGAGGCTAGAGCTGATCACGCTAAGCTCAGGGCTACAATGGAACCCGGGGTCGTTGACAAGGGTTTTCAGGTATGTCATAAAATATGAAGAATTATAAATCTGGGGTGAAAAAGACAAGTTTGTGCATTATCTCGTTATCGTGTACATCGTGTTGAGGCGCTATCTAAACACCAACGTGAACGAGATCTTCCCACATTCTCGGATTTGGACCTCATATCATGTTTCTTAACGGCCAAGGGGCTTAATATTACCCTATTGGTTGTTTTTCCTTTGCAAAAATTATCCTTGTCGACGATACTGTCGGTTGGAACACCTGTACGACAATTATGAATCTTATCGTGATCGAAATGTCGACATGGCCATTTCCGGCTCCCCTTTGCGATGGTGCTGCCTTGAATAGAAAGTATAGAATTTTAAAGAATAACCGTTAGAAATTCACCCTACTCCGAGACTAGCAAGCCCTTCTAGGCGAGCCTGGCGCAGACTGTCAAAGGGGTTGAAGCCCAACGCATGGTGTTTTGAGACAACAACGATCATGATTTGAGATTTCATGAGGAACTTCCCATAGAAATTAGCGACTCACTAATAAATAGAAATTATATCCGAATTAGAGTCCCGAAAGCTTGGATGTCTGATCGTCCACATGGTCTTGATCTGTCATTGGTCTCAGCAGGTAATTTAGCTAGCGAGCAACCGGCTCAGGGCTCGGCCTTGTTCATGCACAACCTCAGCATATAACCTCCCAAAGCAACGGCTTCGATGTGTTATTGCTGCAACTAGCTCGTCAAATAGAATTGGGTAATATATAGATTTCGTTGGCTTTAATTGAGGGTCTTTTAGGAACGTTGGCTACCACCATTTCTGTCACATTGACGGCTACGGCAAAAGTGAAGTGAACACTCCGCTAATGGGTAGTGCAATGGTGCCCTATATCCGTTTGACAATTTCTTTTTGTTGATTTCCAATACTGAATAAGCTCCCATCGCCAAGACATGCCAGAGAGCGCTTTGCACCCGAGCGTATCCTAGATTAGGATGAGCAGCTCATGTCGCAAATGTGCCCCTCTCTATACCGAATTTTGGCCGATCCTTGAGGGGGCGCAAAAAGTCTCTATTGCGATGAAAGAATTGCAGACCTGTGGAGCTGAGAGGGTTAAGGCTGGAGTATAGCCGTCCCAAGTCAACCTCGGTTTTCACTCGGAAAATATGCATTGAACCGAATATTTTGTCCAAGATGGGCGAATGACAAGCTAAGGGGTAGATGCATTCTTGGCGCACCCCATGTTTCACCCCTACTGCGCGCTTGGCCTTGGTGGATGAGACTTTAGTACAATGGATCTGCAGTCAACTCCGAGTAGCTGACTGCAGAGCAATGTCATCATCCTTGTCATTCACATTCGTAATCAGCTGAACAAGGGTCAGCTATTAAATAGTATCAGATAATTCCTTGTCTAGTCTTTCTCTTTCAATTTTGAAATATCTAAACAGATGCGATTCGTCTTACGAGCTGGGCTTTATGACTTGGAAATATTTTCCGCGATTATATGCTTGGGATCTGAAACAGAAGGATCCTGTTATTGGGTTTAGACATAAGGTGGGATTTGATTTCTGTTCATCTGGACTTGGGGTACAACTATTCGGCTAGACAAAGCTTGGGCTTGCTCCTACAATCTTGCCGCATCAAAATCACATTCGGTGTTTTTTTTTTAGAGGCGCAGGTTCAAAAGGTTCATTGCCCACACATTCACATCTTGAATCCAGCCTGATATTACGCAGCGACGACTGCACGTATTCTTTTCAGCATTTGCCCTTCCTCATCTCCGTGTGAATTGAGGGATTGTCCTACTCAACATTTCACAACTGCAACTTTTGCTCCCCTTAGTCGTTGACTTCCTGTTTGTTGCCCAGCCGCTAGTGGCTCACTCGCACAACCGCCGCAGCCATGATAACCGAACTTTACCAACTGCGTTAACAGCTAGGACAATCTGCCAGACCAGCACCCTCTACATCGAGCAGGACTATGACGTCTAGATCTACAACCTCACCACCATCGGCACCATCCAGATGGTCACGCCACTCAATGGGCAGCCCGTCATTGCCAAGAACAACCGCGACGGCTTCGCCTTGTCCATCGCAACATGTTTTGGAGGCACTAACCAGACAGTAGGCAGCAGGAACATTGCCGGATATACATTGTATACCCAGGACGACCTGGTAAGCTACAGCTTTTTGGAGCAGTGCAAGACGGTGTTGAAAGCAACTCTCGCCTGCGTCAACGACACCATGCAGTGGACCTCAGCTGGCTACCGCGGTTCGTTGGGCAATGAAACTTTACATGAAGAGGTGTGCGATGTTGGCTGCCGTACCTCGCTGCAGTCGTGATATCACGGTGTCTAGACCATCTGTGCTGACTACACATGGACCTCAGATGCTCCCTTGAATCTAACCGGTGGATACGTCTGTTTCGGATACAACGTGAGTTGCCTGACAGACACTAGCACGGTCCGGTACTGCAATGATGTCATCGACAATTTCAGCGAGTCTGACACCCTTGACGACATGCTGGGTAGCGAGCTATACTCAGACTGTTCCACCGCACACGTCCGCATGATGCAGAATAGCGCCCATTCAATCTACAACATGGTCTTCTCGTACCAGATGGCCCTCGAGGCCATCCGCGCACGGTGCTCGCTGCCATTACCGACCGCGGTGCCAGAACCCCTGATTGTAATTCCCACGCCCGAACCGTTTTGCTTGTCGGACGACTACTACACTACCAAGGCCGGTGACACGTGCGACTCCATAGCCCTAGCAAAGAATACCTCGTCGACCAATGTCTATTACGCCGCTACAGCTGTTGGATCTACTAGTGGCTGCACCGACATGGTGGTCGGTCTGAAAATTTGCCTGTCTCTCACCTGCGCGACATACAGTCTCGACCCCACCGACGACTATTTCACGCCCTCGGTCAGATATCAATGGCATTGCGCTGTACAACCTGCGGATAGATGACAGTTACGCTGATCTCCGCGAGGCCAACGTTACGCCAGGCTCCATCTCTGTTTACTGCGATGAACCCATCAATCAACACCGTAACCTCTGGCGGCTGCTCTGCCTCCATCATCCCCAACTACGCATATTGCGTGTCTAACGCCTTGGTCTTCTCTACATACACCAGTAATGCCACTTATACCACCAAGCCCCTGCGGTGCTCGACTGGCCGGCCTGGACAACTCGTCTTAGGTCCTGCTAGGTCCCATATAGACCTACGACGCCATAACCGTCGACGACTGTGCCATACACAGACAGGTACGGCTTTGTTGGCATCGGTGGCTCCTATACATGTCTGTGCAGTGACCGGGCATCCATCAACTGGGTCCAGCTTTCCACCTGCACCTGCACCACCAGATAGGACAACCAGACCATCTCTCTGTACGATCTCTCGGAGGATTTGGAGCTCACGTTCCAATTCAACGACATCGGATGCTACACCAACTCGGCCCTCATCATTGGCGATGGGCCCAGCGCCACTTGGGCGACCAACAACACTATGCGCAACTGCGCGTCCTTTTGTCTGCCAGCGTATCTGTACTCTGGCATGTCCAACAGCAACACGTGCCGCTGCGGGACCGGCATAGACGGGGCGGTAGTGGCCTTGGATACTGATGCAAACTGCAATGTGTCATTCATAGGACGGTCTAACGAGAACTGCGGTGGTTCTATTGCGACTCACATGTATGTTATAAGGGCAGACCCTTTGCCGAGACCTGTGGAGGAGTCATCGTCAATAGTCTCTTCCGTAGCCTCTGAAATGGCAGCGACGGCCACTCAAGTTTGTTAGTATGGTAGAGACTAAGATAATCATACATGCAAGTGATATTTGAGATAATACCAGTGAATACCAACACCAATATGTTCTTTAGCTCTAAAGTCACCATCGTTCCAAGACCCTCGGATTTCGCGGCGAGGAAATACCAACGGGTTCTTCTTAAACCTAGCCAATTGAATGATTCGCAACGAGGAGGAGTTGAGCTTCCGTTGTGTTCCTTTTATAGAAACCATTCAGCTGCCTAATAGAACTCAGACTTTCCCAATACCGACTTTGTTCTGAACCATACCTGGAATGTCACTAAGGCTCTAGGGTCCCATTCAATTGTTACTCCGATACTGACTAACACTGGTGAGCGGGTTCTGATTCATAATGGAAGACACAGCTTTATCTATGATCCGCAAGGGCAAAGTTTGTTTCGCAAGTGGGTTAAATTAATTGGTCTTTTGGTCAGATTGATAACAATTTCACGACCAACCCTGTTATTCAAATCTAATCGTATGCCACTTTTGTTGCCTAGTTGCTACATCACCCGGTTGAGCCTATAGCTTGTTTTCAACTAGAAGTAAATAAGAACGAGTGTTTCATCTCTCTAACCCTAGAGGGAAATGGTTTGGTATCATCTAGATTTGGCCCACGCGTTCTTTTGGCTTCATGAAGAAGTAGTCGCATAACATTGTGTGAAACTGCAGAGAAGATCATGTGGCCATCATTATCTCCTGATTGAAAATCGATTCCCTCAACATTGAGAAGCAATCTGATAGTTTTAGAATTGCTAGATATAGCCCAATAAAAGTGTTAATTATCTCTCGAGTTTGGATCGACAGTTCCCGACTCCAGATGATATTTTGCGGCATAAGGCCATTCTCTAAATGCAACCTAAGAAAGAGGCGTTCATCCTGAGATATCCCCTAAATTTGGATCAGCTCCAGCTTTAATGAGGTGCTCAATAATATCACTCCGTCCGTTACTTGCAGCCCAAGATAGAGGCGTTCGTCCCGAGTCGTCCCTCGAATCCAGATCAACGTTTCTGTCCTGTAGCATGATCTCTACAGCGCGCCAGCTAACCCCACATACAGCCCATGAAAGTGGGGTTCGGCCACAGCTATCTCGTGAATTTACATCAACATTTCCAATCTTAAGGATAGGGGTAATAAGATCATTTCGACCTGTACCTGCAGCCCACGACAGTATGGTTCGGCCCTTGTCATCTTTTATATTGAGGTCTAGTCTATCAGCCTGAACTAGCATCTCGAAGACTTCGGAATGCCTAGCCCTATCAGCCCAATAGATAAGGGTCTCAAAATTGCAATGCTTCACCTTAAACTCGACACTTTTATGCTGAATGAGTAGCTTTCCTATTTCTAAATGAAGGAGTTCGGCGGCCCACCAGAGGGCAGTATGACCATTAGCATCTGCTGAGTTGAGGTCAACCTGTTCGTCCGTGAGCAGAAGCTTTACTAAGGACAAGTGGCCATATATTGTAGCCCATGATAAGGCGGTCAACCCAGTGTCCCTGTCCTTCAAGTTGGGTGTGAAATATTTTATATCAAGAAGAGAAGCAAATATTGCTTCATCACCATATTCCACAACATAAGAAATTATGGATCGCCGATAGGTATCCCCAAACGCTTCAAGTAGTCGGCTTTGTATCATGATGACTTTTGTTTGAATACTGGAGTACCTGTTCTGGTCTTGGTAGTTCTTGTCAAAGAGCATCTGAACAGAGTTGGAAAATGATTGGCTCCGGGTCAAGGCACATCGAAAAGCTCCAACTGCTCCGTGACTCTCGCTTATCATCGCGGCTATCAGTGGACACTTGAACTGTTCATCCTTCGGTTGGATGCACTCGAGATTTGATGAGAGCATTCCAATCATGCATGGAGTATCTGCCTCAGCCAGTACATAAAGAACGCGGGTATCTGAGGTATAAGGCCGGAAGCCAGGTTTCCTCCAAATATTATAGAAACGGATCCATGAAGCAAAACTCCAATCATCAAAGAACCCTGTTTGTGCCATTCCATGCTGAAGTGCCTTTTCTGCATGATATAGAACGTTGTTGACAGAATACCTCAAAAAGGGAAACGCTTCATCAAGGGATTTATGAAGCCTGAAAGAATTTTCTGGGAGAGCTTCATTTAGATCCCAATAAGAGGAGATATCGAGGCTGTTAAAACCCAGACAACATCTTTTCAGTTTTTCATGACTTTGGCCCTCGAAGTTTTCAAGGCCTAGTGATATATCGCGCAATCCCTCTTCTTTTAGAAGAAAATCTCGGATCGATTCATGAATGAACTGAACTGTGGGCGCCTCAGATTTAGTTATCTCAGCTAATCCCTTCGATGTGCTTAGTAAGAATCTTCTGATGGTCGCTCTCGGGACTTGTTCTTTATCCCAAGGACCAAATCCCCTGCCTGTTCCGTAGAGAATTGCAAAGTACAATTCCTCTGGCTTCAGCGGGGCTCTTGCGAATAAGATCCATTGGATACAACAAAGAAGTTCTTGTTTACGGTTGGTGTCTTTGGATAATATCTCCCGAAACAGCTGGTGCAGGTTTCCGGGGATCTCTTGTAGTCGTTGATGAAGACCGCTCGTCTGCCCATCATCATATTCTCTGTTGAGCATTTCCACAACCAATACCACCCACATAAACACGCCTGATGCCTTTTTTCGAAGTTCGATTCGGATACTTTGCGCCCATGAGCTAATTCCAATTCTTAATTCACTAGAAATATAATTTTTAATGTCCTGGTCGTGGCCGACCTGATCTTCCAGGATCGAATGAAGGCCCTGCCTGACCGTAATGTGGGGATAGTGCCTGCTAGAGAAACAAACACCAAATCTGACGTTTTTAGAAATAACCAAATCACCTATTCGTTCAAAGTACGAAATCATGTCGCGAACATCTTGGTGATCGCATTCGTCTAATGCGTCGATGAAGCATACAACTGATGACCCCTCAAGATCATTGATAGCTTGCTCAAGAAGGTCTTTCAATATCTCCACCGTCCAACTATACGTATCAGTAGCTTGTTCAAGATACCAAGAAGTTATTTTAAGAGATTCGAAAACTGCCTGCAGCGTTGGGATTTGCATAAGAAGCTGCAGTAGCAGCGATCGGTACATTCCCATCACCGACTTTTCCAAGACATCCCCTCTCGCATTGAAGAAGAAATTGATGACAGTGGTATTCTCCATAGTTTCAATTGCATTTTGGCGAAGGAACTTCATCAAAGTAGATTTTCCGGCGGCTGGCTTTCCCTTTACCCATAGAAACCCGTGATGCTTTTTTAACTGCACTGGATCTAGCCAATCAATGTATTGGGAGGTACTCAAGAACCATCTGCACGTTCTTACGTGAGCAGTTTTGATTGTCATATACCGAGCGTCGATTTGATCAAAACGCAATGATAGCAACAGAGACTTTTTTTGTTCTGCCGTTAGAGAAGTTGAGCTTTGTCGCTGGCCTTGGCTCAGTGGCTGTTCAATCGGCTCAAGAAAGATGTCCTGCCACGGACGCGCCGTGTTGGGAGGAATGACGGACAACAGTTCCTTGGCATATACAGCTGCCAAGGCAGCAGCATGTGGTTGCCACTCTTTATTTTTATGTGAGTCCGCGT
This sequence comes from Calonectria honghensis, assembly GCA_013403855.1. Taxonomy (NCBI): domain Eukaryota; kingdom Fungi; phylum Ascomycota; class Sordariomycetes; order Hypocreales; family Nectriaceae; genus Calonectria; species Calonectria honghensis. Next base: position 1,279,381 of record VTGB01000001.1, read on the forward strand.
AGTCACATATTCCTCGAATAACGGCGCATGGGAAGTTGTTCATCAATCCAGCAGCCTCCATTTCAAAACATAGCACATTTTTCTGTGACCAATAATCCCTCGTCTTGCCGTGCCGCATGACCTGGTTTCCTGAGGCAATAAGTCCATAGTGAATTATACATTCGTTACCAGATCTAGCTGGTCGATGTTGCAGCTTGGATTGATCGCAGTATTTACAGTCAGGCTGGTTTCGTGCGTGTTCATAGTCGCTTCTGAACAGGTGGTCATTCAACGAGTCTAGCCGGGTAAACTCTGTGGCATCTTGTTGATGTTCCAGCATCCGAGAGAGGGCGGTTAATAAGTTCAAAGGTTTAGATTGCAGTTTTGATGTCGCAGTCATGATTGACTGAGGGGGTCGAGTGGGACTGCTCGTTGGCTTCAACTGGCCGTCTTGGGTCTTGCCAAAGTCGTATTGAAGCACTTCAGTGCTCACAACAACGTCGCCCAGCCGTATATCTGACTGTCCCGGGACTCCTCCACCGATTCCTACCATCAACCTCACATTGATTGAAGGAAAACTCCGCTTCATGTCCGTGGCTGCAATTGCTGCATTATTGGTACCATACTGCCCGGATGGCAGGCATGCAATTACCACGTTGTGCTCTCCTATCTTCCCCAAGGTGTAAGTATTGGTATCTAGTAGGCCACCGGACAAGTCGTCGTGGATCTCGTCAAGCATGAGACGGGCCGCTTTTAGCTCGATGGGGAGCGCGGATAGCCAACCGACCGTGTAAGCCTCATGCGACAACCGCTTGCGGCTGCGTTCGTCCACGAGCGCTCTACTCCCCTCTTCGTCGGATCGAGTTGTCCTCTGGCGTGTCATACTCCCCACGTCTCCATCTATGGTGTCTCTACGGCCCCTCTTCCTATTAGGAGGAGAAGCCAGGCTCGTGGTGTTCATGGTTGGCGAGTGAGCCACCAAGTGGTCAACGGAAGGTATCCGCGGCAGTGATGGCGCACCCCAGGACCGGATGCCAGGTCGGTATCAGACCAAACAACTCCTAGGGCTAATTCCTGCGTAGGACCTAGAGGAAAACAACTCCGAAGTCGATGCTTGATTCGAGGTCAAGTCAGCATTTTCGGCTAGGCAGCGAAATTGAACGCACACATCAACCCCGCCAGGCTCGACCAATTACAATTTCCTCGATGCGGTTGAGGTGACGCAAACCACTGTCATCCAGCACTTGGTACCCAAAGCGAATGTAAGGTGAGGCGTGAAGAGCATTGCCATATCCAGGACGTTGATGTGCTAAATCAAATGTTTCAGGGGGCTGCGAAATCTGTATCCACTAGCTGTTGGATGCATGGATAGCTTAGTCCGAAACTGTCACATAAATTCCAATATGGGGTGCACAACTCGAGAGGTCATGAAACCGATTACAAGAGATGGTGAACCAGCTTTACTCAATCCGCGCAGTATAACAAAGGGTGCTTCTAAAGTTCTTATATTGTTGATCATACTGCCGTAATCCATTTACGGCAACCATCATTATCTATACAGCATGTTCGTTATCCCGTCATTAATTTTGCCCCGAAATATTCCCCAAGATCCGTCACAAACCATCCCATCCTAAAATTATTTACAAGAATTGTGATTAAGCGGAGAGAAAATAGGTGCATGCCAGCGATGTTGCAATACTCCACGACTTGGACTTTCTTTTCGTTGTTTGCTGATTGTTGGTGGTAATACATTAATTTAGCAGGTGTAGTCAATATAAAGACCGTTCTTGTCGTCCTGAGCAAGGAAGGCCTTGGTGTTTCCGTTGGGGTTGTCAAGGTAGAGAATGAGGCGGATCTCCTCAGCACACTCGACGCCGCCTCCGTTGTGAGTGGCAGCATCAATTTCGTCCCAGGCTGTGAGATCAAGGCCGATGCGGTTTTCGTCAGTGCCCATGTTGTCAAATGCTGTCACAGAGGAGTAGGACACATCAGACATGGGGAAGCCGGAAAGTTGGCGCGCACGGACGAGGGCATTGCTGCCATCAACAAGGAAGGTGCGCTCGCTCTTGCCGGCCTGCTTCCATCGCAGGTAGCAAGTTTTGGCGTCGGAAGGAATTCCAGTGAAGACGGCAGCCTGCTCAAGCTGAGACTTGTTGGAAAATGTCTCGACGTGCCAGTCCGAGACGGCGGTTGAGGTGCGGTCGGCTTCTTGAGGGTACAAGTTGTACATGCTGGGCTTGTTGACAGTGCCCGAAGTGCAAGCGCGGGGCATATGGCGAGGGGCAGCAGTGGCAAACGCCGTCAGGCAGAGGACAGAGAGGGCGGCCTTTGCGAAGAACATGGTGGGAATTTTTGGTGGGAGAGTGAGACTTGAGAGAGGTATCCGGATTGGTTTGTGTTTGCAGACCAAGAGTCAGAGACAAAGACGAGATGAAATAGGGTGCGATGGGACTGAATGTGGTGGGAGCAGATGTGGGAGATTGCCGATCTAAATAAATAGACTGCGGATGCATGAACAACGAAGCCGGATACGCCGTTGGGTGAAGGATCGTCCGGTTATTGCGCACGTGGCGGAGACCAGCCTCGTATTTTATGAAATTTATGCAATATTAATAGCGGGCGGACACCTCGCAGCGACGTTTACTTGTTGATTAATATTGAAAACTGAATGCCAAGCTTTGGGAGGAGCGAATGATGTCAAGGACCCCAGCCTCCTGCAATTTTTGCTGACTCGCTGGGGTAAGACAGCATCTCGCCTGCAGAAGGAACAGCAGCACCGCCACTGCGACAAGTCAGCTACACCGCTAACTACCAACACCAACTACAAACATCAACAACCAACAGGCTGTGATTCTCGTTGCAAGAATGGAGGGAAATTAGCTGCCGAAGTCAGCTGTAAACCCCGATTGCATCAAACAGCTTAGCGAGGCCGCTACCGAGTTACAGCTTCGGCGGTTTGTTTTTTTTAATCGCTTTCAGTGCACCCACCCTTGGCAGATCGCCAGCGTGCGGGGGAAAGAAGCTAAAAAAGACACGGCAAAAGAAACAACAAACAGCACGGCTGGCTCCATCCAATCGCATCAAGGAGCCAGCCTGTTTCCCACCTGCAAACGCAGCCACTGGCACATTTTTACCGTGACAACCAACCACCATGAATGGAATCCATCACCAATTCGTTCAGCACTTGGAAAATTGGGCTGCATCCTGCAGGCCGGGTTTCCGCATAACAAAGCCTCTTATTAATTTTGTGATGTGTTGGCTGCCCCGTACTCGGATCTGCAGGCTTCTTCGCCGATCCCAGCCCATTGGGGCGCCCGGATGCAGTGTGCTGCAGGCAGCTGCGCTAGGGCTCGTGTGCATCGCATCGTCAACTCGGCGATACTTTTGTTTGTTTCTCTTTTCGAAGAGATCTGGAAACACCAGTCGGTGTCAAGGCGCCGTCGGGTATCAGGCTTCTCGATGATACGCGGAGAGTCCGACGCGATTCTAGCGTCTCTCCTCGAGCAACTACCGTTTTCGGGGGTCCCCTCGATTCAAAGAGTTCGGATAGAGTTCCCGCGTTGCTTGCAACAGTGCGTTCCCACAATTTAGCTGAAACAACTTGGCAAGATGATCCCTGCTCCAGTTTGCAAAAGGTTTGCATGAGCTCAGGCCTGTTTATGACGATGGATTATGTGCAGCCGAAGGGGCCCAAGCTCAAAGCAAAAAGATAAGGCGACTTTTCTGCAGCCTGAGTGCGCTGTGGCGCGAGGGCTGAGAGCTGAGAGCTGAGAAGTAAGAGTCAACACAAGCACCACCCGCAGGGCCTAGAGCTCGCCAAGAATCACCACGTCGCAGGGAGGCTGGGCACTATAACTGCAGCCACATAGTTGACACATCGCATTGGCTGCTGCAAGATAAAATGCCTCCCTTCCAGCCTCAAGCTGCCAGCAAGAAAAAGCACGGATGCGCTAAAAAAGAAGGGACCATTGCATGATTTATTCATCACCGCTAAAATACTCTATTAGATAGCTAGAACCGAGAAAGAATCATCTGAAACGCGAACGGGTCCGTTCCCCATCGAGCCCTACGGCTGTTCATAAATCGCATTTCGCCCTTCGTCACCGTTCTAGTGATATGTGCTTGGCGGCATTTTTTCTAACGGCCATTGCCGTAGATTATCAGACTAGCTGCAAGTGGCATGTGCACTTGCCAAGCCGGTCACTGATCATCTTTCTCAACAGCTCCCTCATTGCATTAGCTTCATTGCACAGTTTCGACTTGATGAAGAGCTGAACGGTGGGGCACGCCCCAACGGCGCTGCATTTTACGCAAACATCCGATGACTAAGCCCTCGTCTCTTTCACTCTAAGCTACTCCGTGCAGCGCCAAGATGCAATTGGTATTTCTGCTCTTATGGACTGGTTTTCTTTACTTTTGTGTAGGAGAAGGGCCGCACTGGAATCTTCAAGGGCCAACCTTCCATTCCCACATCTCAACCTTTTCCAATATTCATGGAAGCTTAGCCTCATAAAACACTATTGCCACGAGTAGCGCAGCAAGCGCATTGTACCATGTCAAATCGTGATAGTGACATGCAAAAATTGAAACCATAAACATGAAACATAGCAGAGCCTGCCTCGTCCATCCTGTCATCATTATATTATCTGCCCGGCTAATCAGATTTATTAAGCTAAGAGTTTGGTACAGCCTCTCATATTGTGTGACGCTGGGCTCGCAATTTATCGGACACACCCATGCCATCCGGTCTCCAAGTCTTCGGGCCGCGCAAATCTCGCATTTATCCTAGCAGGACAAGGTTCTAGTTGTATATTGCGAACTACCAGTGTTCTATAGCCGGCATCTACATGTTTTGGGAATCCCAGGTGGGTGCACTGAACGGAAGTGGCCACGGGAGTCGCTAGGCACATTCGGAGGCGGCACGCACTCTATCGCCATGGTCGGTTATAGTGAATAAGATTCTTGACTTTGTCCTGAAAGTCTCTATTCTTCTCCCAAAAATAGAGGGGGAAAATAGGAAAGAAGAGAACCCTATTGTTAGACGTAACCCCGAACTGTCATTGGAAATTTGCCACTGTTGCTTTGCGCCCCATTCCCGATGTGCGGCGCGATGCAACGGCTTTGAATCAGTGGCAATGTTGTTGAATGTGTGGACCGGGAAAGATTTGGAGCGCTGGGCGGCGGATTTTAACCAAAAATCCGCCGTGAAAACACGGCGCTAAAATCCAGTTGCCATCATGCGATCGCAACGGAGCGCAACGGGTAGCCATCGGGACCGGAGCAGGGGTGAGAATCGAACGTTTTTGTGGGGAGGGCGGACAAGCTCGGTCCCGGACTTCGAACTTGTCCGGCATCCGCTCAAAGACCGCGTCATGTCGTTCTCACCTTCAGGAACAAGCGAAAAATACAAATACATCAGTTCCCTCATGTGAAAAAGTAATGTTATCTTCCATTGCATCCTTGGCATTCCATCCCATTTTATCAGTCTCAGAATAAGACAAAAAAAAAAAAACCAGCACACCATGTCTTGGACTCTATCACTTCGTCAAGCCAGGCCAGCCCCCATCATCGCAACACTAGCCGCTGGCGGTATTGGACTTGGAATCTTTTCCAAAATAATTATGGGCGATGCTCATGCTCAGTCCAACGCTCCCCAGAAGATTTTCAAGGGCGGCCCTGCGCTCATGTCCTTGCCTCTTGAAAGCTCCGAGTCTGTGAACCACAACACCAAGCGCCTTCGATTCAAGCTGCCAAAAGAGGATGCTATTAGCGGGCTACCTCTCACATGTAAGAAACCATTCCTCTTGTTGCCTCCAAAACTAACCATCGGTTCACCAGCTGCCCTATTGACCATCTCATTCCCCAAAGGAGGATGGATTCCTGTGCCTCGCCCCTATACTCCCGTGAGCCCTTCAGGTAGGCCTCACTATACAACAGAAGTTCGTTGAGTATTCAATACTGATGGATTGCAGATGAACCCGGATTCGTTGATCTCCTGGTCAAAAGATACCCTCAAGGCAAAGCCAGTAATCACCTTCACTCCCTGCAGCCTGGTGACAAATTGTTCTTTGCGGCAGCCTTGCCAGGCTACTCCTGGAAGACCAACCAGTTCCCCCACGTTACCATGATTGCAGGTGGCGCAGGAATAACCCCTCTGTACCAGCTTGCGCAGGGCATTCTCCGAAACCCCGACGATAAGACGGCCATCACTTTGGTCTTCGGCGTCAACAGCGACCAGGATGTCCTTCTCAAGAAAGAGTTTGAGGAATTCTCCAAGGAATTCCCAGGACGCTTCGAAGCCATCTATACAGTGAGCCATCCAGTCGAGGGGTCACCATACAGAAAGGGTTACGTCACCAAGCAACTGCTTGAGGAGGTTCTGCCATCCAGCAGGGAGGACACCAAAGTTTTCGTCTGTGGGCCCCCGGCGATGGAGGAATCGCTCGTGGGCAAGAGGAACTCCTCAAGTGTCCTGACTCAGCTCGGTTTCAGACGGGACCAGATCCACAAATTTTAAGGATTTGATGAAATTTCTACCGCACATGTACTTTCTCTCCTTTGTATCTTTGTATAGTAGAAGACTACCTAGAAGCTAGATGTTGATAAAATCTAATGATACCTGTCATTTCTTTTCTTTTCGCATATTTTTCTCTGTTTACATCTCCAATATGAAATAAACAAAAAATCATGTTAAGGTAGTTGGTCTACTACAGTGGCAGTATTAGCCACCAAAGTCAGATGCATGCTGGTGTCACGAACTTTACCAAAAATTGTAGATTCTCCCAAGCAGCCCTTTTGGCATCATACATATAGCCATCTCCGATGTGTACCATGTTAGCCTATATTTTTGGATGTACTTTTTCTCTGGGCAATAGTAAATATCGATGCAGATCATTAATCAGAACAGTAGATGAGGCAATCCCTCGTGGCCCAGGGTATAATTGGATGAAATCTGTCAATCTCACGCGCATTAACTCCGGAAGCAGCTTGTAAGGTCTCAACCCTAGAGGTGCTTCAAGCCCGTAGAGGTATTCCAAGTTAGGCTTTTCTTTGGACTATATTAATCCCGCCTTTCTCTCGAAAATCGATTCCCGACTTCTTTCTTCACACATCAAGACCAACGCAGCCTACCGAACTTGCTCTCACCTTGGTCTTATCAAACAACACATCCTCATCCTCAACTTCCCACCCAACATGAAGGTCTCTACTGTTCTCGCTTTCCTCGCGGCAGCTGCCACTGGTAACAGCCTTACCATCCCAACCAACCGCACCCACCTTATTCACACTGGAATTACGGTATCTTCGGCGCGCATCTTCCATTTTCTCCAGGACTCGCGAGAAACCGCGAATGTGACATCTACTGGCAACAGCTCCGTCGTTACCCCCAGCCGCACCTACAAAACAGTCAAGGGGTCTACTGTTCAGGTCTCAAAGTATTACGTGGTGCCACGACCTGTGGTCAATGTTACTCGCACAGGCAATCATACTCATGTCGTCTCGACCAACCGCACCCACTATACACATGCCGGGATCAAATTGTCATCTGTCAACATCACATCCTCGATCCTGAAGACGGGCCCCAAGGTTGAGAACAGCACCGTCAACAAGCACGTAGTCAAAATGGAGGTGACAACAGGCAATGGCCTTCCAGGACCTGACAGACCTCTGAAAATTGGGGGAATTACTCTTCACCACGGTAGGCATACTCTCTATTCCCCACTCCAAATGCAATATGCTAATCCATTTTCTAGGATCCCGGCTCGCTACTAAGATTACTCGGTCCGGTTCCTCGACAAAGGAGTCTAAAACGGGCAATGATGAGCCTGCTCTCGAATCTGACACGTCGACCAAGGCGGCTGAGCCCACCAAGACACCTGAAGCTACCAAGGTAGAGAAGCCGGCCTCAAAGAGCCAAGACGCTTCTGAGTTTATTGGAAAGGACGAGCCAACCACTCACCAGATCCCGAATCGCGAGCGTAAGATCAACAGCATCTCCAAGGGTGGACAATAAGCCGCAAGCCGAGAGTTAAGGGATGATATTAGTATGTTTTAGAAGTGCAGGAAATTGGAAAGACTGGTAACTGGGCGGACTAAAAGGTCATTGTGTTTCTTTTATTTCCTTTTATTTATTTTTATTTATTTTCTCTTTATTTCTCTTTATTCTTATTTATTTTTATTTATTCTTTATTTAGTTTTATTTTCTTCAAGTACGTCACCCTGGGGCTCCCTCATATTTAATTCTAATGACAGTAAACTTAAACAGAGTTGCTCGCATTGCCTATCTCAAGAGCCTGCACCATAAAATCCCGTACAGTCTCTCGGAAAGTGCGGTATTGGAATCCCAGTGCTTTTCCTGTGGTTTCACCATCAAGGCCATGGCTGTCGTCAATTTTCTGGGCCTCCAAATTTACAGTTTCGCTCAGATGCGGAAACTCATCCACCATGATCTGAGCAACCAGGCCATACGACCACCTCTCAGGTGCCGTCGGAGTAAACCTTGTGCCACCGACCTCCTTGTGGAGCAACGACTCAACGTGAACCACGGCGAGGTCCCGAACATCAATCCAGAAGGGTACCCGCGCCACAGGTAAAGGTTTGGCCCCCGTTGCAACCTGCCAAAGCATGGCGTTTGTCTCGTTGAGCTTGTCGACACTTGACACCGGGTGAACCATGGGTCCAAAAGTCATCGGCGGACAAAGCGTGACGATGTCGAAGGCTGGCTTACGTTCCTCGACATACTTCCAGGCCTCCAACTCTGCAAACTTCTTGGAGCCGCGGTACGCGACTACCGCGCTCGTTTCAGGATGGACAGACTCCTCATAGGACAAAGGATTCCAATCAGCTGCCGTGTAGGTAAAGTAAGGTGGCGCTGTTCGGTTGATGTCCACCACAGAGGCAAAGGAAGAGGTGATGACAACGCGAGAAATCTGCGGGTTCGTGGCGGCTGCATCGAGTATAGCGCGTACGCCATTGATTGCAGGAAGTATCAGTTCCTTTTCGTTGTTGGTTGTGTCATACGTGAAGGGCTAGATGAAGCAGTCATGTTAGCGTGATTTTCGATGATCATAAGCTGGAAACTTCATACACTCGCAACGTGAATGATCCCATCCACCCCTTGAACAGCCTCTACCAGGCCTCCTGGATTTTCGAAATCATCCATCTGAACAAATTCGAGTTTATCGGCATGTTGCGGACGAGCGCTAATCATGGCATGGCCCTTGGAAATGGACCGCGTTGCTCCACGAACGCGGATACCACGGGTGAGAAGCGTATCAACCACATGCGCGCCAATAAAACCGGTTGCGCCAGTAACGAGAACAAATTGGCTACCAATATTCATTAGTTACCCATTCAAGCTAGCTTAGCAAAGACCAATTGCACGTACGGTGAACCCATGATGCCCGTGTCGCAGTCCGATTGCGGGGGCAGAACAAGGTGGATCTGATGTCAAAAGACGGTCTGGCTGGAACAAATTTCCAACCCCAACAAGTCCAGATTGTGGTTAAACTTGTATATCAATGAAGATCAACAAAGCTCCGGTCTCTGCAGCAGTTGTCTGATTCAAAAATGGTGGCCAAATGCGACCAGATATAGTTAGGCTCGACCCACTGAACTCGGGCTTCTCTCCATGCTGAATGAAATCTCAGTATCCGCTAAGAGCTGGGAGACATGAGAAATGAGTTTCGGACAAACTCCTAGTATCATCAAAGTTTTTTGGGTCCTGATTTGCCATCCAAGATAGAAGTATCATGCCGTGTTCGAAGTGAGCCAAGGTTTCTACTGAGGCTCTTGACTTGGTACTTGCGTAAGTTCTTCAACTTGGTTTAGCAAAGCATGAAAACCACAATGATTTGAAATCAAGGCCTCTAAGGGCTACTTTTCATTTATAATCATGTCTCATAGAAAGTTAATACATAATTAAACAACCCATCTACTCCATTGTCCGATTACACGCTTCGCAGCCCCGTTACACTCGGAAAACCGCGAGTCCAGGGTAGGTAATCGCGTCGCCCGCCTAGCCCCGCGTCACCTCCATAGTATGGATTACTCGGCAATCGACCAACCAAACACGCGGGTTTAGCTCAGTTGGGGTATGTCATCACATTAATCCCTCACACGCAGCACAAAACTAACCTTCACTGACAGAGAGCGTCAGACTGAAGATCTGAAGGTCATGTGTTCGATCCACATAAACCGCAGTGAATTCTTTTTTTTGACGAATTCGCTTTTTGGCTCTTTGCGCTGCCTCGGCTCGCCGTAGTACAAATGCACACCTGGGCCGTTTGAGGCTCACCGAAGCGGGTTTAGCTCAGTTGGGGTAAGTTGTCACAAACTTGGAAAACTCCAGCACAACAAAAAGTCTAACCATCTCTATAGAGAGCGTCAGACTGAAGATCTGAAGGTCGTGTGTTCGATCCACACAAACCGCAAACAATTCTTTTTTGTTGCCGCCGATTTCTCTTTTGTTCGGCTCGTCACCCCGGCCTGCTGAGTTAGTGCCTCCCAAGCGCCGGGACCCTCAACCACAAAGCGGGTTTAGCTCAGTTGGGGTATGTTGTTCTAAATGTCCACACCTGAGATTCACAAACTAACCTTCACTGGCAGAGAGCGTCAGACTGAAGATCTGAAGGTCATGTGTTCGATCCACATAAACCGCAAAGCCTATCTTTTTGATCGCGGCCGCGATGAGCCTGGGATCGAGTTGTGGTTCTGAGAGACCTGAAGGTGCTTCCTTGCCAATGCGCAAGGGCTGAGTTCCTGGCCCACTCCACAAAAAGGTCAATTCGAGTGCCAAGTTGGGAAAACAATGAACTTGGCTGTTCACGAGAAGTCTAGTGCATCTGGACTTGTCAATTGGTGCATTGACAAAGTAGACCTCTGGTGCCCGGCCTGATCATCCAAACGACTCATCACCAAAACCTCACTAGTGATCCAATCATGTCACGATCAAATATTTTTGCTGTCCAATTGCTGTCCATTACATATAAAAGCGAAAAATTCCCAATAATCTATTTGAAGCAACTTAGGAGTCAACCTTTCCCCAGGCACCTCCGCCCGGAGTGTTAATCTGCATTCTCTCGCCAGGTCTCAAGCTCACAACGGCTTGGGAACCAAGGCTGATCTTGTCCAACTCGCCCTCGTCGTTCCACCGAAGCACGTAGTTTCTCCCCACGCTCCCCGACTCTCCCCCTTCCATGCCGTACGGCGGGAACACGCGTCTCTCGCTGAGAATACTAGACTTGAGCGGAATTCTCGCTTCAATCTCACGGGTGATGCCGTCGCCTCCGTACCATTTACCGCGGCCTCCGGTGCCCTTGTTGATCTCGTACCGTCGAACGATGACCTGCGTTCGCTTCTCGATGACTTCTGCATCAGTGATGCGAGTGTTTGTGGAGTGGGCATGGGTAGCGTGCTCCCCGTTCCAGCCGGGACCTGCTCCTGTGCCTCCGCCAATGGACTCGCCGTAGTTCCAGCCCGGTTCAATCTCGCCGGTCTTGGGGTTTCGCCCGCCCATTCCCCAACCAAAGCTGCTCGCACATCCTTGGAAGGCAGCCACCGCCTTGAAAGCGCGCAGAATAACGTCAATGACACGCTGGCTGGCAATTGTGCTTCCGCAGATGGCGACAGATGGGGTGGGGTTGAGAATCGAGCCCTTGGGAACGCGAATGTCGATTGGCGAGAGGCATCCCTCATTTAATGGGATTTCGAGGTCAATGAGACAGCGGATGGTGTAAATGACAGCGGAGTGGGTAATGGAGATTGGGCAATTGATGTTGCTCCAGGTCTGTGCCTCAGTTCCTGCAAAGTCATAAACGGCCGATCCTGTCTCAGGATCAATTGTAATCTTCAATCTCAGTCGCGTCCCATTGTCAAAGGCATCTTCGGCCTGAAGACCGTTGGGGTGTTGCTTTGCTACCGTCTTCAGATACTCGCGAACAGCAACTTCAGCGTTTGCCTGGATTCCCCTCATGTACTTGTGCACAATGGGGAGAGTGAATTCGTCGCAAAGCTTTCGGAGAAGCGTGATACCGCGCTGGTTAGCGGATGTCTGAGCCTTGAGATCGGATATGTTGTCCTGGATTCGCCTTGTAGGGCTGCATCCGGGGAAGCTTCCCGCGCGGTTAAAAGCCTCGCGGACCTCGTCTTCGAGGAATTTGCCGCCGCTGACAATCTTCATCGACTTGACGTTGACGCCTTCTTCCCACAGCTCTGTCGAGTCTGGCATCATGGATGTGATTCCTTTGCCACCTGCGTGTCTGTCAGCTGAATATCCTAGGACGTGCAGATTGAGGAAAAAACTTACCAATATCTGTATGATGACCTCTACTGGCCGTATAAAAGGCAATCTTATCATCAACAAAGACGGGCGTCACGACTGTGATGTCCGGAAGATGGGTGCCACCCCACTCGGGATGGTTGGTCATGAGAACATCTCCTGGTTGTAGCTTTCCACGCCAATGCCTATGCTGGGATTGAATGGCGAACTGCATACTGCCAAGATGAATAGGAATGTGTGGGGCATTGGCCACAAGTTGACCGTCTGGCGAGAAAATGGCACAAGAAAAGTCCAATCTTTCTCTGATGCTCGTCGAGATTGATGTCCGTTGAAGCGTATTGCCCATTTGCTCAGCGATGGACATGAAACGGTGCGCAAATACAGAGAGCTGAATCGGGTTGGAAGCGTCGTCGCCGGTTTCCTGACTGACCGCGGCGTCGTTTACTTTCTCAATAACCACATGGTTGGTGAGTATGTAGGCGCGGAATCGAGGCTCAACAAGAATTGTTTGTGTCTTGTCAAGGATGAGCGCTGGGCCATCGATGGCGGTGCCCACAGGTGTATTGGCAAGCAAGTGAATGCTCGAATCCTTCCATCCATCATCCACGTAAATAGTTTGCTGCTTTGGCGCCTCAGATGCTCGTGGACTCTCCTTTACTTGGTTTAATTCTTCTGTCGGTGGAACGTTCTTGCTGGCAACGCCTGCATTGCCAACGCCTCGAACTTGGATTGAGTCAACTACAATTCTGCGTCCCAGGACGAAGGCGAATTCCCGCATGTGCTCCGATACGAAAGTGGCACCGTAATCTTCATCTGAGGGCTTGGAAATGACAAGGTTTGTGTCTGTGCCAAAGTATCGCAGGCTCAGAGACTCGTCAAATTGGAGCGATTCTTCGCTAGCGCCTTGCGCAACAAGTTCTTCTCGCACCGCCTGCTTCAAAACCTCAATTCGCTCACGAATTTTGGGCAAGTCTTCCATTTTGAAGTCTCCAGAATATGGCTGTGCAACTTCTTGCTGGAGCTGAGACTGTGAGATGCCGTAGGCAGAAAGAAGTGAGGACCATTTGTGAATCAGGATACGATTAATGCCCAATTTTTCGGCAATTGAGCAGGCATGTTCTATTCATATTAGCTTATACTGACCGAAAGGAGGAATGAAGTTGTACATACGACCACCAGCTCCTCCGAAGCTGACGAGATTGTGCTTTTCGGGGGCATAACCTCGGGCCTCTGCACCAAAGTTAGAAGAAATCCATAGCAATGAGGTGGTCTGCCTTACCGGTTGCGTTTCTGATTGGGCGGCTCATAGTTTCATTGGCAACGTTCAAGAAACCAAGGGCAACCTCCTCGGGGGTGAGACTTTGAGAGGTTTGGGCATTGAAGTCGTCTGTGATTTCACGGAACTTTTGCTTGACAACCTCGGTATCCAATGGCTCGCTGGCGTTCTTTCCAAAAATGGCAGGGAATGAAGCAAGATCTAGTCTTCCTAGGAAAAGGTTTGCATCTGTCACCGTCAATGGGCCGCCGTTTCGATAACTTGCAGGTCCTGGGAATGCACCGGCACTCTCGGGGCCGACAATCAAGAGGCCATTTCGGGCAAATAGAATGGAACCTCCGCCTGCAGCAACTGTCTGGATGTTCAACATGGGGACCGTAATCGTCCTACCAGCAATGCTCGTCTCAGAGAGATAGTCATACTTTCCATCAAAACGGCAAATATCGGTGCTGGTTCCGCCCATGTCAAAACCAATGAGAGCTGTGCCTTCTTTGTCATCGTAGCAAGACTTGGCGATGCCGACCACTCCTCCAGCGGGTCCGCTAAGAAGTGCCTCGTTACCGCTGAACTTTTGGGACTGCTTCAAACCACCATCTGAGCACATGAACTCGACTCTCCTTGGCAATTCTCTGAACCCTGACTCAAAATTCTCGACATAACGTCGAATCACAGGGTAAAGATAAGCCTCGGAGCAGGCCGAAGTGCTTCGTCGAAGGAATTTGATGGTTGGGCTGGTCTGGCTGGAAGTGGTAATGTATTTGAACCCAAGCTCTTTTGCGAGGGCTGCGACCTCATTTTCATGGTCTGGGTAAATGTATGAGTGCATAAAGGAGATGGCGACAGACTCGTATCCATCGTCGCGGAGCGATTGAAGCTGGGCTCGGACTTGTTCCGAGTCAATCTTCTTGAGAATGCGAACAATTTCTCCACTTTTGGTACGAAGCAGCTCTGGGTCTGTAATTTCGGCTTCCTTGTTCATAGGAAACGGGTTCAGATCATAGTCCTCGACCGTGATGCGCTCATCGACCTCGATCACGCGTTGGTGAAGGGCCTTGGCCTTTTCTACCTTGAGAGCAAAGATCTTGGGGCGGGTTTGGTCGCCAATGACGCAAACATCTCTGAATCCTATGCAATCGTGAGTTGATGTTCGGGAGCTGTGGGATGACGCATACCCTTGGTAGTAACGAAGGCAAACCTTTCGCCCTTGTGCTCAAGCAGGGCGTTTGTAGCGACTGTTGTGCCAATTCTGCAAGAAGCTAGGAGTGAGTTAGCGTATAAAATGTATAAAGCTGTGCCTGAAAGCCGGCCATACCAACTCGAGAAGCATCCAGCTTTTCCCCCGTAGGAATGTCACGAGCTTCAACTTGGCTTAAGACTCGCCGAATTGCCTCGGTCGGGGCATCAGCGTAGTTGCTTGGGTCCTCTGACAGCAACTTGAAGATAATATCCTCTTGGCCTTGCACGGTGGCAATTACATCACAAAAGGTTCCACCACGATCAATGGAGACGTTAATATCCGGAGTCGGCTTGATGCCCTCAGGCTGGTTCTCAGTGGAGACAGCCATTGTGATGGCGGTATGGTTGAACTCGCCCTAACATGAAAAGGACATGGCAGGGCATGAGCGCATAAATATATATCACGGCGGCAATGCAAATGTCCCGCTGACGTTTAACTCCGTTGGATGGTAACTAGGAAGAGATGGTCGAATTGCGTTGAGCATACATGTAAAAGTTTCCTATCAAGGAAGGTAGGCTAAGACACGATTGGAAGTTTTGACAGTGGTCGCAACATAGAGAGCCCGAGGGAACTGGTGGAAGCACGTCATCCTGGGGCCATGATAAGGCTGCCGGATACGCAGGATGCCAACTTCCCCTCATCCTGTACGTTCAACCACGGCCGAACACATGAGCGGTGGGCCATGGCCGAGAAGGGAAATACACGCTAAGAAAATTACTGGAAGGAGGAATTCTGCTCGTCTCCACAGCAGCTAATTCAACTTGTCGCGCCATCGTCGAGTCTCTGGCGCAATTGAGTGTTGCCAGTTTGTTCTACATATTTTTAGTATCTGAATAGTTGACGCTTATCGAGTCTTTGACATATTTATATGTGGTGTACTGTGGGAATATGGGCCGGTGTTAGATTCTCAGAGAAGAAGTCCCCTGTAGGCGGGCGCTCGTTCTTGTTAGGCAGGACCTTTAGCGGCCAGAGGAGGGGAGGATGGTGCACGATAACGGTGTGTACAGGTGGCAGCAGCATGCACTTGGAGGGGCTGCGGGGTCTCGTGGGCTATAATAAGGCATGGATCCCCTCCGTTCGCCAAGTGGGCCGCCCCTCCACACCACACTTTTTGTCACCTAAAATTTTTTCTGCGGAACAGGGCTGCGCCAGCGCCGGCTTATAAGAAAAATTTGCACACCACAACCTCAACAAACAATTAAGAGATTGAGCCCGGTTAGCTCAATCGGTAGAGCGTGAGACTCTTACGAGTACGCGATCTCAAGGTTGCGGGTTCGACCCCCGCATCGGGCTATTCCTATACAAACTATCTTTTTTTTGCACTCTCAGACTACGTGCTCTCTTTTTGCTGCCCGTCTTTGGCGCAAGTTAAGTTGCCAACAGGGCTGCCGGCTTTTCTTTTTCGCCATTCAACATTCGTAGAGGGTCAATTGGTATCAAGTAAGAGACATACAGGTCTGATGACCAAAAGTATGAGAGGCATTTGACCGCCTCGCCTTGAACTTATGGAGCTTACATGACTGTAATCAATCTTGTCGTTGTGTGATCAACCCCCTTTGCTCGCAAGGCAATGCCCAGCCTGATTGGCAATCCAACTTTGAATGAAGACAGAACAGTTCATTTTACTTGAAATTGTTGCCGACGACACCCATATATTCCATGAGAAATGTGAACAAGTTATCATCTCCTCGTAGTCACCGGAGGACTGGCTTGGCTCTGCTGCATTCTGCATGACCTTCGACAAGTGCCGTTTGGTTCCCCACGTCGAGCGCTGTCAGTCATGCAATTGCGTCAGATTCTTCTTCTGTAATTGGGCCGCGTTTAGTGGACCAACCCCCGATATCCGCTATAGAACCCGCCGGGTTGGGCTATCCCCACTCCTACCGTGTGCAGCTTGTTATCACGATGCTATCTCACTTGTCACTCTGCAACTGATTGTCAAATATTGTTGTGATTGAGTCGATGAATGCGCCCTGATTTCACGACCAGATATTTCTGATATATTTCTGTCTCGTGGGACCCTCAGCAGCTTCCGACTAGTGTCCATGATGGAGTCCCACATGAGCCGTTTCCGCGTCCCGCTCTCATCTAAGAAACCTTCAACACAGCCATCAACCCGGATCGCAGAACCAACTACCAGTCCAAGTCCTGATGCAACCAGACAATCTACTCGTACCAGATGGCGTCACGACAGGCCGCCAATTCAGTGCGCGGCTTGTGGCGGCACCAAATTACGACCTGCTTTGTCAGAGAGAGCAGCCTTGCAAGCACGGTTAACTTGGGTGGAGGACATAGTGAACAGGTCAGGATTATTAGGCGACGGTCATAATATCCAGCAATTCGCTACAGGGACTTATATCTCGAGCCTGACAAGCTCCTCATCACCAAGCTTGGCCCATCCAGCTGGGCAGTCCCTCACAAAACGAAATAGCGGCACGGTATCAACCGACAGAGATGACGATTTGTCCAACCAGGAATCACGGGACGTCCGAAATGATGGACCTCCGCCCAAAAGACAACGTCTTAGCATATCATCAGACCAAATCGGGTCAGAAGTCGCTCTCGTCACCACCGGAGCTCCGACCTCATCACACATCAAACCTGATGTCTACCCCTTGGTGGACGCCTACTTCCAAGATGTCAATCGAACCTACCCCTTTATTCACAGGGAAACCGTGTTAGCCACCTTACAAAAGAAGGGTGCGTCCATCTTCTCCTTCGATATACATGATGTCCACGCCACGACCGCGTACCTAGTCATCGCCATTGGATACGCTTCCCTTCAACGGGCAGAACAGGGCCAGCCCAACCCAAACCCAAACCCAAACCCGGTTTTCTCAGTACGCTACAAGGAAATACTTGCGGAGTATTTGACGCAAGAAACCGTTTCCGCGGTGGAAGTCCTGCTCCTCTTGTCCATTTACTCTCAATTCGATCCGAACGGATGCACCGCATGGCCCATCGTGGATATACTCGCACGGAAAGCCATCCGCCTTGGTTTAACTCGGCGCGACACGGCTGAAGAGGGATGCTTGCCAGAGGAAGCCGAGCGGCGGCGGCGGTTGTTCTGGAGCATATACGTATGGGACCGCATCGTCGCCGTGTCCACGGGCGTTCCCGCGGCCCTCAACGACATCAACATGGACATGCCCCTCCCGGGGATAACTGTTGACGAGTTTGCGTCTGCGAGCCGTTTAGAGTACACGTCGGTGCTGCAGGTGTCGCGCCAGATCATCCAGCTCCGGATCCTCGAGGACAAGGTCCTCCACGAGATCCACCTGCGCGACCGCAGGAACACGCGCAACCTCACGCAGGCCGACCGCCGCGGCATCGTCAGCGACCTGCGCACCGAGATCGAGAACTGGTACAGCAACGGGTGCCTGCTCAAGTCGACGGGGCCCGACGAGGCCATGGTGCACATCCGCATCTCGTGGCTGTCGGCGCGCTACTACAACCTCCTCCTGCTGCTCTACTACCCTTCGCACTTCAACCCGGCCGCGTCGCTCGTCTCCCGCGCCGAGCTCGTCTCGTTTGCCCAGAAGCACGTCCAGGCCACCGCGGTCCGCTGGCAGCAGCAGCACCTCCCGCTGAACCAGCTGACGCTGTGCCGCCTGTTCCCCGTGTGCATGATCTTCCTGCACTGCTTCCTGTCCCACGCCGCCGCTGCGGAGACCGGAGACTTCCCCGCCGGAGACGAGGTCTCCATCTGCGCCGACATCATGGCCGCGTTCCCCGAGAACTGGAAGCTGGCGCACAAGAGCGCCGCAGTCATGGGCCAGCTGGCGTCGCTGATCAAGACATCCGCTGCTTGCGACTCGGCGGCGCCCTTCTCCATGCCGTCCCCGCAGTCGCTGAGCGAGGCAGACAGGGCCTGGCTCTATGCCATAAAAGTAAACCTAACGGAACTTGCGCAGCAGATAATGGGAAAGGGCAGCACGTTTAGCCGCTGGGATTATATCGGGGAACGGGAAACAGAACTTTTACAGGCAAACTTGAGGCCAATCTCCATGGTGGGAATCGGCTCAAGTCCAAACACTGGAACTGATCAACTGGAGTTGCCCAATGGGGACATGTATGTATATCCTAACGGAATATCTATCTTAGACTTTTCTTGAATACCAGGTATTGGCTGCTTAAACGCCCATGCTCCCAGACACCTTTTGATAACGTCGAGACCACTCACCACCGATATAGGGGGAGGACCCAAATACACACAATTCATACAATCGACTTTTCGCCGCCTATGCCAGTTGAGCACCCTTCTTCTTCCTTGCCACTTCAGACTTCCAGGCATCTTCAAACAGGGTTGGTTTCTGGCGAAGTTTGTCAGGCTGAATGCCCAGCCGTCGCACCACCTGGAATGCACCAGTGCCGACCGTCATGGTTTGTCCCATGATGATACCCTCGCTGACTCCCTCAATCTTATCGCCCTTCATGCCTGCTGCCGCGGCGAACAAGTGGTCCGGGGTCTTTTCGAACGAAGCCAGATGCAACACACTGTCTCTCATCTTTGACAGACCGAATCGCGTGATGCCAAGAACTTCTCCCTTGAACGTCATCACATCGGCGAGAAGCTCCATATGTCTAAAGTCAATACCCATGTATCCCATGACTTCGTTGATTTCGTTTGCAATCGTTGTTCTGGCGGCCTCGATTCCGAGGACGTCATTGCATTCCATCACACTGTTGGACCTAGCTTTTGTACCGATCACACCTTCCGTCGTCATGCATGCCCGAAGACCGTAACCTTCCACCAGAACCCGGTGGGTGTTCTCCTCGGATGTCTCAATGAGAGCACGAGTGGCCTCGGGGTAGCCGGAAATTGGCACTGTTGGAAGGACTCGGTGGAGGAAGTTGGCCCGGAGCAGGAGATCACCAGATTCTTCAGCAGCCTTCTTCGTCGACCTGCTGGTGGTGGTCTCAGTGATATCTCTCACGCGGACAACAATTTGGTCTCCGTTGATCTCAATGTCCTGTGGCTGGATTTTAAACTTCTTCTGCATGCAGATAGCCTGGGCAATGTCCGTGAGAGTAATGCCCAGATGCATATTAGCTAGAGCATTTGTGTCGATTTGCAACACAACGTTACTGTGTTGCATACGCCACTCATCCTCGACAAAGCTGAGAACATCTGAAATGTACGCCTTTTCGATACGAGCCTTGACAACCTTGGCAGCTTCAATCTGCTCATTATTGAGCAATGGGCAAGTGATAACAGGGGTACTGATCAGCTTGGATGCGTTGATAATCTCCTTGATACGAGGCACACCCTGCGTAATACTCATACCAGCGACACCAGCAAAATGGAAAGTCTTGAGGGTCATTTGAGTTCCAGGCTCACCAATGGATTGAGCTCCGATAGCTCCCACCGAGTGGCCAGGTTCCACATGAGCCTTCTTATACTTTTCAAGAGTGTATCGGATAAAAAGCCTCAAAGTTGTTGCTGACGCCTTGGCTGTTCGGTCCGCGTGGTCTTGGGCAATCGACTTCTCCAGGTTATCTCCTTCAACACCAGCAAGTTTTCGGATCTTCTCCATTCGATCAGCCAGACCGTAAACATAGTCTTCAATCTCCTTCAGGAACTTTCGCGCGCCCTCGTGCTCGTCAATTGAATAATCGCTCTTGTCCTCATAGTCGATCGATTCGCCGTGCACCAAACCCTTACGTGGGAACTTCGTGCGCTCAGTGTCAAGCATGGAGTCACAGAAAGCCCTCACTTCATTTGGAGTCAGAGAAGGCTCTTCGTTGTCCCAAGTAAGATTCTCGGCATGCGTCCATGTTCGCTGGAAGTTGACCGGACCACTGGAGCCTTCCATGTCCAAGGGATCAAGGTTGTCGGCACCGTACTGGAACTGAACGACTGTGCCACCGGAAGTTCGGACTGTGTAGTCATACTGGGTGGATAGATCCTCCAAAGATTTCATCAGTCTTCGCGACATGTAGCCAGTCTCGGCAGTCTTGACAGCTGTATCGACCAGACCTTCTCGACCAGAGATGGCGTGGAACAAGAACTCGGTGGGGAAAAGACCTGTGTAGAAACTGTTCTTCACGAAACCCTTCGAAGGGGGTTGACGCGCGTTCTTGTGGAAGTGTGGCAGACTTCGGTCCTGGAATCCATCAGGAACTCGCTGGCCACCGATAATCTGCTGTCCGACCAGGGCAACCATCTGAGCGACGTTAATATCCGAACCCTTCGAACCGGATCGGGCCATGATGAGCGGTGCATTGTTTCGGCTAAGTGTGTCTACACAGTATTCACCGGCCTGCTGTCGGACTTTACTGAGAATACCAGAGATGGAGTTTTCTAAAGTCTGTTCCATATTGCATCCTGGGGCCTTTTCGAGCTTGCCTTGCTTGAACTTTTCAATCAAGTCATCACACTTTCGATACGCAGTTGCGACCAGATTCTCCTTTTCAGCAGTCAAAGCCTCAGATGGGAAGACATCACCCACACCAATGGAGAAGCCTCGGTTGGTGAGACACCTGGCGCACAGTCTAGCCAGCCGGTTCATGACTTTGACGGTTTCGTCAGGACCGAAATCACGTAGGAGGACATAGAAAACCGAATCCTTCTTTCCTGCTCCGACGGTGCTCTTGTCCATCAAACCACACATAACCTCGGAATTTCGAATAACGAGCCAAGCATCCTCAGCGCTCATGTCAGGATATACACCTGCTCGGGATTTGTACGTCTTGCATTTGGCGTCTAGGTTGATCTTGACTGGTGACTTCTTGTTTGGTCGAATCATAATGGTGAACAGTTGCTTGCCTGTCCATAGCGCCTTTGGTGCAATAATGGCTGGTGGCGGAAGGTCCAGGGGAACGTCAACCTCCAACATGTGCATGCACAGATAGGTGAACGTCTTGCGATCAAAGAACTTATCCTTGCTACTAAACAGGTATGCAGCTGTGATGAAATCCTGGGTTGCTGCAATAATAGGCTCACCGTTCTTCGGGGTCGAAAGGTTGTGTTTCACTCCCATCAGATTAATAGCTTCGGCACGGGCTTCCTCGGTCTGCGGAACATGTAGGTTCATCTCATCTCCGTCGAAATCAGCATTGTAAGGGTTGCACACACATTCGTTGAGTCGGAATGTTCTCCACGGTCGAACCTTGGCAAGATGGCTCATAATACTGAGTCTATGCAGAGAAGGCTGACGGTTAAAGAGCACAATGTCACCATCCTCAAGGTGGCGCTCAACAATATCTCCAAATTGAAGGTCGCGGGCAATCATCTCCCTGTTACCAAACTTGAGATCTTGCTTGTATTCGCCATCATCCTTTTTGACAATGAGTGTGTTGGCGCCAGGCCATACTTTGGGGCCATTTCTGATGCACTGACGCAGCTTCTCGATATTATGTCGCTGGGCTCTTTCTGGGTAAGTGAGGTTCTTGGCAACAAGCTGAGGAACAGCAACTTGATCGACACCCAAATTAGGATCGGGGGAAATGACAGTACGACCAGAGAAGTCCACACGCTTTCCGGAAAGGTTACCACGGAATCGACCTTGTTTGCCCTTGAGACGTTGACAAAATCCTCTTGTGCTCTTTCCAAAACCCGGTTGCTGGAGGCCGGGGACGTCGCTGTTGACATACATCGCAATTTGAGTCTGAAGATATTCCCATTGTTCCATAATCGTCTGGATTGAAGAACCCTTCTGTAAAGCTGAGCGAATCATGCCGCTAACCCATACAATATCGGCGAGTTTTGTTGTGATGTCATCTTCGTTGCTAGCATTATCCTGTGCAATTGAAGGTCGGATGCATACTGGCGGGGCCGGGACGAACTGCCAAATGAACATTTCAGGTCTTCCCTCGGCAGGGTCCAGCCCAAGAAGTTCGCAGTCTGAGGGGCTGATGGTCTTGAAGAGGTTGAGAACGCGCAATGGGTTCAAGTCTTCCATGGCTTTGCGCAGATGCTTGTTGAGCTCGGGGTTTTCACGGCTAGCCTCGATAAAGGATGCATCGAACTTGACTTTGCTCTCGGGTGGTACCTTCTTGGCGGATGTGGACTTGTTGTAGAAGGAAAATTTATCGTGGACGAGTTTAAGAACGCCAATCTTGCGAATTTGGCCGTTGACAGCGCCACAGTATTGACAATGCCTCACCTTTCGACATTGTTCGTTGATCCTCTTGCAAATCTGGGTGCGGCGCAAATTATCTAAATGTGGTCGTCGAAGTTCTTTCAGGTAACTCTGTCGATCTGGCTCCTCAAGTAGGACATGGCCGCAGTCCTGTCAACCACGTTAGACCACTTGCAGACCCACACAAGGAGCCACGCGGCAGCACATACCTTGCAGATTTCTTGCAAAATAGACATGATGAAGCGCAAGTATCCGACGTGAAAGGCTGGCAGCGGAAGCCTGACATAACCGAAATGACCGTGGCAATTCTTTAGCGGTTCCTGGCAGGTGGCACAAGGAGCCATCTTGCTGGAGGTACCCTTGAAGAGGTTGTGCATTAGTACTCCAGAAGCTCGCTTTAAATGGGGGCCAATAGGAATAGCTCACCAGCTGTGAATCGAGAGGTCCATTGGCGTAGGGAGCGCGGTTATTCTCGATATTGTAGAGTAGTCGGTTGGAAACCTCCACAACGGCCTGGTTCGCGATATCTTGGTTTGACCTGAGCAGCAAGAGAAAAAAAAAAGCAGTTAGTGGACCTACACGGCGCGATGCGATGCGATTGCGAGTGAGAGGTTGAGCGCTTACTGGATGCCAAATTTGATACCGCGGAAGCGTTTCGGCAGCTTGTCGACAAGCTGCTGCTTGACGGGACTATCAGTTGAATCTATCATGGCTACCTGCGTCGCAAATCTCGATGGGAGAGGAAGGCGGGGCAACAAGGCCCAAGAAGAGATTCAATGAGGCTGGCAGTCCAGCAGCAAGAAACCGATGGCCGGAGCGCAATTCGAAAAGGTGAGTCAAACGGAATGAGTCTCTCGCAAAGTTCCGCGAAATTTTGCAGGCCTAGGCGCATCTGCGTCGTGCCCCGCCATCCTAATTCACAATCGCCGAGCTCCACGGCCACTTTTGGGCGGTCTAGGGCGGCAGGAATCGCTTGCAGAATGCTCCGGCGCGGAAAATCCTGAGACCGAAGGCATCCAACCATCCAGCCCCCGCTAGCCCACCAGCTCGCTGAGATGGCATGGATACTTTGGCCTCCCTTGCATTCTGTGCTATACATAGCATGCCATGCCTGCCAACAGCCCGATTGAACCGCCCCCCCAAAACCAGCCCATGTGCTGAGCTGTCGATCTGCCAGATGATCAAAAGAACTCAATTCCCTCAAATGGGGATATCCTTTACATAGGGATGTCCTTCACATGGGGATGTCCCTCACATGGAGATGTCCCTCACATGGCAATATACACAATGACATATCTATCGCTCCATGTGAACTGAGACTGTCCCTTGCCGGTGTGATGTAGCTATTCACCGAAGCTACCACCCGCACACCTGGGGCCGAGGGACAACAGATGAGACGTGCGGCGACAAGAAATCAGGAACAGACACGCAAGCTCAGGTGGCTGTCTTGTTTTTCTGCACCTGTACTCACACGCCAGGTCAGGGATACGAAGGTGGGAGGAGGCGGGTTGGTGGGGTACTTATCAATGGGTAGGGAAACCTGGAGTTGTGCTGCAGCACCGCACATGACATCAGCCCAGTCAGTGCTCGTGCTCTTTAGCCATCGCCCCATCAACGGTCTGCCGGTCCGTCCCCAGTCCTGGACAGCCGCCGATTCCCCAACCAACAGCCTCTCGCTCTCGGAACGGCAGCATGGAGCTAATTTTTTTTGGCGTCGGCCGGTTGGGGCCCCGACCTCAGATGCGCTGCAAGCGAAGAAGCAAAAAAAAACAGAGACGCGTAAAGACACGGAATCCCATCAGGTCGATCAGGTACATGCTCCCTACTTTGGAGGGCCGATCGGGATGTCACTTCCTGCCCCCAGCACTCCGAGTCAAGCCGGACGAATTGAGAAGCGACATCGCCAGATCCCTGTTTGTCCAAGACCCAGGCTCCATGGAAAACGGCTGGGATCCATGACGTGGGCATCTCGCCCGCCTCGCGGCTCTCACCATTGGGCGCCCACACTACGTATGCAGGCCTACACACTTGCAGGGCAAAGCCACTTTCTTGGTAGCTTAGGTTCCATGTCCCTCCTGCGGCCGTCCCTCTTTGGGAGGCGGTAAGGGATTGCCAACCCGGCTGCAGCCTCTAACTACTTGTTTGCTTCCCATCCTGTTTTTTCTGCCCTGGGGTTTCCGTCATAGCTCCCGCGCTCCTACATCAATCGGTCCCTCAACTCTCTACTCACCAGCCAGATCCATTGAGCTGCAAACAGTGATCAAATATCTCCCCGACGACTTTATTCAGTTTCCACCCTTCAGCTATAACATCGATTGTCTTCCTGCATGACAGCCGAGCATCGCCTTGCAGTCGCTCTCGCTTAGCGAATGTATTCGTCTTAAACCAAGCCTCCAACGCTAGCCAGAGCGCACAAAAAACCAAGATGGATCGACAACCAGCACTTACAAGCCCCAAAAGTCCCACCAAAGCTCAGAATCCAAAACCTGCAAGAAGAAAACTTCAAAAATGCGATCCCAAGCTCAAGGCGTCCAAGGCCAAGCGTGGATCTGCCGACTCTACATCCAGTCGCAAAACCGATGCATCGACGCCTCTGCCATCACCTCGTCCAGTCCAGAACGGCGCCCCAGATTTAAGTGATTCGAAATGGAACCATTACCTACGGCCAAAAACGGTCGTCAGCCCAGCATCTCCCGAGCCAGAACCCAGGCCAATGTTCAAAGCACCCAAACCGCAAATACAGCGTACCATTCCTGAGTTCTCTCACCTTACCATTCATGACCCATCTGCCCGGCCATCACTTGACAGCAGCTCAATGCCATCTCCAGCATCCAGCGCATCCACTAGCTCCACCATGCGACGACAGGCGAAGACTCCTGTTTTTAGAATTGGGCAAATAGAAGAGAAGCCTTGGTACGGAAGAGACTTGGAAACCGCAGAGAAAACTTCAAGCGTTGATTTGATCGCCGAGCAGTATCATGCGCTCCTCGAATCAAGAGATGCTGCAGAAGCAGAATCTATCTACGAGAATTCTCAAACACAGACGGAACCATGGCAAAACATTCTCGACATGCGATTCAGTTCCATGCTAGGGGCCTCGCAGGCAAAACCCGAACCAGCTTCTCGACCTTATTTGGAGCCTCTCAAGCTCAGCCCGGCTGTTGAAACAAGCTTCTACCATGAAGATAATGAGAGTTATTATCAGGAGGAAGAGATGATGGGCTTCGAAGAGGATGTCATTTACTTCAAACCAATCTCGTTTTCCAACGAGCCATCGCCCGAGCCCTCGATAAGGCTGTCTGGGCAATATTCAGATTTGCCGACGACGAAACGCCCAGACTCCAAGGATAATCTTAGCCTACAGATATGTCTCGAGCTGCTCACGCGAGAACTTGGAACCGCCATGGCGGACAGGCCACTACGAAGCGGCCCCAGCAATGCCGCGCTTCAGATTTGGGTCATGATTGAAGCCTACGAACGACTACGAGACCAGGTTATGAGAATGGGAATGGGGAACCCCGAGATTGAGAAGGTCGGCCACATGTTTGATTCATGGCTGGGTGCATTATACGCCATCCATCGGTCCATGACGGATGGCGCAGTGCCCAAAGAGAGCGAATACCTTGGATTGGAGGAAGAAGTGGACTGAGATTGAAAGACGGATGTTTATTTACATTTAGCGAACTTACCGCGGGGCAACCCATCACGATTTATTAACGGATAGCGGATTTGGCGTTTGGTAACGTGTCGGCAGACGCGCAAGGGATTGGGCGATGCAAATGTCATCGTGTATCATAGAAGCAGGCTTTGTTCCAAGCCGCGAATAAAATATTGTTAATCAAGTACGCGCGGGTGGCCTCCTGGGTGGCAGGGTTCATGTGATGAGCAACAAGCATCAGCATGCTGGTATTGGGCAACTGGTGAGCCACACTCGTCAGAATCCCCGCACCGGGGAGGTCTCGCAGAGATCAACAACGCACGTGAGTTGGCAGAGGTAGGACTCGGAGTCCTAGTGAGTTACGCGAGTGCTCGGGTCGCTGAGGGGATTTCGCGCGGTTCTGGGCAGGGAAACCATGTTTTCGGCAAGAACCGATGATGCCACGAACGAAGAGGTGATGTTGACTCAAAGTGATGGGGCCGTGCCGAATTGGGCAACACTGGGCCTTTGGTGGATTAGAGCACTGGTGCGTGCACCGCAGGGTGGATGTGCCCAAGACCCCGCTAAGAGCTTCCCTGCACTGCATCATGGCATGGCCCAAAAGTTCACGCTCTCAACCATGACTCCCACGACGTGTCTGCCGTAGATCCAGCGCCAACACCGCTGTAACCCAACCCTTGCAAAGGAATCAGGTTCAATTCCACCATTCAGTCAAGCATCTCCATCATGGACGACGATTATGGCGCCGACGACGACCTTTTGGCCGCCATGGCCGCTGTCGAGCAGACTCCCGCCGTGCGCGCCCGAGTGCAGCAGCCGACACCGCAAAAGATTCAACAGCCAACTCCCCAGCGCCTCGATAAGGCGCCTCCTTCAAACTCATCGGGCAGCAAGATTGTTCAACCGACGCCCCAGGCCCTACCGCAGAAGGGATCCGGGTCAGGGTCGGGGTCGACGATTCTTGTGTCGCCGCGCCAGCGAGGAAACCCGGTGCTGACAAGCATCCGAACGACACCCTGGGAATACAGTGACATCCCAGCAGACTATGTTCTCGGGCTGGGCACATGTGCTCTGTTTCTCAGGTAGGCTGGCGCGCCAACGCCTGGAGCATCGCGATATTGGAACCAGACGGCGCTGACTCTGCTCTCGATAGTCTCAAGTACCACCGCCTTCACCCCGAATACATTTACACGCGCATTCGGAATCTACAGGGCAAATATAACCTGCGCCTCGTCCTCACCATGGTCGATATTCCAAACCACGAAACCTCCATCAAGGAGCTCTCCCACACGTCCCTCATCAACAATGTAACGGTGATCCTATGCTGGTCTGCAGCCGAGGCCGCCCGATACCTAGAGCTGTACAAAAGCTACGAGCATGCCAGCTTTGGTGCCATCCGCGGACAGCAGCCCTCCAACTACGGCGAGAGGCTGGTCGAGTTTGTCACGGTACCACGCAGCCTCAACAAGTCGGACGCCGTCGCCATTGTGAGCAACTTTGGCAGCTTGAAGAATGCCATCAACGCCGATGCTGAGCAACTCAGCATGCTGAATGGATGGGGTGGTGTCAAGGTGAAAAGGTGGACATCGGCCGTGGGGGAACCGTTCCGAGTAAGCAAGGCCGGCAAGAAAACAGCAAAGCCATCCAGCAGCACTGCGGCTCTAGATAAAGCGAGACCGATATCGCAGGTACCGCTTAGAGACATGCCACCCACCAGTCAGTCATCCCGAGGTCTGCCAGCATCAGAGACGCCGCCGGTGGCTGCTTCAAGCGCATCTGCGGGCGGACAGTTTCAGTTTATGGACAACACAGATGACGAGGACGACGAGGAGGCCATGCTTGCGGCAGCAATCGAAGAGTCAAAGAAAACGGCAGAGGCAGAGGCAGCGAAAAAGGCCAGTCAAACCTCCAAGGATGGCGAGTTAAGTGAAGGAGTTGCTGCGGCTTTGGCAAGACTTCGAAACAATGCCGGATGAGAATGCCGAGTGATTGAGATTGAGGTACTACCTTTTCTCATTCCTTCATCCAACATCCATGTCAGGTTTTCGTCTGCCCTCATGTTGCCAAGAATACGCGCAAAAGTACCAAGACGGAGCCCTCTCCACCCTTCTCCGCCAAGTAGCCGCGTCTTTTATTCCCGATGCAATAGCAAAGCGTTGCTATTCACCAGGGACAAGGATGTCGGCTCAGAATGGCTGACGAATTCGATGAACAAAAAGTCCCGCACTTGTCGCACTGGCGCTGGCCAGTTAAGACGGTTCAGGGTCATAGCATCAACCCCAGTGCATGGCAATTACACTTCCCCTCCATCTTCTCGGCATACAATGTGCCGAATCTTCCATCGGGCTAATAGTGTGTCAATTGCCGTGCATTTATAACCAATAAGTAATTGAGTCCTCAGAAGGCCTAGTTCGATAGACTATTTCCACACACATTAAGGCCAGGTTTCCCCGAATAGGTCACAATCAACGATTGGCCGAAGGCGGAAACAATTTAGAAGTAGATATAAATGTGCTTCCCAATACGGGAGTCATTATAAGCCTAGAACATTTGGTATTTGTCGTATTGTTTGATGTTATTCGCGTCCTCATATCACATACCCTGTACCCAATCAATGACCTTGAATCAAATCTAACAACGCTGTGCAATAAGCCATTCAACAACCCCTTATAAAGTGCAAATTAATGTTGTATTATTTATTTTAGCTGTCAAACATCATTCGAAATATGATTGTCGGGTACATTTTCCACTCTGGTGCATATTGCCTGAAACGACTTTTTTTCCACACATCTCAAGCAAGTCATGAAATCTAGTGCATATATATAGGACGACTTTGCCCTCCTGCGCAGACCATCAGGTAACAGTTTTTAAACACTGCCATGGCTGGTATTTTCCCCCGGTAAGTATTTTCCCCAAAGCAATCCCCAAAGAGCTGTCCATCGAGATTACTTGCGCAGCATGTTCTGTGGGCTGCTTGTTGAGCACTGGCACTTGGGAGCAATGGCACGAACGGCAAGAGCTCACGAGGGATGGAATAAAACCGTGCCAGCTTACCTTTGACCTGACACATCACCAGCCGACTCTTTGATGAGCGCTCGAATCAGCAGCTTTACTGAGTCACGCGTTGCCCTTGGTACACGGATTGCAGTTGTCGATTGCCCCCATTGTATTCATAAACGATACTGATTTAGAGACGAGTACCCTTTCGCATTAAAATCATGAGTTGAGAAAACCACCCGCATTATACGCCGCATGACCCCGTCCTATCCGCCACTGTTGTCATGCTTTATAGTCCCATTCGTCTTTTCCTCGCTTAGGAACCGCCGTCGCGCTTGGCATATTCCTCCTCCATGGCCTCCTCGTACAGGCGATCAGCCTCCAGCTCCTCCTCCGTCTTGGGCCGCGTCACTCCAGCGCCGGTGTTTGCGCCGGCTCCGGTAGCCACAGCGCCTCTGGCAGCGGGGGTGTTGGTCTGGGCCTGCTGCTGCTCCTGCTGGTTCTGGTCCTGGTCGGACGAGTAGGCGGGGCGACCCATGATTGTTATTGGAAAAAAAATGCGGTAGAGGGAATTAATTTGGATAGGTGATTGACGGCGAGTGAGTTGGAGCTAGAGAGAGAGAGATGGTTGGGGTCAAGTTTTCCGCGAAGGCAGTGGTTGCTTCAAAGCCGTCTTATACCGCAGGTGTGGCGAGTGCGGTACGTCACTGCCCTCCCCTCCCCCACCAATTGTGGCTGAAGCTTGGGGTCTGTCGAGCTTGTGACATGAAACACCAACGCCACTGCCAGGCTGAAGAAAAAAGCTGCGAGGGTCTCGAGAGCAGCCGGGACCCACGATGATGCAAGGGGTGATTGCCCAGGGAAAATAAGAATGTGATTTAGCCGCTTGAATAGCCCCAGTTGCGCCTTGATTTGAGACATAGCATGCCGCTATTGCCTGACTCTGGCCTCACTCTACGTAATCACACGTCAGCAACACATAAAAGCAACCGATAGATGCGAGTGCTTACCTTGTCGTTTAATTCTGACAGTAGACGTAGAGACGGGCCTTGGCATCTGACATGGCTGTTTGCTTTAAAGGGGGGAACATTCTCCCTCGTCTTATTTCATCTCTTTAATCTAAATTTGACTACAGTGGTCAATCTCAAGAGAGCCAACATTGTACAACTAGAATAAAAAAACCCGAAACGACCTGGCCAGCTCCAAGACCACGGGCTCCCTTCAATAAAAGCAAAAAAAAGAACAAAATATTCCTTAGCATACAACAAAAGGGTATTTTACAATGGATTCCGTGTTTTTCAATCAATCGCGCTCATTATCCACTCCCCGGCGGTTAGGACCTCGGGTCGGTGCCCAAGACCTTTTTTAAAATTCCCGACTCTCACCAATCTCGCACACGTCGAAAACACCCTCCTCTTCGATACCCTTGCGGCTGAGAGCCTTCTTTAGCAGCTTCGGGGGCTCGAGCACCTCCTCGAGTGTCAGTGCCCAGGTGCCCCAGTGGATGCCCATGGCGCGCTTGCATTGTGTGTCCTGGAAGATCTCGACCGAGTCGAAGGGGTTGGCGTGCATTGGCGAAAACGCAACACGAGGCGAGTAGGCTCCGATGGGAATCAGACCAAGATCAAAAGGACCGCGAAGCTCACCGATCTGCTTGAACTGGGGGCATCGAGGGAGGTGGTCGTATTCAGGGCCATAGTCGTCCTCGGCAGGGGGAAGGTATGGAACCCCGCGGTATCCTGTGTCGCCGCCGAACCAAACGGATTTCTCCTCTGAGCGAACAGCCCAAGAGCACCAGAGAGTGGTGTCTTTGTCGAAGAGGGTTCGGGCTGAGGTGTGCTGGCAGGGCAAGCATGAGACGCGGGCGGAGATATGGCGCTCCTTATCGCCCTCCTTTACAGTGACTGTCAGGTCGGCATCCTCCCACCAGTCCAGCTCGGTGACGTGGTTGATGCCGCTCTTGCGGAACCACGTTTCCAGACCCAGACCGACAAAGAACTGCGCCTCAGGGTGGTACTTCTGCACTTCGAGGATGGAGCTGTGCGAGAGGTGGTCGTAGTGGCTGTGGCTGATTACGACGGCATCGACAACGGGGATGTCCTTGATCTCGCAGGGTCGGGGCGTGTATCGCTTAGGGCCCATGAAGGTGAAGGGGGAGCAGCGGTCCTCAAAGACGGGGTCGAAGAGCACGCGCAAGCCTGAGGGGTACTCGACATAGTAGCAGGCGTGGCCGAGCCAAGTGGCGCGGAGCTTGTCTGACGCGTCACGGTCGGGGAGCCATTGTGGTTTGACAACAGGAACCGTGGGAGGCTTGGTTTCGGGCTGCTTGAGCTCACCCGTGAGGGTCGGCCTGACCAAGCAAAAAGGTTAGCGAAGGTGCCATGATGGGTGGATTGGAATGGTGGCGGCTTACCAGACCACTCGTCGCAGGACGGTGCCAAAGTTGACACTGTGCGACCACGAGGGATACGGGTTCTTGAAGCCGACAACGGTGCCACGTTTGACCAAGTGGTGAGGGTTGGAGGTGGCCTCGTCGGGGAGCGCAGAGCGGCCGGGGATTTTGGACACGGCTGTGGCGACGGAGATGGTCGAAGTGGATGCCGCCGTGATGGGTTCAGATGCTTCAGTTTCCACGGGCACCTTGCCTGGGCTGTGAAGAGGGGCGTCTACCGAGGCGGCCGACGAAGTGTCGACCGAGGCGGGAACATCAACAGAGGCTGTCTTGCTGGTGTCGTTGGCTGGAGTCGTGGCCGGAGGAATGGTTGGAGAGTGGTCCGCGCCAGTGGTCGGAGCGTCAGGCGCTGGGGTCGTCATGATGCGGAGCGGATGTGAGGGTTGGGGGCCAGAGACGACGAGATAGAGGACGAGCGAATCGTCTCATGCGATGGAGATGAAGAAACTAGGAGAGGATAGTGTTGCTCGGCAGCGTCTATCGTACGAGCAGAGATGGGCCGGAGGAAAGAAAAAAGAAAGAGAAGACAAAACCGAGGATGAAGGTGAAGAGAGATGGGAAGATGGCGTATCAGGAAAGAGAGAGGGGGAACTAGAGGGGTGGGAAGAAAAAGGGCTGTTTTCCCAAAGAAACTAAACGGTTGTGGTTAATGGGCTTGGGCTTTGGCTTGGGACGAGATGGGATGGCATGAGATGGCATGGGGGATGGATGGTATGGGACGACGAGGCTTTCTTTTCACTCGCGACTCGGCGCACGCCAGCGAAAGCCCGAAATGGAGCTGGCACCAGCCAACACAACTGGGCACAAAGAAACAAGAATAAAAGCGACCCCGGCACTGCGAGCCGCACAACTCCGCAGTCCGCAGTCCGCAGTGCCAATGCAAGGTCGTAAGTAAACGACCCCGACCTACGTAATGGCTCCCTATGCAGCAATGACCGGCTGACAAGACATCTAGAACGGATACACGATCAACTTTACTGACGAGCTGCGATCAGGGTCCTGGGCAGGCCGAGAACAAACTTTTCCTTGCCCCTTCATATGCCCTTTTTGGCATCTTTTTTGATTCCGATCATCTGAAGCCAATCGCCATGGACCCTGGGCACATGGGATTGTACAAAAAGATCCCCTGCTCTGGACCACCGTCACAGAGCCCCACCGAAGCTACCATCCCATCCTTCGTCAACTCCGAATGCACCTCTAGCGGACTTAGGCGGCCACTAACACCTACGCCCGGCGTGGACGCCGCCCCAAGCCCTCGGACCTGGTGCCCCTCTCTCGAAGCCTCCACTCCCGGTCCATCCGCTGTAGCAGGTACACCACACTATCTCATTCGTCCCTCTCTGCAGGTCTCTCGCACAGAGAGTAGCGAGTCCGAAGAGGGGGGGGGAGGGAAACGGAGGAACAAAAGGACCAGGACCGGGTCTTGTGCTACGCCTTGTGTAGGGAAAAAGATACGGATGATGCGCGGATCGGAAAACGGGATCTATCCGACTCCGACGTGTCTATGAACTAACCACTATGAAAGCTGAGTCAGCCTTCGTTCACTAGTGTGGTCGAGAGCAGATTGATAGAGAGGGAGTGAGAGAGCTCCGCCTGTCTTGTTTCCGGTGGCTTTTTGCGTGCGCGGGCCATCCAAAGGGAGCTTGGGCCGAGACACGACGAACCAGTCGAGAACTATTCTGCTTCCATTTGTGTTTCGTTTCTGACACACCAAACGTCTTTTTTTGCTCTTTGCTTTTTTTTCTTTTTTCTTTTTCCCCTTTGGTTTTCCTGCATCAGAAACTGGAACGAGGAGAGGTCGAGAAGCAGACAACAACACTGAACCGGGATGTGGACATGGCCCCCTTCCAACACCCCCGCTCAGCTTGACTCGTATCACCCGTGCTCCCTGTTAAATAGTCGCTCCCCATCCTAACGCACCATGCCCGCTGCGACGCCCACTTCAGTTGGAGCTCGAAGAGGTGAAAGCGGGAGCGTTTCCAGCGCCACAAACCCGACAGAAATGGGAACAATGCGACAACCAGCTTCAACAGACCAACTAACCGAAAAGCAAATACCACATGCGCACTTTTGCCATGACATCCCCGATGCCAATGCCGTCTATTCCCCCCTTCGCCTAGAGACATATCCCAGCAAAACACATGGCATCGCACCAGCCCGAACACTGACGCCTCCCCGGAAAGCCACCGCCGGCCTGCCACTGTCACTGTCTGCCACGCGAGAGCCTGGGCCCCCTGGGGGCGTTGACGGTTCCCCCGGCGCGCGTTCCCCGTCCGCGCCTGGCCCTGCTTTTTTCTCCGCAACCCGTCTAGCCCGGCCTTGCGTGCCACTTGTTCCGGAAAAGCTGCCCATGTACCTTGTGCCCGTGGTCCAGGGACGCGGTTCTCTATAACCAATTCCTTCGCCCGCCCGCCCAAGCCCCAAGGACCCCTTGCACCGGCGCCCGCAGCAGGGTCCCAAAGCGCTGCGCTATGTACCCAGGCCCGGTGGCGTGGGACCCTGGGAAGGGGGCGTTGTTCCGCTGGAAGCAGGAGGGGAGAGGGTCGTGGTCGAGAGGGCCACCTAATAGACTTCTTCTTCCTCCCACAGGGCGCATCCGTGCGCTTTTGCTTCGCCTCAACCGAACCTCTTGCACCCAGCCAGAGAGATGGCATGCCATTGGGGGCACCATTTGGATGCAGCCTGTGCGGTAGCCCTGGTCTCGAACGCCGTCGTCTGCTTCCCCAACAGGCAATTGCCAAGATGAAGCCCCTGATCAGTTGGGTCAAGCACAATTGTTCCTGCGCCAGCTTTGACTTACATGCACACACATGCATAACATATTGCAATTCCCACATGCACTCCCAGTGGGTGGTCTGTCATCTCTCAACATTTTGTTGTTCAAAAACTCAAGGTATCTTCTGGCACTGGTATCTAGCTTAACCACAAAACATGATGATATCTCGTCGTAAAAAATATATGCCAACACTCCCATAGACAAAATCCACAAAGCCAAGAACAGTCTAAAAATGGGGGTTGGTCCAGCCCACAAGACAACGCTCAACCGTAACGCCTCAACCAACCAAAGACCCTCCGTAAACACATATCTTCATAAGTCGTTCATCAGAGTCTCCAATTAGATGTCAACCGGTCGCGTGTCTTCTCCCATGTCTCCGCTGCCCAGCTCCTTCTCCATCTCCTCCGTCACGAATCCTTCGTACTCGTCCATGTTCTTCTGGACATGGAGCTTGAACTTGATGACATCGTGCAGCATCCGGTCAATTTCGGTATGCAGTTCTTCGCGTAGCGAATTGGCTCGTAAAACGAGTTGTTCATATCTAAATTTTTGTTAGCAAGGGCTTCGCGGATTTGACGGAATAGCCAACACTTACTCAATATTTGTGTGAATCTCGCGCTGCTCCAGAAGCTGCACAGACTCGGACAGGCCTGTTCGCAACCGAGCCAAGTCCTTTTCCATCTTCTCAATCTGCGCATCTGAAGCCAGTTTCTGCTGCGTCGTCGTCTCTTTGGTCGCTTCATACTCCTCCTCAGCAGCTCGTACGCGATGGTGCAGCGCCTCCACGTCGTTGCGTCGGTTCTCGATCGCCTCTTTGAAATCAGCCATGAGATCTTGGTTTGAGATTAAATCTTCCATGGTTGTGCTTCGTCGTTCTGAAATCTCCTTGCGCAAGTCGATGAGTCTCTTTCGAATTTGGCCCCGAAGGTCAAGGTTGAGCACATGACCCGCCTGGTAACCAGTCGTCGCGTTGACGAGCAACCGGTCCGCTGTTGATGACGCCGCACCAGATTCCTTGAAGTTTGTCGCTGTGAAATCCGGGTCGCCTTCGCCAACCATGAGGTGGAGCTCAAAGTCTGTCCCCTTGGCGTTGGCTGCCGTTGATGGGATGAGCGCAGTCTGGTACGCCGCTGTGTTGTACTGATGTACCAAGCGCTCCAACTCGTCCAGTTTCTGGCTGGCTTCCGTCTCCTTTTCGGCAAGTCTTCTCTTCGACTCCTCTAGCCTCTGTCCCGCAGTTTCAAGGTTCTTCTGTAGCCGTTCGCGCTCAGCTGTCATGCGGTCGATATCCTGCATGCTGATTCCCTGAGCATCGACGGCCTTTTGCAGGCTTCTCCGCTCCTCATCCGCCTCGTGAAGCTCCTCAACCAGCTTGTCGAGTTCGTCCTGCAGCACCTGTATTCTGTGTTCGTACTTTTCGGATCGCTGCATAGCGAGGGTGTTGTAGTCCTCGAACTTGCCCCTGTCCTCCTCCATAATCTTGAAATTGCTGTCCAGAACGGCGGGGTCGGGCGTGGTTTTTTCCAACTCTTCAATTTCCTTGAGAAGTCGAGCATTTTCTGCCTCCAACATCTCAAGCTCCTCTGTGTACTTTGAGTTGGACTGCTCGAAGGCAGCAGCCATTGCCTCTACGTGTGGGGCCAATACGCGCTCGGCCTCATCGTCTGCTACATCCTCATCCATGGCAAGCCAGTCTCTGTACGCGCTGCTGAGAAAGTCGAAAATGATGCGGTCGCCACTAACGTCAGTGCCATTATCCATACAAGCCTCGTCATATCTGCAAGTCGCATAACCGTCCAGCATCTGTGCCAATTGCATCATCCAATGCAACAAGCCCAGGAAAGTGCTCCAGTTTTGACCTCCAACAGCAGCAATCTGACTCTTGGTGATACTTCGTTCATACGGATAACGCATTTGCTTCAGGAGAGGCGGCACCTCCTGGTCAATGCTCTTGTGGAACTTGTAGCTCGGGTCAATTCGTTTGTAAAACCACTGGAACATGTGGTTAAAGTCCTTTTGTGTTGGTGACTTCATGACATTCTGCGAGAGGACATGCTTCTGTTCCATTTCAAAGTTGTTCTGTATCATATATTCAAGCAACTCCTGTCCGAGTCTCGCCTGAAAGGAGCGATCCCTGAGAGGACGGGGATCTCGTGGAACACCGGCAGCTTGGGGTGTGGCCTGGAAGAAGCTTTGGTGGGCCACAGGAGGCGCTGTAGATTGCCGCGGTCGGTAAACGCTGCTGCGTCGGTCGTTTCCAACATCCATGGATTGGCGTGGCCCACGAGAGGCCGGCCCGGGGGTGAAGACGCCCTTGGGCTGCTGAAAAGAAGAACGCTTGACCGATGACAGGCCTATGTCTGCGAGGTTGGTACCGGACGAAGAGCGTTGGAAGAGGGGCGGGTTGGGCGGCCGCGACATGGCAAGAGACTGCCTAGATCCCGACATGGAGCGCACATGGCTGCCCGGATAGTTGTTGGTTGAGTTGGCTGAACGCTTCATGGTGGAACCGGGTTGAGGGAGAGAAGTGTTGGAGCTGAGTCCTCCGAGTGTCTAAAATCCAGGGTAAGGGTTAGAGGGAGGTTCAAATGCGCCAGAGCGCCGTTCCTAGCGGCGCAAGAAGCCTTACCTCCCTGGGTCTGCGGACGCTCCACAGTCCCGTATCCTGGGACATGATCTGGTGAAAATATCAAGTTGCGACTGCGACAATATGGTCGCGCGGCTCTGGAGTTTACTGTGCGTGGCTGCGTCAGGGGGGGATTATCGTTGCGATGATGTAGCAAGGCGGGATGGCGGTCTTGTCGCAGATTTCAAAAGTTGTGTTGCTCGGCGGGAAAGTAAACAAAGGAGTGAGGCGTGCATTGATTGGCTACAAGGATAAGGCTTGGACCAAGTGGGGTTGAATATTTGGCACGGTGGCACGTGACCGAAATTTATGCATTGGCAGAGGCCGAGGCTGGTTACCGTTCTTGCCGTGTCCACTCTGCCGTTCCCGTTTATGCCTGCTTACCTCAGCCACCTCTGTCCAATCAGGCACACAGGCATAAAAGAGGAAAGAGCAACCGAAGCGCGTTATCAAGCCTCGGCCCAGATCGGCCACGCATGTCCCCCGGCTCGGATCCCGTTCCGCCTCCACAAAGACGCTACCCCAGAACCAGTACCAGGCACATGCATTTTGTCTTCCAGCCGCCGCCTCCCGAATAAGCTCGCGCATCTTCTTCTTTCATCAATATCCTCTGCCACTCGATCGGTGAAGGCTCGTCTGCGCCTCAACCTTCACCATGGCGATTCGCGAGGACCTCGTTACCTCTGCCGTAAGTTGTATCCCGTCGCGTCCCAACCACCAAATTATGACGACAATGCTGACTGACCCTGACAGATCCAATGTTTGTCCCCACGAACTCGTCCGCTCCTCGCTCATTGCTAACCCAGCACAGTCCTCCAAGACCCAAGCGTCGCCTCGTCATCGGTAGAGAACCGCGTTTCATTCCTGCGATCCAAGAACCTCACTCAGGAGGAGATTGACGCTGCCATGTCCCGCGTCGGAGGCAATGCGCCGGCTCCGGCCCCTTCTCCCGGCGCACAATACCCAGGCGCTCCTCCCCCAGGACCTCCCGTTCCTCAGCAATACTATCCCTACCCACCGAACGCATGGCAGCCGCCGCCTCCCCCGACACGAGATTGGAGAGACTGGTTCATCATGGCAACCGTCGTGAGTGGCGTGTCGTATGGCATCTACTCCCTGGGCAAGGTATGTCTACTCCGGTGATATTTCGGAATTCTCAGCTGACAGATGATGAAGCGATATGTATACCCGCTCGTCGCGCCCCCGACACCCGAGAAGCTCGAGCAAGATAAGAAATCTATTGAGGACCAGTTTGATCGCGCGTTTACCCTTGTCGAGCAGCTGGCCAAGGATACTGAGGAGCTCAAGAAGGCGGAACAGGAGAGGACCGACAAGTTGGACACTGCAATCACCGAACTCGAGAATGTCATGTCTGATCTCAAGGCCGCCAACCGACGACGCGACGACGATTCACAGCGCATTCGCGATGAGGTCAAGTCTCTCAAGGACGCTATCCCTAAGGCTCTGGAGAACCAGAAGCAGCTCGCCGATGACCGACTCAAGGAGCTCAACACCGAGCTGACCAGCCTCAAGACTCTCGTCTCTCAGCGAATGACCTCCAACGTCTCTACCCCGACCTCATCCACCTTCCTCCGGGGTTCCAGCGGTGGAAACGTGACCCCAGCGCCATCCACCATTACTACTACCACTAACGGAGAGAAGTCCGCCGAGGCCGGTAGCTCTGCCGGACCTACTACCCCTGCCTCCAGCACCGTTCACCGCCCAACCAGCTCCCTCAACCGAGCTTCCACCTCTGGACTGGGAGCCTCATCAGGCAAGGCTTCCATCCCAGCCTGGCAGATGGCCATGGCCAAGCAGAACGACACCTCATCGACACTGGCCAAGCCTGAGGAGCAAGATGCAGGCGCCAGCGGCAGCTCATAGGAGCGCACATATTAAGAGCGGGCACTTGTACTACCAATACTTGTATTTAAAACTAGGGGTTTCTTATATTTAGGATAATAGGCGAATAATTATTGAGGGTCTTGTTCGGCTTGGCCTAATTTGCACCAGTTCTGGCGACAACGACCAATGTCTCACTGGGATATATGTGTTTAGTACCTTGTTGCGTGAAATCATACCTACTGTAAACAAAGGAATCATTTAACATGTATACTGTTGCGTCTTGATAATTGTAGTGATGTCATGCATTCTTTTTTCTTTTGCAATCCCATTGTGATGCCAGTTCAGAAGTTTTTAACTTTGAAACATGCATCCGACCAACCATGCGCTTGGGACGAACTGCGGTAAGCTTAAATATGTATTAAGTGTTTTGTCTATTATCTAGCATACAGTCTATGATTGTCGAACAACAGTGTCAATCGACTTGGCCACGTAGTCAATGTTCTTCTCATTCAAGCCAGACACGGTGATGCGTCCGGTGTTGACCAAATAAATGTGATATTCCTTCTTGAGTGTCTCGCATTGCTCTGCGGTAAGAGGCAGGAGGCTGCCAAATATTAGCGACAAATCACATCAGATTGGGGCCAGGGACATACGCAAAGAGGCCAGTTCCTTTTGTGATGACACTCCAGTCACCAGGGGTCTTGTATACATCGGTCAGGAGTCCAAGGAGCTTAGCTCGAAGGTGGTGTAATCGCTGGTGAACACCGTCCAGCTCTTCTTTCCTGCAAGGTGAGTTAGTATAGATGATACTGGCAAAAAAAAAAAAGTAGTCAAGTTTAACTTACCAGGCAGCTTCCCTGGCGGGGTCGGAGAGGATAAGATCGACAAGGCGCGAACCATAGGCAGGAGAAGAGGAAAACTCGGATCGGATGAGGAAACGCAACTGATCGTGAACGGCGGCAGCGCTCTCGGCCGTCTCGCCAACAACGTGCAGAGCACCGGCGCGCTCGCCGTACAGGGCAAAGTTCTTTGCGAAGGACTGGCAGACGAGCAGCTCGAAGCCTTGCTCGACAAAGTGGCGCACGCCGTAGATGTCGTCCTCGAGGCCGTTTCCGAGGCCCTGGTAGGCCACGTCGAAGACGGGGAAGTGCTTGCGGGCCTTGAACTCGACGGCGAGAGCCCGCCACTGCTCGTGCGTGAAGTCGGCGGCCGTGGGGTTGTGGCAGCAGCCCTGGAGGATGAAGATGCTGCCGTCGGGAGCGGTGCGCACCGCGTCCAGGACCGAATCCCAGTCCACGGTGCCCGTCTTGGCGTCGTAGTGGCGGTACGTGTTGGCCTCGAGGCCCGAGTAGCCCAGCATGGGCACGTAGTTTCCCCACGCGGGGGTTCCTACATAGGCCGCCTTGGACATGCCGGGGACGGACCGGCTCAGAAGCTCAAAGGCAAGGTGGACGGCGCCAGTGCCGGAGATTGTTTGCACCGAGGCGACCTGCGTAATTAGCACAAGAAAGAGTAGCCACTTGGGGGCATAAACTTACTTGTCCTGACTTGATTAATGGTGAATCCTTGCCGAAAACCACCTTGGCGGCGTTCTTAAGATAACTTGCGTTGCCAGTAGTGACTTCATACTGAGACCCCAGAGTCAGCGAGTCGGAGATAGCAAGCGGTTAAAAGCACTTACATCGTGGTCGGGGTTGGCAGCAAAAAGTGCAGCCTTGGCCTTTAAATGTGTTAACAAAACCCACAATCAACACATGGACAAGTGATACAAACCTCTTTTAACACCTTCATCTCATTGTATCGACCCTGCTCATTGCGATAGATACCAACACCCAGGTCGACCTTCTGCGGGCTAGTGTCTCCGTCCGCCTGCACCTTGAGGGTGTACATGGGGTCGGGGGCACCCTTTTTTACGTCGTCAAAGAAGACCATGGTGGCTAATTTTTTAAATGTGTATTAAAAATTCTTAATGTAAATCGCTTGCAAACAAAACCATCCTGTCCAGCCAGATTCCCGTCCTTATATCAGTGCCCAAGTCGCCTGGGCGGCAGCGGCTCCCATTCCCGCAATCGACTTGCAGCTACCATCAGCGGCTTATATGACTGGACGAAAAGATAATGTCGGCATCGACCTCCGACCAATTTAGCCTAGTATCTCGGGGGCGACCACCGAGACCCACACGATGGGCCCCATTGCGGGAGTTGTGTATCTTGTGATAACGGCTCGTAGCCGCAGAAAATAATGAATTGGTTGATAACCCAGCCTGCAAGGTGTTTTATTTTGGTGGTGATCGTCGTTGTGGTCTAATTGCACATTCAGCGAGATTGGTGCAGATGGCGGCTCGCAAGCAGTCAGCACTCAAAACAGATGCCGCCAGGATCTGATCACCCAAAGAACCGAACCGAGTCCCGGGAAATCGGCAGAGTGCGTTGCCAATTATAGAACAGCTGTAGATTCTTGTTGCTTTTTAGTCTCCTATGAGATGGTAAATAAGTTGGTCCACCACGAGTCAACGGCACAGCAAAGTAACAGTTGTGGCGTAATGAACCCGGCGGAGCACAAGGGTCAATCAATCCGACCAGCCGGCACGCAAGCCAGGGTATCATTTCTGAGCATTTCTGTATCATAGTTTCAGCGTACATTCTTCTTGTTTTTACCAGTTGTTTACTTCAATCGCAAAACCACACGGCCATAATGTGAAACCCACCCCTTCGCTCTAGGGTATCCCTATTTTTGGCTCCCAGTTTCACATGGCTCTTGTTGATCCATCTCCCCTGTTGCCATGTCAACGCGCGGACTGCGTCACCCAAATGATGGCGGCTTCCACCACGCAGCAGAAGCAAATATAGGAAATAAAGCCCCAAGGTCAGCGTGATACGGTTTGACATATAAACCCCGCTTTCAAAAGAGACGGCCGCGCCCATCCCGCCCTGCTTGAGTTGATATGGTGTTGAATTGCAACCTGGGCGCACCCGACCCTGACCAGACCACCATCATCGAAGCTTGGTTCAGACAAATCGAGGCTGCGGGCAACGAGGAGAACGATCTTTTCAGGCCTGAAGGCATCATGTCGCGCACACCGAGCCCAACGAAGCGATCGCGCATCACCGATGGCATTCCCGATTTCGATGCCACCCCTCGAAGAACAGGTTCGTTTTTGTCCCACACTAGTGGGCCTTTGGACAGTCTAAGCTAACGAGAAGAAGCCCTGGGGACCATTGGGAGCAGTCTGATTGAGACTAGCTATGGCGATACCACCTCGGACAGCCAATCGATCATGACGAGTTCGAGCCGACGGAGCTCTGCTAGCCCTAAGAAGCGAGAGCTTGAGCTGCGACTGGCCACCGAGTTTCCCCTCCGGAGGGAGCATATCTCGTGCATCCAAAGCCCGACCCCTCTCATGCAAGACATTGCCCGTCTGCGGGCAGCCCCCGTCATCCCACTCTCAATGAAGGTGAGCCGGTAGCACCAATCCCAGTGAACCACATGCCCACTGACACACGTATCCTTCCAGGCTCGCGTAACAAAGGATTGCAGCTGGGCAAACCCTCCCAATGACAGCTGGTTCTACGATACATCTGCCCTCGAGAATGAGCAAGACGAAGCCGTTGACGAGTACATGTACCGGCGCTTGGAAGCTATTCGACAAAAGACCATCAAGTGCAAACAGCGCATGGAACATGAGGCCGGCTGGAACGACTCTGTCCATTCATCCCTGCTCGAAGTTGCTCTTGACGAGGCCGAGTATTCTGATGTGTCGTATCGAAATGTGTACGTTCCTAGTTTGCGCTGGAACATGATCGCAAAACACTAACCGTTGTTTTAGTACACAATCTCGAATCTACCCTGACCTCCGTGACCCCAACCCTCTCATCTCTGACGGAAAGGCCGACTATGCTGTCTTCCTCGACCCTCCCGATGACTCAAGACTGGCCAAATCTCTTCGCCGATACCGAAAACTAGACCCCAATCGCCGCCGAGCCACGCACATCCAGCTGAGCGATGAGGCCAATACGCCCGTGGGAATTGGCATCCAGACCAGGAGCAGCAAGGCTGATGGGTCAGTGGTGGGCCCCTCACAGTTGGTTGCCTGGACGAGAGCTCAATTCCGACACCTCGAGTCGTTGCCAAACGCAAAGCCCAATGACCTGCCAATCATTCCCATGATTTTCGTTCAAGGCGCAAGCTGGCGAGTGGAGTTTGTGCAGCGAACCGAGAGCCGCATGGTATGTTTTCCTCTATTACTCACTTCTGCAACCTCGACTAACAGCGAACCTAGATTGTCTGGGAAGGATTCCACATCGGCTCGTCGGACGAGATTCACGGATGCTATTGCATTGTTGCAGCACTGCGGAGGCTGGGAAGATGGTGTCAGAGCGCTTTCTTGCCCTGGTGGGAGCAAGCGCTCGGATCGCCCGAGCCCTTGCTGGAGAGCGGGAGGAGCAGCCG
This sequence comes from Calonectria honghensis, assembly GCA_013403855.1. Classification (NCBI taxonomy): domain Eukaryota; kingdom Fungi; phylum Ascomycota; class Sordariomycetes; order Hypocreales; family Nectriaceae; genus Calonectria; species Calonectria honghensis. The sequence continues at coordinate 1,323,037 of VTGB01000001.1, forward strand.
GAGCAAGTAAACATGTTAAATCTAGTGTAATTCGCAAGGATAAATGTAATAATGAAGTTAATGTCACAAATGAGCACAAAACTGCTCGCTCATATCTGAAGAATAAACTCCACTACTGCGGTGTCAAGCGGCAAGTTTAGGAACGAATGTAAGATCTAGAGACAAAACATTCGGTGGTAGTATTCTCTGTCATCTCTATTATACACGAGGTAAGCACTGCACCAAGTATATAACGTGAGTATATGAGCCTTTGTCATCTCGTTGGCAAGAAGATGTTTGCTTGTATTGTGCCGTCATCTTTGCTAATTTGATAGCATTCAGCACAACGAGCTACACAAGCCATCCCTATTTAATAAAATCGAATTGGAGTGCTCAATTGACACTTCATATCTCTGTAATATTATGAATGGTATATTTTAGACTGGATCTTGTTGATTCATTCGTTCTGCCTGCTGTACTACTGTCGACATTGACCACATCAGGCTGCTAGAATGTGGGCTCTGGGGGGCAATGGTGGGCCGCGGATCTCAGCTCGACCTTCAAGATTCACGCAAGGTTTACGCTAATAATGCTGTTTGCAGATCTGACCCTCTTTTCTCAAATCAATGCTCAAGCCAAAATGGACGACAGACAATACTGTTGCTTGAAGGAGGTCGGAATAGCACACTCTAGGATCAATCCCGTTTGTTTGTTTTAACTGGATTGGGGATTTTGGATCACTGGGCTGTGCTGTACCGAGATTGTGGCGACACCGGGCCCTAGTATACTAATAAAGTTAACTGGTGTCACAGCCGCTCACAAGTACATGCATGGAATTGAAGGCTAGCGTTGTTGGATTGGATTAGATTGAAAGAGGGACGCTGCGAGACTCAAAACTAAGGAAGCTAAATAGGTCTGGAAGGGATCTGGGCAAGTTCTTCATCCGGTCGGGCCGGTCGTACATCATTCGTTCACGGCCAAGGATGCTGCGCATTCAACGGCAAAACCAAAACTCCGGGCATACCACCCAGCGCCCCAATAGCTCAGCTCAATGTTGTGCGGTGCTGATTTGATGACGCTCGTATCCACTCTGACGCTCTTGGGGAAGCCTGCAGCAAAGTCCTGCAGATGTTCGCTCGTTGCCTCCCAATAGTGGTCTCTCTCCGCCAGCGCAATCATGACGGGCGCAACAATATTGGCACCCCATTTATGCTTCCAAGTGGAAAGCCACGGATTCCTTAAAGAGGCAATTTCGCCAAACGGCATGGGGTGATCAATGCGGGCTGTCTGGGCGTACACCTGCTCATCGGCCGTTCCTGGCAACAACAAGGTGCTGTTCTTGACCTGATCCGGGATGCTGATGTGGGATGGCGGAGGATCATGAGCGGGCATGTTCCCGCCGGTTTCCTTTACGAGAGAGCCAAAGCCAGATATTATTATGCCTCCTAGTGGGTATGTCGGAGTTCCAGGCTCTGCCGCATGGAGGGATGCTGCTACAATGGCACCATTGGCACCGAGACTGTGGCAGAACAAGACTATGCAGCTGCATTCATTTGGTAGCCCGAATTCTGTCCAAAGGGCGGGCAGAATAGATTGATGCAACCTTGTGCCCCATTCTTCAGGGAAGCTGGATCCTTCTGGGACAGGCGTCACAGCGGTCGAATCGCCGTATCCCGGGCGATCAATGGCGACAAATGGCACCGACAGGGCGTTGCTTGTCAGACTCGCAGTGCAGTCCGGTGTAACATCATAGTATTGGCTGGTGTAGGTGCCGCCGTGGAGGCCAACCACTAGCGGGCAGTGCTTTGGCCTGCATGACTTTTTGGCGGGGATGTTCCGGATCCCCGAGAGGACCGTGTTTCCGGCGAGGGCGAGCTTGAACGACTCCATAGCAGCTCCAAATAGGGGATAAGTCTTTACGCGTACGCGGATGTATTGTGCAGTTGGCGCGAGTTGGCTTCAGGAGCAAAAAAGTCATGCACGCTATGCTGACATAATGAGGGATATTCACCAACGTGAAAGGGGGCAAGTGTCGACTGATCTGGGCCCATTTTTGCTGTCAATACCCCATCGGATGCGACCTTGGCGAACGCTGCGCAAGCATCACGCAACTCTAAACGTCGCATCGCTTGCTCGTATAGTGCTTATTAGGCTGGGTGAGATCTGATATAGCCGCGAAAACCATGGCATCACCCGCCCCCGCGTCCGGAGAGGCAGCTCAGCCTCAGCACGATCCGCCCATCGAATCAGAGACGCTGGCGGAGCAGTCCCTGAGCGCTGACGGCGCACACACTGATGATGGCTACGAATCGGATTCAAGGTCCACCACGTCGACGTCGATAGCGTCCAGCGTCCGCGACTACCAATTTGAGAACAGCCGCAGGTATCACAAGTTCAAGGAGGGCCTTTACCAGTTCCCCAATGACATGCCGGAGCAAGAGCGGGAGGATATGAAGCATACCGTCGCCGTTCACCTGCTGGGAGGCAAGCTGCACAATGCGCCGGTGGATAACCCGCAAAAGATCATTGACATCGGTACTGGCACTGGAAGCTGGGCCATTGACAGTCTGTTCCCAAAAAAGTCCCGTTCACAAACCCTATGCTGATCTGTTTATTAGTTGGCGACGAGTACCCGGCTGCTGAAGTCATTGGAATTGACTTGAGCCCTATCCAGCCGCCGTGGGTTCCCCCAAATGTCAAGTTTCTCGTCGATGACGCCCAGGAGCCGTGGCTGTATGGCGAAAACTCGGCTGATCTCGTGCATCTCCGGAACATGTCGACCGCAATCAAGGACTGGCCCACTCTCCTCAGAGAGGCATACAGGTATATTCGAGACGTTTTGACAACGCATCAGGTCTCATAGCTAATAAAACTTTTCATAGTACTTTGAAACCTGGTGGCTGGATCGAGCTTCCCGAGTTTCGCTGGGTGTATGGGTGTGATGACGGGACCATGCATGACGATTATACGCCACCAAAGATGGTGGGCTACATCAAAGATGGGCTGGCCACCTTTGGCATCGATATGCACGCCTCTGCAAAGAACGAAGAAAGACTGAGGGAAGCGGGCTTCGTAAACATTCGCCACCAGATTAAGAAGGTGCCGGTCGGCCCCTGGCCAAAGGATGCTAACCTGAAGATGATCGGCCGCTACAACAGAAGCATCATCTATGATGGACTCCAAGCTATTACAATGGGACCTCTCACGCGAGGTCTGAATTGGACGCCCGAAGAGGTCGAAGTATTCCTCGTCAAGGTTCGGAAAGATTTGCTGGATACTTCGGTGCACTCCTATGTCCACTTCCATTCGTTGTGCGCACAGAAACAACCCGATGCATCGGAATGAAGATGTGCATGATATTCTATTCTTTTCTATGTCCTGGGTTATGGAGGAGGCAAAGCAATGTTATTTCAGTCATTTGACTTTGGTTAAGTTAGTCACGAGCTGATATTCCCTGATATGATTTATGTATGTACTGTACATTTATTCGCTTACAAAACCTGCCAAGCTAAGAAGGCCAAATGCACCATTCTATTTATACTCTGATAACTTGTGGGCGGATAGATTGATAGCCGAGTGGAGTATTGACGGGCTTGGCGAAATTATCCATGTTGATAGGTTGCCCCGTACACTTTCCCACCCGTGAAGCAATGCAGTCAGTCGCGCTATCTAATGCATCTGCATGGGTCTGCCAAGCTAGTGGGAAGAACCTCTCAAGGCCGCATAGTTTGCTTGCTAACAGGCACAATTACAATAATATTTTGGCTTAGGCAAGCGAAGGAGCGGACAAGTTGGACATGATGCCTCACGGGCGAGTTAGCGCTGAGAGCTAGCTTCGCAAAAATTATGTATGCTAGTTTTTGCTCGTTTTATTGCCAGAAAAGCCACGGTATTATAGGAGACGAATGACCTGGCCCGAGAATTAGGATTGCATATCGTTCATCAGCTACTACGTGCAAGACTATCTATTCTGAAACCCACGGGATTTCTTGAGTGGAACAGTGAATGCCTCCTCCAATTAATGGCAGCTCGCGTATAAGCACTGGGTACACCGTCCTATCCTGATAAAGCCGTTTGATGGAGTTCAGTGCTGCGCTGTCCGCCTTCTTGTCTCCAAATTGAGGAAATATCACACCTCCATTCACCATCAACCAGTTGACGTAGGTCAAAGCTGGAGCATCCTCTCTCCCTTGCTCAATATGCTTGAGCAAATATTTATCGAGTCCGATTAAGTACATGTCGGCTTCCACAATTTCTGAAACCTCTAGGCTTCTGCCATGTGCATCTATTGCATTGGCGAGAATGTCGCGTGCTTCGTAGTAGATCTTTGTCCATTCAGTGTTGTCGAGTGTGTTTGGCTTGCTCAACACCACCCTTCCAGGCTCAATGAATCTGACCAGGCCGTCGATGTGCTCATCCGTGATGTCGAGGCTCTTCCGGCCCGGGATCCAAATAATCTTGCTCACGCCCAGCGCTCGCTTGAGCTCGCGCTCAATGTCGTCGCGCGACAGTTCCGGGTTTCGGTTCTTGTTGATGATCGAGCTTTCCGTGGCAAGAAGCGTTCCCTCCCCGTCAAGCTCGAGGGCGCCGCCCTCCAAGACCAATGAGGATGGGGAACTGAGAATTTTAGTCTTCTCAAGGATGACTTTCGCCAAAGAGTTGCAGCATTTGGGAGGATATCTATTGCCCCAGCCATTGAAGTTGAAATCGATGCCGTAGAGGCGGGGATTGGAATTTTTATCCGTCGCCAAGGTAAATGATGGCGCCATGTCTCTCATCCATAGGTCAAGGTCGTATCCTTCAATAAGGACGATGTCGATCTCATGAGCGCTTGACTTGGATTTAAATCTTTTTTTGGCCTCATTGAGTCGCTTTTTGCCAACAAGAAGAGTGACTGGCTCAAAGCGAGAGACAGCATCAGCAATTGACGAAACATCATTTGTTGCTTCCGCAAGTTCCTCAGGGTCCTTTGCGTACCAGTTTGCATTGTCCGGCCAAGCAAGAATGGTTCGGCTGTGTCGGGCCCATTCTGCTGGGCGACGAAAAGCTGCAGAAACAGCAGCAGCGCTCATTATTAGGTGCTTCAACAGCATTACACAGAACTGACAAGATTAAAGAGATGAAATGCGTGATTTCGGCACCTGGCAGTCTGGCAGCAGTGGGATACTATTTATATTCTAAAGAGTCGGCAATGGACATATCTTGGCATATTATAAGAGGCAGAACGCGGCACGAAACATGGGTGCCCAAGGCAGTGACTAAAGCTGCCAAGTGTCCATAGTGTAAGACTCATATGCCGGCGCTGGCCCTTGAGGATGCCTTCAGCCACTGACCCGTGATTCCCCACCCCATTCGGCAATTGAATTGGCCAATCCGTAAAAGTCTCAGGACTATTTGTTAGCGCGAATGACTAGCTTCACACACATGGCTGTATTGACGTTGATCTATACAAATTGATCAACGGCATATCGCAACTAACTCTAGTGACTGAGCCGACTGGATTTACGCCATTGTAACCTTTGAGGGTACTATTGAATTGATCATCGCTTTTATTTCTGTCTTTGGGATGAGATGGTACCATGCGTTATGACGCTCTGTTGGAGGTGTGAATGCTTGACCTTGTTTGCATTTGAATGTGTTTGGAGTCACGTAGGTGAGGACCAGCACGCGGGGTTGCTTAAAATATCCCTAGGTGTAATAGTGAATTTATACAGAGGGAATTTTGGTCTAAATTATCCCGGAGCACAGGAGCGACACAACTGATGAAAGGAAAGGTGGTGATGTATGTGATATAAAATAACAGCCAGACTTGCGCCTTGTATTTTCATATATTTAGTCACAGAGAAAGATGCCAGTATAAACCCAAGACTTTGCAACTCTTCTGAACTTAAAATACCATCTGCACTGTGTTTCTTAAACAGTGGGAGGCCTACCCCAGTCACGCCCACTGGCGACCTCCTTCCACAGGGAGCCATTTAAAGCTTGCTCTTTGATCCAGTCTTGACATATTTCGATGGGGTTGATCTCCTCAGGCTCGTCCCCGTCTGCGTTAGACGCGGAAGCCGGCAAATCGGGAGACTTGGTTATAATTCTGAACTCGTTAGTTGGGTCTATGGCTTGCCAGTCCTCGAGATACTGAGAGAAGCTGGGCAGCAACTTTGGACAGTCAACAAGTGCTAGCGTCAATGGTCGGATGTCTTGTTCGAGCCGGACATTCCTCTGGAACGAGGTTTGCATGAGCGCAAGATGCCATTCCGTTTTCATGTTGATCTCGCCCAAGACGCCACCGGGATCGGAGCGAGTGAATACTACCGTTTCCAAGTTTAGAGCATTGGCCAAGTCCTTCCAAGTTTGGTCTTGGCTGTCCAGGACGGGGTTGTAAAGAGCAAGACGTCGCAGTTTTGGCCAGTGTGACCAGACCTCCGGTTGAAACCTGAACGAATCTGGCAATGTTGCTAAATACAACTCGTCACGAACACTGACAAGCTCCTCGACATTAACAAGGGCCTCAAAGCCCCTTCGAAGAATTGGGCGAACACCTTGAGCGTCGTCGTCAGGGTACAGTGTTCTTAAGGGCATGTCAACGACGAGGCTTGTCAACACGGGCGCTAGCAGCTGGAATATCTCCATTACAGCTGTAGCTGTCGGAACACTGTTGAGAGGAGAGGGGTGCGGAGGGGCCTCTGATGAACCATCCTCTGCTTCAGGGAGTATCTCGATTACAGCGCCTGTTCCATCTTCGGATGATGAGTCGCCTAAATTCGCCCAGATCTGTTCGAGCATAGCACGGCCTTCTTCATCGTAATCGAGAGGGAATGGGCTCATGAAAAGCCTCGCGGGTATTCCTGGCTGCAAGAACCGCGCCAAAGACGTCGTATTCAAGCTGTGCAAGAAATCGGTTGCTCTCTGGGCTGAATCAATGTAGAGGCAACGCCGCCACAAATATTCGGACGCTGGATAATATGTCACCCAGCAGACTCTGGTAAAAGTAAGACATGTTTTGGTGAAGATGTGAGATGCTGGTAAAATAGCATCGTTGTGATCGACAGCGAGTGCCTCCTCAAAAATGGCGAGGATGATCTCGTTGGGTAATTTTTGGACTGACATGTTGACTGCGGGGTTCATGCAAATGACGTGGGGTGGGGTTGCATGGCAGCAAGAAGCAATTGAAGTATGGGATTGCCGGGAGATGTCAGGCAGTAGTTGAGTAAATTGATTCCTTTGAAGCGATCTGGATCTGCAACTAATGGCGAGAGCGTTGGGCGTGCGTGTTGAGACCGGGTTTGCAAGGGCTTGAAGTCGGTGGGCGGGGCCTGGGGGGATGCACGTTGATAAAGTGGGCACTGGGTGTGAACGGTCGGCGATCTTCTCGCCTCAGGACACGGTTCAGACCACATCCTGAGATGGCCAAGCAAGATAAAATGTGAGTCATGAATGCCTAACGGCGCTTGAACCACTGCGAGCGACAGTAAAAGAGCCCTCTCAAGGCCATATCATTCAATAGCAACCTTGGTTCCTAATGGTGTAGGGCTAAGCTCAGCCTGGCGTGATCCTGGTACTTGGTCCTTCCACCTGCACCTGCGCCCTGTCCAATGCGCCCAAGATTACACTTGGGATGCTTCCCGCCTAAATGTGCGTATTGCTAAAAATGATTTCATTTTTAAGCAGACCATGTCCGTGTTTAACAACTTGAAGGAATATTCGTATCTTGACTATTCGCTGCCCTGGCACGATTGCTTTTGCCAGGTAAATACCTCAGAATGGCCATCCTTGCTGAATGTCTTAGATACGCAAGCCATACTCAAGCCACAGCGTGAAGCAAGGCTACCGTACCTTGACCATGATCGTGCTTCGCACACCCGCTGTCTCACTTGGAAACATGGGAATTGGCAGTCAATGACCTGACGATATCCATAATCACACCAAGAATGTGACCTACCCATCTTGTGGCATATTAATGCAGGGAAACAAGTAATGGTATAACAGGGCACAGGGAGTATACATCTTCAAATATTGATCGCCAAGCCACTGTGAGATCCAGTAATATTATAGCGGCAGGTGGCGTTGAAGCCGTCATTAGCGTATCTGGCAGTGATATTAGGCACCTATCCTATCCCTATGTGATGTAGTTGTGTCGGGAAAAAAATTAATTTACGGGGATTCATTCGCATTCCGCCGTTCGAGGGGCACGTGTCACCTGATGTGTTAAGATGCCAAAACGACATCATTCCATAACATGCTAGAGGCCACCCCGCTTGTACATGGTAAATCTCGATCAAAATCAATTTCCAATCAGGTCGACTCAAGGGTCGCAGTCTGTTTCTAAAACTTCGTACCATCTACATCAAACCCCTCTAGCCTCCCGTCCTGCATCCATTCATCAACCATACGTTGAAAGTCCAGGATGCCACCTCCCCAAATACTCCTCTTTAGTTCCGGCTCACTCATAGCAAACATGGCTGGATCCAGGCCATTTCCCAGAGATTTCAAGTCCATTCCACAACTTGCAAGCGCGCTAAACCACCTTCCTTTCTCCGCCACTTGTTTCGTATATTCAGCCTAGTTGCATATCAGGTGGAGTTGCCAAGCTGTTCCCCCACAATTGGACCCGACCTGACTTGTGGCTGTAGCCAAAAGTGCCAAAATTTCGCCGACATATTGGGATGGGGAATAAGTGGAAGCCGACTGATGATTGGCCAAAATTTCGTATTGAAGGCTTCTAGTAGGTGATATTACAGGCCCTGAAATGGAGGGGCTTTTGTTTGCACATTGAATTGATATCATGCTCATAGCTGAATCGGCCCCTGATGTCCGAGTCTTCATGGTTGGCCTTCAAAAGTCACAGTTTAACCTATTCCCATTCATTTTGATAGTATCTTTCCAATGAGGATTGAATTTATTCATGTCAAAGCAATCTTTCTTCGAATAGAAATACTAGTAAACAAGGTGAGGAACCGAAATTGTACACTACAAGAAGACATGGCCTGTGCAAAAAGTGTTCAAAGTGATGATCTAAACGGTGTAGGAGCTCGCAACTATTTCCCTGCCCATGCCTTACCCAGAAGCTCTCTGATAGTTATCGGCCGAATGTCCTCAAAGAGATCATTGAGCCGATTATCATGCGGTAGATGATATATCCCACTGAGAATTGCCTGCTCGGATTCTACCATCATTAACCGCGCTAGGTCCTCCGACACTCCAGGAACAGAAACAGAAGCTAGAAGCTTGATCTCTCCTCGTTTGATGGAATCTTCAGTGTGATATGTGATGTCGAATTTATCCCCTATCCAATCGTTAGTAAAAAAGGGGGGAATGACATCAAACTGCACCCTAACCTGTCACCTCTTCTGCAATTGTAACCAGCTCGTTGAATGTGATATCAGATCCCGACACGACAGCAGATTTGGGCCACTCCTCTAACTCAAGAAGGGCTACTACGAAACGGGCTACATCGACGCTGTAGGTCGTGGTAAAGATGTCGTCACCAGTTCCTGGAATAATGGCCCGCCTGTTGGCCACGTCGAGGCCCCAACTGAAAGGATCCAGGTGGGATGAGATATGAGGCATACCCCAATAGTCCATGAAAAAGCCGTTGGCTACATGGGTATACTCCAACAGAGAGCTTTTCAAAGCCCTTGCGGCCGGAGCTGAAAGGCTGGGGCCATCCAGGGCTTCATCGCTACTTGGAAGGTCAGTATGTGCACGCAACGACTTTTAGAATGCCCACGCTATTCTTGAGGTCGTAACGTACCTCTCATCAACTACAACCACAAAGTCACTTGGTATGAACCGCCGTGTAACATTTGACCGATCAGCTGCAGCAATCAAATTCAGCTGTGCCTCGCTGGCACCCTTGTTCCCAACATTTACAGTACATATGACTGTTTCGATGGCATTTTTTTCCAACATCCGTGTCAAGGCATCAATGTCTTCATAGTCACATTGAACGAAGACTGGAGCGCCTGGAGATGAATCGACGCCAGGTTTTAGGCGCTATAGTAAAGTTAGCGGACGTGTAGTGCGCATGATGATGCCCAGGGCAAACGTGATTTGACCTACATTGCGGCCAAGAATAAATACTTGATGCTTTCCATCCAAAAGAAGCTGCTCGACAATCGTTTTCCCCATACCCCCACTCCCTCCAGCAATGGCAACGGCGACCATGATGAATGTTTGGAACAATAGGTACAAAAGGTGGTGCCAACTGAGCGATTTGGTAGTTGGAAGATGAAAGGGATAAGGCAGGGTATTTATTATTTGAGATATCTAATCTATATAGGGTTTCTGTCGGGCTCTAAAAAAGAAAGTTGAACTCATCGTAGTAATTCCTTCGTTCAATTATCGTTTCCATCGCCAAACTTACAGGTTTTGGCGGACATTTAGGCGAGCTCACTCCCTAAACGGCTCCCACGAAAGCTCGGGGCCAAAATGTCGAGAATTCCGGCCGGCGACGGCATCCGAGAAAGCCGAAATGGCGCTCCAGAATGTCCAGGTCATCCGAAGGTGCTGAGCGGCATTTACCCACACATTGTGAACAATGCCGGACATGCTGAAAGTCCGAGACTCCAAACATGACAAAGCACAAACCAATAGAAATTGACAAAATAACTATAACATGCGAACTTAATGTTTATGCGTGTGGCCGCCACCGTAGCCTGACTGCCCTGCAGCCTTTCTCTTCGCGTCGTTTGACAAGTTTGGCGCCCAGATGTTATCATCGAAAATGATCAATGTTCGTACCGCCGTACAGTGATGCAATCCTCCTATCATAGTTTGCAAGGGATAGTTCCTGAGTTGGGCTTGTTGACTACAAGCGCGTTGACCATCTTGCGAAATGAATATCAAGTCATCCACCGGAAGCTCATCATTTATTTCGATGATTTAGGTTGGTTGGGATATTAAAATCAAAACCAAGTGTGGGAAATGGTCAACTCAGGCAATTACCTTCTGCAGCCTAAGGCAGTAGCCTTCCCGTGTTACACAGTTTAGGGGATCTATAAAACCCTCCATAGCTTCCCCTCTCTTAGCCTAGAAAAGCGATCAAGTCACAATATCAAGAAGATCACACGTACACTAAGAGACCCCAAAGGGGTCCCCGTACGTGGACCTTCCTATGACTCAGCAAGACCGGACCTAGCCAACCGACACTAAGCCATAGATATGGGGTGGTTGCACCGAAGACCTTGATTGCGGATTTGTGCGATGGTTTATCGTTGTCAGCATCACAGAAATTTCCAAAGCCAGATGTATTTAATCTCGCACGCGGCATACATGTGCGATTCTACACCCTCATCCCGCCTCAACCACGCACCAAAGATGGGATCACGTTCATGCATAGATCATATTTGAGTTGGGTTTGTTATCACCCTTGGACGGTTCATCGAGGCGAAATAATCTTATCCCAGTTCTGGTGGAATAAGCATGCGATTATGAGAAATTCTGCCTGGGGTGATGTTGATTGTGAGGCTTGTGATTGATCAGTAGCAATGCTGTAGCTAGCGAATCGAATCTTGTGGCAACGCAGTCAGATGGAGCTCAGCGGCGCATGGGGCTGGATTGGGCCAAGTGCAAGAAAAATCCGCTTGGCTGGGACTACCTCAGCCTCAGATCGCCGATGGCGCCGGGCTATTTTGGGGCGAATAAAGAAGCGCAGCGACCCAGAAGCGTGGTGACTAATAAATCTCACTCCATTTCGCGCCACCCCAAAAGAGGTGAAATAGACCGAACCTGGTCTATGTTTCGTACACGTTGGTGCATCTTTGCCCAATACCGCCCTGTGATCGCCTTCTAATCACATCATTTGTGTCAATAAACCAACTGGAAGAAATGCCAGGGATCCCATCAAAAGGGTGCGATGCATGTAGGAAACAAAAGAAGAAGGTGGGTACGAATGAAATCGGCCGTGTCGAATCGGAACTGAACAGTACCTGGCCTAGTGCGATCAAAAGAAGCCATCGTGCAGCAGGTGCGAGCGGCTGCTGATCAAATGCATCGGAAGCGGGGTCACACGAATCAAGTTCACATCTCAAGCGTTCCAAGTTGTAAACGGGCGGGCCAAAAAGAGCAAGGTGCCAGTGACAGCCGTTGCCCCAAGACCTGCCCCAAGCAGTGATGGGTCAAGATTAGCCATTAGACTGGTATCCATGTTCGAGATGCAAGATATGAGGTATGACATTTACAGTTATGGCCTTGTCATTCCGGATCTGCCTCGCTATATCGGTTCAAGCCCCGCGCTCGATGCGGCCGCAGCCGCCATAGTTGCCGCATTTGACTCTCTCCACAACAAGAGCGCAAAGCCGGTCGCCGTGGCCCGACACATGGATGCACTAGCTGCATTAGCCAAGGCTGTGGAAGACCCGGTTCGGGCCTGCACATACAGTAACATGTGTGCTATTTACATTCTGAACATCTGCCAGGTGGGTACAATACTCGGTGAAGTAGGAGTTGCTTGCACGCTAACATTGGTGGTTAGGGGTTTACAGTCCTTCTCGGCGATGATTATCCAAAGCATGGCCAAATAATGTCACACTTGCTCCGCGATGTCGCCATTCAAGGCCGGCTTCACGAGTTTGAACCAAGAATAATAAGAACATTTTGTGCAACAACGGTAAGTTGACTTTTAGCTTAATGCGTGTTCTACCACGGGCTCCTCTGACGTCAGCGTTACAGGTGATTGAGAGTTTTTACAATCACGATATTGAGCTGGGCCCGTGGTTTTGGGACATCTTCTACCTTTCCATGGAGCCGCGACCAATCTACTCTCAGGTTCATTCGCTTGTCAGCGTCCGATTGGACACAATGGCGGACATTGCAGTATATCTCCGCACACCTGAAAAATATTTGTACCAGATACGAACCACTTATGATATAATCCAGTCTGAGTATGATGCGATTCGCTCTGCAGCTAGGGCTGTATTGGACGCTGCTGCGAAGCCGGATGCCAAGTTTATAGCAAAAAGGATGGGCGGTGCATATATAGCAGCGTTCGGGACATTTCTGGGCCTTTCTTCTATTCTGAATCGCATCCTCCATATATTCGAGCCCAATTTGGATCTGGTAAAAGACTCGGAAAGGATTTGCAGCGACACGGTGCTGCTCGCCAAAGATGCTAACCCTTACCGGCCTTTGGCCGCAGGTGTCGCGAGTAATGCTGTTTTGATCGTCTGGGCATCCGGAATCAACGCACAAGAACATGGAGACCTCGAATCAGCAATGACGGATTATGCAAACGAGCTTGATAGGGCGAGCTATATGTATCGAATATGGACCTTGACAAACTGGTACGACAAATTGGAGAAGAGTTGGAGATCTCGAACCTCCCAACAGCTTATTGGTTTGGAACCAGGCGGGGCGGAAAACTTGATAAACGCGGAGGATGCATGTGTTATACTTTAGATTCGGCTCTAGTATTGCCAGGACGGCAGTTTTTTTAGAAAACAGGGAGCCAGTTTAAAATGTAGACGGGACATTGGTGCATGTAGTCCAGCTAGTTTATTTCAACGCCTCTATCAATTTGTACACATAAGGGTTCCAGAATTTCATCTTTTCGCATCAAGTGAATTATGAGCAATCATCAATCCCTCAAAAGTTTTAAACACAAGAGCTGCTGCCCTTGACAAAGGTACCGTCGGAGTTCTCGCAGCCGCAAGTTCCGTCAGTGGGGTCCTTGATGCAGGTGGTGCCGACACCAGAGGACTCGCCGTTGTCGCTGTACAACATGTTAGCAGATGATTATGATGCGGGATGAATGAGCTGGCTGCCACTTACCCCCAGAAGAAGGTCCAGTAGTCAGAGTCGGTGGTCATCTCAGAGTCAGTGGGAGCAGTGCAGGTGTAAGCCTCGCAGGTGCCGTAGGGAGCACCGTTGTTGGCGTCGTACTGGTGGTCAGTCTTGAAGATGGCGAAGGTCTGGGTGCCGGACACGCGGGTGTTGTAAGCACACTCAGCGGCCTGGATGGCGGTGGAGGTCTTGGAGGCTGTTGCAGGGGAGTTAGTCAAAGATATCTCGGGAAGAAAACAGCAAAAAAAGAAATGCTGCAGTGTAAAAACATACGAGAGCAAGCAGGGCTGCCAGGGTATTTGCCCTTGGTGTTGCTGGTGGCAGGGTCCAGCGTCGCGCTCACAGAGGCGGCGACGGCCAGGAGAGAAACGAAGGTGGAAAGACGGAACATATTGGCTGAGTTTACCGGCAACTAGCGATTGTGGTTGAATAGAGATGCTGATAAGAGACTGGAGTGATGAGGATAAGCCCCAATACTGGACGTCTGTTATCATGTCTTTATACCCAGCTGCCGTGGTGCCTTGTCACCCCAGAATCGGTTTCTTTGAAACATTGCGACTCCAACATGGCCGGTGTTGTGGGTTCCGGCTCCCCAACGGCTTGTGGAGCTAGAGCCCCTAAGCTATTCCGCTTGTAGGCTCAAACAACCTTGGCTGGGGTGTCGGCTGCGGGGTGGAGCCGCTGTAGGCTTAGGCGGGTTTGAGGTAGACAGCAATGCACAGCTGGCAGCGAGGCGGGACGATGAAATTGTTTCGTCTTGCGCGTCTCATCGTCTCTGGAAGGATTCCCCCTATTGTTCTCTGGAAGCCTCGCCCTAGCTAGCGTCGTAATCCAGCGCCTCTCTCAAGTTTATTGCTCCCACCGGGACTTCCATAAGGGGTCCCGCAGGGGTCCTCGGGGGGCTCGCTGACGCCGCCACAGCACACAGACCCTGCCTTTTCGGGCTGCAACTGGTGGAACAACTTCTTCTGCGCAGAAGCTTTGGCCTGGGACAGCCATAGCGAAAATCGAATCGAGGCTATTCTAAGCGAGTTGGTCATGTTCATCGACGCTATGCCGATGTTCCGGTGCCGATGCATCTTTTTTTTTCCGATGCAGCAGTGGTCAATTTCGTATGAAACGGACATGCAAGGGTACTTGCATCGGCCGACACCCCTAAACCAGCATCCCCAATGGGTTGTTGCCAGTCGCTGTCAGCCATTGTGGTCGCAACCACGCCATGTCCACCGATTCAACGTCTCTAGATCAATTTAGTTCTTACTGTTTAGCTAATGGCCAATCGCAGGCCGACCCCAGTATCCCATTCATCCGGTATTCTAAGCTTCCGCCAAAGAAATGCAATTGCAATGTGCATAAGCGAAGAAGCGATCATTTCTCTGAATTCTCCGGTACTCAAACTTCGCCTTCGTCCATATTAAAAACAGCCACGCGTCCAATAATTACCAAACTCCCAAAGTGGTATTTTCTCCCGGATTGAAGTATATCAAGTTTATACGCATTCGCTGTCCGAGCAATAAAAGCCCCCGCAGCAGTCACCATCATTCCCACACGGGCCTACATCGTAACTGTAGCTCAACATACAATCTGAATAGTACCAAAAACAAGAGAGAGTAATTGTGTACCGCGGTAGCTGCTGCAACCAACTGGAACAATCGAAGTTGACGTTGATGCGGTGCTTGTGGTGCTCGCTGTAGTAGCCAAGGATGATGTTGTACTGCATATCCTTGCTTCAACACCGCTTATTACCAGAGCCGTAAAGCCTATGCCGATAAGGAGCTTGAGAAGCATCGGATATTTGCGTCTTGTGGGATAGGAAAATTAGCTATGGTGATCGAGGTAGTTACTCGTTACTTGGATAGATAGCGCCAATGCGATGGAGAGCGGTAAAGCGGTCCGCGACTAATTCCGTCTGGTATTTAAATGTTGTCGTCGCAGCTTATTGCTGAGAATGGAATGTCAGATCTGGGTAAGAATTTGAAAACTGGTGAGTTCGTGACACACCATTCCATCTCAATATCACATTCCACGGATACATATTGTACAGCATGGCCAATGCAAAGGCGAGTAGACGCGTCAACTTGGATGGGCGCAGGGGCTATTGATAACGCCTTTTCAAGTCCGATGACAACCGCAGTCACAATTTGAGTAATGGACATAACGCGATAGGTCGTCACACCCACAGTTTTGATTACGACGCCTTCCGTCGTTGACATTGGTGGTTCCGCGGAAAATGATATGCTGCTTCACAAAACACAGCATCGGAATGCGATTATAAATGAGCGAGAATTTTCAAAAATACGTAATATTGGCTACTGCGATTGCTCAGAGGAAGTCAGTTATTACGATTAGGAAGCGGGTTAAGCGCAGGCCGACCATATTTGATCATCCATTCAGAGGCCCGAGCTGCCGCCGAAGAGAGCCGATATTGAGGTTCAGAAACCATCATCACTCTCTAAAGGAAATAAATAATAGTAATAAAAGCTCTAGCAATTTCATTTCATCCATTTCGAATCATTACCACCTCCCATGATTTATAAACGCTCCGACGGGAGACGGGACCAATGTGCGTACCCGCGACTCATGTCCTTCTTCCAAGGCCCATCTTCTGGAAAGAATTCGCCTCGGGTGGTCCATCGATTCCACCACCTCCTTATAAGAGGCTCAAGAGTATTGATCGTTTCAACCACTGTGTGATTTTCATCAGACATGAAACCTTCGAACAGGGGTCCCTCGCCAAGAATCTAATACAAAGGGTATCCAGCAGTCCACATTTCGACAGCAGGCTCAACAGATCCTGGAAGATGGCTTCCGGCGGCAGTGAAAAATATAGGAGTCCGCAATTATCATTTAGGTTCCCCATTAGAGTCATGGGAGAAGAATTATTCACTGAAATCTAAGATACTTATATTGGCCTCGGCATGTCTTCACAACTTTAGAAACGGAGCAGGTAATACGCAGTAGCGAAGAGCTTCAGGATCATTGGGCTACTTGTCTGGAAGTTGAATTAGAAGTTTGTTCTGTCATTATATTCTCTGATAAAGTCCTTGGGTAACTGTAGCGTTGAATGATGGCGGCGGCGTGAAAAAAATATTGTGCCTATCAGTGTCGCGAGATGTCGAGGATCAGTTGAGCATGCGCGCCTTCAGCAGCAATCAAGCTTTTCCTTGAAATATCAAATTCCAAAATCATCCTGCCAGTCAGGATAAGGCGCTGGTCATTGCACAAGGAAATTATGGCATGAATGCTGAAAAACAACAACTGAGCCTACGCGTGCGCGTCTGACGCGGAGTGGGGCAGCCTCACTTAGTGCCTACCCTACTGTGCGGTTCACACATAAATATCGCGACAAGACGAACCCCAGCCAGCCAAAGCTGCATGGCCTTACGAATTTTATGTAATGAAAAGCTTAACTCGAGTTGCTCTTTTTGTGTCCTCGCGCATTCGGGTTACATTGCTCAGGGAAAGGATCACCTCAATCACATCACAGCTAACAAGATTCGAAAATAACACTGCCATCAGAGAACTTCCATCCAATTCCCTCGAGCAACCAGTTTAATTTCATGTCAACCCCTCAAGGCAAATCTTGCCGCTAACATGTCAGATGCTTCACTGCATGTCTCTCAGCCCTCATCACAGTTACCCCGCAGATCATCTAAGATCGAGTATTCAAAGACGGCTGAAGCGTATGGCAACACGTAGCCTGCATGTCATGTCAGCAAATGATGTCACATATCTCGGCAAAAGGGTCAGAGGGATGCAATTCATCCCACTTGTTTACTGAATTACTCCATGAATCCCTGTAATTTCCTTCTATAAAGAAGGCGGCATAGCATGAATCAGCTTTTAGCCGGGCATGCGGAGGTTCCATTCAACATATAACCTATTGGGATGTGAGCTCGTATCCATCCGTTTGAATACTACAGATACAAATTGCGCTATTTAAACTGCTGGTAGAACCCTTCATGCGAAAGTATACAATAACATCGTCATCTTCGACTTTTCTCGAAACATACCCATCGACAACTGTTCGTTGTTGATCATGGCTTCATATGCAGGGGTGTGCCTTTCAATTCTCTGCATTCTAGCATTGGTTTCCTCTGGCTACGCTGTTAGAGTCCGTGGTGACGGGATTGAGTATCTCGGCGTTCAAAATGAGACTTCTGGGTAGGCTACTTGACCTGTTCTGACAATGTACGAGATTAACTGGCAGCCTCGTGCCAGAATTAATACGTTCTGGGGAATTCGATATGCCCAGGCACCGCTCAACGACCTGCGATGGAGAGCACCGGTACCGATCCAACAGACTTCTCATAAAATTATCAACGCCACGACTCCAGGTCCTGCATGCATTCAAAGCGACCCCACATGGAGTACGGGTGCTTCACAATTGATGCAAGATGAAGATTGTCTGTTACTTAATGTTCAAACCCCTGCAAATCCTAAATCATCAAAACTGCCTGTTCTTGTTCTCATTCATGGCGGAGGCAAGTCGGGAATTTTGTTTCATACTTTGTTTACGGGGACTGATGAGTTACAGGTTACGTAACTGGTGATGCCACAACGACAAGCGGAGACAGCCTGGTATATCAATCGGATGGTTCTATGCTGTATGTGGCCATTCAGTACCGTCTTGGCCCTTTGGGCTTCCTAGCCGGGCAGAGTGTCAAGGAAGACGGGACGTCGAATGTAGGCCTCTTGGATCAGCGTGCCGCTCTCGAATGGATCCGTAAAAATATTCACGTTTTTGGTGGCGACCCCTCCAAGGTCACGATAACCGGCGCCAGCGCCGGGGGCGGTTCTGTAACGATGCAAATGATCATGTTTGGTGGCGAGGAGGATCCACCATTCCGTGCCGCTATCTCAGGCAAGTCACAGAACCTATCTCATGAAACAGATTTATCTACATGATAATGACAATGTCTCAGAGTTTCCTTGGTGGACACCCATTTATAATGATGCATGGGTTGATAACCAGTACACCGGACTTTTGGAAGCCGCGAATTGCTCAACTCTCAGCTGCTTGCGAGCTTTATCAGTATCTGAATTTCAGAATGCAACTGCAAAGTCCTATGAACATGCATATCTTGCCAAACAATACGCATATGGTACATTCTACTGGGGACCCGTGATAGATGGCGACACTATTCGCCGCCACCCTTTTGAAGAATTTCAAAGTGGTCATTTTACTAGAGTTCCTATTCTAATTGATCACAACGGAGATGAAGGTTTCATGTTTACAAAATTTTCAGTATCCACGAAGGGAGATCTCTATTCCGACCTTTCAACATTGTGGCAAGACACGGAGGGTTACTTCACCGATATTGTCATAAGTCTTTACCCGGATTCAATTTACAACCGGAGCCATCTTGAAGAATTGCCTGCCTTCCAAATACTAGCCCCTCCGCTTGGTTTGGACCCTTCAATATTTAGTGATGTTTTCTTCCAGCGCGAAGCTGCTTTCGGCGACGCTTTGGTTGCTTGCCCAACTCGCTATGTGGCCGCAGCGGTAGCTCAAGCCGGTCAACGCGTTCACAAAGTCATTTTCAACGCTGGCTACCAATTTCACGGAGCTACAACTGCCTATTTGTTCAGCAATCAAATTAACGGTATGGTTACTGTCCCGTGATTGTGGTGGTCTGACTAATAGCCATAGCGGACGGGTCATTCTTTTTTCAAGGTGTTACCGTTCCCGGAAATGCAACTCTGGCCAGTATCTTCCGGAGTTACTTCATATCCTTCACGCTGCATCTTGACCCGAATTCGAATCCATCAGCCGTGGTTCAGCCACCAACTTGGCCACAATATGACTCCACTAACACCCAGATTCTCTACATTGGATTTACGGAGATGTATCCGAAGAGTGATCCTCAGCTTACCAAGCAATGTCAGTTTTTGCAAATGGGTCGAGGGAACAACCGAGATATTTGGCCTCAGTGGTAATAGGCTGTTGAACTTATATGTATGCAATTCTTTTTCAAGAAATTATTTTTGTGAGTTACACCCCACACTGTATCTTCCATAGAAACCCGTTTTCATCCCCCGCCACGCCATTAAAAGCGCAGGGCTCCTTTTAGTGTCTGGGCGATCGAGTTGATTTCCCATTCGAAAGTGCCGAAGCGCCCTGGCAATCCATATTTGGAAAGCAGTCCTTGCTCAAACCGAGACTCGATGGCGTGTCATAGCTTGCTGGTCCACTAATTTACTGTTTGGGGAACTCATACCGATCGCTTCGATCGCATGGTGCCGCGGTGATCCTAGCCCAAGCCACTGTATTGTTCAACCACTTTTTTTTTGTGGGTGCACCAGTGGCCCGAGCGGTGGATTCACTTTTGGGAATTGCCCCGAGAAGGCCTTGTACTCGCCGAGACTAAGGATGATCTTCAAGAAACAGCACCCAACGCCAATTCGTGATGAATGTCTTTTCAATGATGAGAAAATGTTCATTTTATTAATCAATCGCTCTGGAAGATTTTTTTGTCGACTAACACATGGTCTCGCTACCGCCAATAGTCTGTTCCTGGTTTAGTCCGACCAGACCCAATTGAGTAAAGCATCCCGAGCCATGGCTGGTGGTTCATCGTCCGTGGTTTTTGTTACGAAATTGGCCTCCACGTTATGCGGGTATAAGTATACCTGGCGAGTGAGAAAACAGCAGCTGACCCGAATAACCCACGTTGTCTCATTCTCCGGTCGCGATTTGCCGTCCGAATTCCGACTCGCCACTCCTTTTTCGTTGCTGGCCCCGATTTAGGAGCTTCCAGACATCAGCGCACCCTCGAGCACCAAACCAACGCACTTTGTTCTCTGAATCCCAGACATTCCCTTGAGGATACATAATTCAATTTAGTTGGGTTTCAACATATCCCTCAAATAAACCATCACGGTGTCAAAAATGTCGAAGATTTCGACATTGCTAAGTCGGCCGCTGGTGAAATGGAACCGAGAACGACAGAGTTCCGGTGTATCCGTGGACTGGACAATCGACAACCCAAAAAACAACATGCCCGGCTCGCTCATCTCTGGGCGTATGATTCTCAGCATTTCCGAGGACTCCACCCAGATAAACAGTTTTGATGCGGCGCTGCGCTTACACACAACACAAAAGCAACCATTCAGGAAGAGCTGCAGCGATTGCAAAACCCAAGACATGAAGATAAAAGAGTGGAACTTCATGTCTAAATCTGCAGTTTTACCGCGCGGTAAACATGAATTCCCCTTCTCAGTCGTGATACCAGACGAGCTTCCTGCGTCAATAGACAGCTCCATCGTCTCCATTTCCTACAAAGTCGAAGCCAAAGCTTGCCTCGAATCTAGGCCACGGAAAAGCGGCGATGGTGCATGCGTGAGTTTCAAGCAGGATATACTGGTCCAGCCACCACCTCCTATCCTCAGACTACCTCATAGCTCAAGTCACATGTTCCAATCAACAGGTATCGAGGTAACAGCTCGTTTCAACCGAATGATTGACACTCAAGGGACAAACCAGGCCAGATTTAAAATTTACGGACTACTTAAAGATGCAGAAAATGGAGAATATTCTGAAATCTGGCATTTGTCTAAGGGTAGTTGGAAATTGGAAGAGTGCATCAAGTCAGTTGCACCAGCATGCAAGCGACACCTCCCAGGCGGTTCGGATGACCAGTGCAAAGGAGCCACCAGAACCAAATTACGGACGCTCGCCTCCAAGGACTTTTACGAAGGATGGAAAGCATATGATCGCAATGGCGTTGCGGATTTAGATTTCAATTTTGGTCTTCGCCAATCAGCTGCCGTCGATTCCCGCGCACAACACCACTTCAACGCACCGACTCTGGAAGGAACAGATGTATTCCACTCACTTCTTGTCAAGCTCGTCTTTATAAAAGAGCTTGTGTTGAGAGACAAGCCTAAATCAGCAATAAGAACAGGAGAGGCGAGGATTTTGCATCTTCCATACCGAGTTTTGTTTTCCAGCCAACCGGAGGAAGAGGTTGAGTCAGATGATGATGCCCTCGATTTTCATAAGGAAGTATTCTTATACTCGCCTACTGAGGAGGAGGATATCCAGTCAACAGTGCTGGATTATTAATTTAGATGCCTTCGCTTGATGAAATCTGGTGTTTGTAATGCCCTCAGAGATTTATGATGGAGATGGTATTTTATGCTTGACGATTACTCATTTGTACATTATTTGCTGGTAAAATAAAGGAAGGGAAAAAATGGCAATGAAGGGAATGACTGGGCACATTTTCTGCAGAAATGATGCATTACATGGAAAAATAGTTCGGGATGGATTACCAGAATAGGCTACTCTCCCCAGGTCCACTGACGAGTCATGAACTGTGCTCGGTGGAGGATCTTGGTGCCAACCATTTCTCCATAGGTTTAATTCAGGTGTGGCCAAGTGTTTAAAGCATGGTGAATGATGATACGAATTCAAGGCTAGGGGAATGAAACTATGAAAATGCACATTTTCTACACTAATTCCATCTTCAATAGGTTTGTCAAATATTCAATAAAAAGTCCCCAAGCGCCACCTTCCTTTTGTTTAGTTGACCCCCCATCAGAATCTAAAAAGGAAACTCAATCACTCCTGAAGTAGTCTTGGGAATAGAACCTGGCCGTCTGCCGCTCGCCGCAAGTACATGGCCAAGAGCGGGTTCAATCCAGCCTTTGCAGCTGAGTCGATCCACTCGTCTACTGGGAGGATTGCAAAAGATTCGCCAGTACCCATTTCCATGAGCTCCTGGACTTCGTCCATACCAATTTCTATCTCCCCGGATTCATACACGTACCGTGCTCCGTCTGTCATCTGCTGCGCGCCAGCAATCGTGCTGGCAATGATCTTGCGGCCTACTGACTGCACCGAGATGAAGTCGAAGTGACCAGACCAGGCGCTCGAGTCGGGAATGGCCTTGATCTCGCGCGAGTACTTCATCATGTTGGTCATCAAGTCTGTCTCCGGGGCGTCGTCGCCAGTGATGCTGCTGGGGCGGTGGATGACCACAGGCAGACCCAGTTGTCTGCTGATGCGATCCAGGTACACCTCGCTCACCCACTTCGCCGCAGTGTAGCCGTCGTCATTTTCACCATTGGGAGAATACTCCTCAACCGAGACTGGGCCAAAACTATCAAGACCCGAAAGGCGGGCGACGCTGGCAGATGAGACAAAATGGAAGGGTACGCGACGGGGAGCGCTGAGGCGGACGAGCTCCTTCGTAGAAGCAACGTTGATGAGCTTGAGGCTTTGGTAAGTCTTCATGAAGGACACATCGGCACCGACATGAATCACGGTATCAACCTCGTCAAAGATTGCCGTGACGTCTTGCTGAGAAAGACCAAGCTGCTTGGCACCAAGGTCACCTCCGTGAACGACGACCTTGGGGTGGTCAAAAATCTTTTTGAGTTGCTCTCTAGGCCTGCGGATGGCCAAACAGTGGACTTTGGTGATAGTGCTATGGTTAACCAGCTGGCGAAGAATCTCTTTGCCAAGGAAACCAGTGGACCCTGTAAGAGCGACCACACTCGGTGCAGCGGATGGCTGGACCGCATTAGAGGCTTTGGGTGCGTTCACGAGACCTGAGGGAATCTCAACTTCCTTCTCCCAGTTCACCGAAGCATTCTGCGGTGTTGAGTTCTGGCCCTGGAGCATCGATGCCATCTCACCTAGCGTAATAGCTTGGAAAAGCTGGGCTAGCGGGACGTTGATGCCGAAGCGCTCGAGGATCTGAGTCTTTAAGGACACCAAGGACAAGGAGTTACCGCCAACGTGAAAGAAGTCAGAGTGCTTGTTCAAGGTGTGGTTCTGAATGATTTCCTGAGGAAGGGTTTCCTGCCAGAGAGTAGCAAGACTTTTCTCAAAGCCGTTGAGATCAGGAGCGCTGCCCTCAGAGTCCAATGGTCTGTTCGTATGGAGTTCCATAGAATCAATCACTGTTCGATCAACCTTGTTGGAGTTGGTCTTTGGAATGGTGTCTAGCGCAATAAATGCCAAGGGACGCATGTATTGAGGCAGAGGCAGCTTTTGGGGAAGATCAGCCAAGAAGGCACTGTGGTCTGCCTGGTTGTCGGAAAGTTCGACGAAAGCAACCAGATACTTGTTGTCCGAGTTTTGGATCTGGCGAGCTGATACTACAGCCTGGCGAATACGAGAAGCCGAAGCATTGACAATGGTATTCTCAATATCCTCAAGGTCCATTCGGATACCCCCAATCTTGATTTGAGTGCTGCCTTCGATCCTCCCGTGGAGAACAAGGCGTCCATCGGCGGTGAATCGACCACGGTCACCAGAAGCGTGGACAGTAGCCCACCCATTTTCTTTAAAGAAAGGGCTGACCTGCCTTCCAGAGAAGAAAGCGGCGGATGTGGCCTCCTCCTTGTTGAGATATCCTGAAGCAACGCCAGCGCCGCCGATAACCACTTGACCAAGAACTCCAGCTGGCACAGGGTTCATATTCTCGTCAACAATATAGATGCTGTAGTTAGGGCTTGGGGTAACCGCAAAGGAAGCGTCATCTTCATCTTCAATTGGTACAATGCTGTCGGCACAGCCACAGGTGGTTTCGGCAGGGCCGTAGCTGTTGATGAGCTTCAGCTCCGGCTTTTCTAAGGAGCGGAAAGCCTGGACGAGAGATTGAGTCATTGCCTCACCGCCGCTCATGGCACCACGCCAGTGAGAGGCCTGAAGCAGGTCTTTACCACCATACCGAATCCATGCCATGTACTCGGTAGGAGTGCCTAATGTGAAAGTGATCTTCTTAGAAATTAACAGATCGCAAATGGCTGCGGGATCACGGCGTGAGGAGGCCCCAGGCACGACGAGAGTACCACCATAGCCAAGACTGACAATGATCTGACCCAGCGACATGTCGAATGCGTATGAAGACTGCTGTAGAACAGTCTCGCGACCCTCCTCAATTCCCCATCGAGAAACCGCAAACTCCAAAAAGTTCTTGTAACTAGAGTGTTTCAAGACAACACCCTTAGGGATACCAGTAGTTCCGCTGGTATAAGCAATGACGGCGGTGTCAGATGGTTTGGCATTGCTAGAAATAAAATTGTGTTCTTGAGACGTCGAGATAGTGGCCACATTGACCAGGTCTACTCCAGCGTCTTGCAAGAACTTTGTCTCGCTATTAGTAGTAGAATCAACGAAACAGAACTGAGGCTTGCAGTCATTGACCACCAGCAGAAGGCGGTCCGAACCAACATTAGAGTCGAGAGGAACGTAGGCAGCTCCTGTCCTTAGAATGGCCAACACAGAACAGACCCATTCAGGACCTGGGCTCTGGAATACTCCTACACAGGATTCATTGCTGACTCCACGGTCTAGAAGAACGCCGGCAAGCTGGCTGGCGCGACTCGCCATCTGCTGATATGTCAAATCATTCCCGAAGCCATCCGTGAGGGCGGTTCTCTGATTGTATAATCTAGACATATCGTCAATGCGATCAACAATGGTAGACGGCCATTGGCTCATTTTCTCATCGCCTAAACGTCATGTTGTTAGCGCTCAGATATCATGTAATAATGGGGGCTGTGAGAAGAAACCAGGCTTACCGCGACCAAATTCAATAGCGACTGTAATATCCTCATCCAGATGAAGGGAAGGCCAAACAATGCGGGTAGCAGGATTTTTCGCAAACCCACGAAGTAGGCTGAGGTAGCTTCTCTTGAGAATTTCCGCGTCATCCTTGGAGTATAAGTCCTTGTTGACAGAGAAAACAACCAGATTATCACCACTGCTGACATCGACAATATCTACACTGACATCATAAGCGTTCTGACCACCGGCAATCAGCTCGCCGTCAGACTCGCAACCGCAGAAGGTGCGGGCTTCGACAATATTCTGACGATAATTCAGGAACGACTGAAAGAGAGGACTGTAAGACGGTGACCGGGTCACTTGTAGCTCATTCAAAAGAACATCAAAAGGAACACGAGAGTTAGAGAATGCGCTATCGCTAATGCTCTTGACGTCCCTGAGGGAATCTGCAAAGGTTTGGCGGGAGTCTTGGCGAAAGCGAAGTGGGAGCAGGTTCAAGAAAAGACCAAGGCTTTGCAGGACATCGGAATCCTTTCGGTTGCCATCTGCAACACCAATACACATATCTTCAACGCCGTTGGTGTAACGGAAGAGGAGGATGCGGAAGACAGTCAGGTAGAAGTGAAATGGGGTCACCTTGAAGCGACGGCAGCACTGCTCTACCTGGTTTTTCAGAGCTTGGTCCATTCGGAAATTGACCAAATGGGAGTCAAAGCTCGAGGAACTAGGCCTCCACGACCTCTGAGAAAATGGAAGGAGGGGCAAAGGAGCTGGTAGGTCAGGGAATTGACTGCGCCAGTAGTTCAACTCTCTGGACCACGAGCCTTGCTCATACTCACGGAGCTGACGGATTGAGAAGTCGGGGTACTGAAGCATATCAGCACCACTGAGGTCTAGCTTTCCGTTATAAGCCTTTTCCAAATCAGAAAAGAAAATTGGGAAGCCGATGCCGTCGACAGCAATGTGGTGGTAGGCGAGGATGATGCAATGGCGATCCTCAGAAAGGGAGAAGAGTTGCAGACGGAGGGACTCGCCCTTAGCAAGGTCAAATACATGGTCTTGCATTTCCCTGATTGCTTTTTGGATGTAACCCTCGTCCTTGATGTTTGCATGCTCAAGAGTCAATGTGGATCTTGGCAGAATACCCTGCATGTGCTGCTTGGTATTCTCATCGGTGTAGAAGACAGTGCGGATGGCCTCATGGCGCTGCCCTACATCAATGACAGCCTTACTGAACTTCTCAATGTCAATTTTTCCATTCAAGTGAATAACGGATGTAATATTGAACGCGGTCTTGTTTTCAACAAAGAAATTTAAGAACCAGAATCGGGATTGGGCAAAAGACATGGGAACGACTCGCTCGAACCCGCCCTCGTTACTTGTAGAGGAGCCAAGCAGCTTCGTCTCTTCCATTGATAAAGAAAAAGGGGGAGGGGTAGTAACATTCGTCCTAGTTGGCTGTGACTCTAGATCTGAAGTAGGAGTTGATTGCCTCTCGTAAGAAGAAGAGTAATCCATAGTGGGCTCAGGCGTCTGAGTAGAGGCAATTTCTGCCAGAGTAGGTGCTAGGTTCTGAGGCTCTATTGTCCTGCTCTCAACAATAACAGCAGGTGCTTCCTTGGTTGGCTCAGAATCCTTAGGCTTTGCCTCTCCACCTAAGTTGGGGATCATCTCGGGGGTCAGCAACTCCTGTGTGGTGTACAAGAGATCGCGGACAGAGGGCGCGTTGAGAATTTTCAGGACTGGCATGTCGACGCCTAGCTCCTTGCGCAACCAGGATTGGACATCAACTGCAACCAGGGAGTCGACGCCGAGCTCATCGGGCCTCACGTCAATCATTGGCTTCTCAGTATCAGCTTGCAGGGCAACCTGGAGCTTCGTGAGGAGTCCAACTTAGATAGATTTAGCAAATTCATCCGGGCCATTGTTTCATAGTGGAGTACTTACCTTTCAAGATATCAAACACACCATCCTCACTGGTGGCTTCCAAGAGTTGCGGCTTCATTGCAGTGCCAGACTTATTCTTTTTCTGATTGGTGACTTGGTCGCTTGTTTTGCGGACTAGATGTTGGAACATGGGATTGGATGCCCAGTCGCGCTGTTCATCATCATCTAGTCGGAGACCAGTAGCCATCTCAAAGGTATCAGAGAATCCAGCGCGCCCCGCAAGAACACCTTCGGCAAAAATTTCGTGGAAGTCTTGTTCCGACATCCAGGAGTGACCAACTTTGTGGAGGAAAGATTGCTGCCCAAGGGTAAGTTCTCTGGATACGTAACCGTTGCCCATGATGGCGCCAATGTTAATGACAGAGCCGGCAAGACCACGCTTGCGCCGCTGAGCAGCCAGACTGGCCATAAAGGCGTTGGCAGCAGAATAGGCACTCTGTCCGGGATTACCTGTGACGTAGGCCATGGAGGAGAAGTAAACGAAGAAGTCCAAGTTAGCTTCATTGAATATCTCATCAAGATACACACTTCCAAGGACCTTTGGTTTTACAACCTTCTCCAAACGCTCCATATCAAGATCTGGAAATAGAGCATCGTGGAGAACCATGGCGCCCTGAGCAACTCCGCCAATAGCAGGCATAGTCCCATTAATTTGCTTGTAGACATCCCAAAGAGACTCTCGTTTTGTGACGTCATTAGTGAAGATGCGGACGGTACAGCCTTGGGCAGACATAGCCTGGAGCCAAGTATCCTGTATTTTAGGGTTCCTGCTGGACAGGGCGATGTATCTCGCGCCACGCTCGGCCATCCACTGACAAAGAGATAGACCCAAGCCACCAGTCAAGCCCACAAGCCAAAAGGTCTTGTCTGATGAAAAGCCGACCTCTTTGCTGGCGGGGTGAACCTGGAGGCGAACAATGCTCTGTCCCTGCCAAGAAACGATAGCTTGCTCTTGGAAGGAAGCAGAACTATTCTGGGTGATTTCATCGAGGGAGATGGTCGGGATGGAACCCATTTCCGTGGCAGTGAGATTCTCGACGCAGTTGAGCCATGCCATTTGGACGTGGTCAGACACATGTCGAACGCCAAGCGGACTGAGATCAAGCTGAGCATAGTCGCTGACCAAGCCATTGTGGTCAAGCTTGGGGCAGTCTGGAGGCAGGCAGCTTTGCACTAGACCCGAAGTCTCACTCAGAGTATCCATATCAATGTAAATGGAAAGGTTCTTTGGCAGCAGCTTTTGAAGTGATATTTTTGTCGCACGAGGATGCACGTAAGCCCAAGGTCTAGTGCAATTCTTCGCTGCAGTGGTCAGAAGAACCAACTGGATACCTCTCTCATTGGCAAGCTTGGCAAGAGCTCCACCCAGAGCATAACCGGGGTTGAAGACAGCAATAGACTTCCCTTGAATGGCATTATCAAGAATGCTGTGGGCTAGGAGTTGCATGTACAAGGACATCAATGCCTTGAGGGCCTGTTCATCGGATTGAGGTGCAGCAATGGTCCAGCCAGCTGGGGCATACACGTGCGAATCTAGAGAACTAGATAGCACAAGGACCCTTGAGCCGTTCTGAGAGTCCTCACCGAGGGAGATGAAAGCCTTGCTCTCTCTTGAGACTCTAATGGCTTTAAGTAGGGAATGGCTGAGCTTTATGCCTCCGATGCGAGGGTTATTGGCCGTTCCTTTCTGCCTAACCACAGGTTTAGAATTCTGAGGCACTATTGATAGTCTGGTATTGTTGATCTCCACATCATGAGTGAGAAGCCTGCGAGAAGAGTTGTATCGATCATTCCTCATTGAACTGAGGCGGAAGCGAGGAATCATGATTTGCTGATTCTCCACGCGGATCTCAGGCTCATTGTACCAAAGGATGTCTTTGAGTTTATGCTCTTCCTCCCAGTGTGTGTACCCATCAAGTTGCAATAGTTTCTTGGCAATGGTATCAAAGTTGATCTCGGAAGAGGTAGCAAAGTCCATGACCTGGCAATGCACATGGGTCAGCTCCAGTGTAACGCTCCGGTGCAAGCCAATAAACATGTTCTTGTAGGGGCTGTCAGATTGGGCTCCGGAGGTGACCCATAATATGTTTTTGCTCTGACTAAAAATGTTTTGGAGAGCCTTGAGTTGAGTCGAGGAGATATTCTCGAAGATAGATCCCTCAAAGAGGTCGGCAAGGCAGACGATGGTTCCAGAAAATGGAAGTTCAGCAGTGGAAACCTCATCAATACTGTTGAATCGATGGATACTTTTGTAATGGCTGGCAACTCTTTGCTTCAACGCATCATCGGATATCTCAGTCTTTCCCGGTCCGATGATGGTTAAATTGCTCAAACCTAAAGTCTGATGACTTGATAGAAGAGGTTCCCGCAGAAACGAGACCTTATCATCGACTGCCTGGCAAGTGATCACAGCCAAGGGTAGAGGGAAGCTACTGTTGTGAGGAGTGTGCGATTCAATACCAGAGAAGCCAGTCTTTCGCATCAAGTCGTCCCATACTTCAGGTCCCACGCAAGGGGATAGTTTGCGCCCGTCGTCATAGCCGAGCCACCAACCAGGAAGACCACCAAAAATGAAACCAAAGCGCATAGGATCATTATCAGTGAGTTCAACCATGAGAAGATAGCCACCGGGCTTTAGGAGCCTTCGAGCATTCCTCATTGTCTCTTCCAGGTTTCTGGTGGCGTGGAGCACCAGAGACGCAATCACAAGATCATAGGATCCCTCGACGTAGCCTTGGTCAGCAGGACTCTTCTCGATATCGCAAACCTTGAATATCATTTGAGAACGATGCTTAGCAAACTTCTCCTCGGCCTTCTCAAAAAAGCCACTGGAGATATCAGTGTATGTATACGAAGAGAAGGCCCCGTTCAGACGCCGGAGGATCATGTCAGTTGCACCTCCAGTTCCAGAACCTAGACCGCTTAGTTGAGAATTCACTGATAAAATATAATATGACTTACCAATTTCGAGAATGTTCATATGGGGAAAGCGATGACTGTATTGGCCAACGATGCGAGCCATGTCTTCAAGGTAGGTATTCATGCCCAAAGCATAAGCGTAGAAGTCATTGAGCATGTTTTCATGCATCATAGCTTCTAAAATATTCATGTCACCCCTGATAGCAGCAGTTATGTTTTCACCGACAGCCTTCATGATACGCAGGTCAATGCTGCCGGGATGTCTACAAATTAAGTCAGTATTGGTGATGTGTATTCATAGTAAGAATCTGGGAAACC
Source organism: Calonectria honghensis (assembly GCA_013403855.1). NCBI lineage: Eukaryota > Fungi > Ascomycota > Sordariomycetes > Hypocreales > Nectriaceae > Calonectria > Calonectria honghensis. The sequence continues at coordinate 1,353,503 of VTGB01000001.1, forward strand.
AACCGATCAATGATTTTAAGAATTTCCTCTCTCTTGTCATTAATCCATTCCGTTTTTGCGTATGGATGTGTTCCACTTGCAACATACTGCAAGCAATGGTCCACATAGTCGAACAGGCGGTCATGGTGCCATTCAAAACCTTGGCGCTGCCCTTTCGGGAACTCTGTATCAATCTGGCGAAGGTAGAAGTACGCGACCCTCTCCATAAGAAATGATAGGTTGAGATCGTCAGCATACTCATCGCCTTCCCAAGTAACAGTCGTCCCGGTCGGTATCTCAGGACCCCAAGTTAGCTCAGAGAAAATTCTGGAATCATTCTCAGACGTTGAGGGATTCAAAGGAGTAGCATGGAGGCCTTGCAGCTGAATAATGGTGTGGCTAGCATCAACCGAGTGGATTTCAACATCACCAGAAAGATCAGTGCCTTCATCGTTACCCATAGATGAGTAAAATGGCAGCTGAGCACCAGACTGGAGAGTTGACTCTCGACAGTACGCAAGGTTAATACGAAGGCGGTCCACTTTGGTTGGCAAGTAGATAGTACGAAGGCGGCCATCACCAGGGTAACTGAAAGCCAGCATGATAGACTGAATAGCACAATCAAGAGTACCGGGGTGAATAACGAGCGAAGGAGTGCCACTGCTCTGGGCTTCTGGAACGCCCAAAGTACCTAGAGCTTCACCGAGCCGCCTACTAGTGTTGGACAGAGCTTGGAATGGGCCGGTGTAGCCAAATCCCAGCTCCTCGGTTGCCAGGTAGAACCGTTCCCACTCAAGGTCTTGATACAACCCTTCACGAACGTACGGAGCTGGCAGCGTATCCTTGGAGGCGGCACCTCGCACCACGCGAAGCCTGCCAGAGGCATTCTTGACCATGGCTCCGGTATCCTTCCCGCTGTCAGAATAATAGGCAAAGACAAGCTCATCAGCATCAGCATTCTCTTCGACAACTTTGAGGGATAGAATGGTGTCAATGCCACCGTTCTCCTGGAGAATGAGAGCTTGTCCGATTGTGAAATCAACAAATTCTAGGAGTTGGATCGACTCTGCTGGGTAAAGCTTGACAGCGGCCTCGACAGCTGCTGATATGTAGCCCGCAGCAGGGAAGACGATCTGGCCCTCGATCTGGTGGTTTACGAGCCAAGGGATCTCACGAGGAGTGAGATAATTCTTGAATCGAACCTCGTTGTCAATCCCATCAGGGCACATGGTGCCGAGAAGCTCATGGGGAGCCTGGCTACGGCCACGGAACGCTTTGGAGTACCGTGACTCGTGCCAATAAACGCGGTCGTGATCCCAAACATACATCGGCAGACCCTTCAGCACCTTAGGCGGCTGGGTGGCGCCGTAAATACCTTCATCATAAGCCGTGAAGTTGACAACGCCAGGCCCGAGCAACTGCCACAAGGACCCGAAAGAGCTTGAAATCGCCTCAACTCCGCCCGAGCCACGCACCAGGGTCCCTGTGTATAAGATATCCTGTCCCGATATTTCTTTGATAGTCGAGGTGGTAGGGCCTTTCAAGGCAGGATGAGGACCAATCTCGATGCCCATGTCGAAGGGACCGGCGGCGCCAATCGCATACTCCACTGCCTGCGAGAATTGGACGGCTTGGCACATATTGTCACCCCAATACTTGCCCTGGAGCTTTTTGAGATCAATATTCTCAATGTCATCAGCGACAACACTAGAAATCCAGACAGGGGCGGTCGCATCATCAGGCCGAGCCTGAATCTTGATGTCGCAATTCTTGAGGGCTGCGACATAAGGCTCAAAGCAAGGTTTCATGTGATGTGAGTGGTAAGCTTTGTCAACCTTGAGGAGGCGCGCAAACTTCTTTTCATCCTCGAGGATCAACCTAGCCTCTTCAATGGCATCAAGATCTCCGGACAAGGTCAAGCTGTTCGGCGAGTTTCTAGCAGCAATACAGATGCGGCCCTCAAGGGAAGGCAGCTCGCAAAGCTCCTCGGCATCCTCGTGAGACGTTCCAATGGCCATCATACCACCAGTTACTCCATCGGCGCTACAGCCGAGCTTCAGGAAGAAACCGCGGTAGTAAGCAATACGAATGGCATCCTCGGCCGATAGGTAGCCGGCAGCGTAAGCTGCTGCGATTTCGCCGGAGGAATGACCAACCACGGCCGCAAGATCGACCCTTGCAGCTTTGAGGATATCAACGAGCGCGATTTGCACCGCAGTGCATAAAGGCTGTGAGAGTGCCGCTTCTCCGATACGGGAAGAGTTCTTATCCTTGAGCAGTTCTTCCTTGATGGTCCACTCGGGTATGTGCTCAGTGGGAAGAGAATCGAGAGCCTTCTGTAGCTTATGAAGACAATCAGAGAATATGGGCGAACTCTGGAGTAGGTCTGCGCCCATGGTCGCCCATTGAGCACCTTGACCAGTAAAAATACCCAAAAGACGGGGCTTGCCGTCAGAAGTGACTCGAGAGCTTGAAATGGTCTTGATGCCAGTTGATGACTGACTAGCATCTTCGAGCCTCCTAGCCAAATCTTCGACAGTCAGGGCCGATATGGAGACCCGCGCCGGCAGACTAGATCTTCGGGTATTCAAGGTCCAAGAGAGGTCCCGCAGGCTAATGGTCGGATTTTCTTTGATGAAGGCGGAGTAGGCTCCGAGAACTTTGGCCAGAGAACTCTCGGTACCAGCAGAGAAGTTGAAAGGTAACATGAATGGACCATTAGGTCGATCATCACTTCCTACTTGCCCTTGTAGAGTATCCGGCACAAAATTCTCGAGAATGGCATGTGCATTGGCACCTCCAAAGCCGAAGCTATTGACACTAGCACGTCGCAAGTCACTTGACGCAACTTCTGGCCACTGTTGAGCCTCCTGAGCGATGCGTAGATGAGTGTAAAAGGGCTTGACCTGGGGGCTGAGCTCATTGAAGAGCATATTGGGGGGGATGGTGCGGTTCTGAAGCGCCAGAGAGGCCTTCATGATACCTGCAATACCGGCAGTGCCTTCAGTATGGCCAATGACAGTTTTAATTGAACCAACATATAGAGGGGCATCGGCGGCTGTCCTTTTGAAACCGACGCCAGGTCCGAAAAACGCGGTGCTAATAGCCTCAGCCTCCACTGGATCACCGGCGGGAGTACCAGTTCCGTGAGCCTCAAAGTACTGAGGTCGGTCGGCAAGCTTGGAAAGATCCAGTCCGGCCTTCTGATAGGTGACATTTATGAGCTCCTGCTGAGCCACAGGGTTGGGCATTGTAATGCCCTTTGTTCGGCCATCTTGGTTGACGCCAGTCTCCCTGATGATGCACTCAATGTCATCGTGATCGGCCAGGGCTTGGCTCAGTGTTTTTAGCACCAGAACTCCAACACCATCACCTCGAGCATATCCATCGGCATCTTTGTCCCACATTCGGCTTCTACTGTTGGGGCTAAGCATTTTCAGCTTGCTCTCAGCAACGTATTGTTCAGGTCCCAACAGAAGGTTGGACCCAGCGACGATAGCGCTACCGGACTCGCCGCTTCGGAGGCTCTGGACCGCCTGGTGTATGGCGTAGAGGCTCGAGGAACACGCCGTATCAATGGTCATGGATGGGCCGTGAAGATCGAAAAAGTAGGATATTCTATTGGAAATAATGCTCCGGGCGGTACCAGAGGCAAAGTATGTAGGGAAGTTGTCAATATCGCGGCCAAGGAGATCTGCGTAGTCGCCTGTCATCAGGCCAACATAAACGCCAGTGTTTGTACCCTGAATCTTCTCCATGGGGATACCTGCAGCTTCCAGAGCCTCATAGGTAGTCTCCATCAGGAGTCTTTGCTGGGGATCGATAGAGTTCGCCTCGACAGGCTTGACTCCGAAGAATTGAGCATCAAAATGACGATGATCCTGGTTTAGGATGTAGGATTGGCGGACATTGGTAGCACCGTGGTGGATTGCATCTTCATGATAGAAGCCATCGGTGTTGAATCGGCTTGGTGGAATATCACTAAGGACATCTCGAGGTTTTTGGAGGAGCTCCCATAATTTGGACGGAGATGAAGCATCTCCAGGGAATCGACAAGCACTACCAACAATAGCAATGGGTTGATTAGCATATTCAAGTTGACGAGCCATATTTGCGGTGAGCCAAAAGTAGCGAGGAAGCTACACTGAAATTTATGAGAAGGGTTTGAGAAGGGTATGAAAAAGACGTATATAATTGTGAGTTGGTGTTTCCGGCGGCTTCCGAAAGGCGCCGTGTGTGAGATATGGCTAGTTGAGAATGTTGAATCACTCAATTGCTGAGGAAGGTAAAGCGAGGTCAGGCCATGCGATGCTTTTTAGCTTCCTACAGAAGATATTAGTGACTCAAATATGAGCTAGGTATTTTTCTGTGCCCAGCTCAAATAATGTGCAGAGTCTTCTGCCTCCGACGTGGACGACAAGGGGCTATGCAGCTAAGTTGACAACATGGTGTGCAAACACTAGTCTCCTTGCAAGGCTGCCATGCATGCTATTTCCACTCCGTACGCCGTAAGTGTCATATTCCATGTCAGTCATCGGACGCAACAATGATCTATTTTGGGTAAGGTGTGTCCGTAAGTACACGTTCGGAGTGGGACGGTCCAATCGGGGTGCTCCATCAGCTCCGGTACATACCACGCTCACTCAGACGAGAACGGGATCTACACACATCGCAACCCATGGTTCGGAAAAGGAAAAGGAAAAGAATAGAACAAAACGTGTGCCTGTAGATCCGGTCGGTAAGTGGAGCTATCGGATCCGTCAAATCACTCTATCTTTGAACCACGAATCTCGTGTTTACTGCACCGGCACATTTCACAGTTCACGTTGTTTCGCGGTGACCCTAATTCCACGCTGTACAAGCAATCTCAAGAGCTCATTTTCCAATTTCAGTCATGCATCAATTCTACAAAGGCGAGTTTTTCAACTTTGAAATTATTCGCATCCTCGGCACGACACGCTCGGGAGGGGCGGATGTTGCAGAGGTGCTTGACGCTGTGGGCCAAATCAAAGAAAACGACCCTGTAACTTGGCACAAAGCTTGGGCGGCGCAGAGCGAGAAGGTAGAGCAGATTGCGGACGAGGCTCTGAGAAATGGCCATCGCAATGCCGCGCGGATGGCCTATCTTCGCGCAGCAAATTACACCCGTGCCAGCGGCTACATGATGTGCTCTGATGTGCCGACGAAATCAGATCCTCGTACTGTTCCCATTCTACGAAAAACAGTCGAACTATTCCGAAAGGCCATCACTCTCGCCCCCCATCCTATACACATTCTAGAAATTCCATACGAGCATGGAGTCAGTCTACCCGCATACCTCTATCTCCCGCAGGCTTCCCACCAAATAGCAAGCGGGACTCCTCTCGTCGTCAACCCAGTTGGTGCGGATGGCATGCAGGAGGAGATCTACCACATGTACCCTGCTGAAGGGCCTGAGTTGGGATACGCCGTTCTGACCTTTGAAGGTCCCGGCCAAGGCCTAACTCTCCACGAACACAACGTTCCGATGCGACCAGACTATGAGGCTGTCGATAAGATAGTGCTCGATTACGTTCAGAAATATGCAGAGCAGAATGATCTTGGAATCGACTTCAACCGCATCGCAATCGCCGGAACCTCACTGAGTGGTTACTTTGCTCTCCGAGCTGCAGTGGACCCGCGATACAAGGCCTGCGTCGCCGTAGATCCCCTCTTCGACTTCTGGGATTTTGCGACCAAGCAGGTTTCCGCAACATTTCTCAACGCGTGGCTCAAGGGGTGGATCCCCGATAGCTTCGTCGACAACTTCATTTGGCTGGGGAACAAATTTGATTTCCAAATGCGCTGGAACATTTCCATGTCTGCGCGATTCTTCGGGGTCTCCACGCCAACCCAGATTCTCAGATCCATGAAGCTGTACACTCTACGTCAGGAAAAGGGCACATACCTTGACAAAGTGACGTGCCCCGTCTTCGTGACGGGCGCTGGAAAATCTCTGTGGCTTGATGTGGATGACCACACCTCCATGGTCTTCAACGCCCTCACAAACCAGAACGAGGCAGATAAGGAGCTCTGGGTCGCTACTAAGCCCGGCGAAGGCGGGCTTCAGGCCAAGATGGGGGCCATCGCCCTATGCAACCAGAAGGTCTTTCAATGGCTTGACAAGCGCTTTGGTATCGAGCGGGAGGCGTTGTAGATTTTAGAAAACAAAATGTTAGTTTACATGCCAAGGTCTTCAACTACACGCCCTGGAAACAATTCGATTACTCTTCATCTTACTCCAAGGTCGTGCTAAATCAAAGCTTGGCTTTCTCATTTTAATTGTAATTGTAGATAACCAGTCTCCTTATAAACGTGACCCTTGAAAAGTAAACCACCCCTCAGTTTCCTATATACCCAGTATTGACGTAAGCATCATTCTGCCAAAGCTATCTACATTCTCAGCTATCGTCTGGTGAATGACCTTTTCAATATTGAGATTCGTCACTACCAAGTGCTTGCATTTATTCCATGATTGCGCAAACGCCATTGCGCTCTCGGCTTTCCAAAGATGGGCTGACAATGACCACGATGTACACAGTTTGAGTTTATTAGAAGGCTTCAGGCTTTTGTGGCTTGTGAGAAAGCAGTATGCCTCTAAAAAGTAGAGGGTGAACAACAATGTTCGTCGGGCGGATTCCTGAAATATCCACTCAATCCAATAAGGCGGTGTTGGTACTGAGGGAGACAGGTCCTCTTTATCCAAGTATTGGCCGCCCAAGCCTAGCCGAACGTACAACATAAGATCCAGGGCAGAGGATTGGAGTAAGGGGATCTGGCGCTCTGCTGATGCCCTGGCCATCACATCGCCATCAAATAATCGGATGATTTGTTAGAGAATAAGTGACTGTGTATGTGCTAAGTCTTCCAATCTCGTAACAGGGCTGGGACTAGAGAGCAAACCCAAGACATAGGCCTCAACGGACCGCCAGATCATAGCAGCATTGGCTTCATTCTTGGATATATACAATGCGCAGGTTGCGTGGGCATCTATAATGGCGTGCCTAACTCTAGAATTAGCTATGTCTTACGATTCGAGTCTGAAGGCGGGGATATGAGCCAATCTACCTTGAATTGACCGTGGCATCTGCTGTGTGTATAGCAAATAGTGACACCACGGTGTTTGGTTCTCAGCAACCATCATCTTAGGCACCTGCTGGATGAGATCTAAAGAGTACTGCAGTCTTTTGGAGGCCGATCCGCCACTGCAGTACGAATCCTGTGACACAGATGTAGCCATAAGGTGGGCTTGGGCGCCCATACTATGAGCTGATCCATCCAGTACATGTCACACCCCCACTCAGGACTTCAGCAGAACATTGGAGATATGTACGAACGGTCACAATTAACCCGAATAACAAGGGCCCACAGAATTCATGTATGTTGAAAGCACCTCAGCTGAATATCATTATATTTCTTCTGTGGTGCCTGATTCGTGGATAAGGAGCACGGCAGTGGGGAAGGCCGGAACTCCGCCAGACTGGTGAGGGGAAGCTCATGAGGCTGAACAGCTAGAACAGAAAAGGGTCGATCTCTCCCTTTAAATCTCTCCGCATAACTAATCGTCAACCGATATGCCCTTCCGACCTGGAAAAAGCAAACGAGGGCCGTCGGAACTCCGCCTATGTGGGTAATAGGGGGGATCGTCAGTCTCTTCAGCCGCAGGCCACCCCACCTCAAGTCATCCCATGCAAGCGAGTCATGAAAGATTCCGACAGTCACAAAAGTCCCTGATAACCATTTCGTATTTTAAAGTTTTCATGTATGTCGTTGCTCGCTGAAACGCATTACTTTAACCACCCACCGGAGACGTTCCGTGAATTCCACGATGGCGAGCTATCGGGAATTTCTACGTCTAGTTCAAGATTAAGATGCAGTTGCCCTTGTTCTTGAACCCACATTACCTCAACGAATTAGTTCACAAATAAACCACACTAGGTATAGCTTTTAGACTATTTATTGTTTTGATAGGTTAGCGGATTACACAGGACAAAATCAAAGTGTAGGGTATGAGCGAAAATAATGTGGTATGTTGTAAAGCCTTATCATTGAAGCGATTGATTGGAAAAAAACGTTCAGATAATGTTCTCAACAACGTGGTGATTCTTTAACATGACAATTTTTATCGATAGACAGGGGTCGTTGCAACCATTATGGTGCGGAATGCACGCGGTCGAATCGGTGAATAAAAGTGCCTGATTCTTGATCCCGGCATCGCACTGTCGCCACCCATCAGCGGGGTTCAGGCGCAACGATAAGTGTCAAAGCTAATTCGCCGGCGAGAACAGTCTTAACCGTGTTTGTATACGTGTGTAATCATCTGTCAGACATACTCGGCATTTCGTGACAGGGCGCGAAAATGATCCGAGGTAGGTGTGCCCCCTCGGGAGTACATCCGACCCAATCAAAAGAGAAGTGAGCATGTTCATGTTTTACATATTATTGAACTATCTCAGATACGTCGCGATATTCAGATGATGCTCCCCGCGATCCCTCGGAGATAGTCCAAAAGTTGTTTTCGTCGCTGCAGACAAAGTCTTAGCCGAAGGCGGGATGCAATTTCTTTCGCACCCTGGCTACGCGAGATGCGCTAGCGGCTGTGCCGGGGTCATCGGGCCGAGCCGGATGTTGGCGAGAAATTTTCTATCACTTGCAGCTGATTCTTCAAAAATAAGTATCTAAAGCTAGGGATGAAGGAAGGAAATTGGAAGAAAAAGAAAACTCAAACGATTCTAAGAGAATTACCAACTCTTAGTTTCAAATTTGAGCCAAAAACAAAGAATAAACATCTTGGCAGGACTGGCGGAAATGTAGGTTGCATTATCACAGGGGCGTTGAGCGACCACAGCTGTTACGACACTGAGCTTAGAGATCAGCTTAGTAAGTGAGACTGCAATAAATCCTCTGTATGAAGATCGATGAAGATCCCGATTATTTCAGTCACGTTTGTTAATCCAAGAGACTTCACAAATTTTTGGATTCTGAAAAGATCAACACGCAAAGACAAAGGGCTTTGTTGCTACAATTGGCCAGAAATGGTGCGATTAGAAATGAACCTAGGTGTGTGACAGATCGGGCAGTTGTGGAGGCGAATAGGGAACACGCTTATGCAGTTGTGGCTGGCACGTATTGGGACACGAGTGCATAATTCTTCCATATCTCAATTGAAAATATGATGAATCATTTGTAAAGTCAAGGGCGGAGTGCGTTGAGTAATATGCGGAGCCGATTTCGTGAGTGCATGCATGCACGCAAATCAAGCAGGTGATACAATGAAATGGCTTGCTGATGGTGTTCACCTGCGAACATCCCGATGATGCTTGAATGACTATGTGTCCATAGTATCTTAGGCTAAACTTGTTGCCCCACAGTTTGTCGTTGCCCCCGATCCCGACAACGGACATAACGGCAAGTCTACCGCTTCGGCCGCTTCTGCCTTACATAACCTTGCATTATGGGCCTAACGTGGGCTAATACTATTCGTTATGTTTCAGCCCTGTGGATATATCGGTAGGCGAGGTGAGGGTTCTCTCGTGCTTGGATGTGTTGGAGCTGCCAATTGGAGAAGCTGCTGAGCATGGGGATGCGATGCGATATAACCTCGCTACCAAAGTATAGACAAAAAGAAAAGTCTCCAGTATCTACCAGGGGGATTACTCTTGGCCAATGAGGTATGTAGGAAATCAGAAAACATGGGAAAAGAGCAACCGTGTTCTCCACTCCTTGTTCGGATTTGCCGAGATACCACGCAGGATATTCGTTTATGGTTGCGCTTGCATCTTGTTTTCCCTCCACTGTCAAGCCACTGTAGGGAGCATGCACCCACTACAGGAAGGTTTTATGACTGATGTGTTATTGAAAGATGTTCGGAAAAGCGTCTCTAGCCTATCTTTTGTCAGACCGTTGACCTATCAATTCCGCTTTTGATTTTTGCTTTGGTGCTCACTTGAGCGACACACTTCCAGCTGTTAATTGGAACACCTCTGGAGGTCTGTTCATGCGTATGCTTACGGGGGGTCTTTGTATTTTTAGATAGTGCTTATCTTTTTCTTCGCCGGAAGTGCGCAGTCGCCTCAACGGCATAGTAATCTCACATGCATTGTTACGCGTGATGCTACCGCCGTGGGGTTATCCTGAGGGGCAATGCTTCATCTGAATCCGGCTAGAGGCAGGATGCGGGTGAATGAATTCCGCCTGTAACGCGCTCCTTCGTTCTATCTAGCGAGGGCAGATGTAAGCGGCAAGCTTTAAAAGTCTCATTGTTCTTGCGCCTCGCTGAGCCCTCACAAAAGTGCCTGAATTCTACTTGTAATTGCAAAAAAGGGGGATATTTCTTGTGAGCGCGAGGCTTTAATACTGCAAAAGTCCCGAATAAAAGCTTCGGCCTTCAAATTACTAACGTCCATCCATCCCACCTTCCTCCTGAAAAGGTATGCACGTCATCGTCATCACCTGATACAGTATACCCGCCAACACTGCTTTGCTACCTCTCCAAAAGGCTCTGATTTTCTCGAAAGACTCCACCGCTGAAAACGGCATTTTGAGTCAGAACTTCTGGTTGCACTTTTACTTTGTCTAGTTCACTTTAGGAACAGGTTGAAGCAAGAAAACCTTGGTGGCGATGCATGGGAGACAGCCATCCAGACGCTTCGCGTGTGACCGCTGCCGTACTTACAAGCTCCGTTGCGAAAGACCGTCTGTGTCAAGTGAGAGGAATGGCTGCGGACGTTGCATCAAGGCGAATCTCGTATGCAAGACAACAACGCCAACCAGCAAACCGACAGCAAGTACCACAGCGTCTAGTACGACATCACACCATGGCTTTCTTACAGGGCCGGAGCCCTGGAATGCAGGTCGGAATGAGGATATTAGCCCAATTCGCACCCCGCTCCAGCAATTGTCCTCAGAGACTCGCCCCGGCTCGGTGAATAGCCAAAGATCATCTGTTCCACCCTCAAGTTCCCAAAACACGCTCGTGGGAACGTCGGGTGGCCAAGGGTCCGTTAACCCCATGCAGTTGGCGAGATTGGCCCTGTCACCCCCGCAGCGGAGTCTTCCCCAGGTACCAGATAAGCTGCCTGATGTCACTGATATCGATAACTGCGACATTGGCGACAGCGACGACATGGTCGGACTGGAGGAAGCCGTGCAGGTAAGGCCAGCGCCCCGATCCATTGAAGCAACGCAATGAGCGGTCGACTAATTGAAAACCCATCAGGCCAATGCAATGGACTTCATGATGGTTGGTTTCGGTTGCAACGATGCATCGAGCGGACCCACAGTCAATTCAGACCAGCAGGATGAAATTGGCATGCTTGGTTCCGCTGGGTCAGTTGATGAATTTGACATGTCGCCACCGAGCGAAAGTTCGGAGGATGACTTGCAGAGTCCTCTCAAGCATGCAATGAAATTCTGCGCTACCCTTATTGAACATTACCACTCACTAAAGAATAACCCCTTCAGTCCTCTAGATGAGAGTCTGTCGAAGTCAATGGACCGGCGGGCCCAAGCCGGCTTGGATTACACGTCGCGGCTCCTGGAGATTCTCGAAAGCTTAACATCGACAAACGCACCGCCACATAAGCGACGGATGAGCTACCAAAATGCGGTAGACGGCGGCTCATCAGACACATCAATATTTAACGGCGATCTTTCTGCAACCATGCTTGCGAGAACAACACCTCAACCTGGCCACGAGGTTTTGCTTCACGTGCCAAAGTCTGTGGGCGATGTCGCATGCTCCAACCCCGCGTGTAATGATTCTACGGGCTTAAATAGTTCAAAAAAGCCAGAGAGCTATGATATCCTTCTCATGACGGCTCTTGTCACATCCTACGTGTATCTGATACGCATGTGGCGTTCCGCCTTTTCGCTCCTGCATCGGATTCTCGCAAGCGGACCAGGACAAACTGCCGGCCTTCTCAAGCTCCCGAGCTTGCAATTCGGTAGCTACCAGATTCTAAATAACCCAAGCCTCCAAATACAAGTCTTAATAGAGGTACGAAACGACCTTTTTCAGAGAATAGAGGTGATGCTGGGTATTGCCACCCCGGACACCTACGGACGATGCAGCGACAACGGCGCGCACAAGAGGCCGGTTCTTAGCTTGAGCCCCGTCGCTGTTTCAATCCGGGAGACTCTTCTACATCAGGAAAGGATGAGGGCGGCGACAGAGGACGGGATCGCGGATTTTTCACTGAAGGACATCACGACCAAGGTGAAGCATTTGCTGGATGCACAGGGCTAAGAGCGGCATGCCAATCGTCACTTGATACACCAATATAATATTTTGATAATTCTATTAACCGAATCCTTCCACTTCATCCACGTCTACTGATAGTCCCATGTTGACTAATGCCGGATTCCGTCAAACACAAATGTGTTACAGAGGTCTTACTATATCGCAACCCGTTATTGCAAGCCCTTTTGTCTGCCATCCTACGCGTCTCGCCGAGCTCCCGAGATTCAAGCAAGATTGGCCTGTTAGATCTAGAAAGATGGTCTTCCGTTCGCCTTGGTGGCACCGCAATCGACTCAGCCGAGCCACAGCAGCGTCATCAATCAGGCACCTAGCTTACGGTCCGCTTTTCCCAACTTCAGAGTTTTACTAATTATGATCGTTCATATGTTGTCTTCCTTAAATATCATCGGCAGTCGTATGCTGACGTAAGATAGTCAGGATTTCATCCCAGGTCTCTCGGTATAATTTGGCCCCCTTGTCACTAGCTTGAAGCTTGGAGGGTCTGAGGCGTCACGGTCAGCATGGGTCGAGTTTTCCATTTTCCTTCTATTCCCGGACTATGTGACTTACTCAAGGACGGCATCGTCATGCCAGAGCTTGCCGACACTCTCTGTGCCAAGAGATGTCGCACTTACGAGCGATCGACTTCCATGCTCAGCGGTTCGCGCAACAAAGTATTGGATGGGACCCATAACGATCTTGGAAACAAGGGAAAAGTTCCGACCAAGATCTGTCTTGCAGAATCCTGGGCACGCAGCATTAATGATGACCTGGTTGTCGCCGTACCGGTCTGCCACACCCTGCACCGCGAACATGGTAGCCAGTTTGACCATTGAGTAGTGTCTTTGATCGGACCAACCAGCTTCGCTGTTCAGTTGATCGATTAATGTCTTGCCTGGCTCGAACCATGTCTCTTCGACATCTTCGTAGCCCTTGCTGGAGGTGAACGTGAGATGGGATGGAGCACTGTTTGCAGCAGCCGTTTCTCGGAGCTTGGGGAGTAGAAGCAAAGCCATCAACGTCGTGGAGAGCACGTTGACCTGGAGGGCAATCTCATAACCCTCAGGTCCCCTGGTGAAACTCGGCATGGCGAGACCCGCATTGAGGAGTGCGACATCCAACTTGGGCACCTTCGAGTTCAGGTTCGCCACAAATTCCCGAACGGCACTAAATGTAGACAGATCCACTGGGATGACAACGATGTTATCGTTGCCCGTCTCACGGATGATGGAAGCCTTTGTTGCATCACCCTTCTCCTGGGTGCGCACACCAATGATGAGCGGTGACGCCCCTAACGCGGCAAATTTGACCGCGGCCTGGTAGCCAATGCCGGTGTTGGCACCCGTGACGAGGACAGTCTTGCTCTTGTATGATGTCTCAGGATCCTTGGGTGGGTTCTTAGCCTGCCAATACAAGTGCTTGAGCTGATTTGCGCTTGGGCGAGATTGGTTTTGGGGCTTGGTTGCAGTTGTGGATGACATTGTGGGATGCAGAGCAGCGGCTAGAAAAAAGAGCAAAGTTGGGACAAAATTAGCATTTGGCTGAAATAATCTACTATTAATTCATCCGGAGCTGGAAGTGGCCGGTTCTTATGGCAAAGAAGATCTACATGAATCGGCCGGCGGTGTACCGCCTTCCGCAGCCCCTGGGTGGAATTCCGCCTTCGTGGAATACCGCCCTTTGAACGCGACGCGTCCGGGAATCAACAAATTTTACACGTATGCTATGTGCTACTTTAAAAATAGCTAGAGTCATATTGAATATGTGACATGGGAGATATTCGAGTGAGGTCTGTATTTGCCGCGGCTAGTTGGCCATTTGGGTAACTAGGACAGGTCACTAGCTGCTAAACTGCCTTGCGTGATACGGAGCATTGCTCTTGGTGCTGCTTCGGATTTTTGAATAGCGAATACATGCAACGTCATCTTATGAATTTTCCAGAACTCAAACCTTGGGCCCGCAGACTAGAAAACTTGGCCATTGGCTGCGCGGAGATGAACTATGCAGTGTGATTGGGGGCGGCTCCGGCCTCAACTCCGATGAAAATTGTGGATGCTCCGACTCCGATTCCGATAGCTAGTCCTGGTCTTGCCACTGCCCACACGCCACTAAAACTGTTTATTTTTGGGGGGCTCGTTAAATGGTTTTGCTCCCTATTTTCTTGTTTTGTTAGAGCCAGTCGATAGCCATGGCACCCCAGACCTTCCGCCAAATGTCTTACGCCAGTCTTATCGGCCTCTTTGCTTCGGCGGCCAGCGCCCTGACCACTCAGCTTCATGGTCTAGACCAGCTCAACGCAACCCTTGCGGGACGTTTGGAAGCGGCCCTGCCTTTGGCTGCACCATGTTTCCAGGATGCGAAGGGGGCTGCCTGTGCCTCAGTTAGAGAAGGTCTCAACTCTAGCTGGGTTCGCACCAGCCAATATTCGGGCTTTCGTTATATCCAGGGCGAGGCATGTGCCTCGGACGAAAGCAAGCAGTGCCTCCTAGATCCCGTTACCTTTCAACCTCTGGGTGACAAATGCGAACAAGGTGTCTTGTCACCCCAGTACGTCGAGATTCAGAGTCCGAGCGATGTTCAGGCCATCTTCAACTATGCCCGCCAGTCCGGCGCGCGCTTGTCCATAAAAAACAGCGGTGTTGACTATTTTACAAGGAGCACTCTCCAAGGCTCCCTGGCTATCTGGACCCGCAAGCTGATGAACTCATCCTTCGAAAAGTCTTTTGTTCCCGAAGGCTGCCCTGCCGGTACCAAGCCAATCCCAGCCCTCACATTTGGAGCTGGCATCAGCACAGACGAGTCCTATACAATTGCTCATAGCTACAATGTCACTCATTTTGGAGGCACCGTCAATGCAATCGGCGCTTCTGGCGGTTGGGTGCTCAACGGCGGCCACGGGGCCATGTCTGGTAGCCACGGACTGGGCGCTGACCGCGTTCTGCAGTTTACTATCGTGACACCTGACGGTGTAGTTCGTAAAGTAAACAATTGTTCAGATCCGGATCTCTTCTGGGCCCTGCGTGGCGCCGGAGGCGGAGCGTTTGGTGTAATCATCGACTCGACACACCCAGCCGACCCCGAGAAGCCGCTTACAGCGGCTAGTCTCTCCTTCGCTGGGACTTCGAAGAGCCAGCGAGAATTCACCACAATTATGGCCGAGAATATGCGGGACTGGGCCCTCCAGGGCTGGGGCGGTCCATCTAGTACCAACTTTTCACTGATTGTCAATGACAAGGTCTCTGTATCCGAAGCGAAGAAGGCGCTTGCTCCAGCTATAAACTTTGTCAAATCCCAGAAAGGCATTGTTGATATTCGCTCCTATAGCAATTTTTACCAATTCTATGTTGAGAATATGAATGGGACAGAGTCTGTCAGCATGCCAATTAGTAGCGCTCTTGCCACCACCACTCGAATCGTCCCCGAGCGCCACTTCATGGACTCCAAATCTCGCAAAAGCATGGTGGACGCCATCATGGATACCCAAGCTGCCGGACTTCCTACCTCGTTCCTGACGACTATGCCTCTACTCTATGGCCGCAGTAACCCCCATCCTAATACCGCCCTGAACCCTGCCTGGTATAAATCAGTGTGGATAGTCGCCAGCGCTGTGCAGTGGACATCGACTACCTCTGTTGGCGATCGGAAGAAGATCGTTAGTATGCTCAACAACGCAACCTCGCATTGGAAGAACGTGATCCCCGATGGGTGCTCGTATGCAAACGAGGCGGACCCTTGGGATGACAACTGGGCGCAAGAGTTCTGGGGTGACAACTACAGCAGGCTTCTCAAGATCAAGGCCAAATTTGACCCCCATGACCTGCTAAATTGCCGGCATTGTGTTGGTTGGAAAAAGTCCCTGCCGGGCTATGAGTGTCTCGCGGGACTGGATGCATAGGTTTGGAGTCATTGCATCGTTATTTTATAGTAGATTCCCATGGTTTCACGCTTTTAAATTGTTGCATATATCTTTCTTTCAATTTAGACATCATATTTCATATTTTACATGACAGTGCTATCCCGTCCGACTTGAAGTTTCTGGACTGTAGCATTGATTATTGGGCACAAGTCTGGCATGTCGTCTTCGTCAATTGATCAATGTAATTGATGCAAGTAATGTAAATATATATATATATCGCTACGGATTTGGGTACAGTTGCTATTTGTGTTTTCTCTCCCCTTCCGCAAATGGACCATGGGGAATCACAGAATCACTGCGCTCGAGAGGCCATCGCGTCAAATTCGCTTGCCGAATAAGCGATGGGAGACCTATACGATTCTAATTTACAGACTGAAAGAGTAATCTTATAGCAGATCCGAGCCATTGCAGCTCTACTTGTAGATGCGAGTCTATTCTATCTAGCCGTACACCTACAATTTTACGAACGCTTTCGCTCCCGAATCATAATGCGAGCGAAAAGGTCTGGCGCAAGAGAACCATTTGGCATACAGTGCCGTTTAGGCTTCTCCGCACCAGGTGGAAGCTGAATCTCGTATTTGTCTAGCAGGTGTGTCAGAATGATCTTGATGGTGTTGCCCGCAAAAACCCGGCCTGGGCAAGCCTGAGTGCCGTCTCCCCACCCAGGCGAGTCCTTGCCAAGGCTTGTGAACTGATGTCGTGAGTCGAATCCGTCACGCTGGCGCAACTTAAGATAGCGCATGGGATCAAAGGTGTCAGGGTCTTCCCATAGTTCTGTAGAGTTGTGGATGTGGTGCGCGTCGACGCAAATCAGAGAACCCGCGGGGAGCTCGGGCCCGATCGACAGCTTCACATTCTTGCGTAATCTTCGAAACAAGACCACTTCAGTTGCGTTAGTATTCGCGAATGGGTGATGAGCTGTTTTTGATCATTGGGTACTTACACAGACTAAAAGGGTTGACGCGGGTTGATTCGCGCATCACGCTGTCCATCTTGCGAAGCTCTGTCAACGTGCTTTGTGGCAAGAGGCCATCTGACAACACTTGGTCCACTTCATCTCGAAGCTCATCAACCAACTCGGGGCGAGACACAAGCTCAGCCAAAATGAAGAACAGTGTCCCAGCTGTTGAAGGAGTGGATTCAAACGTCGCGACGATCAGGTCGTGCGCGATCTGGTTCAGAGAGCGCTCCTCCGGTCGGTACCGCGACATCAACCAGGCAGTAATTGGGAACTTCTTCTCGGGTGTCGGACGGAGGATTTCCTTCTTCTCACTCTCATCTGCATTCTCGTATTCATTCCAATCGGCTTTTACCATCGGCCTCAAAAGCATCTTAAGATACATGTAGTAACCCCAAGCCGGCAAAAAGATAAATGTTGTGACAAGCGGGCGTACGAGGCGTGGAACGGCATTCGAAACATATACGGCGAGCGCAGTTACCATGGGGAAATGTTGAACGGCCCTCACCCATCGGCGGTCATTTCCCAATTCGGGGCCAACCAAACCGGTAGCGTTGGTAGCAGCAACAAGCTCTTGAACAGTCCAATACAGCGGGAAAGACTTCCACTCGGGGCAGGGCCCAATGGCTCGATCGAAGGCGACTTGAGCGTCCTCTTGGCGGGCCTGCACTCGGATCGGCACCGCACGCATTAGATCCACCCCGATAGTTTTGAGTAGAGTGCTGGTATCACTTCCGAGGAAACGCCATCCATGAAAGAAGACATGCGTAAAGAATTCGAGCATCGATGCTTGTTTGACCGAGATGCGCTTGACTTCGTCGAAACTGCTTGATGGGTAGACAACGTATTCAAAGCCGGAATACGCGATAATGAATGGAATGCCTGGGTACTATAGTCGATTTAGTTCCCGGTCTGTGTTCCGGTGCAAGCTAGGGGAATACTCACCCTTTCCTTTCCTAAACGGAGAATCGTCTTGTAATCCCACCCGTGGTTTCCCTTTGGAAACTCTAGTACAGGTAAACCGAGCCTTTTGAGGGAGGTGAATCTCGCAAAGATGTGATCAAGCAGGATTATGGCCCCTAATATCACAGACGCTAAAACGGTACACTTAAAGAATGTTGGTAAATCGTGAAACAGCTTTCTCAAGGTCAACATGAATAGCTGCCAGCGAGTAAGCCTCAGCGAAGCCATGGCACTACGGAGCACGGCGAATTGCTCAGAAATCTCTTGACACGTTTCCACCGTTGATCGAACGCTCAGGACTACCTGGTCATGCCAAATCTTCCTCAGCGACAATAGCGCGAGATCGGTCCTGCTGAGACGCAAAGAAGCCATGGCGCCTCGCAGGACACCAAATTGCTCCTGCATCGTTGCAAACTGATCCAAAATCGAAATTCCCATAATTGGCGATATTTTTGTCTTCTTTTTGCCGGCGTAGAAAGGGTTAGGAATCGAACAACAGAATCGAATTGGCTTGTAATATCAGCATGGACATTTTGACATGCAGCTTGCTGGATCCGCTCTCCGATTCCGATGTGGGGCCGAGTCCGACTCCGGTTGATTAAAATGAGCGCAAGCTGTCGTCAGCAGCGGCGCTGTTAGGCGCTGCATGATTGTGATTTTTGGTCGCCTCGTCTAAAACAGATCTCAGTTTGAATCTGACCAGCAGGAGGAATTTCTCGGGCCTTTTGTTTTTGTAAAAAATCAGAAAAAGGAAGCTCGCAAGACAATCAAGTTACCAAGATTCCAGCGACGCAATGGCAGCGCCTCTGGAGAAAAGCACATCCGACATGACTGGGGTTTGGGTCATGGTGAGAATTTACCACCAGCGACCGTAGACGCGGGCCTGACAATGCAGTAGAACAGCGTACTCTCAGACCCAATTGACCCGACCTTTACCATTGTAAGTGCTCTCAATTCTCCATTTTCAAGTAAATGGTGATATTAGAACCCGTTCCTTCTTCCTCTTACTAACTCCTCGTTCTTTGTGATCTGCAGCAAGGTGTTCCATGGCTTGTCCGCAAGGTACTGGCTTATGCCAGCGTTACCCTCACCATGACGCATTCCACTGAGCCCGTTGAGGACAGCCCCGACCATGTCACCAAGGTTCGTGTGAAGCAGACCATCTCACCTGGCGGCTTCAACAATGAGGACGACTACATACTCGACTCGCAGACCCGCGAGGCAACTGTGCCCATATTCGGCACCATTGCATTGTACGCCAAGTATACTCCCCTCGCGGAGATCAAGGACGCTAAGTTGCGCGCGCGTCTTGATGAGGGCCAGACTGGGCCTCTCGCAATCCAGGAGATTGCAACAAATAAGGGCATGGGTTGGGACTCTGTCGGCACATGGGGCTTTGAGATGGTTGAAGGACAGCGCCACTTCACCCGCACAACAGTCACCAAGAAGGGGGATGAGGAGGTGTCGGTTAGGCTGGTTTACGATTACCGGGAGGACTAGACGTCATTTTTGCAAGTAGTGCAATTGGTAGGGAAATTAAACCGATATATTTCCTAAGCTAGCGATACAATCAACTTTTGGGCAGAGACCTGTTTGTTCTTCAGCTGGTCCAGCCCGGGAAGCACAGCATCAAGCTTCCCGGACAGTATCCTTTGGGGGCATGGCTTCAATTTCCCCCCATCCACCAGGCTCTGCAAGTCTTTGTAGAACTTGAGCGACCATGCTCCAAGCTCAGGATCGGGCGGGCTGCCGTATGGCTCTGGCAGCACCAGGCCACGGCCGGCGATTGAGGAGCCCATTATCAGGAGCGGAGTCACGGTGCGGCGGTTAGCCAGCGCCTCCTGGTACTGTTCCAGCGCACAGTACATGCCTCCAGCACGCCCAATGGCTTCATAGCAAACTGCCATTGTCTTGGCCTCACCAAACGGGTCAATTACATAGCAAAGACCGTTCTTGGTGTATTTCCTGATGTCGGCGCCGCATGTAGGCGAGCGATAGTCGAAAACCTCCTCAGCCCCGTACGACCTGACCAATTCCATATTCTTTTCTGAGCTCGTAGATACGACGCGGTGACCGCAGCTACAATTATTTAGATCAAATCCCTATGCATCCATATGTCTCACAGTTTTGGTACTCACAGCTTCAATATTTGGATCGCCATCATCCCGACCGTGCTACTACCGCCAAAGACGAGGACAGTTTTAGATGCCTTGCCGGTGGCGGGCGCGCTCAAATCGCCGCCAATCTTAAGAGAATATATCGCCATAGCAATCGTGGCGATTCCAGTGCCGTACATCGCCGCAGCAGTCTCGTGCGCGATCCCGGGCGGCGTTTTGAAAATGTAGTCTGCCTCCGCCTTGAGATACTCGGCGTAGGCCCCAGACTGCGGGTCGCCTTGGTTCGAGCCGTGCACCGCGCCAAAGACGGCGTCGCCCACCTTGAATCGTGTAACATCGGAACCGACCGCTGCGACGACTCCAGAGAAGTCGCATCCGTTCCAAAGGCCTTCTGTAGGAAATCGCACCGGCATCTTAAAATCGCACGGGTTCAAGCCAACCGCATGTGTGCGAACGAGGACATGGTGACCCTCGATTTCAGGGATTGGTGATTCGGGCGTGATCTTGAGGAGGCCATTGGCATGTTGCCTGATAATTGTTTGGCTTGGGGGAATAATCGACGCCATGTTGAAAATAAGAGATTGGATATGTTTGTGCCGTCTCGTGTAAGCTCCTGATCAAGCGAAATGGGATTATGGGATAGCCGAGTGCCAGCTGCGAATGCCGACTGATGCTATCTTTAGTGGTTGCAACACGCCAGCGTCAGCCTGGGCCCACCGTATCCGATCGGAGGTCCGGTCTACCATCGTCTTACGGGAACAGACCCACGGCTGTCCGAAGGTACGGGGAACACAAGTGATATAGGCTTGTCTCATTCTGGAGCCTGCGTTTATGGACATCTCGTGCTAAACTCGCATATAATTCGCCATTTTATGATATAGGTCCGAGTCATTTCCCAATGTTTTCTCCTTTTATGATCGCCATCAGAATCCCAATTCCCCGTCGACATGCACACCCGTTTTGCTACCACCGCGTTCGCTTTGCTTGGCGCCGCTGGATGCGGTACCGCCAAGGCTGGACTGAATGTCCCTAAGGGTTGGACCGATGACTGGAAAAATGAGCCTCTTGTCCGAGTGTCAGAGAACTGCAAAGTGAGCCATGTCACTCGATACGACATGGCCAAAGGGAAAACCCCCGTATTTTTCCTGAGCACGCCGGAGCACGATTTCGAGCAACCAGCTGTTGAGCCCATGAATTCTACCGCTGGGGAGCAGTGGGAGTTTGACGGTGTCTCGGATGATGGCCTCGAAGCTTTCGTGTTTGGCTTCTACCGCGACCCCAACTACTCATTCTTGGGAACTGGAAACCTCCGTCTCTCGGCTGAGTGGTCTTTTTCCAACGGATCACGATACGCAGTTGTTGAGTATGCCGAGGAGTCCATTATTGAATCTTGCCCCGGTCAAGGCACCCGAGGTACCTGGAAGGGAGACAACTGGGTGTACACGTTTGAAATCACGTCGGACCTATCCCGCACGCGCATCACCATGGACAACCCCGAGGCCAAGGGCATCATTGCCTGGACATCTGTGTCGCCTCCACGATATGCCGACAATAGCGTGTACCCAGCCGAGGCTGAGGGCGCCAGTCTTCTGGCGGTTCCACATTTCTATTGGGTCGAGCCAGTTCCTGTGTCGAACCTCATTCTTGATGTTGAAATTGAGGGCAGCAAGATTTCTTGGACCGGAATGGGTGGGCATGAGCGGCTTTGGGGTGCGTTCAATTGGTACACTTGCCTGTCTGGCATGATCGCCGTGCGAGTGCGACCCGGTCCGTACGCTCTCTCATTTACAGAGTTTGGCTCCAACCGCGTGGACGGTCTCCTTGTGCCTTCGGTAATCTTGGCGGAGAATGGCAAGAAGATCTTCGGCAGTCGCAACTATGAACCCTCAGAGACAGAAGATTATGTCACAATGCGCAAGGTGTACGGCGGAGGTGGTGCGACCACGCAGGAGCTGCTAGATAAGGTCACTGGAGTCGAGCTAGAATTGGTGTCTCCCCGCAGAAGTTTGCGATGGAAGTTTGACGTGACGCATAAAAACCTCGGATTCGAGTATAATCTTGGTGAGGGTGTTGGCGGAACCGGGTACTCAGGCGTCGTTTCTGGCGGCCTTGTTGGCTCGGAGAAGCATACGGGGCCTGCCTTTACTGAGTTCATGAAGTTCCCCCAAAAGTCCATGGTTTTAGTAAAGAACTTTGTTGACCTGTAGGAGAAGTTGTTGTGGCTCCGGTAGCGAAATACTTTACAATTGAATTGCTTAGAGCAATGAGAAGGTGATGAGCACAGTTCCTCAAAAAATAAACTAGAAAAATAGAAAAATGAAGAATGAAAATCCAATTAATCATTTTATGACTTGAATTAAAGGTCTGCAATATGATACACGAGCTTTTGTCCTGAAATGGCCCTTTGTTTCAATAACTCAACTCCCCCAATAACATCTTGCAAGCTTGTCCCACCCAGCTTGGTAGGGTGCGGCTTGATTTCACCAGCATCCAACATACGCTGAACACATTTGAACCAGTCCCTTCCAAAAGTGCGCAGTTCCGGGTCTCCTTCAAGGTTATAAGGCGCTTTCCAGCCGATTTTCTTGCCAAAAAGCGCCGGCCCGAGGATCCAGTCTGGCTTGACCGTGTTGCGCGAGTGCAGCGCTGTGTTGTAATGCTCCAGCGTAGTGTAGCGGCCGCCCGCGCGCCCCAGCGCCCCATAACACAGGCCCATGCTTGCGCTGTCGCAGAAGCAGTCCAGCGCATAATACAGGGCGTTCCTGGTGTAGGCCCGGATGTCCTTGACCATGTTCTCATCATGGTAGTCAAAGGCCTTCTCGGCGCCGCGTTCCTCAACCAACGCAAAGTTCTTGGGCGAGCAAGCTGTAATGGGGATGAGGCCTGACCTGTTTGAATAGCTAGTGTTAGCATTTAGGCGCCCGATATCGTAGAGCTTCACGTACCTGCGGATCAGCTGGATTGCAATGGTTCCAGTTGCGGTGCTGCCTCCGTAAACAAAGACGTAGGCTGGCTTGGTCGCAGGCCTGTCAGGATGGCCTGGGATGTCCAGTGATTTGAACAATGCATATCCGATGGTGGCGGTACTGATGCCCAAGGTCGATGCCTCTTCAAAAGTCATGGCATCGGGAATCTTGAGCGTAAAGTCGGCGGTTGCGCCAACATAGTGCGCGAATGCGCCAACTCGCGGCAGCAGAGGGTTCATTGACTGAACTGCTACACAGACCCGATCGCCAACCGCAAACCTGCCTTTGGGCACATCGGAGCCAATGGCCAGGACAACACCAGCACAGTCGCCGCCCGAAACGGCGCCCTCGCTGGCCATTGGACCCGTCATCTTCATATCGCACGGATTGACAGCTACGACAGCTGTCTTCACCATGAGCATGTCCGGCTCCAACTCCGGCAGCTGCACGCTGTGCGACACGACCAGATCCCCGGTCGCGTTGGCCACGACGGCAGTCTGGCGCTCAGGCCATGATGGCTTTACTGAAGCCATTGCGCTAGAAAACACCACTGCCTTGATCTCAAACTAAATCCAAACAAGAATTCGACGCGAGCGTGTGCATAACCTCGTCTAAATTTCCAACGCGTGTGTGATTTTTTTTTTCGAACATGGTTGTCCCAGGCTTCTTCGCATTGTCATGACAGTTAGACGGGCGGAACTGAGGGTCGCACTCCGGTCTCAAAATCTTCGGACACGCCCCGGCGTGTCCGACCCCGCATTCAACATACTGATCGGAGTTGGCCCACCCCGAACCATATTTCCAGTTATCATAGATGCACAGCCACCGATATACATGGTGCTCCTGCTTACATCCTTACCTGACATACCCATACCAAAACTGCGTCTGGTCCGATGCCTTCGAAGGATTGCCGTAGTAATAGATATTACTTATTGAAATAGTCCAGTATTGCCGGAGATGAATTCGTAGATCTACTAACCACCAGCGAAAGTTGATTGTATTGTCTTCTAATTGATGCCACTTTTTCTTGCTCCAAGTTGGCAACCAGAACTTGACATTTTCCAAAGCTAAATTTTTTTAGAATGGCTGCTGTATTGGTACTTGTCGTTGTTCTCGCAACGGCATGGCTCATCAAGAAGAAGCTGGCGTCATCGCCAAAGCTCAACATGCCGCACCTAGAGTTTGATGGCGATAATTCCCCAGCGAGATATCTCTCAGAAACTACCAGTCTCATGGACAAAGGCTACTGCAGAGTATGACATGGTCTACCCCGCAATACTAGCTGAGCGTCCGGGCTCTAACGTAGCCGACAGTATCTCAAAAAAGGCGTTCCCTTTTCAATGCGCAATCCGGTTGATCCAAAACGCCCTCAGGTTCTCATGCCCATGAAGTATCTGGCGGAAGTTCGAAATGCGCCCCAGAACCAGCTTAGCTTTCCGCTCTTTTCAGCTCAGGTATGTCAGGAGTATCATACTCTGGTGTACACGAACTTCTGCTCAACTTTGCTTGCAGGCTTTTCTTCTGAAAGCCGTTCATGGCCCCGAGCAAACCAACGAAGCTGCTCACATGATCCGACAGGACCTCAATCGAGCTCTCAGTTAGTTTCTCGCATCATGATTGAGTATCAAACTAATTGCTTAACTGATTGCGTACTCAAACAGACCATCTCATCGGTCCTATGACTCATGAATGCGCCGTTGCGATGAAAAAGGCAGTTCCTCCTTGTTCAGGTAACCACGGCTTGCAGTTTCACGTCCAAAGCCGGATGATGCTAACCATATTGTAGACTGGACGGCCGCCTCTCCCTACCACTTTATTGTGTACATGGTGGCCCGAGTCTCTGCTCTTGTGTTGGTTGGCACTGAGCTTTGTGCTAATGATGAGTGGGTTGGTCAATCAATCCAAACCACCATAAACGTCATGACTGCATCGCAAAGCGTCCGGGCCAAGTATCACCCCTGGTTGCGATGGCTTTCCCAATATTTTGATGAGCCCACTAAAGTAGTTGTCCGAGGTCGCCAGCGTGCCATTGAGCTTCTCAGTCCCGTTTTGGAAGCTCGCAAGGCCGCACTAAATTCGCAGTCTAAAAGTGAGAAGTCCAAGTACAACGATGGTGTTCAATGGCTTCTAGAGCAGTATCGTGGCTCGGGTAAGGACTTGAAAGCCGACAGGCTAGCCCAGGACGAGCTCTTCCTCACTATTGCGTCCATCCATAGCAGCAGTGCTACTATACTCTCAACCCTCTTTGACTTGATAGACCACCCCGAATGCTTAACCGAAATTCGAGAGGAGATTTCACAAGTGCAGGCTCGAAGTACTACAATTAACCGACAAGAGCTCAACCAGATGCATATTCTGGACAGCTTTATGAAGGAAAGCCAACGCATTCACTCCCTCAGTCTAGGTTTGTTTCACAATTTCCTACCCGCCTAGAATCCATAATAGTTGCTGATGTCCAAATTCAGTCACCATGCAACGGACATCAGTCTCTGGATTCACCTTCCGCGACGGACTCTACATTCCTCCAAATACTCAACTCTCATTTCCTAACCAGCACCTGAACTGGGACGACGACGTAAACGAGAATGCCAAGACGTTTGACGCGAAGCGCTGGGTGCGCAAACGCGAGCAGATCGATCCCGCCAAGTTTCATTTTGGGTCTGTCTCTGAGGACTCGATTAACTTTGGCAATGGCTTTCACGCCTGCCCAGGACGGTTTCTGGCGCAACAAGTCGTGAAACTCACTTTGATTCATCTCATCCAGAATTACGATTTCAAGTGGCAGGAAAAGGACGGGAAACGCCCTCCCACGCTTCCAAACGAATTTTCCCTTACTCCTAACCCAACTGTTCCTATCTTGATGAAGGAGAGGAAACAGTAAGATAGTTTCTAAGAGAATAGTCGCACAGCTGGGTGGTGATCGTCAGTACTCGGTGGAGCAAACCCTTTTAGCCACCTGCAATATTCCTAGCAAGTTTACTACTCAGTTTCTTGAACAAAATATAGAGAAAATCATCATAAGTGGTCTTGGGAGCAAATAGTCCACTTCGTAGGTTTGAATAAATTTACTTAGTGAATATCACCCATCTTGGATGATAAAGACTTGCCGGAGAGTATTTAAGTCTAGGTTCTAGCTAAGCTTGTAGCAAAATAGATGGAAAAAATTGGCTGCCAAGCTCTTTGCGCTGAATGCTTCGCCCCGTGTACGTCGTCGTCCCTGCCAAGATCCGCCCTAATATGCCTTGAATTATTTGAGGTTGAGTTTTGGACCGAATCCGAGACGTCAGCCCAGTGGGGCCGACGCGCTTCGCCTCGTGTCGCGCTCTGCGCCATGGCGCGCCCACACATCGTCAAACATGGTCACCAGCCATCACAGCGATCAGCATAGTGGCCTTCACCTCTCTTTAACCGATTGGTGCTTGACTTGAAAGAGCAGGTATGTTGCCTCGACCTCGGGATTCTGATGAGAATGGTACAGGGTAAGTAAATCAGACCAAGCCCGCACAAGATGTTTGGATATAGTGCATCTCTACATGATGTTCTTTTATGATGGAATGTGGAAATTTACACTCTTTGGGCGAGATTTCCGTCAAGATAAACGCAAGGCTAGATTTCAAGTCGCATCAGTTTTCCCGCTGGCCGAGCATCCTCGGACACGCCCTGGCGTGTCCGGGAATAACTCAATCCGGTTGGTCCGGGTTGGTCTTACTCCGCTCGCAGGTTCTAAACCCCCTTACAAAGCTGGTAGCCACTCTCAATGACAGCCAGTGCACATGAATCGCATGTACTACTCCGTCGCATTATTCAAACCACACAATCACAACATAAATTTCCACCAGAGTCGAGTAGAGTAGAACGAACTGCTGGGAAATCCGCAGCAATTCGGCCTGAGACGATGAATCCACTTCGCGAAGCTTCAGCAGCCTACACCTGCATTAAGTGCGTGATATGGCTGTCGGCTGCCTGTGTCCCTACCGCCATTATCATGGTTCTAGTACCAAAATCATCTCTCCTAGTGCGTTATGCTTGGATTGGAATCCTACTGGCTATTTGGAAACAGCTTGCTGCAACGATTTTCGACTTCGGTCCGAGCTTCGGCTACGCTCCCGCTTGCCAAATGTTTGCACTACTCGTCTTGCTACAATGCTTCAACTTCTTAATTACCCTCCGTTTTGATGGCAAAGATTTAGTGAAAGGGAAGCTTTTCACTGGGTCCGATGGGCTGGTTCTCAAGGTTATGCGGGCGGTCTGTCTCTTGCTCAATCTCCGAGGCATAGGCACATCGTGGCAGATCTCGCGTGTAAATGGATTTCCACGCTTCTACAAGCATGACCACGGAGAGCCAAGTCGGCGTCAATATCTTTTGCGCCAGATGCTCACTATTTCATGGGAGTACATTTTTCTCGACGTCATGTACACGGCCTCACTGAATGCTGCTCCAGAGGACACGGCGGAAATGTTCAGCGAAGGCAAAGAGTTCACATACCTAAACTCCACAAGGGAAGATTGGCAGGGCCGCATTATGAGTAGCGTCATGTTTTGGCTGGTAATGGCTCGAGCAAGTATCGATATTCTCAATCGGACTGCTGCTTTTATCTCTGTCCTTATTGGAATCTCATCCCCCAAAGATTGGCAGCCCGTTTTCGGGAGTTTCTTAGATGCATATACCCTGCGAGGATTTTGGAGGTAAGTACTCTTCACGGGACAAATTACATACTACTTCAAAACTAGAACTACTAACACAGATAAAAGTCAATATTGGCATCAGTATTTCCGATGGCCCCTCACGTGTATCAGCAACTTCGCTTGCCGCGACCTTCTGCATCTCCCACGTCCTTCGCTGCTGGAACGCTACTTGAATATTTCTATCGTCTTCTTGGCTTCAGGAGTCATTCATATTATAAATAATGAATTTGCTCGACCCCACATCGCAGGCAAGACATCTACATTGGCTTTCTTCGGTAGCTTTGCTCTCGGAATTATGTTAGAGGATGGAACCCAGGAATTATACCGACGTGTCACAGGCTTGGATACTCGCAATAGTCGGGTTCCTCTATGGCGCAAAGTTGTCGGTTATTTTTGGGTGTTCTCATGGTTTATGGTTTTTTCACCTTGGTTTCTCTACCCTCAGGCTCGAACTTCACTGGAGGGAAAATGGTTCTTGCCAATCAGTATAGTGGGATTAGTTAGCAACACAACACTATGGATCTTGATAGTCGTTGGTGGTTTGGCCCTGAAATTTGCATTGGGCGGCGAGATTTAGGTAAATTATTCATGAATACAGTTGGCTGATAACCAGGCCGCTATTTAAATCCAACTATTATAGAATGCACTAACATAATCTCAATCTTCAAGCAAGTCGTACCACTCCGGAATTTCCTTCACAAGACCCCACATATATTTTTCCAGTCTTGCTGCGCACTTGGAGTAGACTGTCGTCTTGTCATTGTACTTTCCACAATTAGTAAAAATCAATTTGAGATCTTTCATGAGGTCTTTTGGAGCAGCATATTGATCATGCTCCAATCTTTCTAACGCCGTCGTTAGGTCCATCGGCTCGGTAATCACATTATAATAATCAGGCACATCATCCTTGTTGACTGGATTGAGGAATGGCCAAGCTGCCTTATGGTTTTGTACTTGATACAGAAATCGTCGCATTTCGTTGAAATGAGGGCCGTGGCGTGGTTGTCGGGACAATTCATCCATGTCTGGAGACCATCCGGTTGCTCGAATTGCGGGGATAGAAAGTGGATCAATTGGAGTAATACCATCTGCCCATTGCTGGGGTGGTGGGTGCACAGTTTGACTCTTGCTCAAGGGCCGAATTTTGGCCAGCACGCCCTCTTTTTGCTTCAGCAGCATCCGGCCAACTTCAAGATAGCGGATTCGAGGTACCATGGAGCATTGCATGAGTGTGCCCCCCTCATAATCTTTGATGTACCCCATCCACACAGATTTTTCGAGAGAGATTTCCTTGGTGAAACCTTGCTTCTGGAAATACCCGGTAGCATAGTTATCGGCATACGTCAGGAAATGCATTACAGGGGAAGTGGCTTTGACATAATCCTTCAAGTGGGCCATCATATGCGCCCCGTAACCTTTCACCTGCTGGTCAGATGAGACAGCGCAAAACACAATTTCAGCAAACTTGCGGTTTCGAAATGCTCGGATTGTGATGCCGCCAATAACCTCCAGAGGCAGCTTGACAATCGCAATGGACGTATGAGTCCGATCGTAAACAAGACGCGCAATGTAATCTTTGGGCATTTTCGGAAGCTGCTTTTGAAATAGGCATTTGAGCCCCGTAAGGATGATCATGCTCTCTCTTTCGTTATCATTGTTAACGACACGGAATTCTATTTCGCCATTTCGTTCCTCTAACACTGCAGGCTTTGGAATAATTAGAACACGTCCTTGCGGTCAAATGCACTCTTGTACCTTGTCTGGAAAAGGAATTATGTTAGTTGCGGGCCGAGGTTGCCCATTCGATCCATCGTGGGCTGTCTTGTTTCTTTTAGCATTCGAGGTGGCGTCCAGTTCCTGGGATGCCTGGCGCTTGTTGGCGACGAGGTTCCGCTCCTTATCCGCTAGGGATAATTGTGGCTCTTCGGTACCCATTTGCGACGCACACTGGCCAATCAATCAAGACTTCCCATAAGTCGTCGCAACACCAGCGCGGTGACCTGAAGCTCTTTCGGAACTATTGCAGCCTTTTTCTTTGAAATGGTCAAAGCAGGAATGAATTAAATTGCAACCAACACAAAATGTTATATATTCAGGCAAACAACGCCATTTTCGGCAGGAACATCAATGTTCCTGGTCACATGACTTGGGTCTTCCACCGAAATGTCTTAGGATTGGGGCTAACCTTCATCCGCATGCATCAGGCAAGAATCGCGAACTCGCGCGAACGAAAGTAATGGTTTTTCTTTGCCAATGAAGCTCAATTTTTCATTTTTATTGTAAAGAACTTCAAAGATGGAGCCCTTCACGACTTTACGCGCTTGCTACGGGTCCGACACCTTTCCACCACCATCTTGTTAGTGAAGGTGCCGAGGGACTCCACGCAGGTACCAGCTAGGTCACATTGCTAGTCATTAAGCTCCAAACTAGAATATAATTTTTTAGTTAACCTTACATAATTTACTGGTATTAATAGCTATTCAGCTCATATTGGGCCGTATTATGCTAGTGCTTCAATGGACCAACTTCTGCTGATGCGGTTGAGGGGAGCATCGCTTTTTAGTATCAAAAGGAATATGACTTGGTAAGATTTCGTTTCATCATGAGTCATATCGCCATTGATGGTCTATTTTTATTTCTCCCTCCGTCGTTTGGCTTGGGCGTTAGGAGCGCGTGGCGATCCGAGACATCTGTGATTCTCTCGACCCACGATTTGGACACGGCCGAACAGAAGTGAAGATAGATGACCTTCCTCGGTTGACTAAACCTTTATCAACCCCACATCTGATAAAGGCGTTTCTAGAAGGCCTGCTACGCTCCGCGTTTATGCCATGCGCGTTTTAGGCACGATCACCCCATCCATCCCGCTTTTACTGCTTGGCAGCTGTGCATCGATCGGAGCATTACCGAACCCTCGGTTTTCATTGGACAGCGGAGATGCAAATGGTAATGTTTATTCTTGGCACGCCCTCCGGCGGGGAGCGCCATGCACCCATCGATCCACCGAGTAGTAATGAAAACGATGGCAGAGGCACGAAAGAGGAGAAGTGCGCTGTAAAAAATTCCGAGGCAAAAAGCGCGATTTGCTCTGAGACTGCGCTTACGCAACGGCTACAATTCTGCGAATCAAAAGGGGGGCGAGAGGGGGGGAAAAGCACAGACTCGGACGTCCCGGGTTTTAGATTTCGTCGCTGTGAAGCCAAATGCATACGAATCAAGCAGTTCGCCACGGCTCGCCGGCGGCCATGCGCGGTTCAGGTCAGATTCCCAGATTACAGTAGATGGCAAGGTTGGCTATCACTC
Source organism: Calonectria honghensis (assembly GCA_013403855.1). Classification (NCBI taxonomy): domain Eukaryota; kingdom Fungi; phylum Ascomycota; class Sordariomycetes; order Hypocreales; family Nectriaceae; genus Calonectria; species Calonectria honghensis. The sequence goes on from VTGB01000001.1 coordinate 1,384,650, forward strand.
TGGGAACGTTGTATCTATGCATATCCCAGATCGGGGTCCAAGTACAGGCCGAACGATTGGGAGCAATCCATTACGCAAACGCATCTCCATCAGTACGCGCCGCGTCCGTGGGTAGCAACGCTGTTGTTTCTTCCGCTGACAATGTGGCTCCTTCCTATCGTGGCGACCCATAGAAAAAAAAATGGCCGTCTTAACCGATTTCCCGGCCCCATCCCACTCCATTTTTTGCTGGTCCTTGCTGTTGATATGTTGCTAGCTGGGCTTATCTCGGAAAAATCGGCACGCTGCGTCAGTCGAGTACCCTCAACCGGCCCTTCTTGCGTTGTGTGATTCCCGGCGTTGTCCAACCATGATACAGACGAATGTCTTATCTGCTGCGTCATTAAAGAGGAGCCGCAATTTCTCATATCGCACTTTTCTACGGCCTTAATATGGAGCACGTGGAGTGTACAAAAGCTCTCGTAGGTGTCCCAGCCGGGTGGACTTTTTCTGATGCTAGGTCCCCGATCGATCCTGGCCCTCTCTTATGCATAGCTGATGCTTGGCTCCAGCTCCAACCATGTCGCTAACCGAGAAACAAGACATCGAGGCCAACAAGGTTGTTGAGCCCAGCACCTCAGATCGCGATGTTGAACCCGCCGAGACATATGAGGTGTCACGTGCCCGCGAGATCCAGAACAAGGTCGCATTCCTGCGAGTCTTGCACCAGAGCGAGGAATGGCTAGACAAGAAGCTCGGAGTTGAAACGCAGGGTATCGAGCGAATTCCCGAGGAGGAGAAGCAGCCGCCGTCGATATGGAACGTCTTCTTCATGTGGTGGTCCATGAATGTCCACGTGGGCGGCATGGCCTTGGGTCTGCTGGGACCTGAGTTTGGTCTTTCACTGAAACAATCGGTTGCCGCTAACACTGTTGGAATCATTCTTGGTTCCATCATGACCGCTTTCACTGGAACTTTGGGCCCCAAGGTGCGCCTAAATTCAACAAGAACCTGAATGTCCTGGACTTTAACTAACACACAATGTAGCTTGGCATGAGACAGATTACAACGTCCCGTTACTCGTTTGGATTCTGGGGAGCAAAGTTGTGCAGTATCCTCAACATTGTAGTTGGAGGCGGTTTTGGAGTCGTCAACTACGTCGTTGTCGGACAGATTTTGAGCGCCGTTTCGGATTACAAGATGAGCATCACTGTCGGCATTGTCATCATTGCCATCATCTCCTTCGTCGTATCCATTTTCGGTTTCAAGGTAATCCACTCTTTCGAAAAGTACTCTTGGATCTATACATTCATCCTCTTCTGCGTCCTCATCGGCCAAGCCGCACCCCACGTGGACTCGAGCGCACCTGGAGGAGACGGCAGTTCTGGGTTGATCTTTGCTGGCTCATTTTTGTCCATCGTGGCCATCAACTTCTGTAAGTCCTAAATCAATATTTCAAGTCTCTACCTTCGCTAACATGCGCCCTTTCACAGCCAACTCCTCCGGATGGTGTTCCATCGCTGCCGACTACTACTGCAATTTCCCCGCTTCCACTCCATCTTGGAAGATTTTTGTCTTGACGTTCTGGGGCATCGTCATCCCGACCACCTTTACTATCAACATCGGTTCTTGTCTTGCAAATGCAGCCCTGACTGCAGCTTACGCACCATACGAAAATGCTTATAACGACCATGGCTTTGGCGGACTCCTCGCGGAAGTATATCACCCCACTAGCTGGTCCAAATTCTGTCTGGTGCTCCTCACATTTTCTGTCCTGGGAAACAACATCGCCATCAACTACTCCTCTGGACTGAGCTTGCAGCTTATGGGAGACTACTGGCACGCCGTCCCCCGTTTCATCTGGACGTTTATCTTCGCTATCGTCATCGCCGTTCTCGCTATTGCTGGCCAGCAGAATCTTTCTAATGTCATCGACGATTTCGTTTCCCTTCTCGGATACTGGACTGTCAGTTTCACCGTCATCCTTTTCATCGAGGATCGAATCTTCCGTCGTCGCACGGGATACGACCTTAGCGTCTGGGATCAACCGAGTAAGCTTCCGCTAGGTCTTGCTGGAACAACTGCTTTGATAGCGGGATACTGTGCTGGAGGTGTGCCGGGGATGAGCCAAACTTGGTACATTGGACCCATCGCGGCGAAATTCGGAGGTGATGGTGGCGATGTCGGAATTTACATGAGTGGAGTTATCACCTTGGTGTGGTATCCCATAGCAAGATATTTTGAGTTGAAGTACACAGGACGATGATCTGGATTACGAATCCAGCTTAGGATTTAATTTGTAAATTTATTAGTTTCGATTATATAACATATTGCTTTCCAATAACATTGTTTACATCCCGAACGGAAATGGTTATCTCAATCTCATTGCAATTTCTAGCCAAATCCGGATATTAGTGACATAGAGAATAGCACAGACCGAGCAGCCGGGATAAAGCTTTATTGAATTGCATAATGCACGCTATTACGGTTAGCCTTCTATTGATATTCCCTTGTTGAACCCATTTGTACCCGATCTGATAGACAACAGGGACCAGGTTGTTTATCGTGCAACTCACAGCAAGGGTCGGCTTCATGTTGGTCCCGTGCCCCAAGGTTGCATAAACCCAATTTCAGATTGACAGAACTGGTGGTGATCGAATAATATGATACATTATTGAACGAGATTTAATTTGTAATTGTACCCAAGTCACCTTGGCAAAAATGATGGGACGCATACGACGACACCGAAAATTTCAAGCAAGCAGGGCCTGATGAGAGCAAAGCAGCTTTCAATTTCATCTACTAAGTCTTGTTGAAGTAGCTCCGATCCTAGGTCTAGCGTAGATGTAAACATCCACCACGAAACTCGGAAGTTAGTTGATGGGGGTGGTATATTGCAGAGCTCGAAATGGAGCGCGCCGACCAAAATGTAACACTTTTGGTAGAAGTTTCAAGCGTGCTTGGAGAATAGTAAATCTCCCTAGGCCAAGTAAAAAAGTAAATGGTCTGTTCCATATCAATTAAAAATCTTACATGCAACTCGGCTTGCAAATATTTACGTCAGTGCAACTTCCTAAACACGACATTGACACTAGTTCCTTCAAAGGCATCACGAATCGTCTTCATGACGGCATCAGTCATCTCCCGCTCATCTGGCAAGCCAATAAGAACATTAATAGTGGCTTCTCGATCACTCATCTTGCTCATCACACATTCCAAAGTTTCAAGCGCAGGGAACCTGCCCTTCTTGACATCGGAAGCTAGTCGAAAGACATCAGCTGGGTCAGGAACGCTAAGCAAGAACTGAACGCTGAGCGTCTTTACTGTTTTGGGAAGAATTTTGGTGAGGCATGTATCGTTGGATGGCCCATCGTGGCTTCGTCCGTGGACAATTCTAGCGCAATACATGGTTTCGCACAGCTCGAGCCTTTCCAACTTGGAAAACCGGTCAAGGGCGGGGCCGTCCCCAAGTGTGGTATCGGGCGTATCGTTAGAGCTCCACTTGAGAGTGAGGCTTTCCAAAGTCTTTTCCCGCGGCTCGAGAATGGTGAGGATAGCGCTTGGGGATATATTGTCGCCGGGCCACATGGGAATATCGGGAGCGTAGGTGAAAGACTTCAACACGGCAGTGCCTCTGATAATTTGGCGGAGAATCTCCAAGCCAGGACTGGGCGAGTCCGAGTCGCCAAGCGCGTGACAGCCGCAGTAGATCTCTTCAAGGTGCGGGAAAAGGGTTCCTGGTTTTCCTTGTGCATACGTCCCTCTATTGGCAAACGACAGGAGTCGGCCACCCTTGGGAACAAGTTCATCGGGGTTTGGATACTTTGGCTCCTCATCGTTGACGTATTTTGGCCGGAATTGGATCAGATGGCCGTTGGATACCAACTTCAAACTCTTGACTCCGGTCGCAAATGATAGAGTAAGCTCGGACTCGAGCGAGTAATGCAGTAGCAGAGTATTCATGTCGGTTTGGCTGTGTCCCAAGTTCACTCCGAAACGCGCAATCTGTCTACTGGCAATTTTGTTGTAGACATCCACGCGTGCCTTGGGCGGTTTGGCCTGGAAACCGAAGGGTACAGCCAGAGTCTTCACGTGCATTCCAATTTGAGGCAGTTGGTCAAAAAGGCGTATTTGTACTGCTTGAGAAAAACATTTGTGAGGCTGATGAAGGAGAATACAGAGAGCAGTGCGGCGCAGCGTCACGGAAGTATTGGCCACTCGGACCAAGTCATCGATACATTCTTCTTCTGCGTCTCTATCTTCAGATAGCACAGGGCAGCAATGGGAGCAGAATAACCCAAGAATCATGCCGTGAATCTCCGTTGGTAGAGCCTCCAGTGGGCTCAAGGAGCCGCTGGGTATCGCGGACATGATGGCGATGGAATCCATGGAGATTCGACGTCTAGAACACTGAGCGCGAGGTTGACATCAAGATGCTTGCCTCAAAATAGGCAGAGGGGTGAGGAGAAGAAGAAGAAAAGCATCACGAATGTGCAAATGAAGGAGCTGACTTTAAAGCGCATATTGTGAAACCCGAAAGGCCGCCAGATTGGCTAGAAGATTGACTAATCCAGTCCCTCTAATCAACAAGGCGGGGAAGCCAGTAACATGATGTGCACTTTTGAGGCGAGTTATTTGGGCTGGATGCGTACAAGGATGTGAATTGGTGGGTTTGGGGAAGACTGGCTGCGAGCAACTCGAATATTGCATAGAAAAAGCAACGAGCAGGCTGAGTATATTGACAGGTGGCTTTTTGCTTAGTCGTATTCGTAAGAAAGTACAAACAAATGCAACTATGGCCTTCGTTTTCCGAGATGTCTACACCAAAATGTTGCTCTAGTGTTGAGACGAATATTGAGAGATAGCCGCTATTTTGGAACACATAGTATATGGTCTGAACTTAAATGGCCCCTTCTTGCGCTAACGGGGGAAAGACAAGTGTTTCATCTTGAACTGCAATGGCGTCCTGCTAAACGGCCAGGATACGGCGACTTCCCACTTGAAGCGGGGAAAGGCGGGGGGAATACCTAGATTTGTCCCATGCTCCTCATCGACGGGGCCTACTTTGGCGAATGGCGCATCCCCAAACGCATTTATTGAGGACAGATGAATTCGGCTTTGAAGGCAAGGAGAATCACATTGTGCACCACTTGGGTATTCATGACAGCGTCCAGTGGTCCTGGAAATCCGGTGAGCCTTGCCTACCCTAAATCTCCTAAATTTGCGGATGTTTTGTTAGTGGGGCAACGCCTCGTTTATAGCGACTGTTGCCACTGGCAGAAATCCGTCATACCTGATAAAACGGGGACGGGGTTTTGATGTGTAGAAACCACACACCAAGCCCAGAAGACTCCAGACGGTCTAATGGTTCCGTTGTGCTAATGTCGGCTTAGCCACCAGATGGGCAAGTCAGCCAGAATGTAGTAAAATAAATCAATGACCTGCATCAGCTAGGTCACAACAAAAATCATAATCATAACAAGATGCCCATAATCAAATAGTCCCTTAAAGAGGAAGCTTAAAAAAATAGGGCCAAAAAGGTATATTAAGATAAAGCTATTAAGCTAAACTAGTGCTAAGACCAGTGGCTTTTATCCTACTAAATCTAGTATTACAACTAGTCCCCTAGGTCACCTAACCTACCTTATACCATAACTCTATAAAGTTATTACCCTAAGCCCCATTATATACCTTCCTTTGTTAATTTTGGCTTACCCTTAAGCTTATAAAATTATAATAAAAAGGGGCTCTAAAAGATAAAAAGAAAGATTTAAATATAGCAAAAGAAATAACTTAACCTAGTATTATTTAACCAATTAAATACTATTAATATCTACCTTCTATTTCCTTTATAATTTTAAACTTAATCTACTAGTAATATCTAATAGCCTAAGCAATATAAGTATTATTTTATTTTTACTTAATAGGCTTTTTTTTTCTTAATTCTATAATAATCTTCTTAATTTAATCCTATATTTCTTTATTATAAAGTCCTTATAAGATATAAATTCCTTATATATTAAAAGTTAAAAAGAAAGTAATTATTTTATTTATAATTATTAAAAAATAAATTATATTAGGTAATTTATAAATAAAATAATATTTAGCTTAATTATATTAATTACTTAAAATATTCTTTATTTATTTTATTATATTATAGTTCCCTAAAAGTATTATAATTTTACTAATAATCTTTTTTATACCCTTAGCTACTTAGTCTTTAATAATCTTTTTATTTAATTTCTATAGTTAAATATTATTTAAATTTATAAATAATTTATTATTAGTTATATTACCTTTGCCTTTATTAAATCTTATTTATATATATATTAATATATATATATTTATTAGTAATTTAACTATAATTTTTTTTTTTTTTAATACTTAGCTTAAGAGCTAGCTTTTGGCTTTTAGTAGGCCTTAATTCTACTAAAGGATTCTTCTTAGCAATAATATTCTATTATTCTTTAGCTTTATTTAGGCTAGGCTTAAAGTCTAAAGAGAACTTAATATTATTATTAAGTTAACTAATTATTCTAAGATCTATATTCTAATACTATTTAACTAGGAAATTAAAAAATAAGATATATAGTTTTAGGCTTATTTACTTTAAAATATTAATTTAAATAAATATAATATAATAATCTTTTAAAATAATATATTAATTAAGCTATTAGTCTTTTTTTAGCTTTTAGTTATCCTAAATTAAGAGTTAAAAGCCTTTAAGGTTTATAAAATTATTAGCAAAGGTAATAATTACTTTCTTAAAATAATAAATAACTTAGGTATCTTTATATAGCTAAATTAATATATTATTCTTACTTTTATATTTATGGTTATAGATCTTAATTTCCTTAAAGGTAATTACTTAAATAAAGTTTTTAATTATTTAATATATTTTATTAACTTTTTCCTTAAAAGTATTTTATAAAATAAGATTTTAATTATAATAGAATATCTTAAAGGATATAAATATAATTAATTTATATTTATTAAAACCTAGCTTTAACTTAGGTCCTTAGAATTAAATCTTCTTTATATTAGTATTAATTAAATCTCTAAGGTTAATTCTAAGTATAAAGGTAAAAAGATAATTATAAGCCTAGTTATTTAGTTATTCTATTAAAAGTATACTAATAATTATAAAGTTATATAGTAAGATAGCTTTAATAAAAGCTTTATAAAAAGTATAAGTAATAGCTTAAGTTTATTTAATTAGATTCTTAGCTAAGGTATTATAAATATATAAGTAATCTTTTATTTAATTAAAAAGAATAATAATATAATATAAGTAATTCTTAATATATATTATAATAATAAAAAAATACCTTTTATATATATATAATTTTTATTATTTACTTTTTTTAAATCTAAAAAATATATTCTTAGTTTAAATTCTTATTTTTCTTTAGCCTTAGGCAAAATTAATCTTAATATTAGATTTAGGATTATTAAGAAAAGCCTTAGTATTAATAATAATAAGGCTTTTTAGCCTAATATAAATAATATTATATAATTTATTAGAAAAGGCAATAAAGAAATATATTATATTAATATTATTTAATTAAGTAAATCTCTTTATATTATTAATAAAGTAAAAGAGCTCTTTATAGTATTAGGAGAAAATATATAGTAGAATAGTATTATAAGAATACCCTTATAACTTATAGCTAAAGAGTAATACCTAGTTATTAGCCTAGCTTTTTATAGTATTAAGGTAAATAGCCTTTTTACTTTAGTATAATTAATTAATATAAGGTTAATATTAAATAAATTACTTTTTAAAGATTTTATTTAGTCTTATATCTTTTTTAATTAAATAAATAAAAAAATAAACTTCTTCTTACTATTTAATATATTTTATTTAAAAAGAAATATTAAAGTTCTTTTTAATAAATTATAAAAATATAATTAATAATTTAATATTACTTTTATTATTAAATTAAGTACTTATATTAAGAATTAAATTCTAGGATTAATTAATAAAAATTAATAGTTCTATTTACTTAATTATAGGATTAATATTCTAATATTACTTTTAGGGTAATATAAGAGAGTAAGGTAATATTAGAAAGGTATATATAGTATAAAGGTAAAAAGCAATAGGTATTATAAAAGGTAGAGGGTCTTTGGTAAAGGTATAAAGACTATAAAGATATAAAGTATATATAAGTATTAAGAATTCTTTTTTCTCTTTAGTATTTTACTATAGATTTATAATAAATTAATCTTAGCTTTCTTAGGCTTTATAATAGTTATTTACTCTTTATAATATAAATATAAAGGCTTTTCTTTTTTTTTAATTTTATAATAAGCCTTTTTCTTTTATATATAGCTTTTTTTATCCTTAATTAAATAATATTACTTTTATAGACTATTATTTTTCTCTTTTTCTTATATCTTTTTATTATATTTCCCTTATTATAGTTAATAGCTATAAGGAATATACTAAGAAAATAATAGGCTTTTTTTAAAAAGAGCTTTTAAATATTCTCTTTCTTTATAAATTAATCTCTAAGAATTATATTAAGTATAGTATTCTTTTTAGCTAAGGTACTTATAGTAAGTTTTATTAGAATACTAATAGTATTAATAAGATCTTATATTCTCTTATTTACTCTTTAGTAAGTTATTATTTAAATTATTTTACCTTTTATTATTCTATAATATTATTTAATTTAACCTTTCTTTATCTTTATAGATTATTAAGTCTTTTAATATCTAGGTTTATTTTTATCTTACTCTTAATTGCCTTAGTAATTTAATATATATTAAAATTGCTTTTAAGGATAATCTTTTTAATAATCCTAAATAGCTTACTTTCTTTTTCTTTAAATAACTTAATTTTAATTCTTATATTTAAGAAGATATTAATTATCTCTTGGTAATTTATTCTTCTAGATAGTAGCCTATTTATATTTTAGTAATCTATAGGTATTTTAATAAATACTTTTTTATATAGCTTACTAAATATACTAAGAGACTAAAGATATTTTTGGTTTTTTTAATAGATTAAATTAATTTATTATATTACTATAGGTATATTTATTCTTATATAATTACTATTATTACTAATTAGGAATATATTTTATTTTTTTTTTTTAATTATTACTTAGTCTTTAATTTTATAAATAAAAGATACTTAAACTATATCTAAAATAACTATATAGATTATAAATAAGCATAGTTTTTTAAATATCTTTTTATACCTAGCAAGGGTAAATTAATTTTAATACTACTTATAGAAAAAGAATTACTTAGGTTTAATAGTTAAAAATATATTTCTAATCTAGCTATTTTAAACTATAATACTTATTCTTATATTTTAAATACTCTTAGTATCTTTTATTTACTTTATAGCTAAAGTACTAAAAGAAAGATTTATTTTATAATTAAAAATACTAATTAAGCAATTAAAAAGAACTTATATATAGATTACTAAGGAATTATATTCTCTATAAATACTAAGTAATAAATTAATAATAATATTATTTAATCTTATTTATATTAAATAATAATTATATTTATCTTTTGGTATTTGCCTTTATATTATCTTTTTACTTTTTATATTTAGGTTATAGATTCTAAGTAATATCTTGCCTAATCCTTGGTAGAATTATATCTAATATAGATATATAATTATTTACTAATAGATTTAGTATATTTTACTATTATTTTTATACTATTTGCTCTATTTTCTATAATTTTAAGTATAATAGAGCTATTTCCTAAGTACTTAAAAAGGAAATCTATTTATTTATTTTTTAGGGGAAATATAAATTTAATTTATACCTTTCTAAGAAATAATTTAAGTATATATAAAATAATTTCTAAATTTAAATAAATTTTTATTAAGTTTTTATTGGTTTTTAGTATAATTTATTATTTTTTTAGGTAATAATATAGCTCCTTTATTCTTAATACTAATAATAACCTCTTTTCTTACTAATAATAAGAAAAATAATAATTATTATTAATAGGTATTATTTTAGCTAGTTTTTTTCCTTAGTATACTTTCTTTTTATATTTAGTTTAATATAAGAAAATAGTTCCTAGAGTTAAGTATTATTTAGCTTAATTTTATTTATTAGGGTAATAGCTTTATTAAACTTATTTAGTATAATATTCTCTAGGTTAAGGTTCTATATAGATATTTCTATCTAATAGATTAAATAGTTCCCTATCTTAATTTACTCTTTGTGTTTATTCTTAGACCCTTATAAATATCCCCTTAGTCATTTTATTAGCTCTTATATAAAAGGCTTATTATATACTTTAATATTATTATCAAATAACTTTCCCTATAATCTATCAATAATATCTATACTATTATTACTTAAATCAAATAATATCTTATCTTTATTTAAGTCTTTATTATTATTTAAGTCTTTAAATATTAGGTTACTAGGGCTAAACTACTATTTATACTTATCTTAAATAAATTACTTAAGGTAATTACTATAAGTAATTCCCCTTATTTAAATCCTATTAAGTATTTTAATTATATAAACTTTACTTATAAGTACTTAGGATTTTACTCTAAAAAGACCTATTTACCTTAGCTAAAACTTAATATCTTTACTTATATTATTTAATCTTTCTTTATTATAAATAAAAACTAAATTCTTAGGTTTAATAAATTATTTTCTTAGGTAATAATAATTTATTTTATTAGTTTTATTTATTAATTATTAATAAAAAATAATAATCTTTTTTTATATATTTTTAATATTTTTATTTTAATATTTAAGGATATAAATCCTTAATTTTAATAGTTCTTTTAGTATAAATACTTAATTTTATTTAATTAATCTCTAAGTAAATACTAAGACTTCTAAAGAAAGTATTAGCTTTTATTTATAGAAAAGATAAAATAGTGAATATCTATGCAAGGAGTATATAGTAGCTCTATTGGTAAGTAGAGCTTTACTAAGGTTTCTTATTTACTTATCTCTCTTTTTATCCTTACTCTTTTTAAAGAAATTAGCTATTAATATATACTTAATTTTATTTAATTTATTAGCTTTTAAGTTATTTACTAAAATCTAAATATACCTTATATTTAGCTTATAAAAAGCCTTCTTTAAATCTTTTAACTATTTTCTTTTATTATTAAATATTATTATTAAAATTATTTTATATTAATAAATTAACTTTAGGATAAATTTCTTTAATATAATAATAGTTAAAGTCTTTATTACTTTAGCTTTAATCTATTTTATTAGATTATATCTTATTTTTATAAGATATATCTTTCTATGGTTAATAGGTAATAGCTATATATTAAAGTAAATCTTTATTATTAGATATTTAGGGCTTATTAAGACTATTAATTCTCTTGGTCTTTATAGGGTATATTCTTAATATTTAGGGTAATATTATATAGCCTTTTTAATATTTACCTATATATTAGGCTAGAAATATTACTTTGCAAGGAGATTATATATTATTTTTTGTCCTTTATAACTATAGTCCCTATATATTACCTATACCAATAATTATTATGCCTTTTTATTATTAATTATAAGAATAGGAAAGTTATTAGGATACTTAGGCCTTTGCTATAATTACCTATTTTCTATAAAATATAATCTTACTTTATATTAGAGTCTAGTAAATTCCCTTAGCTTTAGATTAAATAGTCTCTTAAGAGTTTAAAGGTATTTAGTAAATTTCTTAAACTCTATTAAATATCTACTAATAAGTGCCTTCTTATTATCTACAAAAATTATATTTAAATAGGAATTAATAAACTTATTTATATTCCCTTTAACTTTAGTATCTAGTTAATTAGATAAACCTTCTGGCTTATGGGATAATCTATTAGTAATTTTATTTTTCTTTTTAGGTATATAGTATACTATAAAGTTAAATAGTATAATATAACTTAGCTAGCAAATAATTATAGTACTTAGAATATTATTAGCTTTTCTATTGAGTTAATAAACTAATACTTATGCATTGGTTTTAAGTATAAATTATACTCTATAAATAAGGCTTTATAGTTACTAGAATATAAAGAAGATAGCTTTATATTCTTGCTTTATAATATTATATTTAGACTTAATATTAGTCTAAACTCTAGATTCAAAATAAATAAGATACTATTTACTATTAATAACTTATATTAATATATACCCCTAACCAAATAAGCTTATATTAATTATTAAAATAACCTTTCCTAATTCTTTAGAGTAGTCTAAGGTTATTAGTATTAGTTATATAATAATTCTTATTTTTAAGTTATTTATTGCTTTTTGCTATTTATTGGTCTATAATTAAATAGTCCTTTTTTTTAGTAATTATATTAAGGGCTTAGCTATCTAGGCAAAATAAAGCACTTATTACCTATAATAACTAATAAGACCTAGAAAAACTTAAATCTCTCTAATATCTTTATAAGATATTTATTCTTTAATCTTAATAATTTTATCTTCTACTAGCTTCTTTTTATAGGTACTATATAGATAATTAACTACTATTATAATATTCTAGCAAAACTAAGACTTATCTCTTACTATAATATAGCCTAATAATTTTATATTAATTAATACTTTATTAATATTAATTAAGTATTTTAAAATATATCTTTTAACTCTTAGTATAATTTCTTTATTATTATATATTATTTTTAGTCTTTTAATTATAATATTATTAAGAAAAGGCTAATATATATTAAGGATAAGGTTAAATAAAATATAGATTATAACCTTAATAAATTAAGTAATAGAATTAATAGCTCTTTAAGGTAATATATATATTTTTAGTAATTTAATTAAAGTATTAAATATTATTAGATTATAGCTCTTTTTGTCTAATAAAATCTGGTTATATCTTGAAAAAAAGTCTAAAAGTAATATTATTTTATATATACTAAAGTTAATAGAGAATTTATTAGTATCTATTAAGATTAAAGTATTATATATTATATATATATTTATCCTTATAGTTAAGTTAATTAAATAAAGCCCTTTATCCTTTTTGGCTACTAAGAACCAAGGGTTCCTATAGGTAATATAACTTTCTTCTAGGATCTTATGCTAAAGGTATATATAAAAAAGGTCAATAACCTTCTTCTAGAGGCCTATAGATATAAGTATACTTTTTGCTTACTATACTAAATAGTCAATTACTCTTATTACTTATAATAAAGCAATAATAAAATAAACCTATCTATAGTCCTTAAAGTCCTAGGCAAAAGCTATCTTTTTATTATATATAATCTAAAGAAAAATATCTTGCTTTTAATTAATAAGAGTATTCTTTATCTAATCTAATAGTCCCTTAAGTTAATTACTATATATTTTTATTCCCTTTTTAATAATTAAAAACTTTAGGGTAATATACTTTAAGTACTTTAAATCCTTTTCTAATAGTCCTTATACCTTATTTTATTGGATTTAGAATTAATATAGGCTTTCTTTAGGAATAGAACTATTAAAAGGTATATTATTATATAGATAGACCTTAATTCCTTTTCTTTTGTATATAGTATTTACCTTAATCTTCTTTTAATTAGGCTTAGGTTTATATCTTAATTAATATAATTCCTTTTTTACTATATTATATATTATTTTATATTAAAGGTAAACTTTTTTTTTTATAAGCTTAATTACTTTAAGGCTAATATTAAAATTAATATAATATATTATATTATTATAATTTAAGCTATTTTCTTTATTAATCTTAGGCTTAAAAAAAAAATTAATATTTATTTTAATACCTTTAGGATTCCCTTTTTAAACTTAGATTAATAGACCTTTTACTTTAAATTACCTATAGTAATTATATATACTTTTAAATTATTAATTTAATACTTAATTATTATATTATTATTCTTAGACCTATAATTAAATAATATTCTTATTATTTAAATAAAGGATATACTAAGAATAAAAGATATAAATATATAATTAGCTAAGGTAATATATATTTTTTATATAATATAAGTACTTTTAATATAAATATTAATAATTATCTTTTTTATTATCTTAATATTTTTATTAAAATAAAAAGTTATTTTTATATTAATATTAATCTAAATTAAGCTATAGTATTTAGCTAATTTTATTAAAATAATATTATCTTAAGACCTTAAGTTAATTATAGCCTTAATTAATAAGGCCTTTTTCCCTTTTAAATAAATAATTATCTTTAGGAGGTCTTAGTAATATTAAAGAAATCTATTACTAAGTATAATTAGATCTCTTATTAATATTATTTTAATAATTATAAGCATATTATTCTACTTAATTATAATATTATTATTAAAGGTAATACTCTTTTTATAGGTATTATTTATCTTAGTAACCTAATTACTAGGCTTTAGTTCTCTAAGGGCCTTAGCCTTCTTATTACCTTAATCAAATAATCTCTTAATCCTATTTATCCCTAGCTTTTCTTTATACTATTAAAAATCGGCTATACTTAGATTTAGAACTTTAAGGTATACTAAAGTAATCTTTAGCTTTCCTAAACTTATTTTCTTAATTATAATATTATTTAGAAATTAGATTAACTTATTAAGATCCTTTATAATATTCTTATAGTCCTCTTTATAAGACTATACAAAGCATAGATCTAATATAATTAATTCTATAAGGTTAAGGCTATATTTCTTGCTAATTATAATCTTATTATAAATATAGCTAAGGATATTATTTTTAATATTAATAAGAGGCTTTTTAGCTTAGACTATATCTTTTTCCCTTTATTTAGGTGTGGGTAGCTCCTGGGTTTTTTGCGTGACACGGTCACAATAGCAGTTGCTAGGTCTGGTAAATCGTCTCTTGTTATTCTTCTTGTTCTCTTCCGATCTAAGCGGCAGGATTGTATATCTTAAAGAGAAGTAAAAGCAAGTTCTAAGACGCGGGATATAGCTGGGCCGGTTTTAGGCTTAGTACACGGGATGTAGCTAGGCCGGTCTCAACTATCAGGAAAAAGCAATGAATGTAATCCCTTGATCTGACCTTAATGTCCTAATACTAGAACTTTTTTTCTTTTTGTATAAAGGGATTCTATTTACCTTAATGCTAAAAACCTTCCTTTTTATTATGTTGTAATAATATCTTGTCTCTTAGTTATAGGCCCTGCCTATAATACTATTTATCCTAGTTTCCTTGCTATAAGGATTAGCTTCTGGTTACCTAGCCCTCTATCTAAATTATTGCCTTATTATTATTAATAAATTATTTAAGAGCCTTATTTAAGATTGCCTTTATAAATATATTAGTAATATTATTACCTTTATTAATTTATTAAACTTTATATAGTTTATATTGCTTATAGGATTATTATAGTATTATAATATTAATTATAAGTCTCTTTTCCTTTATTGTCTTAAGTTTTATAAGATATTTATATAAAGAGTATAAATTAATATATATAATAGTCTAAATATAGGGTAGTTTTAGCTGGTTGGTAATTTAATTGAGGGTGGTTATAATTGTATAGGTGATATCGATTCCTATAATTATACTATAGATCTCTAATGCTAAAATGCTTTATGTAATTCTTTAATATTTAATTAAACTAAAATAAATAATATTATTATTTATTATAAATAAACTATTATTAATCTACTTATTAGCAAGGATAATAATAAATCTAAGTTATAAAGAAAGATTATTATTATTTATAAATATATTATTAATAAATATAAATAGCTTTACTATAGAGAGATTAAGTAAAATAAATATTAAGCTATAGTTAATATTATTCTTTTGCTATTTAAGTTATTAATTTAATATTTTAATATAACTTATATTAGGGTCTTAGTATTATATTATAGCTAATAGGTTAAAGTATACTTTTGGTTAATATATTAAAGTAATATATACTCCTTTTACCTATTATTTTATATATTATTGCCTTATTATATTTAGGTCTTTGGTATTAATTATAGAGATCTTTTTACCTTATTCTTTTTATTAGATAATAATCTTATTTTTCTCTATTAATATTATAATTACTTTATTAAATATTAATAGGTTTTTAATTATTAGTTTTTTCTTTGGCTTAGCTTTAAATAATACCTAAAGAAGTTATTTCTTTTTTATTTATAAGAATACTTTATTTAATATTTTAATTATATTATTTATTTATATTCTAATAATACTAAAATTTAGGTTTTTTTTTAATATAATTAATAAATATAGATTAAAAGTTAATATAATTATCTAAAGCTTTTTTCTATAATATTTATTATATATTACCTATTAATATATTTTAGCCTTAGGGATACTATAAAGTAATATAATAATCTTTATAATTATTTTCTTAGGGTATTTATAATAAATATTCTTTAGTAAATATACTAAGATAATATAATTTAGCTTTATTTATAATTATATATATACTTAGGTAATATTTTATAGTTATAATATAATTCCCTTATTAATAAGTAATAGTATTATAATAAGAATAAGTCTTTAGCTATATTATTAAATAGTAAATAATTATATAAGGATTATTTTTTTTCCTTTATTAGTATAATCTTAGATTATAAAATATAATTTTTTATATAATATATTAATTAATTTACCTTTAACCTTATTTACTATTTATAATTTAAAGATTTTAATATTATTATATATAGTTTTATTATAGGAAATAAATTTAAATATATTCTATTAGATTAGGCTTTTAATCTCCCTTATTATAGACTTTTTAAATACTTTTCTAGGTATAATAATAAGTTTTTATTTATAGAATCTTAATATAAGTTTAAGATTATTTTTTTCTTTTATTAAAATAAATATCTTAGTAATATTAACTTTATCCTTAAATTACTTAATAAAGCTAATACTTAATAGTATAATTAAATACTTATAAGATTAATCTCTTCCCCTCTTTTAGGTTAGTAAAATTAAGATAGATTTAATAGGATTCTTTTGTAGTCTTCCTAGCCCTTACTTTATAACTAATAGTATTAAGCTTTTGATAGGGTTCTTTTGTGGTCTTCCTAGTCCTTATTTCTTAATTGGCAGTAATATAATATATTTATTATTAGATTCTCTTGGGATTATTTTTTCTAAGGGTAATAAGATTACCTCTTGCCCTTGGGATTCTAATTCTTTATTAGGATCTTTATAAAATAGTTTAATAACTATTAATCGAAAGTTTATAGGTCCTTATTTTCCTTTAATTATATATATATTACTATTAATAGCAATAAGTATATAGGATCTAGTCTACCTTTCTTTCTCTTATTATATATAGACTTATAATTATAGTAATAGTTTTAGAATAGCTAATATATTAGGGCTATTTTTAGTATTAAGTATTTTTTTTACTTTTTATTTAGTATAAATATAATAAACTTTTTTTATTATTTTATAAATAATTTTAGTATATTTAATTATCTTAGGTAATAATATAAATTCTTTTATTATTTATAGATAAGATTTAAATATAAGTAATATTAGGACTAAATTATTAGGTTTAATAGTATTATTTATAGCCTTAATTATTGCCTAAAGGGCTTTATCTTATCTTATAGTAGGATCTTTAATATAAATAATCTTATAGGCTTATTAAAGTAGTTTATAGTATTATTTTACTTTATTAATAGAATTATATACTTTAATAGGCATAATATTAATAAATATATTTATTATATATATATTCTATTAGAATTCTTATAAATTAAAGTTTTTTTTAGTATTAATAATAATTTAATTAGGTAATCCTTAATATATATTAATTTAGTAAAGCTTAAGGGCTCTTTAGATTATTCTTACTAAGATATTAATAAGAAAATAAATAATATTAAAGGCAATAGCTAAATCTATAATATAAAGTACTAGTTTATTCTCTAGGTATATAATATCTATAATAATCTAGTAATTAAAGTTATAGTTATTATAAAAAATAAACTTAAATTTTATTAATTATTTAGTATTAAGTTAATATTATTTATATATCTTAATAAGCTCTTTAATTACTTATTTCTCTATAGAATAGCTAGTTTATATTAAAAGCTTATATAGCCTATTAATTAATAAATAGCTAAATTAATAGTATAATTATTATAGTTTATTATTTATAAGGTTATTTTAGGCTAATAATTTTTTAATATTAAGTAATATCTATAGATATCTTTATTTTTAAATAGTTAGAATCTTAATATTACCCTATTTAAGGTAATTCCTAAGATTATAAAAGTAAATATTAAGCTTATCTATATCCCAAAGTAAGAGAAAAAATAAGATATTTATAGATATAATATAGAATAGAATAATATTAAATAGTATTAATACTTTTATTATTTTAAGTAAATTAATTAGTATTCCTCCTTTAAATATAATAAAAGCCTCTTTTATAGCTTTTGTCTTAAGTTTAATTATAGGAGTAATTATGTATTATAGTATAATGAATTGTTTATGGCTTTTAGTAGAAAAGTATATTGCTCCTATATTGGGGATAATACCTTGGAAATTTACTAAGGAATAGTGATCTTTTAGTAAAAACTACAATGTAGGCCTTTATAGTATTATCTTTTTATTGCTATTAAATGGGTTATCCTTTGTAATTTAGTAGGCTATTACTTAGTTGGCAAGTATTATAGTAATAAAAGGTATATTGATCTTTATATTTGCATTTATAAGAAATATAAAATAAATATCTCTATTACTTTCCTTATTAGGCCTTTCCTTTACCTTATTATTATAATTTTAGGTAATATAGTAAATATAGTTCTCTATGCCTTTATTATTATTACTTTATATGCCTTTGACTTAAGCTAAGAAGATAATATAGAAATTATTATTAAGGTAGCTATTTTTGAACTATTTATATCCCTCTTTTCTCTTTTTATTAGAATATTTAGATAACTAATATCCTAACTTTTTATATATATAATATCTCTTTTGGTTTTAGGGTTCCTATAGGGCTTATTCTTTATTATTTTTATTATATTAATAATAGTACTTTTAGAAGTAATTACTTTGGCCTTAGTATATTTAATTAATTAAATATTAATTAGAGTTTAACTTAACTAAAAAATTATTTAATAATTATTTTATAATAAGAATTATACTTATTATAGTTTATAGTTAATTATATATACCCTTATAGATTAATATAAGGTTAAAAATATATAGTTTATATTTCTTAATGCCTTAATATATACTAATAACTTAGTCCCTAAGTATATTATAAAACTATTAGATTGCAAAAAGGGCCTTTTATATATTCTTAAATTTCCTAAATATTATTTCTAGTACCTTTTTTCTTTATTTATTAAGATTAAGCTCTAGTATTTAGGCTAAATTTATTATATACCATTCTATAAGGTAATTTTACCTTACTTCTTTATTCTTAAATTATACTTATATTTAAAAGTATATATTCCTAAATAATAAAGAATTCAAGAGATTATATATATTCTTATAATAGTAATCTAATACTTATCCTTTTAATATTATAAAAAAAGCTCTTATAAAATTATCTTAAATAATCCTAATCTTATAGTAAATATTACAAAAGATATATAATTTAAACTTTAATATTTTATATTCTATACTATTATACTTTATCTTATTTATATATAACTTAATAAGATTAATTAATTATTTTATTATTAGGATATTATTAGGAATAATACTTTATAGTTATATACTCTCTCGGAACCTAGTTTCTTTTTTTCCTTAGTAAGGTAAAATACTTTCTTGGCAATTATCCTATAGGGATTAATATAATAGTGGTTCTTGCTATAATTATTTCCCCTATAGTAGTCCTATTTCCCTTAGTACTTTTACTACTAAGGGATTAATATCTTTTCCCTTAAGCTATTAATAGAATTCCTTATTAATATAAAGGATTTTAAGATTTTTATATATCTTATTGTTATGACCCATGACATATTAGGCGGTCACAACCGGCAGAATGTTGCCTTACTACATTGGCTACTGCTACCCTATACCTTGGATCTACCAATAAGGATAGATCACAATAGATCATAACGATCTACTCATGATCCTGCTATGATCTAAGTATTAGATTATATGCCCTATAATAGACACTATACCGTAAGCTACTATTAGTGTAGAAGTATATAGATAGATCAAGCCCAATCATAAGGAATAATCTTAATTAGCTTTTAATATAACTTAATTACCTTAATTACCAATTAATTATTACTAGATATAATACTTATAAATATCTTTATATTACTTAGTATACTATTATATACTCTAATCCTTCTACCAATATAAACCCTACCTTTTAATTGGTTTATTCCTTGGGAAATTGGCTAGATTGTTATATATTAAAAGCTTTTGTTTAGTAAACTACTTGTATTAACTACTAAGCAATATATTGCAATGGTACTAGCTATACCTTCCTTATCTGGTAACTTAGCTAAACCCCCTATTATAGGAAAACCTATAGCTAGCCCTAGGACTCTAGCTACTCTTTAATTGGTTGACCTAGATAGAGACAAAGATATAGATTCCCCGGAAAAAGGGAAAGAAAATAAGGAAGATAATAATGATAACTTAGATAATTAGATTAAGGAACTTTAAGTTAAAAATAATATATTAACTAAAAAACTTAACTTTCTTAATAATAAAATTAATATAATAAAAACCTATATAAATAAATATAATAATATTAAAGAACTCTATAATACTATTAATACCTTAGGAAAAAGCTATATTAATATTATAAAAAGCTATAAATAATATATTAAAGAACTTAAATAATTCTTAGTCTATACCAAAGACCCTAGTAAGATTATTAAGCCTAAGGAACTATCTACTTAGAAAGGTAATAGTAATACCCTCTAAGAATAGCTAACCCAAATCAAGAGTTATTATTCCCTATACCTAACCACCTTTGCTAATAATGAACCCCTTAAGGTCTAATATACCATTGGACAATTAGAAGAAAGACCTATGAGAGTAATAGAAAAGCTATTCAAAGACTATATTATAAATCCCTAGGAAAAAACCATAGAATCTACTAAGACTCTTTTCTTTTCCTTTAAAGGATTTAAAAATAAACTTATTATCCTCTATGGAATTATCGACGAAAAGTAAGTAGTACTTAAAGAACTTAAGAAGCTTTACCAAAAGGGCTCTTATGCTAATTTCTTCTTTGATTTCTACTACTATGCGAATAAATTCTCTTAGACCAAAGAAATCCTTATTTATGAGTTCTACTGATAACTTAAGGAACCTATTTAAGATAAGATATATTGACTTTTGGAATTTTTTATTACTTTTACTATATATATTGCCTATATAGTTAAGGTTAATAATAAGTAATATAAAAGATAATAATAGAAATAAGGTAATAGAAAGTTAATTATAATTAATAATTATTAGGAGTATATTAAAAATAATACTATAAAAAATAGAAAATCTTATATTTTTACTTTTTATAGTATTTACTTAGGAGCTATAGATATTAGAGCTATATAAAAAGATAAATAAAAATTCTTTTATAAAATCCTTTGCTATAATTATAGGAAATCTAAATATATTATATAATAATATTATATCCTAAAAAAAGTATATTTTAGTAATATACTAAAAGGTAAAAAACTAAGAGTAATAATCTAAAAACTATAATCTATAGAATTAACCTAGTAATTAGTACTAAAAGGAAATCCTTAGAAATATAATAGTAAAACTATAGCTATAATATAAAGATATAATATATACTAATATATATAAGACCTTTTTAGAATACCTAAAGAAAAAAGAGATTACTACCTATAAATTAGCTACCTTAAGCAATAGGACTATAAGCTATTCTTATGACTTAGTAACCTAAAAAGAGCAAAAAAGATAGGCCTACTTATAGGCTTTAGTAATATAGAATACAATAGAGAAATCCCGGAATGGTAGGATATAGTAAAATATAATAAAAATAGAGGACCCTATTAGATTATAGAAGAAGAAAAATATAATTAGCTCTTATAAGATACTATTAGATATAATAAAAATATTTACCTTATAGTAAGAAAAGAGATATACTCTATTTGGCTAGAAGTCATAATATTTAAATACAATAATCTAAGATTAGCAAAAAACTACCTAGCCCACTATAAGCTTATATAGTTTAATTGCTTTGATTACTTTTACATAAAATACCTTAAATATAAAGAATAAAATAAATATTTCCCTATATAAGTATTAAATATCTTAATATACTATATCTATAGATCTAATTATAATAATTACCTTATTATAAAATAGATAAGAGAATTTAATAATATTACCATTTTCTTCCCCCTAGTAGATCTATTAGACTATAAAGATAAAGAATAGTATAATTACTTAGACCCTATATGTGATCTCTACGAAAGCAAAAAAGCATGGGATTAGTACTAAATAATTATACTATTACTAAAAAACCTATAATGTCCCTCGGAGAACTAAAGCCCTAAGAGTGGCCTAAGTAAAAGCTTATAGAGTTACCAAAAGAACTCCCATAAAAGGCTTTATATATAGCTTTAATAGGAAAGCCCCTAGAATAATTAGAATTAAAAATCTAAATTTATAGAACTTAGTATATTATAATAATAGATAGTAGAGTATAGCTTAATTATATTAGCCTTAAGTTAATTAATAAGTTAAGGCTACTATAAAAAATAAAATTAGATCTTTATATTATATATAATCTTAAAGGTATTATATTTAAGTATAATAATAATATAATAAATAAAAAGCTTAATTATCTTAAAGTCTTTATCTATAGAAAAAACCAAGAAATTAACTTTAATATTATAAATACTAAAGAATATAATATTATTTTAGGATATCTATGGCTATATTAATATAATCCTAATATTAACTAATATATTGGCTAGGTATAAATACTCTTTAAGTATAATATAGCTAGTAATATTTCTAATAATAAGAGATCTTAAACTCTTAACTTTAACCAAGTAAAAAGTATACACAGTAATACAATAAAAATACTACTACCAATAGAAATAAAATATAAATATAAGAATAATTAAAAACAATAATAGTAATATAAAATTATCTATATATATATATAGCTTTAATATCTAAACTTTAACCTCAAAAGAATAAAGGTAAAAATAGCCTAAGATAGACTATAAAATATACTACCCAAATACTAAATCTATAAATAGTTATTTACTAAAGAATTAGAAATTAGACTACTAGAGTTTAGCCAGTAGGACCATAAAATTATCCTCAAAGAAGGAACCAATACCTAGTTCTACCCTATTTATAATCTTAACTAAGTATAATTAAATACTCTAAAGGAATATATTAAAGATATACTTAAGAAAGGATATATTTATATCTTAAACTCTAAAGCTAAATATCCTATTATATTTATACCAAAAAAGAACAAAAAGCTATATTTTATAGTTAATTATTAATAATTTAATAAGAATACCATTAAGGATTAAATCCCTTTACCTTTAATCATAAAAATGAAGGATTAATTATATAGTATAAATATCTTTATTGCCTTAGATCTTAAAGAAGCCTATAATCTTATTTGTATTAAAGAAGGATATAAATGGAAAACTGTATTTTGAATGAAATTTAGATTCTTTGAATATCTTATTATACCTTTTGGACTTATAAATATACTTATATTATTCTAATAAATAATTAACTATATACTTTAAGAGTACCTTAATATCTTTATTGTCTATTACTTAAATAATATCCTTATTTTCTCTAAGAATAAAAAAGAATATAAGGAATATATCTATAAGGTCTTAAAAGCCCTTTAGGATAATAAATTACTTATTAAACCAAAAAAAAGTAAGTTTTATACTATAGAAATTAAATTTTTAGGATATATTATTTTGCCTAATGAAATTTATATAGACCTAAAGAAGATTATTGCTATTAAGGAATAAAAGGTATCAATGAATATTAAGGAGGTATAAGCTTTCCTTAGATTTATAAATTATTATTATAAGTTTATCTAGGACTTTAGTAAAATTATAATCCCCTTATTAGAATTTATAAAGAAGGGAAAAGACTTTATATAGGAAAGTTAAGTATAAATTATCTTTAAAGCTATATAAAAAGCAATTATCTTAGAACCTATACTTATTATATTTAACCTAGAATAATTAATTAAGTTAAAAATAGATTCCTTAGACTTTGCCCTAGGAGCCTAGATTAAATAAAGGGATAATAATAATTAATTATATTTAATTATATTTTACTTATATAAACTTAATAGCATAGAACTTAATTATCCTATATATAATAAAGAATTCCTTATAATAATTAATACCTTTAAGGAATTTTACTATTATCTACTCAAAGAAAAATATAAAATTACAATATATATAAATTATAAGAATATCTCTTACTTTACAATAACCCAAGAGCTTAGTAAAAGATAACTCCAATATACTAAATATCTTTCTAAATTCAATTACCAAATTATCTATATCCAAGGAACTAAGAATAATTAAGCTAATACTATTAGCTAATACCCTAATTACTATAAAGAAAAGCCTTAAACTAAAGAATAATTATTCCAATTATCCCCTAAAGGAGCCTATAAATAAATACCTATTAGTAAAATAATAATTAAAATAAAGAAACTTATTGCTATTATCTGAATAGAAGGATGCCCAAGAATAAGGCGCACCAATAAAGCCGAAATCCCCTTATAGTAAGTAGAACAGGGAAATCTATTACTATAGAAAATTAAGAAGTATAATCTTGATCTCCCTGAGGAAGAATGCATAAATTTACTTTAAGTATCTAAGGAATACTAAATAGACCTCCTTAGAGAAATCTATAAATACCCTTTATATAAATACAAAGGAATCAATAAAACCCTTAAATATATTAAATAGATATTTTCCTTTAGTAAAATAAAAAAAAAAGTAAAGATAGTATATAAGGAGTATAGCCTTTGCTAATACTTAAAGAAACCTAGGCATAAACCCTATAGACTATTCTAATTAGCCCTAATTATATCCTAATTATAGGAATTAATTACCATAGACTTTATTATAAACCTTCTTTTATCTATAGATCCTATAATAAACTAATACTATAATAG
The DNA here is from genome assembly GCA_013403855.1 of Calonectria honghensis. Classification (NCBI taxonomy): domain Eukaryota; kingdom Fungi; phylum Ascomycota; class Sordariomycetes; order Hypocreales; family Nectriaceae; genus Calonectria; species Calonectria honghensis. Next base: position 1,409,655 of record VTGB01000001.1, read on the forward strand.
TATTTTTATTATTATTAATTACTTTACTAAAGTAATATATTATATTCCCTATAAAAAAGTAATTAATAAAGATAAATTTACTTATTTATTCTTTTAATATATTATTATAATCTATAGACTCCTAATAGAAATTACATTTAATAGAAAATAACTATTTACATTTAAATTCTAGTAAAGCCTTATAAGCTTAATAAGATTAAACCATAAGCTAAGTATAGCATTCTACCTATAAATAGACAGACAAATAGAATAATAGAACCAAGAGATTAAGTAATACCTATAATATTATATCAATTATAAATAGATAAATTAGGTAAAAAAACTATTAATTATATAGCTAGTACATAATATATTATATAATAAAAGTATTAAGATAATCCCTACTAAAGCTAACTTTGGCTTTACCCCCAATACTTATAGAGCCCCCTTAAAAGGCATAATCTAAGCTAAAGCTATAATTAAATTTAATAATCTATAGAAATTACATAAAGAAATAAAGATAGAACTTGAATTTATATATAATATAATAAGATAATATTATAACCTTAAAAGGCTAAAGGGATTATCCTTTTTAGAGGGAGATATAGTCTACTTAGCAATAAAAAATCTATTAATAAAATAATAAAATAAAAAAATTAACTTTATATAAATTAAATCTTATTTAATTAAAAAGAAAATTTTAAAAAATAACTATAAGCTTAATTTATCTAATAATATTTAAGTTTATTCTATCTTCTATATATTACTTTTGGAACCTAGCAATAGAATCTAAGTTAGCATAAGACTAAAATATAAGCTATAGATTAAGAATATTAAAGAATAATAGAAAGTAAAAAAAATAATATAATAATAAAAAGATAAATATTTTAAAATTAAATAGAAAGGGTATAAAGAAATAATATAGGAACCTATAAAAAATCTTATATATTATTTAAAACTCCTAGAAAAGTTCCTTTAGGAAAATCAGAAAAATCAAACCTAATAGTAAACCAATTAACAAGGTCTAAAGCCTTTGCCTCTTGACCCTCAACCACTGCTTTCAACTCTACCTACTTAGCTGCCTTTAATTTATCTATAGAAGATAAACCACAATAAATTATATTTATACCCTTTATCTTTAGCTAATACTTTTAATAATATAAATAAGTAAGCTTATTTAGGGTCTTAATTACCTTGGCCTAAGCCTAAAGAGCTTTCTTCTAAAGACAAAGAAACTCTTCTTTAGTAATTTCCTCCTTGTAATCTAAGCAATTAAACTCTTTATTTAAATAAGTTACTATATTTATTAGTACTACTAAGAAAAATTAATACTTAAAAAATTTACTTATACAATGTGATAGTAACCCCGGAAATATTATATGCCTAACTATAATAGGTATACTTAGTACAATAGGACCCCTTTTTAGGCAAAACCTTATAATATAATCCATAAGATTAACAAAAAGAATAAGGCATAACTTCAAAACTAAGACAAGTAATTAAGTCCCCTAGAAAAATAATAGCTAAATACTTCTTCGAAAGACTAATATACTTAGATATTATTAGTAAAGAAAAAGAATTTTTATAAGTATAAGTTTAAGGAATCTATAGGGAAAGATACTAAGGTCATATATATGGTCCTTAAGGGCAAGAACCAATAGAAAGGGGATATTATATTATAACCTATAATATATTAAGCGGTCACAACCGGCAGAATATTGCCCTACTATATTGGCTACTATTATCCTATACCTTAGATCTACCAATAAGGATAAATTACAATAGATTATAATGACCTACTCATGATCTTGCTATGATTTAAGTACTAGATTATATGCCCTATAATAGATACTATACTGTAAGCTACTATTAGTATAGAAGTATATAGATAGATTAAGCCCGACCGTAAGGAACGGTCTTAATTAGCTTTCAATATAACTTAATTACCTTAATCACCAATTGACTATTACCAGACGTAATACTTATGAATATCTTTATATTGCTTAGTATGCCATTACGCGCTCTGATCCTTCTGCCAATATAAACCCTGCCTTCTGATTGGTTTATCCCTTGGGAAATCGGCCAGATCGTTACACTTATATACCTTATTAATCTCCTTATCTATCTATATATAGAACTCTTTTTACTAAAGTAGCTTATAGAGATTTATAGTAATCTTTACTTTATTTCTCTTAATATAAATATTATTATTAATTAAATAATCTTAAAATTAGCTTTTTTACTTTATTTATGCCTTTTTGAAAAATCTAATAGGTTTTTTATTAAACTTAAGGTAATATTAATTAAATATTTCCTATCCTTTTATCTTTTCTTGGTTATATAGTACTATAAAGTAAATAAAGACTATATTAATATTTTTCTTAATATAATTTATAAAATTAATATATTAATAAATTCCCTAGATATTAAAGGTAATATTAAATTATAGTCTTAGGGGAATAAAAATATCCTTAAGATATTTTTTATTAGTTAATTTATATTTATTAATTAATAAATTAATAAATCCTAAAATAGTAATTATAATTATAGTTAATATCTAGGATTATATTTTCTTTGTATTATTAGCTCTTTTTAGTTCTTAGGTAATTAGACTAATTACCTACTAAATAAGGCAATAAAAAAAATCTTCTATACAATAGATATAGGGAATTTATTATAATCCTTAGGTAATTAGACTAATTACCTACTAAATAAGGATATAATATTATTCTAATTAGCATATAGGCCTCTTATTAAGCTAAGTCTCTTGGTCTACTATATAGAAATATATCTCTTAGAGATATAGGCCTCTTATTAGATTAAATTACTAGTTTACTACACAGAAATACACCTCTTCGTTCAATATCTTACTAATCTATAGAGTTAAAATAGTAGTATACTATTTAGTCTATCCTCAACTAATTAGTATGGATAGCTCCCGGGTTTTTTGCGTAATACGGTCACAATAGCAGTTGCTAGGTCTAGTAAATCATCTCTTATTATTCTTCTTATTCTCTTCCGATCTAAGCGGCAGGATTGTATATCTTAAAGAGAAGCAAAAGCAAGTTCTAAAACGCGGGATACAGCTGGGCCGGTTTTAGGCTCAGCACATAGGATATAGCTAGGCCGGTCTCAACTATCAGGAAAAAGCAATGAATGTAATCCCTTGATCTGACCTCAATATCCCAATATTAGAAGTAAAATAGCTATTTTTTTCTATTAAAGAAAAGAGAGCCTTTATGGCTATAGGCAGGTTAACTATAATAGTTTTATGACTATTATTATTATCCTCTATAATTATTCCTTATATCCTTTTTCTCTTATTAGTATTAATTCTAATAATTATAATTTATATCTATTAATTAAATAATATCTTAGGTTCTTTAAGTATAATAATATTTATAATAGACTTATTATTAATCTTTATATTTTTAGTATTAATAAATTATTTAGAAGCTTTAGAAATAAATATTAAATTCTTATTATATTTAATATAGTTTTTAATTATTTAATATTTATTAGAGATTATATTCTAGATCTTTTTATACCTATTACTATTTACTATTTACTATATAATATTATAGATTAATATTCCTAGGAAACTAAGACCCTATAGAATAATAAACTTCCTAATCTTTTTATCCTTTTTAAAAATAATAATAAGATTAGGTAAGACTAGGAAATTCTTAGTAATCTAAATAGCTATTAAATTATAATTATATTATACTAAATAGTTATTAAAGTTATGCTTATACTCTCTATACTTAGGTACTATATAGCCATTTTTTCTATAGTATTAATAATTATATTCTTTTGTGCTTTTTATAATAGCTTTTATAAAAGTAAGGTTTTTCCTTTTAGAGAGATTAAATAGTACTATATTAATTAATTTACTTACTCTTTTGCAGAGCTAAGCAATTATAGCTTATATATTTAATTAGATATTCTTCTCTTTAGCTATATTAATCTATATATCTTTTATTTTCTTAATTAAAATATTAATTTAATCTTTTTTAAGACTCTTAGGTAACTTTATTATTATATCTTTTTGCCTTTATAGTATTTTCTTTAGCTTTTCTTTAATAATATCTTATATAATTAGATTAATAAACCTTATAGTCTTAAGCATTATATTAATTCTATTTTACTATTAGCTCTTATTTAAATAGTAGTTAATATATTCTTTAATTATTCCAAAGGCACTCTTATATCTGCCTTTTAGGACTTTTTCTAGGAGGAGGCTATTTTTATTAAGAACTATAATTTATAAGTCCTTATAAAGAGCCTTATATAAAGCTTTAGCTTAGATCTTAGAGTTTTCCTATCCCTTAGGGTTAGCTTTTTAGATCTAATACTTATACTTTCTTATCTATCCCTTAGTAATAGCAAAGTCAAGGGGGAGTCTTCTTTTGTTTAGTTTAGTAAGAGTACTTTCTAGGTTTAGCTATTAGTTCTTATTTTTATCTTTAAATTAGGCCTTAAGAGCAATTTAAGCTTTCTTTTAAGTTATATATTATTTAATTTCTTATAGGATATTATTAATAATATTAGGGTTAATAAGCTAATTAATATAGCTCTTTTAATAATTATTATTAGCCTTATAATTATCTATATAGTAATTATATTACTTAAGAAATATAATAATATCTTTGCCTTTAAACTTTTCTAAATAGAGAAAACTAATAAGTTAATTCTTATTCTATTGCTAAGTAAATTAAGCTAAGAAATTCTTAATAATAATTTTATTTTAGCCAAAGGATAATATAATATCTTTTTTGTTATTTTTAGACTTAGATATTATTTCTAATTAATTATCTAAGAGAATATTCTTTAGATAATTAAATAATTCCTTAGAAAGATCTTTATTAATAATATAAAATAGCTTATATAAAAAAAATTAGCTTTCTTTGGTAAAAAAAGGCTAAGGCAAAGGATTTTTAATTTCCTAAGAATAGCTTATAGTTATAGTACCTAGGATACCTAAATACTTATAATTTCCTTTAGGTATTAAAGTCTTTAATATTAAGCTAATAATCTCCTCCTTTCCTTAGAGTTTTTCTTTTTTTTTATATTTATTTTACTAAGTAAGCCTTATTATAATAAGAATTAATATTTTATTCTTTATAATAATTTAAAAGATAATTATAATAATAAACTTAAATTATTTTATAATAAGCTTATTTACTATTTATAGAAAAAAGATATTAGCTTTCTTTTTAAGGCTTATCTTTATTCTTTCTTAATATACTATTTAATAAACTTATTCCTTAATAAGGATTATATAGATAAATTCTATAATAATTAAATCCTTATCCCTTAAGATATTTACTATATATTTAGCTTATAATAAATTAAATTATATTATAGCCTATATATATATTATTATAAGAATTCTTTTTTTAGTAGTAAAATTTAAGTTTTTTTATATTATTTTTATAGTATTAAGCTCTTTAAATATCTAAAGATTCTCTTTAAGTCTTACTTTATTAAGCTTATCTATTATTATTTTATAGCTAAAAGTATAATATAAATTAAAAATATATATATTCTTATATAGCTTAAGAGTATATTAAGTTACCTATATTTAAATAGTTCTAAGACCTAATATTATTACCTATTGCCTTAGATTATTGGAATAGTTTTGACTTAAGCATTAAGATTATAATAATAGCTTATTACTCTCTACTATAATCTCTAGTAAAATAGGGATAGGGTTTTAATATATAGAAACTATATACTAAGCCCAAAAGACTCCAGATGGTCTAATGGTTCCATTGTGCTAATATCGGCTTAGCCACCAAATAGGCAAGTTAGCTAGAATATAGTAAAATAAATTAATAACCTGTATTAGCTAGGTCACAACAAAAATCATAATTATAATAAGATGCCTGTGATTAAATGGTCCCTCAAAGAGGAAGCTTAAAAAAATAGGGCCAAAAAGGTGTATTGAGATAAAGCTATTGAGCCAAACTGGTGCTGAGACCAGTGGCTTTTATCCTACTAAATCTGGTATCGCGACCGGTCCCCTAGGTCACCTGACCTACCCTGTACCGCAACTCTGTGAAGTCATTGCCCCGAGCCCCGTCACACTGAAGAGAAATTCAGCCAACGAATCTGGACTTAGCTTGGCCATGACTGCGGAAACCCACCAAAATGTAGCAATCATGAATTGGCTTTGATGCCGGCTTAGGCTACCGCGTGTGGGGCGATTCGGAGCATTTGGTTCTAGGCAGAGCCCCAGAAGCGGTTAGAGTGGCCAATCTCATAACGGAGCCAGCCACTTGTAAGCGCTACGTTGGTCAGGGGAAGAAGTGATGAAGGAAGGATTCAAACGTGGTGAATATTGATGAATGTCATTGTAACGATCGCCTCATCGCTCTCCTTTCGCACCCAAAGCTATCTTCTTCTTGCTAAAGGAAACAAACGCTGCAATGGCTTCTCCCGGGCTACTCGATCTCCCCAATGAGGTGCTAACGCTAATTTGCCGGAACCTCTGCAAACACTGCCAAGACTGCGGCGCAGTGCCAACATGGGCAGCTGATCTCAAGGGCGACCTATTTGCGCGGGAACAGCGCTCGCACAAGCAGCTTCAAGACTTGGCAAGCCTGTGCCTTGCCTCCAAGCGGGTTCGCGACATCGCCCAGCCGGTGCTTCACCACCGCCTTCGCGCCAATCAGATTGGCACAAATACGGTGGTTTCTTTTGTGCGGACTGTCACTGCAAGGCGCCCGGAGCTCGCCGCCTCCGTGTACAAGCTTGATCTCGAGGAATTCGGCACGGATGAGTATGTGCTTTGCGACGATGACGTCCCCATCTTCAACACCGCCGCTGAGCGCCTCGGTTTGGTGGAAAAGGGGCAGAAGTGCGGCGATGTGAAGGCGGACGCCTACGAGCCCGAAATGGCGTGGGTTCTGGCGTTGCTGGCCCACACACCGAAACTCGAACAGCTGCACACCGTGGTTGCCGCCTCGGTTGAAGATGCTGAGGGGAGTTCTCTGTATCAGATGGCGAGGCTGGCCGAGTCGCTGCCGGCGCTCCTCCCCTCCGTCTTGCGACTCAGTCTTTCGCACTGGGACACCGAGTACGGCTTCGACCTCGACATGACGATGCCGCTGATGAAGCTCATGCCCAACCTGCGCAAGCTGGAGCTCTTTGCCTGCTTGGGAAGCGAAGAGCTGCCACCGGGGTCGCTGAGCACCGTTCGCGAGCTGCGAGTGCGGCACAGCGCCTTCACCAAGGAGTGCCTGGACAACCTCCTGCAGGCGTGCGGCCCGCTGGAGATGTTCGCCTTCGGCAACGGATCCGCCACGGTGTCGCAGGCGATGGAGGATCCCGAGTTCTACCCGCGGCACGCGGCCGAGGCCCTCATCAACAACGGCCACGGCAAGACGCTGCGGCGGTTCGAGCTGGATCTCACCGACTGCGAGTGGTTCGACGACGAGCCTGAAGAGGACGGCATGCTGGGCGACATCCGCGGCCTCGAGGTTCTCGAGACGCTGCGCCTGAGCGGCGGCTGCGTGTACGTGGAAACGGACGACGAGTCGTGGACCGACGGCGGCTTGCTCGTCAACAACTTGCCCAAGTCGCTGCGCTACCTGGCCATCATCGATGCCCACCGCCACATCTACGAGGACCTGATGGCTCTGGCCAACTCGGCCCGCACCAAGTTCCCCTCGCTCAAAACCTTTGACCTCCACGCCGATTGGGTGCACAGCGGGGATGTGCTTCGCGAGGAGCAGTTTGAGTTGGTTCAAAGCGAGTTCAAAGCTGCCGGCGTGGATTTCACCAATAGGAACTGGACTACCCTGCCATCTTCAGGTCTGTTATGGACATGTGAGTTTATTTGAGTCCTGCTGCAGCAGCTTTCTCAAGGGATGTAATTTTCTTTTTGGAAATTAATACGAGGAGATCAAGCACAGATACGAGTGTAAATAATTGTATTAGCAGTGAGTATTAGATTAGATCCTTTTCGTGCAATGCGAGCAACAATCGCGCTCAATTAGGAACGCCCCTCCTGTCTGCCTTCCCGCTTCGCCTTCTTCTTCATCCAGACCTCGCGCAAGACTTCCTTCACGGTCGACTCGCCGGCGCGGAAATTGGCCTTGCACACCCGCACGAGCGTCTCAACCTGGTTCGGTTCCCAGACGAGATTATAGGAACCGGAGAATTTGGCGGTGGACGGGTCAAAGCCCGGAGCAACGGCCTCGTTGGGCAGTAAAGGCATGTAAATCATTGCGCAGTCGCCAGGGAACACGGGGGCCGGCGGGTTCGTGACGGTTCGGCCGTACGAGTCGACCACGGTCGCAGGGCGTTCGCATGGCACACCGTCGTATACTTGGGCGTACATGCCTTCATAGCGATGAGGGTCTTTGGGGTCCTCGCCAGGCGTGGTTTCTTGTTGCTTTGTAAACTGCAGCCCGCGGCGACTGCCGATCTGATCTACCCTCTCTTGGAACGAGTCCTTTTGGACATCGCTGGACGCATCCATGTTGATGATGATGTCAGTTTCTCGATGTGGGTGAAGCAACACGTACGTGGGACAGTTGTTGTCCATGCCGCTGTCAATCAACTGGATAGTAGGCGAGTTCTCCAGACCAGGCGAGCGCCGCTTGCCAGCCTCGGGGGGCGAGAACTGGTACAGGAAGTTGTGCTCGTCGCAGGCGTGCAGAGGGTGGTGATTCTCAAAGTCCTCCGTTCCGTCTTTTCCCCAGAACTTGGACACGCCCCGAGCCATCTTGCGGACCGAGCGCCCGAAGATGCCGGTCGAGAGGTTTCTGTTCACCGTGGAGAGATACGACGTCAGAGGCGCTGCCGGTGCGCTCGTCGCGAGGCCAAGCAGCAGCGACATGGACTGCTCTGGAACATGCATGGTAGATCGGCCACGGCTGAACGGGCGCCCGAAGCCCCAGGTTGGCACCCACGCCTCAATTTCGTCGCAGCCAACCTCGTAAGGCGTCATCTCAAACCACTGATACCACGCGTCGGGAGGCTCCATCTTCTCTCCAGCTGCTTGCTCAGGTTCTTCAAATGGACGGTCCTTCCGAGCCCATGTTTCCCGCGGTCGCTCGTGTCGAATAGCCGTCATGATCGGCATCGGCTCCTTGCCGTCGTCTATGTACTCGCGCAAGCTCGAATACTTGTGCCAGGTGCGGAGGTCTTGGCCTAGAAGTGTTCTGTAAGGTGGCGGCATGGGGTGCTGCACCAGATCGCCCTGGAAGAATATCCAGCCGCTCGTAAACACGGAGTAGTAGTCCATCATGACCGTCTTCAGGCCGGTCCTCTTCTTCTGAATCAGCGGGCCCAGCGTCATCTTGGCACCAGCTGGGGCGCTCAGCATGGCGCGAATGGCGTCGCCAGATAGCGGGTGGTATGGCGAAAGGCGTTGTTTGCAATGGTCAATGACAGCCTCCATGTCGCACTGTCCGAGCTTGTAGTATGCCGCGAGCGCCCAGCATGCACCGGAAACTCCCGCGATGTACGATGTGCAATCCCAGAGACCGCACGCCTTCATCTCTGCTCCGTAGCCCAAGCATCCAATCATGGCGCGAAATCCTCCGCCGCTACCGCCAAAAGCAATGATAGGAACATCATCCGGGTGCACTTCGCTCGGATCAAGATCTAGATACTTGGCAAAAGCAACTCTGACGATTGCTCTGCGCTTTGCGATAAACATCTGCTCCTCCGTGCTGAGATGCAATCCTCGACGCACTTCAGCCGTTTTGGCGATTTCCGGATGAATCAGAGGGTTTCTAATCTCCAGACCCACGCGCGTCTTGAGCGCCGACATGCCGTAAATGATCTTGAGGTCTTGGATCGCTTCGGGGAATGCCGCTTTGATGCAGTTTTGCCAAAAGCTCCTCAGCAGCCTCCCAAATAGGCCTCTCTTTTCAGACTCATCGCCTGGGCCAAAAGTTTCTCCAGCTACACTACTCTCAGTATCAGCAAGCCATTTCACATACACTCACTCCAACAATCGTTGTACATACTAATGTTGTTCAACATCGTGCTCTTGAGTCGCCCCTGGGCGAGCAGCGCCATTTCCACCACTGGTTCGTCAACAAATGGTAATCTCCCGTAAATGGGCGGCAACTCACGATTTTGGCGACATGATGCGATTTTTTTACATGTCGTGTAGGGAAATGTTGCAGCACGCGTTCGGCGATTGATATATTGCACGGATGCCATGTGGTCCAATCCTGCGATGGAATTGGTGGATTCGCCGCCCGAACTAATGATAACCACAGGTCCACGCAGGGGTGTTTTCCTTTCTTATTCAGCAGCAAACCCGGTCTTCTGCTCACATGAATCTCTAACACGACTGGTAGCGATTTTTGGATGGATTTTCCCGCCATTCACTAGTTGCCCTGTCAGCTGAGTAAGTTGAGTGTAGGATGTGTCCGGGCCAAATTAATTCCAACCACGAGGCCAAAAGCTTCGTTCAATTGGAGATGGTTATCCGAGCATGATGTATTACTAGTCATTAAAAATCTATTGGTATATAAGGAAGATGGTTTTGTCTACCGCCACCTCGTGAAACTCATTCCCACTCCACCTTGTCATGATACATCATGTACTCCATGACACCGACAGCAAATTCCCCATGCTTCACCATGACATGCCTCATCTCATCCCGAATTTCATTCTTACGAATTCGATTGCCGACAAGCCTGCACACAATCTCGCGCATAGCCGTGTCTGTAGGAGCCGTGCAGCAGTAAAGCTCATCAACCACTTCTGGGAAAAATCCGCATTGCTCCCAGTTTGCTTCTGCCGCGCGGTAGAACCGATCCCTTGCAAGGAGTCTGAGTGCAGGCACATCAAACTTATCTGCCATGATGTAGAGGCGCAGAGGAATAAAGAAGTCGTCGCGAATGTTTGACCGAGTGGATTGGTATCTCTCCGTCTCTGATTCTGAGCTCTTTCCGGAGCCCGTATCATCAAACTCGGCGTATTCCTCTGGAGGCTCGTCCTCGGCCTCGCCGAGGATATCAATGTATGCATCGTCGTGCGTCTCTTCCGAGGGCTTGTCCTCCATGCAGACGTCTTCGCCACCACTCCCAACCCCTTCTTTAATTCCAACCCTGCTCAATCTGGGTTCTGGTGCGCTCCAGCCAAGTCCCGGAGGGCCCCGGAGATTATCTTGAACTTGTCTGGCAGGCATCATTGCCACATCGGATGGCTTTCCCAAGGTCGGGACAACTCCATCCGTGTAAGTTCCTGTGTAAAGGAACTCGAGAAATTTTGTCAGAATATCTGGGTCATCTTCTGGCAATTCGACAACTCCAGATGTAGCTTCCTGAATGTCGTTGGTAAGCATGATCAACCAACATCTTTTCATCCCAAGGGTGACGTATGAACCTTGAAATCGCGATTGAGTGCTCTGTCAAAAAAGGGCGATTGTGTGCAAACGATAGCGCGATGAGCCGGAAATTCGCGCCCACCGCAATGGATGCTCATATCGGAGAACCTGTCATTCAGAAGCAGTGAGGCGAGGCACGCATGGATTGAAGAAATAGCCGAGCTGTCGCCCGAATTCACTTCGTCATCCCGGTAAGCGCTTCCCCTGGAAGACGGCACTCGCTCGCGATTGAAAGCTGCGGGGTCCATCGTTGCATCAAGTTTGGTCCATGGCACTGAGTGAGGCTCGTGCGCGTCGCGTCAAACCTCAGGGCGGTGGATCCACCACCATGGCGGCAGTAACAACACGTGATTACCTTTCTAAAGAAGAGTGATTTTGATATGATAAACTGATCCCATCCATTTGCTTTTTGATAGTATTATTTTGTCATGGATTCATTTCCATAGTGTGTTCATATTGTACCCGGCCCATCAATTTCGATTGCGTGAAGAATCCATCCTGCGACGAGTTATGCATATGACCTCCTTCTCAGAAGCAATCGGAACTACAAGGCTGATTATGAAAATATTGGCTTGATATATCATACTTGAGAATGGCCGATAATCCTCTGCTACTTTCAAAGTTCACTATCTTGCATCTCATCAGAGAACTGAGTTCATGTTCCCGTCCAACCTAATAGCACAGTTTCTGCAATGCTTCCCTGACAACTAGCTCACTGTTTCATGGCATGGAGATATTTCGCAACGCCGGCGCTAAATATTCCGTCTTTGACAAGTTGGTCTGCAGATTCGACGATCCAAGTCTGGCAATTTCTTTGTACGATCTTCTTCCCAGAAGTGCTCTGTGGTGTGTTCACGTCAGTTCATATTGGTCGGCAGCAATGCTCGACTAGAATGGTGCGTTTCAATTGATTTTGCGCAAGCCACCAGCCTATGGACCAAGAATTCAAAATAGGATACCTGGTCAAGACACCGGACTCACCTCATCATTCAATGTCTTCCCCGGCGCTTTCACCTTGAACATACAATGCTCGAATCCGCAAACCGGCTTATCGTCGAATTTAATCTCCCCATAATTGAGCATAGCAGCTTCGTCGAAGTACTGCCCATCAATCCATTGCAAAGGAATTCTTGTCGTGGGAATGTCATGGTCTTGATTGTAAAAGTCATAATTCCGCTTGATCTCCAACCTAAACCCATTTCTGACGTCGCCCGTCGCGTGAAGAACAACGCCTATTTTGGGGTCGGAGTGTGAGCGCACCCAGTACGACCAATGATCATTGAAAGGGTGTCCATTGAATATGAGCAACTCGACCAGGAAGGCTCCATCAGGGCCTTCGGAAGCTACAGAGGGCGGTTCAGGCCCTGAACCAGAAGCCTCTACATTGACAAAGGTTGGAAGAGGCGGTGGTGGTGGGGGAGGAGGGATAGTTTTATCGGTGGAGGGTAAATCGACTTCCGCAAAAGAAGTCATATTGAATTTGATGTATTGGTGAGCGCAAGTTTATTTTAGAATGGTGAATCCCGAAGACATAAACAAAGAAAAACACGCAGAGAGATATTGTGTAAGGTTGAGAACAAATATGGCAGCCTAGAATGAGAAGAGGCGGGGAGGACATTTCTTGCGTCAAACCAACAACTGGGTACGCCTCCAATGAGCATCGCGACATGCCCGGCAGAATCCACCAAGAATGTGGGCCAGAGCACTCATGCGCTCGGCTTCGATACATTAGCTAGTAAATATATATTAATTTATTGATGTGCGTTAAAATTCCCTTCTAAGACATCTACTCGAACCCCCTCTTTGTCGTTTCCATCTTATCAACGGGAAGGCGTTTGAAGAAGATATGGGCAAGGAACGCGGGCAGCCAAAACTTGTTGAGAATGAGACCAATAACCGCGAGGATTTCATTCTGGCGACCCAAGATGCGATCGAACATTGACAGACTCTCGCGTGGCCAAAGTGGCCATAGTCCTTGCTCCTGGTCTGACATTTCCTCCCACACCTTTTTAGTCTTTGCATCATCAAAAATAAAGGAGCACCCGCCCATGACGTATAGGCGCGAAATTGCAGATTGCTGGGGAGAATCCCAGTCATCATTTCTCCATACTCCTTTCGGGCGTCCCCACCAATATCTTCGAAACTTGATCGCCGTATAAAACAGCTCATTCGTATATTGTCGACCCTCGGGACCAGCTACGGCATGTACACAACCACTAGATTTCAATGCCACATGTGCGACCAGTCTATTCACAACAATATCGACCGGTATCTCATCGATAGCAGCAGAACGGTATGGATCCGAAAGCTTTGATGAACATGACACTCGAGTTGGAGGAGCCAAGATTAATGAGGCTAGGCTGAACGTGATAGGGCTGGATCCTGGAATCTCGTAATGTGGGTAGGGCTGGGACTCTGCTGGCCCGATTAAAGATGGCCGAAATATGAGCAGCTTTTGCCCAACGCCAGCCTCCTCAAACCGCTCCGATAAAAGCCTTTCCGTGAGGTGTTTTCCGTAGCTATAAGGAAATGGGAACTCAACATATTGAGCCTCCCGCGTCGAACCAGATATGGCCAATTCTGAAAGCTCATCTTCTGCCGAGGTGCAACCATCGGTGCGTATATGCCTTATTTCTTCTGGAATGATGGAATCAAACCCTTCCAAAGCACCATCAACATTTCTTCGGAGAAATGTGCTTGAATACGCTGTCGAGATGTACACAAATTGCGTCAACTTAGCGCAGCCAAGGGCGAGATCAGAAATGGCAACCGAAGGGCGCACTATTTCTTGATTGATTTTCTGCAGCGACTTTTTAAGGTTGATAGTAGCTGCTCCGTGGACGAAGAGAGAAACATTTTCATGGATCTCCTCAAGAAGCTTGTCTGATAAACCACAATTTTGATGAGTAATATCTCCATCAAGAACGATCAACTTTTCCGATGACCGAATAACCTGTACCATGTCCAAAGGTAAGAAAGTACTCCAACGCTGCCACAAGCGACTGCACATAGGTTAGAACTCAGTCGCGATAAGCAGGATGCTGTCTACTAAATACCTTTCACCTCCTCTCGCTAGTGCATATACACGAGCAACTGCGGTGTCTAGAATTAGCCGACTTATATAGGCAGTACCGAGCATTCCTGTGGCGCCTGTGCAAAATACATATCGACCATTGTAAAATTCTTGAATTTTATCGCTTGGCTTTTCTGACATGATAACGAAACGGTATCTTGGTCAATGGAGTAGATAAAATAGTGGTATAAGGCTAAAAGAATAGGAGGTATTCTCGGTCGCAATGCTTTGCAATGTGCATTTTATTGACTTGGGGTCACTACTACTTATAGCGCAACATTTATCCCGGGACATTTGCGCCGTCCATATTCCAGTTAGTGTATTTGAGAAGAATTCCTGATTCTTTTTGTCTCGGGCCTATTCGGACTTTCTACTGCTAGAGCCCAGCGAATTAGTGAGACATCCAAGGCGATAACCACCTCGTAAGGCTAAGGCGAACTGAAGAATGGCCTCGCGTTTCATTTCCGCCTGTATATATTATGCGCACGGCTGGATAGGGATCACAAACAAGCAGCTAGACCCACAGCCAAGTCGGATTCTACCGTGACCAGAGTCCACCAGTATAAGCAAAACTTGGTGTTTACCAGATTGTGACGAAAATAGGTGGGCTAATATCATCATAGCTGCGGTTTGCGATCAGCGTTTTGTAAAAAATTATGAATGCGTAAATTTATAAAAGCAGATCATCAATGAGGTTACTCAAATGGGCGCGAGCGATTGCAATGCATCTTGATACATGACTACAGAATAAGAAGATTGAGGAAGAGAATAATGAAAGGCGTATGATCAAAGACCCTAGGAGACTGAGTCGGACGTTCCTCTCACATTGCTAGAGAAAGGAAAGTGACGATAGAGTAACAGAAAAGCGTCCCTGGTTTGCGCAAATTTCTAGAATTTATGAAAATGTTTAATATAACAATGTCTTATTTTAATCATGTGATTAATACCGAGGTCAGATAATGCGAGAGGTCCAAACTGGTCTATCACTCACTTGGAACACTTTATGGATCCGGCACAGGTTCTGTGATCTTATCGCGCAATCCCCACTAGCGTAAGGAACACTGGTGTGATAATTTGAAACTGGGAGTGAACACTGTAACAATCATGTCTGTTTCTTTGCGTGACTTATCTTCCGTGTCTCAGTTTGTGTGATATCTGACATTTCTGAGTATCGGTCTCTTCTTCTGTGCTTTAGCTTACTTGTCTTTTATTTTCGCCTGCTGTTTTCCGTCTATTTCTTTCTATTTTGCGACTTTTAACACTCCTTAGTAAATAGAGCTAAAGCAGTTTTGCACAACACAGAATCTGATCCGTCAATTTCCTCCTGTACACCTATTGCTACGAAATGCAAAATGTGAGCCACGACGACATCTATTGGGAGCCTTCGCCAAGGATGCACAGGTTTAGTGTCTTGAATAGCGGAGAGATATTGTACCAAGCAATGCTTTGTTTCTGAAAAGGAATACAGAACCCTTATTTCCTGTGCAGAAAAGTGGTATAGGACTCTGACTTCTTCAAATCATAAAATTTTACCAACCCCTTGATAATATTACATGATACCGGCGTCTTTACTTCCAGCGGCCGTCATGTAGATACCACTATCTTCCTCGCTATATCCGTTGTTTTTATATGCATCTTACAACCGGTTTATACGTCACAATTCAATGGATGACAGAGAGGGTAGACCAATGCTGGTCTTCTCCTTTGTTTCTTGAATAACACATTCTGGTTCTTGTTTATCAAGGCTGGCCTCTTGAAAGGGGGCCCCTGAGATTATCACCCTCGGCTTTATCATTCCTACCTCACTAGCCCATCACGTTTTTTCTTCTCGTTTACTCTTCGGTTTTACAGATTAAAATGAAATCCAACTTTCTGTGCCCACAAAAGTGAGGCCTGCATTATTTCATTATGCAAGTTACCAATAGACTTCAAGACTTGGGATGAAGTAACATGCCATTTCGGAGGTTTGGTGTGGATTATCACAAGCTGATGCATGATAACCTGCAGCCCGGAAATGTGATTAAGCTTACCTTGAATCCACACAGCTATCCATTATCCATTGCATATGCAACTGAGGGACATTCCTTCACCACTCCCACCGTTGGGTACCTCGCCTCGCTTTCCGGCCCGAACACTAAAAATGTCTCATCCGAACATGATTCACGATTGGTGGACTAAACTTCAAATCCTATAAGCAACCTCTTAGCATGCAAGCATCCCTATCCGATAGAACGGCTGCTATATCCGAATTTAGCAGGGGTGGTTCTTAATCGTCGGGTCGCTGCCCCATGCCTCCCTGCAAATCTGCTCACCAATGCCAAATGCAGCCATAAGACCGCGAAACTCGCTTGGCCGCCCCAAAATAGCTAGACCTCTATACTCTGGTTCTCGAATAGGAATCATTTCGCCCAACCACGTGAAAGCAACAGTGTTACTCGCTTCAGTGAATACCAGGCTCGCCTCGGTGAGCCGATAGACAATCTAAGGCTCGGAATGAAACGTCAACGGCCAACTTGGTCTCATGACGCTCCGCTATAAGTGCGTGACAGCGGTGGTGATGAGCGGAGCGGTGATAAATATCGCGTGCGGTGCGCCTGCGAAGATGGCTGTGGTGCTGGCTCAACCTGAATAGGTCAGAACATTCCTTTCTTTCAATCACAATCTTCATCATGTTTCAACACTTTACGCGCTTGGTCGTCTTTGCCGGGCTGGCTTCCAGCGCCTTTGGGGCCAAGAACCCCCGGGTTTCCCCTCTATTCGCCAGAGCCACGAACAACTCAAGGGTCGGACATGAAACCACGCTAAGCCCGATTCCCAACTCTGACACAGATACAACAAACCTCAAGAACCTTCTTCCAGCCAAAAACATCTCACTGGACTGGGGGCAAGAAGACAGTGGCCTCGTCCATGTCTCACTGCAGATGAACCATCCCTCGGTTGTGCTGGAGGACATTGACGAGGTCACGAGTGTGGATTGCGAGGCTAACTCTGTGACTGTTACTTTCAGCCACCAAACGGCTTTCGACGAAGCAGTAGCTGACTGGTCTGATGATGAGACCTTCATTCTTGTGACGAACCATCTTGGAGATTGTGATGCCGAGAATGAGCGTGGCATTTTTGTCGCCAAGAGCATCACATCGGACAGCAAGACCTTGAAGATTGTGGCTGAAGGAGAAAAGTCGGACGTCAGCAGTGCTGCAGGTTGGTCATGTTCAAGTCTGGTGTAAGAATACAACCACTGACATAAACAGCTTTCACCGAGATTGACTTTTCGTCTATCCCAGCTGGACAGTCCAAGAGAGCCATTACTATCAACCCCAATGGCCTCACATTCTCCAACACTTTGGCCCTGCCCGGCGCCACCTCGCTGTACTCTTATGCTCCGTACCTCGATGTCATTGCAGACAATGCAAATCTTACCACCACGGCGACGCTGTCCGGAAAGCTCAAGTACTCCATTCTCGAGGCGAAGCTGTACGAGCTTTCCTTTGACGTTGATACATACGCATCCGCCGAGCTGGGACTCACCATCAGCGTCACTGCGCCATACAGCCAGGACATTTCCTACGACCCCGAGCCTCTCACGTACAGCATCGTCAATGTCCCAGGAATCGTCACCCTGGGCCCGGCTTTGGACTTTGCCGTCGGAGTGAACCTGTCCGTCGACGCCGCAGTCACGCTGACGACGGATCTCGGCGTCAAGATTGAGGACGGAAACTTCCACCTCGATTTCCTGGACAGCTCCAACTCGTCCGCGACCGGCTGGACCCCCGAGTTCACCGCCAAGGCCAACATCAGCGAGAAGGCAGCCGCTTCCGTCGACCCCTACGTCGACATTACCGTCATGCTTCAGTTTGAGCTCCTTGGCGGCCTCATTGACCTCAGCGGCGGTGTGACCGCGCAGCCAAAATTCAACAACGACTTTGTCCTCACAGCCAGCCAGGAAGCTGAGGGCAACTCGAGCGGGAGCGGCACCGTGACGCAGCCCGTCGGTGATGGGTGCTCCCAGGGGCTCTCTGTGACGTCGGAATTCGAGTTTAGCGTTATTGCGTTTGTTACCCAGTGGTGGCGAGAGACTGTCTACAGCGTCACCGTGCCCATTGCTGATGAGTGTTACACTTGGCTATGATTTATTTCATGATTGTACGTTAGGATTATTTTGATTATCAACATGATGATATTTATACATTGAGTTCAGAGAACTCATTATGATGCAAAAACGCCCACAAAAAGGAAATTTGTCATTCCTCGTTTCTAGTCCATCGCTTGTCTCCATGAAGTAGTGACATGCAGGCTCGCAACATAATTCTTTGGTAACCGCTAGCGGTCAGGTATTGTTGGTGTGACAGAATACCGAATTAGTAGTACATGCCCGCGCCCATACTCGGATGGTTCTCGATTCGTCTTTTGATGCCTTTAACTAGAAGCGCGTTAGCCATCAAATACGGAGCTGAACTTTATGCGGGCCTTACTGTGGTCCCATGTTTCCGTCAACTCGCTTTTGGCCTGTTTCCATAGCCGTGCGCACCAGCAAGTCACCAACAAGTCCAGCGTGCTCTCGTCAAGGGCACACTTAATCTCCAGCCGCGGCATCTCCACGAGCTTCCCATCTTTGCTCCGTTCCACTTTGGTTTCCACTGCAATCACCTTGCCGCTGGTGTCCTTCCATGTGATTTCGCTGCCGTTCTGGACGCGGTTCTTGACGCGCTGCTCCGTCTTGAAGTGCCCAGCTACAGTAAACGAGGAAGTGCCCAGGCCTCTACTCATGGTAACAATTGGGAAAACGCGCCTGGAACGGGCTCTTCCAGTAATGGTGATATCCCGCATTGCCCAGCTGAGATAATCAGATTTGAAATCATATATATGATCTCGAAGGCATCTGGATTTAGTTTCCCCATTTTCCATCCGCACCTTGTAGCGGATTTTTTCGATTCCATACATGGACGTCGATGCTTCGCACGGCGCGTTACTAAGCTCGTATAGCGGCTGGTTTGGATTTAGCCGGGAATAGATGGAGTATCGATCCAGAACCAAAGTTGGGAGTTCCTCCTTTAGCTCCAGCGATGGTCCGGCTTGCTCCTGTGCTGAGGAATAAGTTGGTGGTGTTTCCGCATTCTCGGGTGCATTGTTGTATGAGTCGTATGCAGGGGGTTGTTCGGGATCCATGATGCTTAATTGCTGGGTGATGATGACGTCTGGCTGCCGAATCCTTTTTGCAGGACCAAGCAGTATTTATCCACGACCTGTATTCTGCCCAGGCATCAATCAGATCAGCTGCGCCACTCCACAATCAATGGTGCACCATCACACGGTCGGTCAGCAGGCGCCTGCAACCAAAATTTATTGGCCCGTTCCCGCACCCGTTCTTTAGCACGATCTACGTGGGCTAGCCCTGGAGATCGGCGCTGGAAGGATTATGGGGCAGTTATTTGGAATGGCTCCAAATCTCGGCTTAGCACCGTGGCGCAGCGTACTGCCACACTCACTTAGCAGACAAACAACGCAAGGCTTTTCTGCACGAGCGTATCGGTGCAAATATTGGCAAACCACAGTAGAAAATTGGGGTAAAAAAATATCTATTGAATTGCTTCCTCATTCTTTTTCGTTTCGGCGTCAAGTTATTTTCGCCACGCCCAACTTATCTAACTAAACATCAAGAATGTCAGACGGATCCGGATCCCCGCTGGATCGCTGTTGAAGATGACGACGAAAAAACTCTCGCTGACGAGCAACAGCATAAGGCGATGAACCACATCCATGCTCACCGCCTGGGACAAACAATAACTCGTAGTACTTTTTCGCGTTGTGCAGGGCATTCACAAGCTGCATCGTAGACGATGGGTCCACATTGTCGTCCAGCTCCCCGACAATCAACATCAACGCGCCCTTGAGCTTGGCAGCATGCGTGACATTGGACGAGTCGGCGTAGGCGTCATCAACCGGATAGCCCATCCAGAGCTCGTTCCACCACATCTTATCCATGCGGTTGTCGTGGCACCCGCTGTCTGCTGCCGCCGCCTTGTAGAAGTCGTTGTGGTGCAGGAGTGCAGAGACTGCGCTCTGCCCGCCGGCCGACGACCCCATAATGCCCACGCGAGACAGGTCCATCCACGGCCGGGTTTCCGCCGCCGCCTTGAGCCACGAAATGTGATCCGGAAGCCCAGAATCGCGCAGGTTCTTGTAGCACACGTCGTGGAAAGCCTTGCCGCGCCAGTTGGTGCCCATGCCATCAACCCGCACCACTATGTAGCCTTGGTCTGCCCACTTGCGCTGGCCTCGGAGAGCTGAAAACGATTTGGGCGTAAAAAAGTCCTGCGGCCCAGCGTATATGTCATCAATGACGGGATACTTCTTGTCCTTGTCCAGGTTGGAGGGCCGGATGATAATTCCGTACACGAGTGTCTTTCCATCACGCCCAAACGCGGAAAACCTCTCGGGTGGGTGCCAGTCCACCTCTTCGGGGTTCTCAACATTGGTGCCTTCTAGCTCAATGATCATTTCACCCGACTTTCCATCTCGAAGCACTGTTCTTGGTGGAAGGTCCACGCGCGACCAAGTGTCGATAAGGTATTTTTTATCGGGAGACCAACTCCAGGAATGAGCCCCGTCGCCATCCGTGAGGATTCGAAAGTCGGACCCATCAAAATTGACAGAGGCCAGGTGTGCGTGATACGGGTCCTCGTCTGGCCGCATTCCGTAACCTCGAAACAGGATCCGGCGCTCATCATCGTCAGCAGACTCAACCAGGCTCACATTCCAATCCCCTTTAGTTATCTGGTTTTTGACAACACCTTTGGCGAGATCGATAAGATAGAGGTGGTTGTAGCCATCGCGTTCGCTTGTCCACAACATCTCATTATCTGAAGGCAAAATTTCGAAATTGAGCTTGGTGTAGTCGACAAACGTGCTGCTGCTCTCTTCAACCACCGTTCTAACTTTCCCCTCCAGATTGATCGCGATGATCCTGAGATGTGAATGTCCCCGCTCGTTGAAATAAAAGCGAAACTCGTCATCGGTTTTATTCCAGCCTAAATTCACCAGCTTGTAGGGATTTTTGAAAAGCGCATCGTCCGTGGGCACTTCCCACTGCTTTTCCAAGTCGAATAGCCGTGGCCTATCAATTCGTCTCCGGTCACCGGGTTTCAGATATTGCACCTTGTGTACTTTGGGCTGGATTTGATCGTCGGGGGACGATTCGATTAGGGTCACTTCATGATCCTGCGAAGGCACATACTGCCAGACTATGGCGTGGCGCTTGTTTGACGAGAGGTCTATGTGGTCCTCATCATAGGGATTTTCCTTGGTTCCGTTGATTGATAGTTGGATTTCTTCGCCATCTTGCTTACGCAGCCAAACGTTGAAGTCGCGAACTAGAACTAGGTCCTCGCTCTCAGACTCACTCGTTTGGGACTCCTGCTGTGGTGTTTTACCAGCCTCGGGCAAGAGGGCATCCTCTGGAATGTCGCCAAGATCCTCAATGATAACCAGATCATTTGCTTGATCTGGAGCCGAGTATATGGCCTTGGCTTTTCCCGTGAGCTCTTCAACCAGTCGCCACACATGGCCAACATAGGTATGTTGGCGTTCCGTGCCGCCGACTGCTAAAGTGTTGTAATAGATCGGCTTGCCGTTCCAGTCAATCCAAAACATCGTCAGCGCCGCCCCAGTTCGATTGACAAAGTCAACAGAGATTTGATCGGTACTTTTAGAGGAGGGCACCTCTCTCCGGAGCAGGGAGCTGGCAATCTGCGTGAACTCCCCTTTCCACTCTTCCAAGCTGTCACCCGGGCCATACTGCCATTTTCGGTTCAAGAACTGGAACCGAACGTAGGACGCGTCAGGTCCCAGCTCGATCGACTGAAATGGCAGCGCATCCTTGTCGATGACTTCGTCAGTCTGGCTTTCCAGGGCCTTTGCTAACTCCTCGTGGTCAAATGCTGGGAAGCGACGCTTCTGGCTCACATCAACCACAACGTACTGAAACTTGCCAGCGTCCAGGTACCGCCTGTACCAGAAGACGTTCTCATCCGGCAACCAATGAGGCGAAACGGTTGCTGACTGAACGCACTTTTTCACAAAATCATCCATGATTGCGTTTTCTTTCTTATCTCATCAATAAAAGGAGGTCAACCCGCTGGCAGAGTCATAATTTTTTACTTGTTCGCTCTGAGAGCGAAGTGGGGCCAGTTGGGCACCTGTGGGCGCAGCTGACAACTTCATTGGGCAGAGGTGTCCTGAATAGGACGTTTGAACCAAACGGAGTGATACGCTATACCTTCTAGCGTCTGACTCTTTAAAATGAGGCTACTTAGGTTTACGCTAAGAAAATCTGTGTTGGTAATTGATCAAGAGTCCTCTTTGTTCGGAACTGGGATCGAGTATGTGTATCGGAGCGAAGAGGGGCCCACCGCTGATGTGATTCCCAATAGGGCTGCTGGACACAGAAGTTGGCGGTAGGCCTGCCCTCGTGCGGAGAGGGGAATGGATAATTGCTTTTGCGAAGCAGCTTATCGCGAGGTTGACAAGATAACGACGTTGGAGTCTTGGAATTTTTGAACTCTGGAAGAAAAGCGGGGCCAATGAAGCACATTGGGCGCGCTGAGATGGCACATGCATGTAAGCAGCCCCTTCAGAGGACCACTTGGGCTCAGATCAGCAGAAGACCAATCATTTGAGAATCAACTCTGGAGTTATAATAATGCTATACTATGGTCTAACCATCTATATACCTCTAGCAAAGTATCATACCTTACATCGCAGACATTGCCCAACTCTCACTCTAAGCCAGACCTGCCGTGGCCGAGCTACCGGCCTTGGGGTCGCCGTTGTGATAGACGCTGGAATTCAAGGCGCTTTCGATCCTGGCGCGTCGGTCTGCCTCCGCCTCGCCGGTGTTATCATTGAAAACATCGTCCATTTGCTCCAGTGTGCGGCCATTGGTCTCGGGTACCACGAACCAGACCCAAACAACGGCGAGGCCGCAAAAGACGCAGAAGAAGACATATGTGCCGAATCCCGTGTTCTGAACCAGAGGTGGCGTAATCAGTCCGATGATGAAATTGTTGAGCCAGTTGGACATCGTTGCGTAGGCCATACCCTTGGCACGAAGCGACGACGGGAAGATCTCGGCTGGCATGGCCCACGGAATCGGACCCCAAGTGGCGCCGTATGTCAGCATGAAGAAGAACAGGAACGCAACCGATACCCATCCCTCAGTCTTATGTGTCTCCCAGCTGTCTTGGTATAACCCGACCAAAACCGCAACAACAAAATGAGCAATGGTCATGCAGGCAGCTCCACCCAAGAGCAGGGGGCGTCGTCCGAACCTATCCATGCCCCACAGAGACCAGAAGCACGCCACCATTTGTATAATGTTGAGAACGCCTGACATGTCGAGTTGCATCTGGTAGCTGAGACCCATGGTGCCAAACAGGGTGGGCGAATAGTAGATCAGGGCGTTGACACCGCCAAATTCTATGTTGCGAGTTAGCACAGTTGACACACCAGTTATTGAAAACAAGGACGCGTACGTTGGAAAAACATCAGGCCAATGCCAACATGAGTTCGCTTCCAGGCACCAGCACGGAAACAATCCATGTAGCCGGCAATCTGAAGCTTGATGCGGCTCATTCTGGTTCCATCCTGCAGGTTGGGATGTCTTTCAGCATCCACCTCTTTTCGGTATAGAACCTCGGATCGAATTTCAAACCACTCGCGGAGAACTCGGGGGTCGGTGGGAGGCAGGTTTCGAACTTTGCACAGGACTTGGAGGGATTCGTCGTCTCTGCCTTTCATCGCGAGCCATCGTGGAGAATATGGGAGGAAGGGAAGACCGATAGCAAGAATAATCGCGGGTGCCATCTGGAGAAATCAAAGAGGTTAGAATCTAGTCCTTGCGACATGTTTTCCGCTCAATACTTGCCTGGATGAGAAAAGGGGCTCTCCATGACCATTCATTTTGAATGTGCCTCGTTCCGTAGGTGGTGTAAAATGCAGCGACAATGGCGGTGACAATAGAAAGCTCTTGGAGCACAAGCAGAGTTCCTCTGATCTCAGGGGGTGCAATCTCGGAAATGTACAAGGGGGCCACCATGGCAAGCATGCCAACACCGATACCACCGACAAAGCGGCCACCAACCAGCATGCCAAAGCTCATGGCTCCTGTTTGAAGAGCAGAGCCAAACAAGAAGATGGCCACGGCCACCATAATGGACCATTTTCGCGACATCTTGTCAGCAATCCATCCTTGGTTCATTGCTCCGAGAAAGGCGCCGAGTTCGATCATGGCCGTCATGAGACCCTTCTTGAATCCCGCGCCAGATGCATCAGGGCTAACCTCTGGGAATTGCTCCAGAAACTGTGGCATGACTAGCGTCACAGACACCACACCCTGGTCGTAACCGAACAAGGCACCGCCAAGGGTAGCAAAGGCCGCACAGATGGTCACATACTTGTTGCTGAAAATACCGCCGAAACCTATAACAGCGGTGTCAGCGCAAAGCTAGCGGACAAGTAAGTTAGTCCAATTACATGCCTGATTTGCCATACGGCTCCCTATCGTTGCTGATGATGATCTCATCGTGGGTGACTCGAGACTCGCTGCCGTTTTGAACACTAGCCGAGTCTTCGGGCGATTTTATGTTTTTCTCGTCCATCGCTTTCAATATTGATAGCTGCAAAGCAACTTTTGAGGTGTGGCGAGACAGTTGCTGGATCTGGGGGATCGGTCACGAGGCTGGCTAAGAAAACCTGGAGAATATGGGGAATCCGGGGAATATAAATACGTGGGCGCCAAACCCAGAATCCGGGGATAGTGGAGGCTTGCATCATCCCGGTGCACTACGCGTGACAATTCCCATCTCGCGCCCGCCGTGGCTGCGCTGCTGCTGAGAAGGTCGCCTAGGGGAATTCTCGGAACATGATGCGGCTGCCCCAAGCGCCACGGGCTGGTATTTCCGACGCCATCACGACGCCTGCGACGTCGTTGGGAGGGGCCAGGCAGCGAATGAATATGATCCAACACATGCACAATCCCCGCCTAGTGCCTTCATGGATTTGACCAGGTCAGGGAAGGTGCGCGCATTAAGGGCGCTACTGTCTATACGTGCGAACGGGTGCATGCTGGATTAGGTTCATGAACGGTTCGGTCTCGGCGAAACTGGCCAACATTCGACAAGGAAGCTTTGGTCGGACTCGCTAATCCCGACAATGTCTCGCCACGCGCTGGAAGAAATCCGAAATTTTCGCGGCGTGTAAGACGCAGACGTATAATATTCACAATGATCGGCCCAGTGGAATCATTTCGGGCTTTTGATTTCGCTTGGCGTCGAGATTCAGCAATTCCGATTCTGTGCTCTTTGTTACATCGTCGGTTCGTGACAAATGCAAGCACAGTCATCAATTTGTTATCTTGGTGGAATCAGTTGCCTTCATCATCTGTGATTCAATCAGGCCATGTCATGCCATTTTGAGGACGCAGTTCCGCTCGTCCTCAAGAACTAGTAGTGGCTGTGCGCTACCAAGAAATCGACTGAAGTCTGTGAACGGTTCGGTAATCAAATCCAAAACCTTTTCCTGGACAAGTTGATCCTATATTCGAAAATTCCAACAAAAACAATCCATGATCCGTCTTATTATATATACTTTTGATTCGACACGGTCACTCGGGGCGATAACCCGTCGTTGGACAACACGGGGGATAGAGGAGTCCATCCACATCCAGTTGCTCTGCAAGATCCAGGAGCTCTCGCGGCGAAAGCCCAGCCATCGCGCTGGCTGCAAAATGGTCCCAACCGGTTTCATCAACGATAACTTCGTCCTGGTCCTGCTCGTCGCTCATATTGCGACTTAGTTCACTATCGATAGGAATATGCTCCTGCAAATCGAGATCTCCAACCACCGGGGTGATTGCAGATAACTTTTGCTCCAACTGGCTCAGTTCGACTTTCCGGAGAGGAGCCACCAAGCTACCCTTTGAAATCATTGTGTCGAGAATGTAAGCAATATCGTCGCGCCAAGCGTAGTCGTGAATAAATTGTGGGCAGATTACGCTGATTAGATGCAGCAGAAATCCAGAAGAAGACGCATACTCGACTTGGAACGGTAGAAATGATTCTGAGCGTCAAAGTTAGAATCATGATACACTATTTGAAATCGCCCGACCACATACCTAACAAATCCTCGTCGGCCAACGCTTTGAGCGTTCTCACCACCGTTTGAGCGGAATCAACGCACGATTGAATAAGGGAAGAAACAGGAGCCGAGAGGTGAATACCACGAGACACCTGTGTGGCGGTCTGCTCCATATGCATGTGCAGAGCGCACATAATTTGGGGCCGGGTGGTAAGCACAACACACTGAGGGTGTTAGAAAGCGATGGCAACAGGACAAGCATTTCGACCTACATGGTGGTATCCCAGTATCAAACGCGTTGCGGTCCGCGATGCCTTGCTTATAGAATCCTGAAAGTGGGTACTAATAAGGGAGTTTAAATCGCGAGATAAATCTGCCAGGTTACGGAGAATCGACTGCGTATCCGAAATCAAGGTACCGTCATAATTCTTTCCCACGCCATAAACAGCTAAAGAGCAGAGCTGTTAGGAACCCAGAGCGAATGCTGACTTATCGGGTTGGACTTACTGTTAAGGATTCGGGCAGTTAGGCGGGACAACCTAACATTAAGCGTCATTGTCAACGCATTGAGTGAATCGTCCATCTCAGACGGAAGCTTTGTGGAAATGTCTTCATCCCGAATAGAGCTTGTTGCGCCGATGAGCGCCGCCCAATCCCGATCCAACATGTAGACAATCCAAAACACGATATGGCATCGCCTTGAGTGCTCCACACCCACAACGTCCTCTCGCATGTGCCGATGCATTCCGGCGAGGACACATACTCGCAACGCCTGCCCAATCTAAACATAGCCATGCGGTTAGAGTTTGTGTCAATGCGAGGGTTGTTCAGCACTCACATGGTGGAACGCGGGGACTCGCATGTCGACAGATTGGAAATAAATAGCAGCCAAAGTAAGAGCCTGTGCAGAGACAATAGGCTCATAGTCCAGACTGGCCATGTCTGGCAGCAATGACATGGCACGGGCTGCGTAATGATAGCCTGGCGGTTTATCATCCCTGCCCCCATTTCCCATAAAGGCTTTTCCGAAAGCTAGCATGAGCAAAAACTGGGAATACCAATGCCGGCATTTCCTTGCTTTGGTGGGGGCGTCCTCATAGAGCTCCTTCATATGCCGGAGGAACTGCTGCTCATCAATGATGTTCGCCAATGGACCCAGATAAAACATAGCAGTCTTGACCAGGAATAGAGCAAAGTCCGAAGGTGGCAAGTTGGAGACATCGGGGGCCTCGTCTGGGCCTAACGTACGACGTTGCATCTTGAAAGCAACTCCATCAAGATGCCAAGGGGGTGGATCACAATCGGGAAGCTGCCTCCCCACAAGCGACAGGACGCGACGGCAAAAGGCCCAGGAAGAACAAGGTCCCATATACCCTTAAAATACTACATTAGCTCATGAAATTCATTTTGGAAAGTGACATGTCGTACAATACTTCCCATTCGACTCCCTCGCAAACGTATCGTCAGTGTCAACCAAGGGGTTTTGTCGAAAGGATGGCTCCACTCTTTCCAGAGCAGGCTCAATAACACTATCTGGATCAAAATCATCGCCTTGGGTGTCCAATTGGGTGCCAGGAGATGGTGCTGCTCGGTATTAGCGCAGGGTCGCAGCATCGGCTGTCGGCGTTTTCGCATCTCACCTAGATCCACTCCATCGCCCCGACCTGCCGTCAGAGAACCATCATTGGAGTCAGCAGTCAGCGGTCTGAACCCCTCAGACAGCGATGGCTTATGCGAGCGAAAGCTGTGGTTCCTCCAGCTTTCATCCAAGAATGAACTCGAGGTGGATCCTTCTTTTTGGTTTTCCAGTGCCCGTAAATAACTAGATTGCGACGCGAATCAGTACAGGGGTGTGCCCTGGGGTATGAAAACGAGGCGCAACACTCACCTTTCTGGGACAGATATTCTCTTGTCTGTAGCAGGATATTCGCAAGCCACGCTTCTCCGCGCGCATCTCGCACATGGCTCTGAGCCAGAGCATTTGACTTTCATAGACCGACACCGGTTACATCTACAGCCGAGTCAGAGCGGGGTTTAGAGCACGAGAGCGGGGGAGCAAAAAGGAAAATGGGAGCACGCACGCCTTGGGGCATTTCTTGGCCACCCTGTTCCTTCTCTGGTTATTGGACATATTGGCAGTAGAATTGGGGCGTCGTCGAACAGTCGGGACCGCGGATTATGCGTGGATGAGGTGTCGGGGGGTGGTTCCGACTTTAAGTAAACCAGCGTTCGTCTTAGTCTTGCCTAAAACGGCAATCCTTATCAGTGCGATTCTGGAGGTCGGGTGACAGTCCCGACTCTACGCTAGTACGCGTCGGCGAGGTCGGTGTGGATCCGACAATAACCAAGGTTAATGAAGTTGTACAGAATTCGATTTCAAAGCCGCGAATTGATTTTAAATAGAAAATTTTCGAGTTGAGATTTGGATTCTAAACCTCCTTCAACAATCATCGAACAGGACCTTTCCTCAATTGACATCCAAGACAAAGCCAAACAAACATGACGATTGCAACACGGTTCTCACAAACACTTACAACGCTGAGGTGCGCACAAGCCAGGCAACTCGGTTCCCAAAGTGTAAAGAGATCATCTTAACAAAATATTAGGCAACGTACATTTCTTAATCAACAAGCATACATGCATAAGTCACCCCACAGTTCATTAAGAATGAGTTCCTCTGCTTCCAAACCAGCTGCCAAATTCTCAGCTGTCCAACCTGTCAAGAACTTTGCAGAGACGCTGGCCAAGCGCCCCAATTTCGACCACTCCGGGTCCCCGATCGAGGTTACAAAGTCTCCCGATCCAACTTGGACCTATGGCAGTGGCGTCCGAGCTCAGCCGTTCAACGACAATGAGCCAACCAGGAAAGTCCACAAGGAAATTGATCCTTACTCGTCGGACCGCTCAGTAGGCCAAAACTATAGCCTGCTAATCTCTGGGATTGCACCTCGTCCCATTGGTTTCCTGAGCACACTATCGAAAGAGGGCAAGAAAAACCTCGCACCTTTCAGCTACTTTCAAGTAGTTGACCAAGACCCACCAATGTTCATTGTCAGCTTCTCTTCGCGGCAGGGCCCTATGAAAGGTACCTACCAGAACCTGAAGGACACTGGCGAGTGCGTCATCAACACGGTGTCTGAGTCCATGATCGAGGCCGTCAGTGCATCATCTATTGATGCACCTCATGGGTTGTCTGAGTGGGAAATCACCGGTCTGCAAGAAGCGCCATCGACGACCGTCAAGCCTTCACGGGTCGAGGAGTCGGTATTTTCCATTGAGGCCAAAGTGGTCGATATCAAGGAATTTGCAGCACACCAACCGGGGATGAGCGACGCCGGCATCGTCTTGCTCAAAGCAACCCGATTCTGGGTGCAGGAGGATGCAGCCAACAAGGACTTTAGCCACATCGAACTCGACAAGTTGCGGCCCATTGCGCAATTGGGTGGCATGTCATACGGCCGCATCACGTCTACATTTGAGCTACCCCGGACCCGCTGGGAGGATGAGCAGCCCAAGAGCGAACTTCTCACGAAATTAGACGAGAATCTGAAGCAGGAATAGACCATTCTTTAAGTAGAGTTGGACAGGTATCGGAGTGCACACGTACAAGGATTCCCATAGAATAGAATAGACCTCAAGGATTGAGAATCAAATCCGATCTACTTTTAGCACTTCTATCTGGTATACGTGGGGTCGCATTTTGATCGAGATTCTCTTTTCCGAATTAGGAACCCCCACACCTGCATGCACCCTGGTCCGGTTTCAACGCCTGCCGTGATAAATTCCGTGGGGGAGGGATTCCCCTAAAATTTTCCCAAGTAATTTAGTGCTTGCCTTCATCTTAAAATTTGCATGTAAGGGCTGAAGTGGGTATTAAATTTGACACTTATTTCTATTGTGCTGTCTATCCAAAAATTCTACGACGAACCTCGCCCCTCATCGCCTCAGCCATGTGCTGAGTTCTTTGCACGGCCCCACGGTTCTCCACTGCTCGACGGAAGAGGTATTCCATGCACTCCCCGACAGAGCCCCACGGAATGCACTTGAGGATCCTCGGCGATTTGTCGCCGATTCTGGGGTCAGTGACGGACTTTTCGTAGTCCTGGAGGAGCTTGCATCCCAGCTCATCCGCCATCCCAAAAATCTGTCCACATTCGAGAGTTGTAAGCGGCTGGCCAGCCAGGACTCGTTTTTTGTACGTCTCAAACGCCTTCTCCGCGCTCTCCGCGTTGTGCGTAGCCAAAAACAGTGCCGCATCTGGGAACTTGAGATCCTTGGCTCCCTCGGGCATACGTTGGGAGATGAGCATATCAGCAATGTCATTGTAGGAAAGATCAGTGTCCTCCTTGGTGTCGTGAATCAGAGACCGAACTTCGTTCTCAATATAAGCACCTCGGACAAGCTTGATGGCAACAGTCCATCCTTCCTTAGCAGCCGTGGCAATGTGACGTTCCGCATTAGCTCTAGCTCCCTTGAGGTAGCCTTGGATGGTGTTGTACAGTAGGGCATAACCTCCGTAGTTGTGCTTTTTCATCAGGTCTAGGGCCCAGTTATCGAGTGTGGGCTGCAGGGCTTGTTGCTCGGCATCGAGCCACACACGGCAGCCTTTCTTTCTTGCCACAAGGCAAATCTCATCTAGGGCTTTCTCGACCTGCGCCGGCATTGGCTTTCCAGCTTGCATAGCATCAACGGCAACCGGGCCAGCTCCAGTAATCCTAGAAGGCCATTAGCAACATGCTTCAAGACGAGAATCATCTAACTTACTTGAGGCCAAGAAAGTCTCCAGCATCAAGCATGGCAAGAGTATCGAGGTTACCTTGCTTCCACTCCTCAATCGCCTCGTAATGCCTTGGCCCATACGCGATCTCTCCAGTGCGAGAATCAGCCGTGGCATTGTGATCAACTACAATCTCCCTAGCATATCCGAGGATGACACCGTGGTATCCAAGGCGCTTCACCTCCTTGACAACCTCTGCCACCTCTTTTGTGTTGGTTCCGGCACAAAATTGGTCGTAGATTGACCACCGAAGCAAACGGTTCATGACGGGGTTCTTATCTGCGTCCAAGACAGCCGACTTTGATTTCGTCAAAAATCCCATAATGGCAAGTGATGGCCGGAGCAGCCAGCTTGTAGCCATTATTGTGGTCAAGGCCGCTGAGCGGAAGAGAACCTTATTGGAGAGCTTGCTCAATGCCGTCTTCTCTTCTGGAGCAGCTTCAGGGAGGGGCTTGGCTGACACATGGCTGATGAGCCTTGTGCCCGGTCGCACCTGGTGACGATACGAATATAGGGGCAAAACGGCCTTTGAACCGTAAGTGTGAATTCTTGGGCGTAACATTTTGGATTAAATAATGTGTATTGAAATGGGGAATGATGGGCTTACTCTCAGGCGATATCAGGGCGGCCGTCCAAACAGATATACTTCCCTAATCTACAAAAAAAGAAAGTATCGCCGTTCTCAGCGGCCCCCTCACTTTCCAGCGCCAGGCCAAGCCACATCGGAGAGGTCCAAGACACGCCGGATTTCGATCCCGACTTGTTTATCAATGTGATACTCCATCTCGTTTCAACCATCTTGGTAAAGTCGCGGGGGCGGGGACGGCAGAGTGGTCACAAGACGATGTCCCACGCGCGATGACGATGTACGTGGCAATCCGATACGATGCTGTTGAGTCGACCTAAGACGCTTAGTGGCGTCTGAAATGGCTTGGATAGGCTACTGTCGGTTCGTCTGCATCAGACGTTGCATAATTGCAAGGTTGGCTTATCGGTGTGATATCACCGACAGTCGGATCGCCATTCCGACCCGACTGTCGGACGCAGGTACGGTGCAATACATAAGATGAACTGGAGTTCTCGTCAAATCATGTCTTAATAAGAAGCAAGGCAGAGAACAGATAACACTGTCTCTATTCAATCGATTTGCCTGATTCACATTCACCATGCAAAGGTCACGGGTTGTTCGACGCCTCCAATTGGCTGACCTGAGTGGTGTAAGCCGATCCAACAATGCAAGCCGGCTTCAGCGACGATGCCTGAGCCTATGGCACCCTCCTCATTTTGAGAATGAGAAATTTGTATGGTCTTCCTTCATCTTCAGGTGCACCAGAGGCTAATTGTGCAATGACAGCTCGATTACGCAAAAGGCTCCCCTGAGCGTGAACAACTCACAAAAACACTGAAGAAGATGAAGGATTCTTTCCCAGTCACAATCCCAATTACTATTAACGGCGCTACAGTAAGCACTTTCAAGTTCACATTGTATTCATTAGCTAACGCCTGTGGCAGGTTGATACTGTGCAAACCCGAAAGCAGGAGAACCCATCCTCCCACAAGGATGTCGTGGCAGAGTACGCTGTTGCAACTCCCGAGCACGTCAATGCAGCCATTGATGCGGCCCTTGCTGCAAAGCCAGCCTGGGAGGCCATGCCTTTTGAGGACAGAGCAGCCATCTTCCTTCGCGCATCAGAGTTGATTGCAGGAAAGTACCGCTCAGACATTGTCGCATCCACTATGCTTGGCCAGGGCAAGAACATCTGGCAGGCCGAAATCGAGGCCCCTTCAGAGACTGTGGACTTCTTCCGGCATTACATCCAGGAGGCCTGGTCCTTATTTGCCCAGCAGCCCCGTGTCCAGATGCCTGGCCAGTGGAACAAGATGGAATACCGCCCTCTCGAGGGTTTCGTCTATGCCATTGCGCCCTTTAACTTTACGGCTCTGGGAGCCACTCTTATTGGGCCAGCTGCTTTGCTAGGAAACGTTGTTATCTGGAAGCCATCCGATTCGGCCATCCACGCCAGCTGGCTGCTTTACCAAATCCTGCTGGAGGCAGGCCTCCCTAAGGACGTGATTCAGTTCATTCCTGGAGACGCCGAGGAGGTTACCAACACCGTCCTCAAGAGACCCGAGTTTGGTGCCCTCTCATACATTGGATCTACACAAGTGTTCAAGGGCATCCAGAAGAAGATTGGCAACGGCATCGGCGACGGTATTTACAAGTCCTACCCCCGAGTCGTGGGCGAGACCGGCGGCAAGAACTGGGGCATCATCCACCCGTCGGCCGACGTCAAGAACGCCGCCTACAACACCATCCGCGCGTCCTTTGAGTACCAGGGCCAGAAGTGCTCCGCCAACTCCCGCGTCTACGTGGCCGAGTCGGTGTGGCCAGAGTTCAAGAAGCACCTGCAGGAGGAGATCCCCAAGCTCAAGATCGGAAACGTGGAAAACTACGAGAACTTCATCACGCCCGTCATCCACGAGCGGTCCTTTGACAGCCTGAACAAGGTGATTGAGGACGCCAAGACGGACCCCGAGCTCGAGCTCGTCGTCGGCGGCAAGGCGTCCAAGGAGGAGGGCTACTACGTCCACCCTACGGTATACCAGACCAGCAACCCCCGCCACGACATCATGTCGCGGGAGCTGTTTGGTCCTATTCTGGGCGTCTACGTTTTCCCCGACGACAAGTGGGACGAGACGCTGAAGCTCGTCGACACGACGTCTCGCTACGCCCTTACCGGCAGCATCTTCGCCAAGGATCAATACGTCTCGCGCAAGGCCCAGGACGTCTTGAAGCACGCTGCCGGCATGCTGTATCTCAACACGAGATGCACAGGCGCACTGGTTGCTCAACAACCGTTCGGAGGCAGCCGAGACTCAGGTACCAACGACAAGACTGGCACCATGGCCCATCTCCAGCGGTTTGTCAGTGTGAGGACGATTAAGGAGGATTTTAATGCATTAGAGAAAATTACATACCCTTCCAATGAGGTCTAGATGAAAATCGAAAATAGACAAGTTATCTCCTGATTTGAGGGTCCATGTCACTCCAGCGCAGCCATGGATGAGGCTCTGCCCAGGCCTGCATTTCACTGCAATTTTAACACTGCAGTGTCGGTTTCTTGACCAACGCGAACGAATCAAGTGAATGTTTCACCTTTTCAGACCAGTCCGTTCGCAATGGCTATCTCACGCGGGTCCGTCTGCACTTGCACTGCAATTTTAACAACGCAGAGTCAGTTCCTTGACCAACGCGAACGAATCAATTGAATGCTTTTTTTCAACCGGTCTCCCCGTATTGCGCTACAATGTTAGCATCATAAAATCGGATTCATAGGAAACCTTCACTGCAATTTTAGCCCCGCAACACCAGCTTGCTACTGTAGCCACAGCGAATGTAATAGATTACGGTGAGAAGACCGATATTAAACACTGTATGCATTGCCCCTCACTGAAGGCGCCAGGGCAGTGAGGGGTAGAGTTTGGGAGAAAACGTGGGGTTCAGCCTCAAGCAGCAAGAGGAAAATGCGTAAACGGGCAAATTAACTCCCCAATTCATCGTATAGCGGCTCATTTATTCATCATTATCTCTCCAATATCGCATGCGACGTTGCACAAGTTCGTTTTCCCACCTCTCACAGCGGCGGTGATAGACGGTATTGCGCGGGGGCAGGGCAGTGGGGGTTGCTCGTGACACCTCCGTGGCACTAAAAATCTGCAATAACGCTTCACTAACGTGCTCTGCGCGTTGGTCAACAGCCCAAATTTATGCCACTTCCCTTCTAGTGCCTGGTCCATCAGCCCCCAAACTCGATAAAACCTGCCCCCAAACCTCTCCCCTGCCCCCTCAGGCCCAATCCCGGTGCGTTGCACATGACCAAGGAACAAGAGCTTCACACCCATCCATCCACGTCTCCACAAGCCGAAATACCGTGATCCTCGTCTCTCCCCCATACTTTTTGGCGGAATTCATGAGCTGCGAAGGCCATGGGGGTTGTATGGACGGAGAAATATTTTCCACCAACCATTGCACGCAGAAGCTCTCTCCGAGCATCGCAGAAGTCATGATATTCTCCACATTAGTTGCATGCTGGGCAGGCCATCATGGTTCGGGATGGAGCTATAAAGCAGCCCTACGCAGCCATTTTTCCGACGGAAATGCCAGTCAATTAATTACATTTATATCCCATTGCGTCACTTGTGGCAGCATATTTGTGCAGTGTATTCCTCTCCTTGGTGACGAAGTGCTCGGTTCGAAACTCGCTGTAACAATCCCTTGCTGCCCCTCCCCCGCCTTCGGCATCCCACCCCACCTCGAGTCGACGAATATAACCTCACGCTCACTCTCATCTCTTCATTTACATCCTCATTCGATTTTACAATTACACAATTTCCGATACCGCAAACATGTCCGAAATCACCATTACCGGCTGGAAGACCCGAGATGTTCGGTTTCCCACCTCTCTGGACGGCACTGGCTCTGATGCCATGAACGCTGCTGGCAACTACTCGTCCGCATACTGCATCATTGAGACCGACTCTGAGTTCAGCGGCCACGGCATGGTAAGCACTTGCTCTTCATGCATGCAATTGGCTTGAAATTGGGCCCGATCGCTGACCTTTCTCAGACCTTCACCATCGGCCGTGGAAACGACATCGTCTGCGCCGCCATCAACCACGTTGCGGAGCGCCTCCAAGGCAAGACTCTCTCCTCCCTCGTTGCCGACTGGGGCAAGACCTGGCGATACCTCGTCTCCGACAGCCAGCTCCGCTGGATCGGACCCGAGAAGGGTGTCATCCACCTCGCCCTCGGCGCCGTCGTCAACGCCGTCTGGGACCTGTGGGCCAAGTCCCTGGGCAAACCCGTCTGGCGCATCGTGGCCGACATGACTCCTGAGGAGTTTGTCCGCTGCATCGACTTCCGCTACATCACAGACGCCATCACCCCTGAGGAGGCCATTGCCATGCTCAAGGAGAACGAGGCCACCAAGGCCCAGCGCATCCAGGAGGCCCTCGACAACCGCGCCGTGCCCGCCTACACCACCAGCGCCGGCTGGTTGGGCTACGGCGAGGACAAGATGAAGAGCCTTCTCAAGGAGACACTCGATGCAGGCTACCGCCACTTCAAGATCAAGGTCGGTGGTGACATTGAGCGTGACCGCATGCGCCTCGGCATTGCCCGTGAGGTCATCGGCTACGACAAGGGCAACGTCCTCATGACCGACGCCAACCAGGTGTGGTCCGTCCCTGAGGCCATTGAGTACATGAAGCAGCTCTCCGACTTCAAGCCCTGGTTCATCGAGGAGCCCACTTCCCCCGACGATGTCCTCGGCCACAAGGCCGTCCGCGACGCCCTCCGACCCTACGGCATCGGTGTCGCCACCGGTGAGATGTGCCAGAACCGTGTCATCTTCAAGCAGTTCCTCGCCACTGGCGCCATCGATGTGTGCCAGATCGACGCCTGCCGCATGGGCGGTGTCAACGAGGTCCTGGCTGTCCTCCTCATGGCCAAGAAGTTCGGCGTCCCCATCGTGCCTCACTCTGGCGGTGTCGGCCTCCCCGAGTACACCCAGCACCTGAGCACCATCGACTACGTCGTCGTGTCGGCCAAACTGTCGGTCCTCGAGTACGTCGACCACCTGCACGAGCACTTCCTGCACCCCTCCGTCATCAAAGACGGCTACTACACCACCCCGACCGAGCCCGGCTACAGTGTTGAGATGAAGCCCGACAGCATGGACAAGTTCAGCTACCCCGGCGAGCAGGGCGTGAGCTGGTGGACCTCGCAGGAGGCCAGGGTCATTCTCGACGGCGAGAAGATTTAAAAAAGGGAAAGAGGGAAATTTATTTAACTTTTTGACTACGAGCGGATTTTCGAGTCTGGAAATAGTATCATGATGTATAATGAACCATAAGTAAAAACGTACATGGATTGGATAGTCCCAGGTGGGAGAGCTAGCACAATATATGCCCCAAAAAGAACGGGGAAAGTTATGAATGTGTGTTTACCTAGTTCCATGTTTCATAATTGAACTTTTTTCTGCAAAAAATCGACTATCTCCTCCAACATCTCGGGGCAATACCAGTGGCCCAGCTCAGGGTAGGTACGGAAATCCACCGATACGCTCATTCGTTTCAGCAGCTCGGACGCCTGCTGGGCATGCTTCAATTCCACCATTTCATCAACTACACCGTGTCCGATAAATACGGGTGTTGATTTGAATGGAAAGCGCTCTTGTGAGGGTGCAGAGTCGAGCTCGGCCTCTTCGCGAAGTTCATCAATTGCTCGCTGTATTGGCGACGTTGAATCGCTAGACAAATCCCGCTCGAAAATGTCGTCTTCAGAATCAGACCCGAATACAATTCCGTCTTGATGGGTTTCCTTGTTCTTGTCTTCTTCCAGGGCAGACATCATAGAAGAAACAACAGGCATAAATCCACACATAACCACCGCCGCACCCAACGGGTCCCCCTCCCATAGCAACAGACTCGTCAAGGCCATCGCACCTCCCTGGCTGAACCCCACCAACACGACACGGCTCGCATCGCCATCGAGAATATCTATCTCGTCTGTCAATATGCCTCTGATGTGCTCGACACTCGGGCGCATATCGCCCCGCGATTCGGGCTCCCAATCCCCGGTGCCCTCGTACCACTGGTGGATGGCAGACCGGCGATATTTGGAAGCCCTGCTGAGGGGTGCAGTAGGAAAAACGAAGCGCGTGTCCGCAAGAGCTTCGACAAGTGTCCGGCAGCGGCCCGGCAGGTGAGTAGACAGCAGAGGGTGGCTGAACTTTTGGGCGTTGAAGCCACGACCATGCAACAGGATGAGAGTGAGTTTGTGGATGGATGAAAGCGGAGGAACGATGACTGGCGGTGGGAAGACACCCAGGCGAGAGCTACCGGAGGCAGTAGAGGCAGAATTTCGGGGCTCCAAAGTATCGCTGCTGTTCATCATGGCGGTTTCTGGTGTTTAGTTCAGCACTATGCTGCATGTCCCTTGGAAATCTTTACAGCGCTGTCAAAGCCAACCAAACCAATTAGATGCTTGCAAGTGGTGGCGGGTACGGCAATGGATTGGCCCAAAGCAAGCGAGGGAGGCTACCAGCGAGCTTGATTCAATTAACTCTTCGTAAAATCGAATATGAAAATAGAATTATCTCTTAAATAGTAGCTTTCTCATTAATCTTCAAGAGAGATTTTATTCATTTTGCGCTGTTCGTATCCTCAGCGCCAAGGTCTAATTCGCAACAATGTAGTGCATGTATCAAGTCTGGGATCACTCACAGTGCCCCTAAAAATAAAACCAAAACAATACAAGGCATCAATGATATTAATGTTCAGATTAAATTTAAACAAATTTCTTACTATTTTATTAATAAAAAAATCATCCTCGCGGTATTGATCAAGGGCGATGCGTTTTGAGGCGACTCTACACTTTCAGGTGCCCTTGCACGCTTCCCTCCCTGACACCGTGTCTCACAGCCCCACGTTCCACCATGCGACAGCTTCAAGGGCCAAGGCCATCACCCACTTCAACTGCATCCCCTCCTTCCATCCCACCTCAATTGCGCCCATCATGGCCCTCATCAGCCATGAATCCCGGCCCTTCCTTTCGCTGACTGCCACATTTGCCGCATGGAAAGGCTTCCTCCTGGCGGTCGCGCTAGGCGCGGCCGCGGCGCCCGACTATGACACGTCAACGTCCATCTTCTTTGACGTCCTCTACGGCAACTCCACGACGGTCCCCGCCCTCGCCACGCGGCTGACCCGGTGGGACGCGCTGTATTACATGAGCACGTCCCGCAACGGCGACTACATCCATGAGCAGGATTGGGCCTTTGCCTACGGCCTACCAGCCGTTGTTCGCGGCGTCGGAGCCGCACTGGCTGCCGTGGGCGCCGAGCCCACCGGCGTCTGGGAGCCGATGGTGGC
Source organism: Calonectria honghensis (assembly GCA_013403855.1). Lineage (NCBI taxonomy): Eukaryota > Fungi > Ascomycota > Sordariomycetes > Hypocreales > Nectriaceae > Calonectria > Calonectria honghensis. The sequence goes on from VTGB01000001.1 coordinate 1,448,910, forward strand.
CATCGCATTCGGTCACCTCTCGCACTTCATTGCCGTCTTGGCGCTCTACCAGCTCACTGTGACCATCTGCAACGACAGGCGGCTTGCCTTTGTGGCCTCGGTCCTACACATCCTCACTCCCGGCGGGCTGTTCCTGTCAGCGCCTTACTCCGAGAGCCCCTTCTCATGCCTCTCGTTTGTCGGAAACCTCATCTTTGCTCTAGGAATCAAGAAGGGACCCGATTCTCTCAGGCGCAATGTTGCGCTCGTGGGAGCTGGTCTGGTGTTTGGTCTCTCCAACATGTTCCGAAGCAACGGGCTTTTCAGTGGGCTCCTGTTTGCTGTGGAGGCCGTCAACTGCCTTCTAGCGCTCATCGCCAAGCCGAGCTTTACTGCTGTGCTCAGGCTCATAGCACCCGGCATTGGCGGCGTTCTGGTTGCGACGGGGGTCATTGTTCCACAAGTTGTTGCTTGGATGAGGTATTGCTCCGACATCCCCTCTGAACTCGGGCAGCGGCCGTGGTGCACGCGTATGATCCCGAGCATCTACACGTTTGTACAGGAGGAATACTGGTAAGCTACTCTTTTACTCTTGCAGTGTTTTATGCAGAAGCTAATGCAGACAAATAGGAATGTCGGCTTCCTCAAATACTGGACACCAAATCAGATCCCGCTCTTCCTGCTGGCGACGCCGGTGCTCACACTGCTCATCAAGTCGGGCATCGATGTACTCCGAGAACCTTCCCGGGGTCTCAAGCTCATGGGCCCAGGCACAAATGAGCAGTATCGTACATTCGTGCGGACGCTAGCAGCCGGCCAGACGCTGCTAGCCGTGCTTGCCATCACTAACTACCACGTCCAAATCATTAGCCGCATCTCTTCCGGGTATGCCGTGTGGTACTGGTGGATTGCTGCATGTTTGATGGACCAAGACAAGGGCAGACGGACCTTGGGCCGTAGTATCACTATGTTTGCCGTCATGTATGCAAGTATCCAAGGGGCATTGTTTGCGTCGTTTCTCCCCCCTGCGTAGGGTCAAATATTGCACATCTCTGTAAAAGATTTATTTGTACAATAGCTATCAAACAAAAAGTCCATCGGTGATTTCCACCAATATTTCATATTGCCCCGGATTCGAGGTCAACCTTTCACCTCTCCTTGTGACGCAATATCAACACAACTACACACCACCAAACCGCCAAAAACATGGCGCAAGACCAGCCAAGATCCCTTAGTGGGGGCTCTTGTCATAAAGAGGACTTAATCAGACTCAGGAAGCAACTTATCGAACGAAAGATGGGGCAGCGCGTCCCTAGCTCCTGGCGTTCGAATCCTTCAGCAAACGCTGAGCCAAGCCCCCAGCTGGCTGTCAGCTGCCCATCAGCTCCAACCACTCCTCATATCACCTCCTTGACAACTTTTCAAACCCGCTTAGCACCCACAAGCTCTTCTCAAATCAAGCCACCCAACTCTTCTTCCGGAACGAGAACAGCAGCAACAGCCGAGGCAACAACGGCAGCAATCGCCAACTCGTATCGCTTCATGACCCTCATGGATCCCGCCACCGCAGACTCCGCCAAGGAGCCAGCTCCCATCTCTGTCACAGTAAGCCCTTCACCTTCAGTTGCTTCCAGGATGACTCCTCCATCCCAGCATCGACCCAAGCCTGGCCTGGGAACCATTGAACCTTGTGTCAAGAAGAACACCATTGCCGAGGAAGCCTCCACCCCAACTTCAACTCTGAAGCGCGCCCTTGCTATCACCCCGGCTACTTGTGGCAACACCCAGCCTTTGGCCGTTAATGGAGTGCCAAAAGGCCCATCGCTCAACCAAAGGTCGGCGTCCGTCAAGAAGTTCGCCACGGCGGCAAAGGCGAAGGGACGAGTCACCCCCTACACCACTCCGACCAAAACTGCAACCAGGAGGAGCGACAAAAAGATCGAATCCTTTGACTGCGGAAACTCCCTGGAGCGTCTCCTCCTCACTGACAATGACCTGAAGTTGTGGCTCGAGCACACACGGTACTTTGATCAGGAGCACCGTACCAAGGTACTTGATGGCGTCAAACGCCTCAAAGCCATCGACGACGAGCGGAACAGGCTTGTTTCCCAGGTTCACGATGACACGGGTGTCATTTTGACTCCGGCTGCTCCATCCTCCAGCTCCCAGAGCCGTGAGAAAGGTCACAGTGCCTACCACAGAGCAGAGTCCCCCATCGACCGGGACTATCGCCGTCTCTCTCGCTCCCATTCGCGCTCTCGTTCTCCCCGGCGACATCGCGACCAGCAATCTCCTTCTACCCCGCGTCATGTGTCCCGCTCACCCCTCAGATTCACCTGGCGTTATGATGGTCCTTCGAGCGGATCCCGATATCACAATATCGATATTCCCAACTTCGGGCACCGCGGTCTCCCACAGGATGAATCTAGACCCGCTTTCGCATCCAAGCATCGGTCTCGACTCGACTTTGGCAAGAAAGGAGGTAAGCCAGCCATTCTCAAACTTTTCAGGTGTCCCCAAAAAAGAAATCTCAGCTAACGCCAACATGTCTAGATACTCGGTTCTTCCTTGTCAAGTCGTTCAACAGGGAAAACGTCCGTCAGTGCCAGCGGGATGTAAGTATACCACCTCCATCGCCAAATATCCATGTCCTTTAACATAGCCAGGGAATCTGGATCACTCAGGTCCACAACGGGTCACTGTTAGCTAATGCATTTCGTGAGTGTCGCCATGTCATCCTAATATTTTCCGTCAACCAATCTCGGGCCTTCCAGGGTTATGTCAGTGTCATCCCTTTCCCCATTGACCTGCGACCACGCCTCTAACCTCGTTGCAGGCGCGTATCAGTACCCCACCAAGCCCCTCGATCCCGCCGCCTGCCTGGATAGGAAACATCCAGTTTCAGACCACTTATCCTCTTCGTCTTGAGTGGATCAATACCAATGACACTCCATTTACCTATGTTGGCGACATCAAAAACCCGCTCAATGAAGACGCCCCGGTCATTCTAGGCAGAGATGGACAAGAGTACTCGGATGAATGCGGTCGCGCCCTCATTGGTGTCATCGATTCCATCTCCAATCATGAGAGAGGCCGTTACTAATTACCCTGCTTCGTCTGTTTTTCGCTTTCCTCGTCCATAAAAAAGGTATCTCTGCTAAGCTAGGCTATTTACCTACCCTCTGGTACCTCAATAATGTTTCTTTCCCACAGGACTCTCCAAGGGGTTATAAAATCCCCATCCTGCAATGCGATACAATACTATTTTCACTGGTACCAACTAATGGGTATTGTGAATACGTTCAAAAACAACTTGAGTCTCGAGTACAGATTACCTTTTTCCATGTTCATTATCAAGCACAACAACCTGCATCTGGAGCAAGCTATCATGACTTGTTGACTACCCACAGTATACCGAGAACAGCAGAAGCAAATGGGTATAATTGGCCAATTAAACACATGGGATTCGGCTACAATCTCGATATCGCCTCCATTTTATGTTTCTAGGTCAAAATCCTGGAACTCATAGTGCATCATTTGAGAATACAGGGATTATGAGAGGGTACGCCAAGCTAGCGAGCCTAAAATAACAACTCATCTGCAACATTGTATTCTGGGGAGGAGGGCAACATGAGCCATAATGATTAGCATAATGCTATGGTTATAAATCAAAGCAAAAATAATAAACCGAGCTTATATTCGTATTCGAGTAGCAATTCCAGCAGTTCTAAATTAGACAAGCCTCTCAATGGAGCTATAACCATTCATATAGCCAAACCTACTGCGGCGAGACAGGAAAACTGTGAAAATAACGCTTTCGTAACCTCGCAATAGTGTGCCACCAACAAGTCATGCTAATTCGAAGTCACTAAAGATGAAACTAGGATTGTGATGATCTGAAAGCCAATCACGCCTTAATTCTGCAAGTTCCAAGTTTATCGCTAGCCCTCCGCTTATCACAGTCTATTATCACAAAAATTAAGATCATGGTTCTCCATTCACCAACGGCGCCATGTTCCAAACCATAATCCACGAAAGGTAGTACAAAACTCGCGCTGGTTCCATTAATCCCCGAAAATTTGCGCCTTAACCATGACCATGCTCGCAAATTCCTCATATTTCGAGGCCGGTACCCAAGTGTATCCATCCTTGTTGGTATGCACCCTGTTGGCAGAAGACATACAGAGACTGCAATTATCTCAAATTTCAGTCTTCTGAGTTCATGAAATCTTCTTGAATGTTGAGGCCCCGTTGCCGGTGTGTGGCAGATGTAGACATGATCGCACTCTGCCTCTATTGAGACCCCAACTGACATTCCATCGTATTCAATATCAAATCATATCCTGATTTACCAAGCTGACCCTCAATCTCCATGAGATTGCCACTCATCCCCGAGGGTGTTCCTATGCAGTCGGTCTCAATCATCCTCTCTCCATCTTTCCTCGATCAATAGCAATCTGATAATTGACGACCAAATCTGAAGCAACTAGTAGTCATCTTCCGAATCACTGTTATCGTTGATACGGATTGCTCGCCATCTCCTATCAGTCAGATCTTGGGCTGCCGTGCCCTCGCTCTCTGGATCCACATAACCCTTGCCACCAGCGATGCTCAATGCTACCGGTAGGAAGACCAAAGCATGGAGCGCGGCAAACACGACAAGCGAGAGCCATACTCGGAAATAGTAAATCTCAAAAATCTTGGAGCGAGTGAAAGCCAACACACACACACCCAACAGCTTTGTGACAGTGATACCGGAAAAGACGGATCCGCCCACATTGACAAGGGCAGTCCAGGCACGGGCATCACGACCGCGGAAGGCATTGCTATTGGCCTCCATGACAGTTCGAGAGGGGAACATGAATGCCCTGGCAATATGAGCACAAAACTCAACCGAAATTCCCACGCAAATGATCAAATTGACAAGAGAAACGGCATTGAGTGAGATGTTGAAAATTGCCATGGCGCCCATAATATCGACAACACTCATGACAACAGTAAGCGTCACCACAAGAGAGGTGAGAACCGATCCCAGCAGCACAGCTGCGACCAAAAAGATGATGCCCACCGCAGCAGACAGGAGGGCAGCGGTGAGAGACACAATGCTTAGGTACTGGTCGAAGAAGATGTAGAAGACGCTGTAAGGGAATAGTTCAGCGCCAGTCCTCTGGCCGACTTCGGAAGCGATGCGTCGAGCTGATGTGTATGCTTTGATGAAATCCTCTTGGCTCCTCAGAGGCGTATGAGCAGTCCTGAAATGGCTAGCCCTGACGCTCTTCTTGTCGTTTTCGATAACCACCGCTTGGCCATAGGAAGCCTGGCCACCAAGGGGGCATACATCGTCCGTCGGGCTCGACAAGAATCTCTCCAAGTAGTGAATAAACTCGTCATTCTCAGGCATTCCATACAAGGTAGTGTTCCAGGCAGGCTTTCTGTTAGCAAAGCATGTGGTTCTTCCATCTTTGCAGCATTCCTCATAGATGGGGTTCAGCCACAGGAAAAAGTCATCGATCCAGCTGGCAGTTGGGGAGGCAATGTATGACAGGTCGGATCTCTGTCGCTCAAGCTCCAAAGTATTGGCAAGAGAAAGCGGCTCGCAGGTAGTAAACCTTGAGCAAAGTTCTTGCTGCTCATGACGCTTGGAGACATCGACACCTTTGGTGACAAAGTAAACAGGAGGACCGATTTCCATGTAATCGTACAGATCATTGAAATAGGGAATAAGGTAGGAACCATCGGGAATAGCAACTCGCTGGTCGAGACCGAGCTGAATCTCGGGCAGCAGGGCCAACGCAGCTGCAAACAAGCCAAAGAAGATGGTGACTACAGCCAGCTTGACCTTCTTTCCGAGCAGACTTGGGGCATAGGTGTTCTTGATGAATACCTGCAGCGGGCTTTCTTCAGCCATATCCGATCCACGGCTGGCACCATTTGCGAAGCCGTTAGCGCCATTCAGGTGGACTCTAGCCTTGGTAATCTGCCACCACGGCCATAGCTCACAGCGGTGGTCTTCCACGCGCATCTGGTTCAGTGACAAGAATGAAACAAACATTGTCATTTGGAGCACAGCGTTAACCAAAACAGCACCAGCCGCATAGGCGGCAAAGTTGCGGACTGCCGGCATGCCAACCGCAGTTCCCAGAGCAAACGCAACAGTCTCGGTGAGGGCAGAAAAGAGGATGGAAGGTCCCATGCGTCCAAGGGCTCTCGCAACTCGCTCCTCAACCATCTGATCAGGGCAGCTAATGTTCACCCTCTCAAGCTCGTGGACAATCAAGAAGATATTGTCAACACCGACGGCAAGGACAATAAACGGGATGACCTCGACAATGATCAGAGTAGCCTTGAGGCCAACCCAAGAGAAGAAACCGATAGAAGCGGCGATTGACATGAGCACAATAATAATTCCAACAAGTCCAAGAGTGACCTTTGACTCGACCAGAAGTAGTGCCGGGTTCCGGAAGAAGTGCCTGAGGGGTGCTCCGAGTGCCATGCAAGCATAAATGAACATGACAATGTAGCTGATGACCACAATCTTGGCATCAGTGTTGGTGGACTTGTTAAGCTCCTGCTCCAAGCTGATTTCAGTGTTGAATGAAAGGCGAAGTCCTCTGTCTGCGGCCTCCTGCTGAACCTCCAAAAGACGATCACGGAGAGCATTCTCCCAGTCAATAGCTCGTGCCAGGGCATCGGTCCCTTCCTGGGCGTTATTGACGACCCAGGTGACTGTAATAGCCTGGGCCTTGGTTACATCATCCTCGTAGCCGCCCAGAATCATATCAGGATCGATGGGCTGGCCAAATGCCGGTCGACAATCGACGGGAGTATCGGTACACGCACGCAAGTCAGCCTCCCAAGAATCCGGTGAAGGGCTACTCTTCGAATACCAATATCCTGAAATAGACTGAACAACACAAGCCTCACCGGTAGGCTTAAAGCATAGATCGGAAAGATACTTGCCGTATGTCGGACTTTCAATGCGCTCGATACTCTTCTCGACGCCCAACCACCAGTTGAGGGTGTCGTAGCTCAGAACAGGTCCAGGGCCCGACGGGTGTGTATCGTTGACCAGGAAAATCTTTTCAGCACGGTAGAATGGACCGAAATTCGCATCGAAATAGGCCTTCTCTTGCGCCGCAGGAGAGGAAGGGCTGACCCAGAGTTTTGCGGGGTCCCTCTCGAGATCGAAGCGAAAGAGTCCTGCACTAAGGATGGCGACGAACAGCAGACTAAATCCAATGGATAGTCCAGGGAATCGAGCACCGAAGTGGCCCAACTGGTAAAAAGCATTGTCGCATTTGTCGTTCAACCAATAACGCTTTGTCGGTCGGTCACGCATAGCCTCGGTCTGAACTGGGCCACCCTCATCTTCGTCATCGCTGTGCGAAGATTCATGCAACAGCCGAGTTCGCTCAACCCGGCGCTGCGAGTATCTTCTCCATGCCACATGACCAAATACAAATACTCCCAGTGCAAGAATGAACATGCTATAAACAAAGATGGACGCGAATGACAGGCAGGGCAGAACACCAACATGGCATGACTTTGCGCCCTTGACCTGCGGTAGCTCAGGGCAAACATCAGGGCAGTCCACGCAAACACAGCGGTAGTCGGGGTCTTCGTCGTTGCACTTTTTGGGTTTCATTTCAAGAGCGTGCATGCTGGGATCGGTGTACTCGGTGGGATAGTTAATCTGAAACGGAGAACCAACAAGAGGCTTCTTGTCGCCGAGGAACTTGAGCATTTGTGTATAGTTTTGAGCGCCACCGCCAATAAAATCCATGGCCCGGCTGTTGGCACCTCCAAACTTGACTTCCTTGCAGCTGCTGTAGAAGCCGGAGCCATAATCCTCTGAGATGAGCTGGTCGAGCTCTGTGACGAGTTGTTTGCCATTCTTGGGAGCAGAATCGGTAATGTTGATAAAGAGGGACTGGTCGGGGGAGCAGGTAAAAGTACAGAACATGTTGAAAAAGTTGTCCTTGCAAGCAGGGCAAGAGCCGATGATCGTATTCGGTGTACCCATTTCGGACTTCAAGGCTTTAACCTGGGGATGGGATAAGCGTCATGTTCACTCTCATGGAAGCGCAGATACTCCTACCTGTGGCAAGGTACAGCAAACGGGGCCGGTCCTCCATTTTTCGCCGCAAAGCGCGACGAGCTCGTTGCGAAGCTCCTCCTCCGGGTCTTCAGCAAGTCCATTATCAACGCAAGGCAGCTCTTTGCCGAAGAAGCTCTGCTTGCCACATTGGCCACGGAAAGCGCATCGTCCCTGCTCGTGCTTCGGGGTAAGGAGTTCCGCCCGGGTCAGCCCGAGCAGGGCCGCGGCCCCGACCCAGGGGGCGATGCGATGATGCATCTCGGGTTCTCAAGAGAACGGCCGCTCAGCAGCCTCGCTCGGCAGCTGAGGCAGGCGCAGGATTCGGATTCGGATTCGCGGTTGAGATCAGAGTCACGGTCGTCGGTCGGTCGCACGAGGGAGAAAAAACAAGGATGCGAAGGCCAGCAAGGTAATTATTCTGGTCAAAGAGTGATGCAGCCGGCTGTGTATGGAGGAGGGAAGTGACGTTGTGTCGCGTGGGAGTAGCCTGAGACGAGGGAGGAGTGGGCTGGCGGGAAAGGTACGAGTACGGCGCATGCGCCTAGTTACGTCGTGGCGGGAGCTTGCTGCCGAGAAGGTCAATGTGTAAAGTAACAGGACAAAAGTTCGGCAACATTATACAGTGTTTTGTTTAATTCATACAGTATATATCCTTCACTAAATCTGAGGCAATATAAATTATGAAATTATAAAAACGTCATTTATATCACGATGAGCCAATTGACTTTTATTTCCAATAAAATATCATGTATTCAATCATATTTTGCTGAGTTCTATGTGATTATCGCGTCTACTTTGGTGAGCCGGTTCCTGGTATACACTGTGAGGTGTTGACAGATTTTTGTCCCGTTATTGTAAGTTAATGCCGAGCTTCATAGCGTCAAGAACAACAGCACCACCAAAAATGTTGGGGATTTGACCGAGATGCCGCAGGTACTGCGATACTTCTCTAACGGCACACAAGCATCATTCGGCAGTAAGACAGTTACAATGGTAACCTTGGATGGCTGGATGGCTGTGGTCCAGGCCGCTGATCCCTCCGGAACGTGACGCATGATCGCATGTCGACGTCCCGTCTAGAAGTCACCTGCGTCATTTGCTGGTGCTTGGACCCGATCCCCTGTCGCTAATGAGGAGCTGATTTGTTGGCTCCACATGGGTCGGAGGCTGAGGCTTTTTGCCTGTCCTGGACAAGGGTCCATTTCAGAGCCACCTACCCTGTAGACTGCCCAATTTCGAGTGATACACCGCAATGATGAATATAAAATTCCGTACGTATTTTCTATCAGTAATATCATGGATTCATTCATGGATTTTTCGTTTCAAGGTGCTTTTCTTCAATGCTTTGAGAATTTGTCCTGTTTCTGATTTGTGTCAACATATCTGACTAAATGCACTAAGGTAGGACGGGTGATTTTAGACTATGACGCTTACTTGTGTCAGTTTGATTGCACTTCAATTGCTGCACGATATAAAATCGGATGAGATTACGATGCCACCCGCGCTAATAATTTCAAGCTAATTGTAGGATAATATTTGGTCTATATTCACCATTAATTTCCTGTCTCTCTTACCATTATTTATGCTTTGGAAGATGGTTGGGACTTTGGGCGCATCGAGCCGATCCAGACTGAAAAAGAATCCGCTGAGCTTAGGACTCGTTTGCCATGAACGGGAGAGGATGTTTCAGTCTTTGATACGATCAGTAAAAACAGACCGAGAGCTAAGCTCACATACCAGCCAAAACATGTTGAACTGCCGTTGAGTAAAATGGTAATTTCTCTGGCCCCAAACGCATTCCAGAGCACAAGGATTTGGACGTACCGAGAATATATCCGCTAGAATAAACATTGAAATTTTGCATTAAGATGAATGTAGAAAGAACAATGTCGTCGCTGCTGTTTTGGTGATCTACATATGGGTTGACCGTGTAGGCTGAGAAAGCTTTAGTTGTTGTGCTTGACCACGGACACTACAATGCATTCGGATTTCGCAAAATACGTTAAATGGTGTCAGTTGTTTAATAGGGTTGTAATACCATAGGTTGTCCCACTGGGATGTGCCTATGATTCTCCTACACGTATGACGACCGTCAGCTACCTTTTGTTCTGCCGCAATAAAAGCGTCGGAATAGGTGCATGGGGGTTATGAAACACAACACGCTTGGATGATCGCACAGCTTTGTCTGACTGTACATGGAATTAATGCTCCACCACAGTTGTCTGCGTCCGGACTACATCCGACCAGTGCGGCTACTTTGACTTTGACTTGATGCGCCACGGAATGTAAACTGTGCCGGTGGCGGCCCGCTAGAACGGCAAATGTGACGTGCAGTGCAGCGAGTTGGCTAATTGTGATGGTGACTTGGTCTCGATATTTGTGTTTAGTTCCTGGGCGGGGTTGAGTTGTCACGACTGGGTTGACCGTATCTAGTGACAGTAAGTAGCTGCCAAAACCCCCAAAGGGCCTTTGAATGCGGACTGATGCGGATTGACTCCCCCAATGATGATGAGCTCTACACTTGAGGGGCTTTTTCAGGAGGCTCGAACACATCATTTTGAGAAAATATACGACCAGCAAGGTCGGCTTGTCAATCGCGGAGAAATGTATTTTCCCATATGTTGATGACACAGATTTTGTGGAGAAATCCCCGAAACTCTAATCGTAGATATAAATTGACACTTTGGACCGCCGTTGGATGAATAATCGGAGTTTCGGGCGATTTTAAGTGGTCCACAAGGCAGCAGATAGACCTATCGTACCACAATCCACTAGACCCTGAGAGCCTCAAACATCCATCCTTGTGAGGCGCTCTCACCCACAATGCGAGAAACAAGTCCCGACTTACATACCGAGAAGCTTGGGCGGATTTAATCGAATTGGATTGCGCGTCGGCCGCACCGACCGAGTGGGATGAATTGATCGCTAATTGAACGGCTCTGAGGCTCGGCATCATGCCAGAATATTGATGATGAATGACGACCTCACTGCACATGTATATATAGACATTGTCTTGCAGAATGTTGTCCTTTTGGATATACAAAATAAGATAACCAATCTAATTGTACTTCATTTTAACATGGCATCGGTGACTACCACAGTGAGAAAGAAGAGTCCGTATGAACTACAATTCACCACTGGCCTTCCTCCAGGCACGGACACGCCTGGACATCTCCAAAATCCTCGACCGCCTCGTCTGGATCCTAAGCCCAAGCGACCTGCTCCAGAATGGCCCTCGCCAGAGAAGCGTGAAGGAAGATGGGTCACGAAATATCTTGATCAAGTGAGTTGTGCTATGCGGGTTGAGTCCGAAGCTTTTTCTGACATAGATGCCGTTTGCAATAGCTCGACCCCGAGACCGAATTTGACCAGATCATCCGAACGGCGTCGCTCTTTAGTGGTTCTGACTTCTCCACTGCCTTGGGTTACACTGCCAACTTTGTCTGTCTTACTGCGACACCCGCCGGCTCCTTTGCGATTCACGGGGGCAAGGTCACTACGCGAGGCCACCAGCGCTACTATGAGACCACACTGTTTATCTTAGACTGGATATTCCACGGCAGCCTCTCTACAGAATGTCGTGATTCTGTCAACAAAGTCAACAAAATCCACGAGGTCATCTGGAAACGCAAGCCGGGCACTTACAGCGCGCCATGGGAAGGCCAAATGGCCCTGATAGGGCTTTCCTTCTTCGAAACTCATATCCGCCGGCTTGTGGGCACAAGGAAGCAGGATATACACCCAAAGGTCAAGGCAGCGTATCCCTATTGGGGGGAAAAGATAGCTAGCTACTTCATCACGGAACCCGGGGATGGTTCTCGTACGATGGACATTAACTATCCTCGAACCTGGGAAGAGATGGAGCAGTTTTTCTATTGGTACATCGACTTTCCGTTCAATGAGCAGAGAAGCCCCGAGCTCCAACAAAAGGGACACGAAACAGCACTGGCTTTTGTGGATCAGTTTGCTGAGTTTTGGTTCCCCAGGTATGTGCAGCGTTCTGCTATTTATTGAGTGCAAGCTGACCTTCTGAAAGGCAACTAAAATTCGTGGGGCGAAGTGTTCTGCTTACATTTGTCCCTGAAAAGATCCGGATTGCCCAAAGGATGCCGGCTCCCAACCCGATCGTTACATTCTTCGTCAAGCTTGGTTTGAAGATACTTCTCGACCTGCAAGACTGGATGGCCGATCCCGTCGAGCCGCCAGTGGCAGCTTTTCGTGAAATGCTGGTCAACCTGAACATGTATTCCGTCGACAAAAAGATTAAGACTTTGAGAGACTCGCAGGATAGGGTGTTCATGATCGTGTCGTCTTTTATTGTGTTGGGGTTATTGATCTTGCTGGAGCGTGCTGCGAGACTGAACGGCCTTTTTTAGATGAGTGTTACATGTGTCGGAACTTTAGATATGTTGCATTTTATTTCACTTTATTTGAGCGCCGACTCTCATATACTGTACGCCGCTATTATGCCCGAAATAAGCGCTAATCACCTGTTGTGTGATAAACTTGCGCCTTCGCGTGTTGGCGTTGTACTTGTTTATGACAATTTGGCCGAGGTCGGCCGCGCGTCCACAAATGACCAGCCCTGGCCTTCGCAACCCACACAAATCATACGTCATGCGTGATTGGGTTTTGCTAGAGTTGGCGGGGGCGGGGTAAAGGAATGACCGGTGCCCGTTCCCAAGGCCAAGTCAGCTTGGGTTGCATATTCCTTCGCAAGGGACACAAGTCATCGTTCTTTTTTAGTAGAGTTTTGAGGTGGGAGTCAGAAACCAATTAATGACCCCGTCCTGACTCACCTCAGCCACGTCCGATCTCATTTAACGAGAGACACTATTGCCGCTAGTGCGACCGGCTACTCGGTTGGCACGTGACATGACCACGACAGTCGGGCTGCATCCCAGGTGACAACCAACAATGACCCTCATTGTTTCATGAATCATCCGTCCAACCTGTCTCTATAACCGCTCAGTTTTCTTGTGTCAAGGTGTACAGCATTTCGAAATTTTCCCCTGTCGGCGCACTCGGGGTCCCTATCTGTTTTTTTTCTCGATCGCATCATGCTATATTTTGAAAACGTGTATCCTTACGATCACTCTATCCCACCCCCTACTTCACCAAAAAGCAAATGTCCAGCGAATCATCCACGGCGCTCGTCCAGAAACTTGTGGTAGGTGACCTTTGTCTCAGGCGGAAGCGCTAGGAGACGCGTCCCGCTATGTTTGAGGGGTATAGACTCGTAACCATCAAATCAGATATCGGCGGGCTATGCAGAGCAGAACCTTCGATAGGCAAAATAGTCTTTAGAAATGAAGCCTGGTAGCACGTTTTGATGTGGAAATACTCTCCTAGTCGGCCCAAATCTCGCGCCAGGAAAATATCTGCTCATGTGGATGCTGACCCCACTCAATAGGACTCGTTCCGCTCACTTCTGGACGAAGCCCTCGTAGTGGCGATTGCAAGCGACCACGACCTTCTGAATGAATCAGAGTACAAGTCTGCCAAGGCTATTCTTGAAGATTTGGCTAAAAATGTAACCTTGGAAGAGGCTACGGGATTCAACCCCAGCGGTATTGCGGAGGGACCTGATGAAACGACTGATGGTCACAGTACCACAGAAACGAGCATTAGTCACCAAGCCGCACGCACGCATGACACGGAGACCACCAGAAGTGACCAGGCCTCATTAACTTCTGGCGGCGAATACTGCGTGCCCAGGCTCACTACCTTTAACAATGACAGCGAGGAAAGTAAGATTTTCCAGCTTCAGAGTATGTTTACGGGCCTGAAACTGCATGATATCAAGTTCTCCCTAAAAAAGGCCAAGGGCGACTTCCAGGCTGCTCTGGAAGACTTGCTCCATGTCCAGTATCTGAAAGAAACAGATCAGGAACAGAAGGGTATCGATGGTTTCTTCCAACCCGATGAGGAGATTGGTAAGAAGAAGAACAAGAAGAAGAACAAAAAGAAGGGCAAACCTTCTTTGACTACCAACATACCTCCGGCGCGAGAGATACTCAGTTCCCCTACCTCTCCTGACGGTTTAAAGGAGATGAAGCGTAAGATACCCATGGAAACCCTTTGTGAGATAATGGACTCTAATCTGTTGCATCATAGGGCAAGATGAGATCTCCTTCCTTGCTGATAGGCTCAATCTCCCATTTGGTGAGGTTTCCGAAATATATTACAGAAAACGTTTCTCTAGTGGCGCTACTGCAGCCGAAATTATTGACCAACACATTGCGTTGGGCATTGAGGCACAGGACGAGGCCAGCAAAAAGCAAGCGCGTGAACTCGCGGACAAGTATAGAAATGTCCCCGAGGAATACATGTCAACTGTTGTTCAGGTCACCGGGTCCATCCCCCAGTCGTCAGAAGACATTGCCGAACTTCTCAGCAGGCATTTTACTAAGAACCCGTGGAGCCAAAAATTAGACATTAGCTACACACTTACACCGCTGCCGGCGGATGACATTGAAGGATTTGGAACTGCGGCTAGGTCCCGCAAAGAGTCTGTCAGCAGAGTCCCACGACTGGCTCCAAAGCCCTCTGATCACGCCTCGTACGCGCAAGCGGCCGAGAGGGTCAATCAATATCAGCAAGGGAAGCGCGAGGCAGCAGCCAAGGCGGCGCAAATGAGCCGAAGAGGTGGCTCGAATCCACTATACCGCCAGGCTGCAGGATACTATGCGGAAATGGCCAGAGAGCAGGGTCGATATCTGAACCAAGCCTCTTCAACCGCCGCAGATCTGCTTGTGGAGGAGCAGAGCACCAAACACTCGATTGATCTGCACGGAGTCTACGTCCAGGACGGTGTACGGATCGCGCGAGTTAAAGTCCAGACGTGGTGGAACAACCTGGGCGAGTTTAGATCGGAAAAAGCAAGAAAGCAGCCTTTTACAGTGATTACGGGACTGGGCCGCCATAGTGCTGGCGGAGTATCCCAGCTTCGCCAAGCCGTAGCCGCCGCGCTACTTCAGGATGGTTGGAAGATGAGGGTCGAGACTGGCCATTTCGTCGTTACGGGACGACGATGAAACGCGCTGGCCCTGAAACTTTACGGATATCCGGCCATGACAGGCGCGGATACGACTTGGCGGGTATGCAGCATGCACCGCTTGACAGTGTGCGTTTACAGTGCTTACCAACCACATGCACTATCCAGTCCCGACGATCCAGCTTACGACACAGCCACGCTCCAGTACGTCAACCATCGAATCATGGCCAGGTGGCTGGAACACGGCCCACGATGGGTTTGTTTGCTCTTTTGGTTAAAGGGGTTGTTATTGTTTGAGAGATTTTCGCGACTGTCTGGCCCGTTGTGGAAATTTTTGATATGAGAGATGATGGATAGCAGTTGGATTGATTTGGTATGGCGGGGCTGTGAGAGCCAATATTGTCATGAATTCATGATTGATGCGGACACCAACGCGTGCGCGCGTATACCCATGCATATATACCATTGGATTTAGACTTTGCAGCGATTTGATTGAAAGAAAAAAAACCAGATGAATCCTTTTGGACCTTGTCAACGGCATGTGCCAATCAACACCACCAGTGACAGTTCATCTACTCCACCTCGGCTATCAACGACTTGGATCAGCGCAGACATTTCCCCTACGACTATGGCACAGCACTAAAAGTCTGCCTGGGAGGATAGCATGATGCCTCGAAGGATTGAAGGGCTCTTCCCGATGCAGACGTTGATGTGCGCAGGGTTGCTATTCCAGTGGTGCATCGCCCACAGACACCCCCCTTATGTGGCAGTGCCAGGCATCCAGAAACAATGCAGCCCTGCTTTTACAGCTCGCGCTTGGAATCCTTCGACCACACCTAATTCGTC
This sequence comes from Calonectria honghensis, assembly GCA_013403855.1. Classification (NCBI taxonomy): domain Eukaryota; kingdom Fungi; phylum Ascomycota; class Sordariomycetes; order Hypocreales; family Nectriaceae; genus Calonectria; species Calonectria honghensis. The sequence continues at coordinate 1,464,830 of VTGB01000001.1, forward strand.
AGGCGTGTGTTTCTAGAGATACTGCCCCTGCAAATGCTGCCCTACACCCCCTCTCTACACCGGTTGACGGGGCAAGACTGTCTTGTATATAGCTTCGCTGTTGGCCGGGCCTGCTTGATGCATCCCACAACCAGCATCGACATTTTAGTATAAACTCATCAACATTTCATCAAGATTTTTTTAATAAAACCTCTCCCAATTCCCATTCAGTATCAGAAAAACAACAACAACCACCTTTCAATATGAGCAAAGAGCCTCAATACCAGGCCATGCCAATCCGGCTTCCGCGGGAGGACGACGCCTCCTCTCGCCTTCTGCAGCCCCAAGACCTCGAGGAGAAGCCCCGGGTCAACATTACCTTCTCTACCATCCAGATCCTGCGCATTCCCATTGTTCCTGTGGCCATCCCGACCTGCGTCTGGATGTCCCACCAGTCCGGTGTCCCGTTCTGGACCGTCATGTTCATCATATTTGCCGTTCTGCTCATGATCTGGACTGTTGCCCAGGTCATCGGCGTTCACGACAACAGGAAGAATGGCATGTTCGAGCTGAGAATCGGCAGCTTCCTGTGCGTCTTTGGAACCATGAACAAGATTGCCCTGGGCCCCCTCCGAGGCAACTCCCGCCCCTACGGCACCATTCTCATCGACTTCACCTTTTGCATTCTCTTCATGATCATCGCCATTATTGCCAAGACTACTGATCTCTGGTGGCACTGGGGGGATGACGACACCATCTTTGGCCTGGCCCTTACCTTGTGGTGAGTACTCTGCCTTCAACACCCCTGAAACAATATTTTGTAGATGGAAACTAACGTTGGAACTTGAAACAGCATCCTGCAATTCATCATTTCCGTCCTCAACTTCTTCTCCCTCTCCCGCCGGGCCAAGGTTCTCATTTACGACGCCGAGTACAACGACAACGTTGACTACCCGGTCCAGCAGATCTACATGGACGACGATGCCGAGGCAGGCCAGTCGACCTCGGCTGTCTAAGAAGATCGAATACAACACCGAGCCATGACAAGAACTGACCTCTCTGCCAACTGTTTTATACGACAAAGAAAAAAAAACACTCGGCGGGTAGCAATTTGGCTTGGAAGAACTGAAACGCTTCAACTGATATACGAACATTGATGTTATCAGGAATATTACGGGCACCTTTCTTCTACTTGTTGTAACACACATAACAGACCGTTCATTTAGTATCAAAAAATATTTCATGTTTCTGGGGTTACGCCGGAGAGGGTATTGCCGCGCGCTAGTCTCCTCGGTGCCAAACCGCAGTTTGAATCCTCAAATACAATCAGAAATAGGCCCAAATGTCCTACCGCCTGTCCTTAGCTCAAAGAATGCTGTACCGTCGCTCCCTTAACTATAAAAGAAAATAGATAGGTTACATATGCAACGGCAACCTATCTCCGCGCACACATCCCTTCAAGTCCCCCTCCTTTCGCCTCTTTATTTCTGAAGCTTTGCCCCAATCTTGTCCCAAACAGCCCATCCTGTAGTCAGAGTAGTGAAGAACATGGCCGAGCTGACCTGGCCGCCGTTGATGGGGACCCAGCCAACTGCAGAGCCGGGCAGGAGCATGTCGACGGTGTCGGAGACGATGGCCCGGAGGAGGACCTTCTTCTGGGCGGCAATCTCCTTCTGGCGCTTCTTCTCGTCCTCGGCGTCCTTGGGGGACTTCTCCTTGGTCTCCTTGGTCTCCTCCTTCTTGGTGTCCTTCTCCGAGGTGAGGGCCTTGGCGGGCTTATCAGCGGGCTGGGCGTTGATGTTGGAGAGCTTGATCAGGGAGATGAGGACGGAGGCGGCCAGGCCGAAGAGCCACAGGAACTGGGACTGGTAGTCGATCTCCTTGCTGCGCTCGGAGCCGAAGATGGAGACGCCGTCGATGCCCACCAGGTCCACCAGGGTGAGCGTCTCAGTCATGCCGAAGAGCCCCAGCGACGTCTTGCTGATGACGTCGAGCCACACGACCAGGTTCTTCTCCGGCGCCGTGTACGAGTCGAAGCCCGCGTTCAGCGTGTCCATGAAGCGGAACAAGCGGATGAAGCGCCGCGAGATGTTGAGCTGCGTGCGCATCGCACCCAGGCCGGCGGCCTTGGTCGCCAGGACGGTGTCCTGCGCACTGGGCACCAGCGCCGCCAGCATCAGCGGGTACGAGATGAGCAGCGAGCATGCCGACTGGAAGAGACGCAGCAGGCGCTCAAGACCGGCTGGCGGCAGAAAGAGACCCCGGGTTAGCAAGAAACAGGCTCCATGGCAAATTCGGATATATGGTTAGCTGAACGCACCGAGGTCGGTGCCATAGGCGACAAATTGCTCATATGTGGTGGGCATGATGGGATAAAGAGGGCCGAAACAAAGTGCGATTTAGGAGAAAAAAAGATGTGAGGGGATGCACACACAAAAACCACGAGAATAAATATATCCAGTCCCTTCTCCCAAACCAAGATAGGAAAAAAAAACGGGTGAAGAGTGAAGTGGACAGACGGCTTGTTGGTGAATTAGCGGTGTTGGCAACCGGACCCCAGTCATTGGGCAGCCGAGTCAGTCCGGGGTGAGTTGGCGCTTCAGATCCCCACGCCGAACGAGCCCAGCCGCAATGGCGTCAACCCGGACTCAACAAGCGTTTGCAGGCGCCTTATCGCCACCCGTTTAGGAGTTTGAGGCCGGGTATATGCAGTTCCGATAGGCAAACAAGGAGGGGTTTGCCAGCTACGAACCAAGCACAGGGTACTAGCGTCACGGCAAACGACACTTGGACCCATTGAACACACACAAAGTAAATATAACACAGGGCATCTATGAGAGGCAGGTATGCATAGTTACACGGCTGCCCGACCTATTCCTCTCTCTTGACGCGGCTATTTTTCCGACTTGAAATCAATTATTGTCCGGGGGAAACCAGCTTTCCCTGGGCCCTTGTCGAGTGCTCCCATCCACCAGCCAACGCCTCACCACCAATCTCCTCGGCAAACTTCTGCATACGGGCCTCGAGCTCGGGTCGGAAGTGACGGATAAGACCCTGGATGGGCCAGGCAAAGGCCTCACCCAAAGCTGGAACCAAGTTAGCATAAGAAATCGTTGGCTGAACAAACATGGGATAAACATACCGCAAATAGTGTGACCCTCAACCTGCTTGGTAAGCTCCTGGAGCATGTCAATCTCGCGGGGTCGGCCACGGCCCTGCTCGAATCGGCTCATGATCTGCTCAGTCCACTTGCTGCCCTCTCGGCAAGGAGTGCACTGGCCGCAACTCTCGTGGCGGTAGAAGTGGCTGAGACGGCTGATGGCACGGACAACGTCGGCACTCTTGTCGAGGACAATGACGGCAGCGGTACCGAGACCAGACTGGCTGTCCTTGAGACCGTCAAAGTCCATGATCTGGTCGTCGCAGATGTCCTTGGGCAGAATAGGGGTCGAAGAACCACCGGGAATGACGGCAAGGAGGTTGTCCCAGCCGCCTCGGACGCCACCACAGTGCTTCTCGATAAGCTCACGGAGAGGGATGGACATCTCCTCCTCGACGGTGCAAGGGTTGTTGACCATTCCGGAGATACCGAAGAGCTTGGTGCCCTGGTTTCGCTCACGGCCAAAACCCGCAAACCAGCTTCCTCCTCGTCGGCAGATGGTGGGAGCGACGGCGATAGTCTCGACGTTGGCGACGGTGGAGGGGCATCCAAAGAGACCGACAGCGGCGGGGAACGGGGGCTTGAGACGGGGCTTGCCAGGCTTGCCCTCAATTGACTCGATCAGAGAAGTCTCCTCGCCACAAACGTAGGCACCGGCACCGCGGTGGATGTAGACGTCGAAGTCGTAGCCGGATCCGCAAGCGTTCTTTCCGATGAGGCCATCGGCGTAGGCCTCGTTGATGGCGTTCTGGAGAACATTGGCCTCGAAGACGAATTCACCGCGGATGTAGATGTAGGCGGCGGTCGCGTTCATGGCTCGGCCGGCAACGAGACAGCCCTCGATGAGCTTGTGTGGGTCCTTTCGCATGATTTCTCGGTCCTTGCAGGTTCCGGGCTCACCCTCATCGGCATTGACGACCAGGTATCGGGGCTTGGTGTCCTTGTCCCAGTCCTTGAAGTTCATGAACGACTATAGAGCGTCAGAGGGCCAATTCGCGGGCGTTGTGGCCATTGGCGGCCGGGAGTGTGGCAACCTACCCATTTCAGACCTGAGGGGAAACCGGCACCACCACGACCTCGGAGACCAGATGTCTTGACCTCGTTGATGATCCAATCGTGACCCTTGAGGATAATCTCCTTGGTCTTGTGCCAGTCGCCCATCTTCTTCGCGTGCTTGAGGTCGGGGGGGTATCGGCCGTACAAATTCTGGAAAATGCGATCTTGGTCCTTGAGACCGCCGTACGTCCGCTTCGGGGCGCCATCTTGGACGGTGGCCAGACCTCTCACGGCAGTCCGTGAGAGGCCGACGGCCTTCTTGGGCGCCGTTCTCGTGGACAGCATTGTGTTCGTGTCGGGTCGGGTGGCTGATTGGGGCGATGGAAGACAAGACGCACGTTGGGATGCGGCACTTCGAGTTTCCGTAGAGAATCGTTACCGTCCACAAATGCCCATTCGGTGATTGGCCAATGCGGTACCCCAGCTTACTCATCCGAGGGTGTTAGCCGATACCCGCTTGTAGACGGAATTTTGTGTGTGGGATGCGGTCTCCACTAACAGCAGTACTAAGCGCTCTCTGCCACATCTGTTTGGTCCGTTGCCTCCTGACCTCATCGACCCGAGAGCTCGGAGGTACGTACTCTTGCAGGGTTGTATCACCGTGCAGCTACATTTGTACATCTCTACACTGGGAGGCTTTCGATAACCCCAAGCGCGACCTCTACACAGCAATAATCCTAGCCAACCCCGTCAAGAAATGAGAGTACTGCCACGAATATCTTGATAATACCCACAAGCCATAGGAGGCTTCTACTTTGCCATGTCAAGCAAGCGACACTCCATTCTCCCCGCCATTGATCGCAGCGGGCCGAGACCGCCCGTCAACTTCTCGTCCACTCTTACCATCTCCGACAATGCTATCCTCCAGGGCACCCACTCAATCACGATGCAGTCTGAGACTGTCATTCACCCCCGGTCAAAATTCGAGTCGCATATGGGCAGTATTCTCATTGGCCGACGATGTCTAGTCCACGAACGAACGCACATGGGAGCCCGCCCTGCAGATCTCGACACGGCCAAGCCCGGAGGAGTTGCGTTGGGCGATTATGTCACTATCGAAGCTGGCTGTGTAATCGAAGCCGGTGGCACTGAAATTGGAGAATGCTCACTCATCCAAGCTGGTTCTCGGATCGGGAGCGGCGCACAGATTGGCAAGGTATGCCTCGCTCGGCCCATCCACGAATCGCGAGCTGACACAGAGGAAAGAACTGTACAATTACGCAAATGTCAACTATTGCCCCCGGCGCCATCCTTCCTGACGGCACTGTTGTTTTCTCCAATGGAACGCGAAGAATCGATCGACGAGACGTAACCGACCAAAAGAAATTAGCACTGATCAAGCAACTTGGAGTTTTGAAGAAAATGATACCCAGTAACCCCGATAAATTTAAATGATGTACAGGGCAATTTTATAGCCACTCAAAGCGATCTAAATAATGCATAATACCCTTTATTACGCCGTTGCATCTGGGCTGGAAATGCAAACCCCTAAGCTTGATCATGAATACAGTCCTGGTCGCCAATTCCCCATCCGAATTCTGTCACACCGCCAATACTCAGAACAGATCAAACCATCACCCTAATAGGGCTACTATAACTACGCATATGGCGCCCATGAGACGTGGGCTTCCCATACGCTGAGCCTCGCTCGTGCTTGCTTCCGTTACCATCGCAACCGTTGGTAACGCGGCGGAAGATGCCTCACCACCACCGCCGTAAATCGTGGTGGTGTAGGCCTCAAATGTTCCGATGTCTGTTAAGAAGGAGGTCGCTGCACTATCCTCAGATGAACCGGTTGATGTTACCTCTGGGACTGTGGCGGTTTTGTTTCGTGCCTTTTGCGCTGAGACGATACTGGAGGGCATTGGTGCCACGGTATAACCGTCTTTCGAACATATTGACGAATAATACGCATCTCTGACCAGACCGAATTCACCAACCGAAAGCAAGCACCAACGGCATCTATCCAGATTTAGTTAATAAAATGGTTCCCTCAGAATTGGTTTTCGTTGTTGCTCACGCTCTGTCCGTGGGGATCCAACCAGACTCGCAAATGCACTTGTAATATTTTGCCCCCGTTTGCTTTTCGCAAGTGTTATCGAGGTCGTTGTAGGCTTCGCAAATCGATCCGTCGCCTTGGCAATAATCGGTTCCGGCACTTGCTAGCACTGTAAGTGGAAGCAATAGTAAGCTGAGGAAAACCCCCCATGATGAGGGATTCTGCAACATGTTGAAGTCTATAGCTCGTGAGAACGGCACTGGAAGTTGCTCCTGGATGAGGAGTGCACCCGAACCTACATCTGATTAAAGCATCGGGGGCCGTGAAGGTTGGCCATAAGGTTATTACAATCAGTAGCATGGACTGCAGTAGACTGGCGTCCGGCTAAACGCTTTGACCAAAACAGTCCTATTAGGCCCATTTTCGGAGGGAAGCGACGGTAGTTGCTCCTGATACCCCTGGCGAGCCTCGTTCAGCTCGTGTCTGGATCGTCACCAGTCGACCGTGATGATAGGCTCGGTCTGGGTACCCGAGGGCTGAAATGGGGCGGCAGTGGTGCAATGCCGCCGTCTTACCACTTGTGCCTGCGTCGCTGAGCCTTTGCGCTGCTTCTAGCGTCCTTCTAACAGGACAGGGGCAACTTCTGTTCAATATTGGCTCATTAGTGGCTTGAAGGTGGGCTGCTGATTGGACTGTCTGCCCGCGCCGTCAGTTTGAGCAGCTGCAATAGTCCGGTGCAACTTCAACACCATGCATGGATGTCGGTCGCAAACGTCCCTTTTTATGAGTAAGATGGTGGAAATGGCTACTAGTTCGGCTGGCGCCAATTCTTGGCAGAGAGCGGCCCACGGTGTGGGTGTTGTTGATCCCCATTGATCATCTCATATGGCTGTCTTCTTCTGGTCTGAGAATATTTGTCCTTCAGCTTCACGGTTGGCAACAGTTGTAAAGTTTTGCGGTGTCACGGCGAGCCTGAACCACCATGACTGAGTTAACAGCTGGTTACGTTGCTGGTGTTATTGCCTTTGGCATTGTGGTTGGTAAGTTGATTGAGAACACGCCGTCGTGCTTGCTGGGCTAATCAGCAATAACAGCCCAACTGTGGTGCCCAAATGCCCTTACCTTCTTCCTTGCCGGGCAAATTCATGATCGTGAAACTGCGGCAACATGGTGGGAGAAGAGCCAAGATCGGCAAACGCGGAATCTTGCCCGCTAACATCTGTGTAGGACAGTTGCGGGAAGATCACTACAAAATTCCCTATGGCCGACACTGCTTCGAGCAGATGCGTCAAAGACCAAGGGGGTCAGGAAGTCTGTGAGACTCACGACTATGTGCGTCCCGCTCATCGGCCTGTTGATCTCTATTGCCGGTGTCGTCACCCCACTGGGGCTCTATGAATTGGATGAACCCGACACCGAGTCTTCAGCTGCCACTTTCCAATACGTCCCTGATTCAAGTGCTTTTCGCATGGGTACTTCCCCTCGGAACAACAAACCGTTCACGAGAACTTGCAACTACTCCCCTAGGTGTTATATGCCGTGCCCCTATACCTCCGACGTTATGGTATACGAAACAGATGGAAGCTCTAGCAGTTGTGACATGAAATACGGACTCAACGCCACTGTACCTGATATCCTTCAGCGGATCTATGGCAGTGGAACAAACAATCGCAGGACCACCATCTCTAACTTTTTCGATATTGAGTGGAGACAAATGACAGAACAATATGACAGATCACTCAACAACGGAACGCCGGTCACCAAAGGAACATTCAGGTTTCTCGAGTCTCTTGCCCTCGGTGGAGACCTTCGAGCTGTCGAGGGCTTAGTGGTTGACGGAAGAAACGGAAGCATTGGCTTCCGCAACCACACCTTGCCAGTTGACCTCAACAAGGGCGCGACTTGGTCTGAAGACCTGTTATTTTTGGAACCAGACGCGGAGTGTGTCAACACTAACGTTACTCTCGACTTCGAAATATCTACTAGCGTTGGCGGGTATTCATCTCAAGGAGGCATCTCGAGCCTACATCTGACTGATCGTGGAGGCTTTGTCAACATCAACACTACCTACCCTGTGGATAAAAACCAGACCACAACAAATGTGCCAAACCTAAAGCAGCGTGCGTATCAAGCTGCATGGTTTACCAACGGTCTTACAATGATGTATATGGACATCACGGACCCAACCGATAAGGTGAAGGGGACCAAGGCATACGATAGAATTGACTCAAAGCTAAACCAGAAATGGGAGATCCCAATTCCGTACGGTGATCAGTCGGACTTTCAGACTTTGGACATCAATACATTATTCAGCAAACATCTAGGTCTAACGGCAACGGACATTAACGGCACTGAATGGAAGAAACTCTACAAGAACCCACATAACGTTACGGACTCGGAATTTAATACTGCAAGTATGTATCGACCTCACTGTGCAAATGTCGAAGTTGATACTATTTGAACCACGGCCACTGACAGGATCGCATAGGAACGATATGTCAAGGGACGCGGGTAAATGCCCCAGTGAAGCTCAACAACACCTTTGTTACCTGCAGCTTCGTCCGAGGGGTTCCCCAGCGCACCAACTCCGGACCTAAGTCTATTTTTGATGATGGCAGTAAATGGTCATCGCCGATATACACATGCGCAGCTTCAGTCAGGGCGACGATCAAAACAGTTACGTTTTTCCACAATGGCACAAGCACGGACCTGGATCAGCTAGTTGTCCAGAGCGTCAGAGACAAGGAATATAAGAGCGACAATGAAATGCCCTTGTGGGGCGTGGAAGACTGGGGCCACACCCTTTCTCAAGTTGACCCGATTTGGGGTATTGTAGATTCTGCTTTTGAGGGCTATCGCAATGTTACAACACTGAGGGCCCCATCTCTTCACATGCTGGGATTTCCCGGTGACGGAGTCTTTACCAATCACCTGATACCCAACTCCCCCATGATGAACTTGGCTGGAGCTATCGGCCCCAATGCAATTCTTCAATCTGTCGCCACTAGCGGAGACGAGCTATCGCCTACATTTGATTACAACGCTAAAAGAAGCATGAGCTTGTGGATGAAGTGGCAGGAACTTTCAGCCTCTGAAGACACGATGCCAGACGTCCTCAAACTACTGTGGACTGATCTGGCATCATCTGCTCTAGTCGGAACCAAAGGCGTTCTAGGGCACTACAACGCCAAAGCGGACTCTGCCGCCAACATCCGCGTGCTACCCACGGTTCACAGAGTCAAGTACCGATGGGCCTTTGGAATTCCCGCCGCTATTCTGCTCATCATGATGGGTCTCATTTTCCTCGCCGTCTTCCTATCGACCATTACGGGCAGGGCAAGCTTCGCCAACTTGAGCCACAGGCTGAAACAAGTCGCTGTCGGGCGACTGCTGACGACCATCTTCCATCCCGACTCCAGCAGCTTCATGATGACGCCCGCAGACTGGAGCAAGGCCAACGCGGAAAAGCCCATGTCCATGGCGACGGGGCGGCCAATGCCTGACAGGGAGGGAGGACCGCCCCCTCCGCTCGTGAACAATGGCTCACAGCCGTTTAACGGAACACCGCCCCAAGGCCCGTTCCAAAAGCCAGGGGCTTTTTTCCCACTGCAGCAACAGGCTTGGCCGCGTGAGCAAAAGCCATACTTTCCTGAACCTAAATAATATATAAAATATTGAGATTCAAGTTTTAATGTCTTTTGAGAAAAATAGTAGTTCAACGCAGACTTATAAAATGAGTAATTGGTGGTTTTGTACACAATAATTTTCTATTGGATTATTCATCGAGGTGTACATGCCTAAGCTCCTCTGTGGAGCTGAACAGCTTGACACGGTTGTCCGCAGAACAGACCTACAGACCTAATAATTCTGTGGCACGATTGCGCTTGTAGCAAACAAACAACCGAATGATACAAGACAAGAACTTCAAGAAAGAAACTCTCTTCTACTAGGTGGGTTGATCAACGATCAAAATACGGCTTTCCCGTAGCATCCTGACGCACGATGCATGGTTCACACTACGCTACAATCCTTGAATGATGATTAGTTCGACACTTTACTCTATGGGCCTCTATGAAAAGACCTTGCATCTCAATACCTTTGACCAAAATAAATAAAAATGATACCAAAGTAAATATACTTATCTTAGGAGAATTACTAAGAATTTCTTAGGCTTATTTTTTGTTTAGATGTTAGTCATTTTTACTTAGCTTGATATTGTGTAGTAAGTACGGTGGAGAAGTACCTACGTGACAATCATTTAAGGGTTGAGTTGCACACGTTAAACAGCCAAAATCCACCAAACAATTCGCACTAAAAAACCACGATGAGACATTTCAACAGTGCTGCTGGTCAGCAACACGTCTCACCAGATGAAGCAACCAGCAAACATGTAGGCATTGCATCAAGACTTTAAGCGACTGATGTACTGGGAGAGCTAGCAAGTAATGTCATCGTAAACAGACTACCCGTGTAAAAGCGCTAGCTCCCGGAGGACCTGATGAAACATGATTTAGAGGTCTAACGTGTTCCTTGAATACGAGAGATTTTGTCGAAGGATGAACGCCACCTTCTTTTCTTTTCTTAATAGCCCCAATGAGAAGCGGGCGCCTGGATCATACCTGCTTCTCGTCTGCAGATCACGACCGAAAGCGTCTAGAATGATACACATGCGTGCGCCACCTCGAGTTGGCACTGGACAACGTCCAAAGTTGGTGAATCAGATGTCAGAATAGCTGTCCAGCTGAAATCCGCAGCTTGCACAATGGCACAAGCTTTACCTGACTGGATACCAAATGCACGCCAAGGCTTGCCCAGGGCGGGGTTGAAATGTAAGACACAGCCTGATCAGAAACCATAAATAGTCATAGCACTGCCATGTCAAGATTTTTATTTTCATCCCGATGATGCTATATCCCCCGTCTAAGAAATAAAAAGAAAAAGCAACCAGCAAACAAGACTACAATGAAGTTTCTTGACGAGGATCTCCAACTTGGAGGCTCCAAGCCCTTAAATGAAGCCACATTTTTTGACGAAAGGCTTGAGCTCATCCGTCGGGACGGAGTAACCCCAGCAGTATGCTATTCTGTCTGCAGTAAGATTGTGTCCTTTATCTTCCGCATATTTAAGAAGAAACTCAAATATAATCTGATTAGACAATGCTTACAAGATTGCCCAGTCAATTGGGATGACCGCACCACTTTGCGAAGAGGGTGGTGCTTTCATGACGGCATATGAGCCGTGCGCTAAATGTATTACAGCCTATGCTGGCACAACCAAGGTCACACCTCAAGACTATATTGAGCCAGCATTTGCACAATTCATTGATTATTGCAGTGGAAGCAACCCCCCCTCGGCAACATCGGCAAGTGCAACTCTAGTCACTGTTAGCGGAACGCGAACTTCGATGGAACTGAGGACCTCAACACTAGGAGGTTCCCCTTGCCCCGCCTGTTCAATGATGACATATACAGATTCCGATCTCCAAGTATATATTATGCCGCTGCCTACTACACTTGCCAATCTTCCCAAAAACAGCAGTAAGAAGGCCCGCCAACTCCATAAACCTCAAATTTGACAAAGAATACCAGCTGCTACCCCTGAATCAACACCCAATAAAGGTACATGAACCTCTCCACCAAATGCCCAGTTGGCTAAATTTCCCACTAGCTGCAATTATTGGGCCCGTTGTTGCAGTAGGCGCGATTATTATTATCAACCTTGTTGGGGTCCTTATCTGGCGTCGTCGCAGACAAGCAAGGAAAAGGATTAATCAAGTCGAAGACTTGCCACCTCAGCCAGAAGAAGAGCCGAAGTATGACAAAGCGCAACTCCATTCCGACTGTATTCCTCAAGGCCCAACATATGAGTTAGAAGGCTCAGCTCTCCTGATTTCGCACCCAGTGCCCGATTTAGACTCCGTCATTGCTGAAATGACAGCGAATGAAGTTGCTGCTCAAGAGATGCCTGCACAAAAGCAAACAGATTCGAGCGAGACTGACAAGAGCAAAGGAAATGTACGAGCTGACTAAAGAATAACCCATCACTGATAGATGAACACTCAGAACGCGTCAACGATGTGCAGCTACGTGGCAAGTCATGCTTCGGTTGTCAAGCAACAATGATATATTCATTTGGCAAAAGTCCAGCACTTTGGACTTCCTATGTCGGTTTATTGTAAGCTCTTGTGTTAATGAGGGCAACGAATTCCCACATTCTATTGCCCCATGAATTTTAAAATATTCCCCCTCGGTTGGAAATAAGTCGGCCCCAAAGGAGGGCAGCATCAAATGCCATTTGCATAATATAGCCGCATCCCAAGGTAGAGATATGCATGTGTCATTCAGACAATATTAATAATGGCTGACTCAAAAGATAAACAGATATCAGTATCAATGCCGCACTGATCGATCTATGCAAACCAGCAGAACTTATAAAGCCCGGCGCCCCTTGGCTTCGACAAAATGCTCAGGCAGCACCAGCAGAGGCGGCAGCGGCGCCTCGCTGACGCCGCACCCGCTGGTACAGGGTGAGGGCCGTGACAACGGCCATGATGGCCCATCTCTCCCCCAGCTGCCCAGAGGCCCCCGTGCCTGTGAAGTGGAACTTGGCCACCTTTGTCATGCTACTGCTCGCCATGGCCCAAGCAGCAACCACCTCGTGCCCGTCGCTGTCTACGTGAGTGCTGGCATTGGGCGGAGGGCCGGGTGCCAGGCGCACCAGCTTCCAGCCCGACCACTGGCCATCGAGCTCCTGAACGGCGGCCGACCGCGAATGGCGCCACTCAAACGTCTCGCGCTGATTCAGAGGCTCGACTTCGATGCTGAAGCGGTAGCTCGAGGTCTGGAAAGCGTGGTGGTCGACCTTGACCTCCTCGCGGGCGGCCGCCGCCGCCGCCGTCGCGGACCCGGGCACAGGCGGTAGATCCACGTCAAAGCTGCCGCTGAAGCTGCGCAGCTCGGCCGAGGCCAGCACCGGGTACGTCGTGTTGGGGCCCGAGTGCAGCATCACGGCCGGCGAGCTGGAGAAGCCGCTGTGCGAGGCGAACATGTACAGCGGCTGGTTCTCGTGCTCGCCGAGCGTGTAAGTGGTCGAGCCCCACGTGCTGTGGCGGTAGAGGTTGAAGGCCGGCGGGAACTGCCGCGGGACGGTTCGGGGAGTAGCCGACGAGGATGAGTACTGCGCCTGCGGTGGTGGTTGGTTGAACGGTTGGTTCATGACTTCCTTGTAAGACGGTGGTGCTTGGCTGAAGGAGGTTTCCTCCCGAAATTGCTCTGGACGACCCATGTTGAATTGTTTAACAACTGATGATATAGCTTATATGTGCAACAGCGTATATAAGATAAAGTGTTAGCTAGTAATAGTTGAGTGCATGAATGGCATTGTTTCAACAGCTATGGAATGAACCATTTATAACAGGATGCGCAGCTTTGCTTGACTGAGAATCTGTAGGGCTGAGACGGGTATCACGGCAGGCGCCCCAGCATGACCGCTATATCATCACCACTTATCGGGCGCTGCCGATCGCATCTCGCGGACTACCAGCGCCCACCTTTGCCTTGTGGTCCTTTGGTTTCGACAACTCGGGCTGATTATTCCCGTCATGTGGGGTGAGATTGTGGTCTAGCGACAACCCACCACCGTGGCTTGGCCTATCACGCTGCTGCGCATTGGCGAGGCGCCGCCTGAAGGATTGGCAACCTTGGGGCAGTGTTTTTGATGCGTTCGTCTATTCATCGAATGAGACAAATGGCATCATGCTAGTGCGGCTGGGGATTCGCTGAATTGATCCAATACGAAATACGGACGGGCTGGCTGGACTGGAATGCAACGGCAGGGTAGCATCGACACGGAACCAGAATGGGAACTGAAAATAGACGAGCTCGTTTTTTTTCAAGCTCGGATTATTGGAATGCTACATGCTGCCCCCTAGTGGGATAACGCATTCTCAAATAGCTGCCGCAGTTGGTCCCTCTCCCTCTCAAGCTCACCAGACAGTCCGGGTGCCAGCATCAGCACACGAGCCTGGGGAATGGTACCCTCCACCAATGCATCGATGTGGGAGCTGGTAAACCCAAGTTCCTTAATACCCTTGGGCTGGTCACCGAGGTCGTCCAGGAATTTGGTAATGGCTTCGGCGAGGACCTCACCGGCGCTCTCGCGCTTGACGTTGCTGATGTCGACACCGAATGCTTCGGCGGCGGCAAGGTGGCGCTCCGGGTTCGAGGCTGCGGTGAAGCGGAAGACGGCCGGGGCGGAGACGGCGACGGACACACCGTGGGGGATGATGGGCGTGGGGACCTCATAGCCGGCGTGCTTATAGCCGGGGTTCTGGCCGGAGATGGGGTATGACATGCCTAGAACGCACATGAAATCAGCATTGTCTCGAATCCTACGCAATTGGGATGCACATACCGTGGCACAGGTGGACACCCGCGTTTCCGAAACCAACACCAGCCAGAGTGGAGGCGAGAAGCATCTCGCTCTGAGCTTCCAAATCATCGGGGTTCTTTACAGATCGGGGGAGGTACTTGACGGTGGCGCGCAGAGCGTGAAATGAGAAGACGTCAGAGATTGGGTTGGCGCCCTGGTAGGCAGGTCGCAGGATGGGGTTCGTGGGCCTGGGAGTTCGCTCGTTGTAGGGGATGGCTGTCCACGACTCAAGCGAGTGACACAAGACGTCGAGACCAGACGAGGCCTTGACAGCGGCGGGCATGGTACGGGTGTTGAGAGGATCGCAAATTCCGAGTGTGGGCTTGAGGTTGCGGTGGGCGACACCCGTCTTGGCCCGCTTGGAGACGAGGTCGAAGATGGCGGTTCCGGTCGTCTCACTACCTGTGCCGGCCGTGGTGGGCACGGCAATGAGGGGCTTCAGAGGCTTGTCGACGGGGCGGCCCTTGCCGAGGGGCGCGTTGACAAAGTCAAGAAAGTCGGCATCGGGGTACGCCGTGTAGAGGTTCATGAGTTTGGCAGTGTCAATGACGGAGCCACCTCCCACGGCGAGGAAGGCATCGGCGTTGAAGGGGCGTGCCCAGGCAATGGCCTCCTTGATCCTGGTGACAGAATTGTGAGCAACAATACAGACTAAAATCAGTGTGTTGACAAATACATACGACGAGTCCTTGGGCTCGATTCGGACCTGGTTGAAGACCTCGAAGTTGATTCCCTCGCGGGTGAGGGCCTCACGGACCTGTCTCATGGCGTCGAGCTTGTCAACAGTCTGGTCGGTGACGACGCAGACGCGCTTGGCACCCATGTTCTTGAAGTCCATGCCGACCTCCTGGGTGACACCGGGCCCGAAGCGGATCGACGACGCGGCCATTTCGAAGGCGTACTCCTTGAGGCCTGGGTTCGTTGTGGGCGTGGCATACTTGCGCTGGCCGGCGTGCTTAGACGGCGAGAAGCTGGGCGTCTGGTGATAGCCAGGGTTGGAGTGGCAAGGACACGACGGAGGGTGGGCGTACTGAACAGTGCGAAGTAGACTAGTTGCCCGCTTGGCGACCTGGAATTGGATAGCAATGTTAGATGGTAGAACGTTGAAACCGTCATGAGTGAGAGAGAGTCAAGAAGCGACGAGTGAGCAGGCAGTGAGGGGCACCAACATTGGGAATTGCTCTCACTGCAGGCACCATGGTGACGAAGTGAGACAACACGCTCTTAGCTAGTACAGTAACGGTTCCAGTTCAATTCCAGAGTCAATTGCGCAGACAGAGGCGAGAGAGATGGAACACCGAGAGCGGTCAAAACAAGCAGACTGAAGCTTTCCAGGTCCCAACAAAGCTATGCGACCCAAGGAGGGCGCGTTGGCGGCTAACCCTGGCTTACATATACCGACATAGCTTGCCCGCCGCTCGCTAGCTAGCCATTGCAGGCCAACCTCGGATGGCCGACTTGAGATAGCTAGTGCGGGGGAAGGCGCCGATCTGGGGCCGATACAACAGTTGGCCGGCAATATGGTTCACCCAGCAGAGCCGAAGCAACCACTGACAAGCTTCCGTCTGGGGTAGCTCACCCTGTAAGCTCGGCTGTGTCTTTGCTTATCCAGGGGTGCGCCATTGTATTTCTATCTTTTCTCCTTCTCCTTCTCTTTTCCCACTCTTCTTTTTCCTGTTGCCCGCATTCCGAGACCCGTCGGAGGTTATCTGTTCAGAATTTCCTGTTCTGGATTGCCGAGACGGGGACGCCTGCTAGGCTCGATGTGGCAACATTCTCGGCCGAAAGAGTGGGCTGTTGAGCTCCACGATGTCCGATCAGAATCACTGCATTATTAACGTCAGTGATTGGCGAATGCTTGTTGCAAGGGAAGAAAAAAGACAAATAGGTAAACTAGCAATTTATTGACCATAATTGCGCAATGTCATGAAAAGTTGTCGGACTCAAATAAATGGATGAATGCCTTTCTCTCGAGTGTGATGAAGGTATTACAAATTGGTTGCTTGGTCTGCCCAAGCCTCTTAAAAAAAGCAATAAGAGATTAAAGAGCACTTGAGGAACAGGAAAAGAAACCAAGTTTTGGCGTTTTGTTGTTTTGTTGAGGACATTGGGATCGATCGAGTACACAAATAATTGCAATGTGTTCCCAATTCTGCAGTCAATGATGGGCATCATAGCTTGAGAAGTTGGTGTTAGGAGAAACATGCGCCTTCATGGCGTTTTTTGTCTCATTGGAGAGCATGCTAGTAAAAGAAAAAATTGTATGCATTGGCACATCGCGATTCAGCAGATCTGATTTGTGTCACATATCTCACGGCTTGGCTTATCCTGACCTTATAATAGTCGACACTACTAATAAGCAGAGTGAAAATAATCTTCGCTCTACATCTCAGGACTAGCACATCGGAAACTACTACTCAAACCGAATTAATCTAGACTAGTATAAACGTCGACATGAGTATGAAAAGTATCGGGCATGCTATTTCTGCGACGTCGAGATATTAGGTTCAACGGTTGCGGCAAATTACCGGTTCCCATATACTGGTGTTGTGTAGGGTCTGACTCGTTTTGTTGCTACTTCTTGTCATACTAGCACAGGGTATAAAATGCCAACCCAAATGATGGCTAGCTTCAATACGGTGACACTTGAATAAAATACCAGAGGTTCCACCAATACTCGGGGCTGAAAGCTGTGCTTTCGGAGAAAATGGTGTTGTACATATCAATGGAGGTCTTCGTTCTAGGGTTGACCAAACTTTGACGCCACGGTGCATCTGCCATTCGACGCAAGATTGGTCGCAGCATGAAGGCTTAAGTCGAGCTGAACATTATGGCACTAGGTCCTCTCGCCAGGAAGCTTAATTAGTTATGAACATTTTTATCATCGTCATCATCCATCGTCGCCATCGATGCGCCGTGAACTCCAACTGACGTAGTATCAGTGTTTGCCAAGCGGGCGATCGTCAGGTTGGTCAAAGTAGCTATGTGACAATTTATCAGGACGGATTTGTTGCTTTTTTATTTTATTTTTACGGTAGCTAGTGTGGCGTTCAAGAAAAAAGGAAACGATAGACTTGTTCCGGGCACTGCCGCATCAAGTCGGCGTGTTGGAAAATAACACGATCCAAGCAGGGGAAGATGTGTGGAGG